>CM077583.1:31488407-32738407 GCA_039657365.1 Stephania yunnanensis | reverse complement strand
AAGGCATAGTTCTTAGTCTAGTCAGAGGCAGAAGAGATCGATGGATCATCTGGATAGAGGCTGGGGAGATGATAGACGGGAGAAGGGCAGCCGAGACGATTTTCAGGACAATAAATTCTGATATGAGGAGCCACAGCCAATTCATGCTATCACCTCAACACCAGTGGATCGACAGCCACAGGAGTACTTTATCGTTTCTTGTTGGGCGTATTGTTGGATTGTTAGGGTTAGTTACACATACACTAGAGCCACATCTTGTCCTCGGTACGGCTGCCATGGATAAGATATATCCTAACCGAATATGTCGAGACATAATGATAGAGGTAGACGGGCATCCGCTACCGGCGGATCTTCGAGTATCGGAGTACTTAGAGGTTGACACACTGCTCGAGATGTATTGGTTATCATCCTATCATGCATGGATAGAATGTTATGGCAAGAGGATAGAGTTTCATATTCCTGTAATACCGGAGTTTGTATTAGTTGGATCGGCAACTGACTTACCATCACGAGAGGTTGACTAGCTACAGCGCAGGAGATGGAGGCGTTTGCGGCGATTATTGAGCCGGAGGTTCGAATTGGGGTATAAATCGAGGATGTTCCGGTGGTTAGGGATTTTGTTGATGTATTTTCAAATGATTTACGTGGATTACCACGGCCGCGAGCTATTGAGTTCATGATCGAGCTGATACTAGGGATGCAACCGATTGCCAGTTGACCTTATCGAATGGCACCAGCGGAGCAGGAGGAGGTAAGACGACAGTTGGATGAGCTGTTAGATAAAGTTTTCATTCACCCTAGTATGTCATCTTGGGGAGCTCCGGTACTATTTATGAAGAAGAAGGATAGTACGATGAGGATGTGCATCGACTATAGGAAGTTGAATCAGGAAACTGTGAGGAACCGTTACCCACTTCCTAGGATTGATGATTTGTTCGATCAGCCGACGGGTGTCAGATTCTTCTTGAAGATTGACCTTCGCTCAGGTTATCACCAGTTGAGGATTCGAGAAGAGGATATTCAGAAGACTGCTATCGGCACGAGATATGGGTTATTTGAGTTCACAATCATGCCATTTGGGCTGACTAACGCTCCAGCGATTTTCATGGATCTGATGCAAAGGGTTATGAGGCCATATTTGGACAGGTTCATCATCATATTCATCGACGATATCTTGATCTATAGCAGGACTCGTGAAGATCACGAGGGACATCTCAGGGCAGTTTTGACGACACTAAGGGAGCACCAACTATACGCCAAGTTTAGCAAGTGTGACTTTTGGCTAAGTGCGGTGAGATTCTTAGGCCATGTCATCAGTGAACAGGGTATCTCAGTGGATTTAGAAAAGATTAGGGCGATCATTGATTGGAAGACGCCTGAGTCTGTGGCTGATATCCGAAGTTTCCTTGGACTGGCTGGATACTACCGACGATTTGTACAGGATTTTTCCTCGATCGCAGCGCCGATGACGAGACTAACAAAGAAAGATGTCAGATTTGACTGGTCAGAGGAGTGTGAGCAAGCCTTTTGTGAATAGAAGCGGAGATTGACATTTGCACCAGTATTGGCATTGCCGAAGCCAGGCAAGACCTTGACAGTATATACAGATGCGTCGGGCATTAGTCTTGGATGTGTGTTGATGTAGGATGGTAGACCAATTGCATATCTTTCTAGACGATTGAGACCCCACGAGGGGAATTATCCAGTGCATGACTTGGAGCTTGCAGCAGTCGTATTTGCACTGAAGGCTTGGAGGCATTATCTCTTTGGAGGGCTATTTGTGTTGTATACAGATCACCAGAGTTCACGTTACATCTTCACTCAAAGGGATCTGAATATGCGCCACCGGAGATGGCTGGAGTTGCTGAAGGATTATGACTTCGCTATTGAATATCACCCTGGCAAAGCAAACGTCGTAGCAGACGCATTGAGCGGGAGTGGACTCTACAGTCAGACTATTCTGCAGCAAATGACACATGAGCATGGCTTACTACAGGCAGCATCAGTTATGTGCATGGCCGAGTTGTTGACTACAGAGGAACGGCACATTTGTTGTCAGTTGAGGATATCGACCGTATCAATCGAATGGGTTACCGAGTGTCGAAAGGCTGATGGGCTCTATGAGCGGGTCAGTGGTCTGTCACGAAATTTGGAATGCACTGACTCGACAGAAACCACAAATCAGTGTTTAAGATACCAAGGGAGATTGTGGATACCTGCGGATCAGGAGATACGGTATGGGATTTTGGAGGAGGCACTGTATGGGAGGCCCTGTAGATCACCTGCTTGTAGGGTAGAGTTGGAAGATACGGTGATAGTAGGGCCTGAGATAGTTGATGATCACATAGAGAAAATTCGACAAATTTGTCAAAAACTACAAGGTGCACATGATAGACAGAAGAAATACGCATATAGGTATCGCGACGGTCTGAGCTATGACGAGGGCGATATGGTGTATTTGAAGGTTTTTCCTTGGAATGGTCAACAGAGATTTGGTATTAAGGGGAAACTAGCGCCGAGATACATTGGGCCATACCAGATTGCATAGAGAGTAGGCACTATTGCATATCGATTAGAGTTACCTGCCGAGTTAGCTGGAGTTCATCCAATCTTTCACATTTCTATGTTGAGACTCGCTAGGTCATGGCCGAGACCGACGATTGAGTTGGGACAGGTGGAGATACAGCCTTACGTGACTTATGAGGAGAAACAGATAGAGATCGTTGATTGTCGAGTACAGATTCTCCGAAATAGGAACTCGCGAAGGTAATAGTTCGTTGGCAACATCATAAGATAGAGGGACTTACCTAGGAGCTCGAGTCGATAATGAGGATGCGATACCCTCATCTATTCTCTGGTTCAGGACTTTAGTTACAGTTAAATTTCGGGATGAAATTTTATTTAGTTGGGAAGAATTGTAATGGCCCATATTAAATTTACAGACGTGGACGCCAGCTCGGATCTACGTGAACACCGCGATTGGATAGGACACACGGGAACTTAGGTATGGATGTTTATGGTGTGTTGGTTGCTTATTTGCGGTGTAATTTATTTAAATATATCGCATGTGTGTATGTTGCAAAATAAAACGTGTGAGGGTGTGTGAACGGTATTCGCCTCGATATGCGTATCGACGTAGGTGCTGGGTAGTTGACGTGATCGAATATTGGGACAGGGGACACTAACACACAACGAGATTGTGTGAACTGCATTCACCTCGATATACGTGTCGACTCGGGTATCGGGTACTCGATGAGACCGAACAAGGTCGGGGAAACAAAAACACACAAATTGAATAAAAATTTGTCAAGTAAATAATATGGAATATATATATATATATTGAGTGACTAGCGACGTGGCAGTACGCGGATATCACGGTTCGGACGAGAAACTAAGCGTCGAAATGCCCGAAAACACGGGCAAGTGTCTTAGTGGTGTCACGATTAGGTGTCACATTTGTACAACCCTAAGCAACACTTGTCCCATTTTCCAAACCACGTGTCCACCACCCTACCTACACATACACCACACCACACACACACAGAAAATACAGGGAGTCAAGAGACAGAGGAAGAAGAAGAAAAAGGAGAGGAGGAGGAGAAGAAGAAACGCGACGGGAAGGAAAGTGAAGACGTCGCAGTTGAGGTGAGCCTTCGCTTTGGTTGTGGGTTTCGGGTGGTTGGCGGTGGGGTGGCCGAGAGTGGGGTTCGGCCTGGGCAAACCCCATGGCCAACCGAGGTGGTGATAGCAGGGGTGTCTCCCCTGCCATCGGTTCCACTGGGGTTGGGGCGAGAGCCACCCCAACCCATGACCGAGAGAAACAAAAATGTTCTGCTTCTGATCGAACCAATCGATCGAGAGGAAGAAGATGGTGCAAATGGGGCGAGCCTGGACCGTTCTAGTCCAGGGTCGGGTCGGGTCCGACCCGTTTGGGTCCAGACCCAAAATGAATATAAAAAAACAGAGAAAAAGAGAAGAAAAAATGAAAGAAAATTTGGAAAAGTTCCAGAAAATTGGGAAAATTCTGAAAAAAATATATTTAAGTAAAATAAATAGAATTTTCTAAATTCTTATTAAAAGAAAATACGTGGGCATGTCGAATGCATTTTTGCGGGGTTTTGCCTTGAAAAATGTGAAATGAGCAATTTTGCTTAAAAATTTTAGAAAAATTATTGTAAAATATCATGCTAACTTAAATTATTAATAAATGGGCATAGGTTGACACGGTGATCAACCGGCGACTAAAGACTCAGTAGACTTGGACCCAGGGATTGATTACGGGGTAATGGAGCGCATTGTGAGGTTTGTAAAACCCAATGAAGAACTCTCGAGTATTTATTTTGCTTTGTATTTCCATTCATATCCAGTATTCCTTGTGATTTTTATTACATTCATATCTTGTCATTTTTTGGACGGTTGGTTGAGTTACTCCCACCGAATTGTTCGTTGTGTGTATATGCATTATAGACCATAGCATGTGTATTAGGAGTTCTCGGTGGATAACAACCCGAGCTATTGAACTACTACATGTGTCAGTGCATCATAGGTCTACGCTGGCCACAGAATTCTAGGAAGGTGTGCAAGCTTCAAAAATCTATTTATAGATTAAAGCAAGCTTCTCGGAGTTGGAGTCTTCGTTTTGATGAATCAATTAAAGAATTTGGTTTCATTAAAAATGAAGATGAACCTTGTGTATACAAGAAGGTCAGTGGGAGCGTGGTTGTCTTCTTAGTATTGTATGTTGATGATATATTACTCATTGGAAATAACATCCCAACCTTGCAGAGTGTCAATTATTGGTTAGGGAAGTGTTTCTTGATGAAGGACTTAAGAGATGTAGCCTACATCCTTGGGATTAAAATATATATGGATAGATCAAAAGGTTGATCGGTCTAAGTTAAAGTGCTTATATTTATAAGGTATTGAATAGGTTCAATATGCAAGACCCTGAAAAGGGTCATTGCCAATGTCTCATGGTATAAATCTTAGCAAGACTCAATGTCCGAAGACTAATGATGAGCGAGAGCGCATGAATACGATTCCATATGCATCGGCTATTGGATATATCATGTATACCTTGTTATGCACTCGACTTCATGCATCATATGCTTTAGGCGCAATAAGCAGATATCAGTCTGATCTCGGTGAAAGTCACTGGATAATAGTAAAGAACATTCTTAAGTACTTGAGAATGACTAAAGAAGTGTTCTTGGTCTATGGAAGTTTGGAAAACGAGCTTGTTGTAAGTGGTCACATAGATGCAAGTTTTCAAACTGATATAGATGACTTTAAATCGTAGTCTGGATATTTGTTTACTTTGAATGGAGGAGCAGTGAGCTGGAAAATTTCGAAACAAGGAACAGTTGTAGATTCTACAATAGAATTTGAATATATTGCGGCATCTAATGTAGCTAAGGAGGCAGTTTAGATCAAAAAGTTCATCTCAGAACTTGGTATGGTTCCGAGTATAGCTAACCTCATTTGCTTGTATTATGACAACAACAGAGCAATAGAATAGGCCAAGGAACTAAGATCACACCACAGATCCAAACATATATTTAGACATTTTCATCTCATTCGAGAAATCATCGAGAGATGAGATGTGAAGATTTACAGAGTTCCTATATAAGACAATGTTGCAGATCCTTTGATGAATACTCTTCCACAAGCGAAACATGATGTTCATGTCAGGTCATTAGGTATTAGATACAGAAATGATTGGCCTTAGTGCAAGTGGGAAATGTTAGGGCATGTGCCCTAGGTCAATTTACAAACATTAATTATCTTATGGTTTTAGTTAATAAAATAGAGGTTTTATTTGCTATTTTATTATAAGTGATTGCATGTTTACCTTATAGTAAGATCCATAAGTATTTGTTGAAATATCTTAAATGTCCCTAGTCGGTCATTATACTGGAAACTATAATGAATTAACACTAGTGTGATTCTTTATTTATGGTCATGTGATGATCGTGCTTATAGGGCTACAAACAAAATTATGAGTACTTGTTAGGGAATAAGGTATTGGACTAACCCGCTACAAGAACACCAGGATTAAATTATAGGTGTCACTCATGATAGGTATATCATTTAGTCCTTCGACTTGAGATTACTATAGACTTCAATATTAGCAGCATGATAACTTTACACAATCAAATGTTGTCTTTAACAGGAAAATTATAAAGATAGTGATTGTTTACAAAGTGAGTAATATGCAAAGAAATGTAATTAAGATAGAATTTGTCACTCTCGTATAGAGAGAGATATCAGTGGATCCTTGATAAGATAGATTGATAATGGCCAAGTCCATGTGAATTGATATGATCAATGTCAGTTGAATGTTTTTCAGTTTACCTAAAGATCGAGACTTGTACGATTGAACATTAAGGGTGACTTTCTATGCCTTATGTTTAATCAAATGATATGATATATGTTATTAATTAGGTTGTATCGATGTTGATATTCGTCCTACTTGGGTAGTCATAATGTCTGGCTAGAGATCGCTTATGACTTGTGTACCAAAATGATTTTTAGTTCACTGCCAACGTCGCATGAACCTATTGGGTTGCACACAAAGAATGACTTTACACAATTTCAATTGGTCCAGAGGAATGAATTTTATATGATAAAATTAATGACATAAAAGCCCTTAAGATTTGTTATATGATAACTTATTAATAGGGGCGTATGTGTAATCTGCTTAAACTGCCTAAATACAATAGTTGTATTACGAATAGAATTTTAAGTTAGGGCTTGTCTATACATATAAATAAAGGGTGAAACCCTAAAAACGAAAAAAGATTGTTCATTTTACAGTTTTGAGTTCTTTAGATTTAGGGAGAGAAAGAAAAATCGTTTTCAATCTCTCTTTGGGCTAGCACTCGAAATTGTGGTCACCATTCGCGCGTGAATTTCTAATAAAGGACGCGTACTTGAACGTCTTAAAAATCGAACAATCAAAAAGGAAATCATAGAATAAAGTAATTTAATGAAACTTATTTTTGATCTTGTTGGGTTTTTCAAATTTTGTTTTGAATTTAGTGTTGTGTATGAACCCCAAAAACCCAACATGAGGCTTAAGGAAGAGTGTTGAGGTCATTGAAGCAAGGAAAAACACACAAAGGAGGTGGCACAGTGGTGGCACCATGGCATACACACACGGCACCGGGGATAAGTGACAGCATCGGAATAAAAGAAATTAGAAAGTTAGAGTTCTATTTCGAGTTAAGTTATAAAGTAGGGTTTCTAATTGTGTTTAAAAAGTATAAATAAATATTAGGACATGGTAAACATAAATATCAACCATTAGCATCCATTAAAGTATTTTAGCATAGGTTTTACTTATTCTTGAGTATTATAATGATTTATGGAGAGAAGAAATTGAAGACTCACGCGTGGTGATTCAGGTATTGTGTTATTTATTTATTTGAAGTATTTTCAATGTATCTTTGATTTCAATGAATACCACTATGCACATGTTCGTTTCAATGAAGTGTAAGTAGTTTATTAATATTATGGATCAATTGATCCTATGGTATGAATGTTATGCTATGAACATGAATAGAAATTGAATATAAAAAGTGCAATGGTTAGAATTTGTATTAATTCTGAATTAATGTTATATACATCTTGATCACATGTTTATTGGAATTAGGTTTTAGAAGTTATCATGGCCATTAAAGCTTTTAAGTCGAATATGAATAATACAACTGTAAAATACACAACATCAAGTGATAGTTGTTGATTATGGACGTAGAGATAGTAAACTTAATTGGTTATAAATCTAACAATTAGGTACATTAAAGCGATGTGGAGGTTACATTATTCACACTGATAGGTGGAGTTATAATCTGCACATTAGAATCTTTTTCGTCGCGCAGTAGGTTAAAGTGGATTTGATGGAAATTTTTCTATTCTGATTAGGTTAAAGATGATAAACTGGTTGAAAATCATAGTATTTCATTAACTTGGTGAAGTCGTGAACTGAAATAGTTTTAATATAAGGGTTTAAGTTAATTGTATTGATTTGTTAGTATAGATTAGTTTAGTTAATGTCATACACCTTTCCTTAGAAATAGATTAATTATAGTTAAGTAAGTAGTGAGTGCATACTAGGGATGCAACTGGGGCGGGGAATCCTCACAAGGGACGGGGATTCCCCTCAACAAGGATGGGTATGGAGGTGGGGATGGGGATAAAATATCATACCTACTCGGGTAAGGGTACGGGGATGGGGAAAAAATATATTCATGGGGATCCCCGCGGGGAATCCCCATTGGTAATATCCTCGGGGATCCCCGTGGGTATCCCCATTTAGGATCCCCGCTGGATTACCCATAGGGATCCCCGCAAAGATCCATGTATTTATCAAATACATCGATATACATTGTATATATAAATTTTATATAAGATTACAAGGCTTTCACCCAAAAACACTAGTGATAAACAAACTCTAAAGTGATTTATAATTTTAATTTGTTTGGTTAATTATATATTTTTTTAAATGATTATATTTTTGTTTTGAATTGTTTACAACTATATTTATATGTTATACTTTATTTGGTTGAGATTTTCAACAATTGTAATTATATGCATTTGTACCATACTTTTTATAATTTTTTGAAAAAAAATAAGTGGGAAAAAATATTTCCCTACCCTGATTCATTGCAAATTCCCTGCGAAAATCCCCGCAGAGATATTCAATGGAGAATGAAATGGGGAATGTTTTTCCCCATAGGGATTCCTCATCCCCGCGAAGATTAGGTGGGGATGGGGATGGGGATGGGGATGGGGATGGGGATGGGGATGGGGGATGGGGGATGAATTCTTAAGCGGGGATGGGGATTGAGATGGGGTCCTCATCCCCTCCCCTCCCTATTTGCATCCCTACCGCATACACCTTTCCTTGAGGAAGATATCCATAGTCACTGTAATTTGATTACACTATTACTAAAAGTGAGTTGTTATACTTGCCGCACACATATCAATCTTCTCGGCATCATCATCTTCCTTGATACTCATTTTGATTTTTTTTCCTCCTTGTGTACAATGCAGCATTGGCAGTATTAAAAATGGTCACCTAAATATCATAGACACATCATCATCCATATTGTGATCCATAAGCTCAAAATTTGCGATGAATGTGAATCGACACACTTTTGCAAGCACATTCAAGATTATCCCGATGGTTGGTACCAAGTTGCCATCAACTACTTGCAAATTTGTTGTATCGGAAAAATTGATCTTCAAATCGGCGTGTAACATGTCCATTATTGGCATGACATTGATTGAAGCTCCTAACTCACATAAGACATTTCTGAACCTATGCTCATCAATGCTTATTGGTAAGCATATATCTTCAAGATCTTTCCATTGATTGGTTGAAGTCTCGGCATGAACTTGACTTTCGATTTCAATTTCTTCGGAAACACGTTGATACTATTTCCTTTTGGTGCTTCTTCAGATGGTCTTTCATCTTGTTGCTTAGCTCCATTGTTTCTTCCCCTTCTTGTGATTTTTTAAGGCATTGATCTGTTGTTGCTTGAATCCTTTAAGTTCAACTTTCCTCGCTGTGAAATTTGAGAATTTCATAAACTTGATTAACGACTAATTTAGTGAATTACATATTTTAATTGGAAATTAAATATTCAAGGTGGGACTCACACATTTCAGATCAGAGATTAAAGGTATAAATATTATTTTTTGTATGGCGTGTGTCTAGTGGATGTAATACATTCTATTCGTCATGAAATTAAGGTCGAATTAAGGTGCGAACGCGGTTTTGAGTGTTTCGAAGCACGTTCGATTGTTTTCTCAATTTTAGTAGAAATTGGGGTATTTTTTTGGCTTAATTTGAGTATAAGAATAAATATAAACATGAAAGATTAAAGAAAAAATGCGAAATGACCAAAAGGGGCATTAAATATGTAAAGGTTTAGATAAAATTTGAAAGGCAAATAGCTGATTTTGAAACCCAAATTCTTTTAAACCAAATGAGAATGAAATCGAGTTTCAAACTCCATCTCGTATCCTTCACCACTCCCTCCCATTATGTTATTCATCTCGATGATCCTTAATCTCTCTAGACTGTCTCTTCGTGTGATCGCTCTCTCCCTCTCTAGCCATGAGTTTCTCTCATATCCCTCTTTATTTTTTTCTTGTCCTTCACCAGTCACTCCTCTCCTTCCCTCAACCTATCATTCTCTCCTTGCCGACCTCGCCTCTCTCATGGACAGCAGTGAAGGGCAAAGAACGAGGAAGTCAAACCTAAATTATGGTGAGCTTACGAATCAATTACACGTAGTTTATTCAATTGATTGGTTGTTTTGGTAGATAGGGGTGAGGAGATATGGATAACGATTAAGAAAAAAGGAAGCAACCATAGTGGAGATAAGTTTAGGTTTGAATTCTTATTTAATATATTGAGATGATTAGTTATTTAATTGCTTGTTGATTGAGTTTTGAATTGTGTGGTTGTGGGTTCGAAGAAGAGGGAGAAGGAAAGCAAGTAGTTGTTATGGTTATTGTTGTTGTTGTTGTGAGTTAATTAGGGGTTACACTTGGCTTAGGACGTTAAAAGGATGATATGAAGGGATGTTGTTATTGCTGCGTTGTTAATTTGGTGTCGGTTGGAAGGAAGGGAATTGATGAGATAGAGTTTCAGTTGGAATAAATTTGATTGATCGATTTGTTGTATGGTTGTTAATGCAATAGTCTTGTGTTGTTATCATGGTTGAGAATAAGAAAATAGGAGGATTGTCGATGAAATTAAATGTTTATGTAAACAAATGAATTGCATGATTTAACTGAGTTATATGTTTGATTCGTGAAATATATGTTGTTTAAGTTTTAGTTTAGAATATGTAATACTGATGAATACATGAATCATGTGATTTTTTAGTGAGATACGCCCATACAAGATTTGTTTGAGTTTCAAATTGGGGCATTAGTTAAATTTGTAAGTTGGACTAATTGATGGGTCAAATTGTGATTCGTTAAAGGTTTCTAATCAAGATTGAAATAGTCAAAGCCTATGTTTTGTTAATTGAGTTATAAGCGAGGATGTGTTAACAAGTTATTGGTTATTATGACCCCAAATAGGTGGTTAAGACCTATTTTAGAGTCCAATTTGTGGTTTAAAACCTAATATGAAGTATTAATGTGAGTTAATATTGTTTGCAAGTTAAAGAAATGGTTTAAGACTTTCATTAAAATTCAAGAACATAGAAATGAGATATAAAAGTTAATAGGAAACTTTAAAAAGAGTTAACGAAGTTGTAAAAGTGGTTTGGACTCCGTTATGATTTGAAATAAGAATTTGAGTATTCAAATAGAATTGTGACCTTTAAATAATAATATATATGTTTAATAGGACATGGAAGTTCGTGAAAGCTGGGAAGCACAAAGTGAGGCTTCGTTACCAACTTTGAGTTAGTTGGACATAAGTAAACCCTACAATGGTCTTTACTATTTATGAAATTTATCTTTGTACCTACATTTGTGTTTAGTCCATATTGCATTTCATATCATCCTTGGTCATGCATTCATATCATTCTCAATGATGGCTTATTAGTGCTAGGACTCACACATGGGACTCAAAAATAAGTTTCTTGACCAAATAGACTGGAACACGGAAGACCTGAGGCACGCAAGTTTTCCAAGGAGCATGTATTAGACTTTTATTAATGTTTTAGGTTCATTCTTAGGTCGACCAACCTATTTGTGAACCTTGAATAGCAATAAAAGGGTTTCATGTTGTTATATTAATTTGTTATTATTTGGAAATGCAATAACATGTCTCCATGTATACAGGCTAACATTGCAAGAATATAGAGCAGTGTAGGAGTTTAATTCCTTACATCTTCGAGTTGTTTTTACGATGTAAGGTTCTATGAAGACAAGGAAATAACGAACAAGACTCGAAGATCCTTGGTGAATGTTTTCATGTTTTAAAGCTCAATTCTCATTGTAATTATGTTATATATTATTGCTTTGGGTTTCGAGGTGAGCGTAGTTGGTAAAATACTTTTAAATAGGTTATATAAGTCTCCTAAATTAGTTTGAAGTAAGTTTAGAGGTTTTTGATTCAATTTCGATTTATTTTGAGTTTGTAAATTTGTAAATAAGGTATCAAAGATTTTAAGTTAGTTTAATTGGTTTAAATTGATATATATTGTAGATTGCGGGGAGTTGTGAGTCCTTCTAAGCTTCCCCTCATTCTATTGTCTACTAGGTGAATTTATCGGCATGCCACATTTTTTAGGAGATGCTACTAAGATTTTTATACAATATGGTTAGTACTCTATATGATTTTCTAATTTGCTCCAATTAAAAAAATAAGCTGAGGTCTATTAAGGATATAAATTTGGTTTTGGAACATTATTGAGGATTGAATTATAAATTATTTTGCAGTTAAATTAATTGAATGGATTTGGTGCCTAATTTAGGGAAGTTAGGCTAAGACAGGATTTAGTGAGTCGAGCCCTGACACTCACTTTCGTTCCGTTCTCATGCATCACTTCATGCTTCCTCAGAGCTAAAATGTCGAACCTTTCTAGTTTGTACATTACTTGCTCTTGTTTTGGCTCATTCATTGTCATAGTGCTCATCATATGAATAGCACTAACATTCTCCTTGGGATTTATGACTATTTACTCGGAAACTGTCCTTCCTTCCTTGAATTCAATGCAATGGCTAACTGACCAATCTTTCTTTAGAGGTTCTTAATGGATTGTGATATCTCATCATCTATTTTTTTCATAGCTTGTTTCACATTTTTCATCTCTTTCTCGTGATTCTCATGGCATTCCATATTGCTCATATCCATAGCGTGTAAGAGTTTCTCAATTGACTTCAATAAAGTTATCACTTCGCTTTGCCTTAACTTCCATTATTGGACTTGTTGATCGAAGCCTAAAGGTAACTTTAGTGTATTATCAAGATTTCCATATGATAAGTTGGGTTTGTTGTTGTATCCTTGATAAAACCTTTAAGGATCCATACCTCTCAGCTTAAAGTTGTTTCCATAGCCTTAATTGTTCATGAAGTTGATTTCCTCACACTCCATTTCTTGATGCATGTCCATTTGATTAACCATCATGGCTTAGTGATTAATAGGTTATTGTATAGCTTGCACTAGTGAACTTTGTTGTCCCATTTGAAGCTTTGTCATTTGATTGCTCAAGTTGGATACTTGTGCCATGATCATAGCTTTCGACTCAATCTTATATACGCCCGATGGTTTCCTCATTGTGGAACGATTACTGACTGTAGAGTTCTGAGACATAAGATTTAGGAGATTCAATGTTTCATCCTCATCTTTTGTTAGTATAGGACCACCTGCTACGACATCTACTAGTGTTTTAATGTTGTGATTCATCCCATAGTAGAAAATCTAGTGTTATGCCTATTTCACATATCTATGACTTGGACATCTCTTCAGCATCACTTAGAATCTTTCCCAAGCCTCTCCAAAAGACTCAGCATCTTCCTGCTTGAATTGATTGATTTCTACTTTCCTTTCGTTGACCTTCACTAGGGAAAGAACTTGTCTAGAAATCCTTTATTGATTTCCACCCATGAGTTCATACTCCCTGTGTTCAGTCTTTGGAACAAGGATTTGGCTTTTCTTCCCAATGAGAATGGAAAGTCTCATCCTGATCACTTCTTTTGTAACTCTAGTAATGGGAGGGTGTCACACTTCTCCAAAATTTTCTCTACATAGATGTGCAACTGTATCTTCATTCGCTAGCCCATTGAACAAGCTATTTTGCACCATGTTAATTGTAGATGATCTTTGTTTGAACTTAGTGGTGTTGGCCAGAAGCCGCATCACTCTATTGTAAGTCTTTTTCCTCTGGTTCTGTCAATCTCAAGGTCATAAGTCATTAAGTCCTTCTCTCCTTTGCTACGCATGCACTAATTCTCATTGAAAAGAAAACACAAAAGATTAAGTGCATATGTCAAACTTGAAACTCAGACCTTTTATCTTTTCCCTTTTTGTTTCATTATAAACTTGAAAGTAAATGACTTAAACTAAAACTTAGCAACTCTTCAAACTAACTATGTCTAATTGGCTAACTCTCACCCAGCAACGGCGCCGATAACTTTATCGTGGTCGCAAGTATAACGGCTCAATTGTAGTAATAGTGTGACCAACTTACATTGATTACAGACATCGTCTTTGGGAAAGGTTGTATGTACTTAGTGTTACCTAGTAAAAATTACTCTAATTCTAAGGAAATCATTTTTAATTTGTTTTTATAACTAAACTATTCTATTCTAACAAATCAATGTAAACTAAACTATTCTATTCTAACAAATCAATGTAAATTATTTTTAAACTCTTGTATTAAGAATATCTTAGTTCACAACTTCACCTAGGTAATGAAATATTATGCTTTTCAACTCACTTTATCATTTTTATTATGTGTATGCAATGTCTAATTGGAATAGATTGATTTCCTTCAAATTTACTTTAATCCACTGTAGTGACGAAAATGATTCTAATGTCCAAACTAGAACTCCATCTATCGATGTGAATAATGTAAGCTTCATATTCATTAAGTCCCAAATCTTTATATTTATAACCAATTAAGTTTACTATTCGTGTTTCCTTAATCAATTACTATTTATTGATGTTTTGTATTTCAAGATTGTATTATCCATATCCAGCTTAAAAGCTTAAATGGTCATGATAACTTCTAAAACCTAATTTTTAACAAACACGTGATCAAGATGTTCGTAGCATTACGCTCAAAATCAATACAAGTTCTAACCATTACACTTTTAACTTTATAATCTATTCATGTTTGTAGCATAGCATTCATACCATATGATTCATTGATCCCTACGATTAATGAACTATTTACACTTCATTAAAACAAACATGCACATAGTGGTATTCATTGAAATCAGAGATATAATCAAATAAATCCAATTAAATCAATAAAAATAATACCCGAATCACCACACGTGATTCTTCCATGTCTTCTCTTTCACAAATCTTCTTAATGATAAAGAATAAAGTAAAAATATGCTACTCTATGATAGTGGTTGCTAATGGGTGATAATGTATGGTAATTGGTGAGTTTACCACATTTTAATATCTATTTAGACTTCTAAGACACGTTTGAAAATAATTAAAAATTTTGCTAGACAATTTCACATGACATATAACTCTAACTTTTTATTTTCTTTAGTCACAGCACTATCTGTAAGTGGTATGACGCTATGTGTACAAAGCCACAATGTCGTGACAGCTTCGGCCATTTTGTGTGTTTTTTCCTTCTTCAGTAGACTCAGTGCATTGTGCAAACCTCCCCAGCACTGTCATTTGTCCTCCATGGTGCTATCACTACGCTGGACATCCTGCCTCATTTCCTTGGTCTCCCACACTATGCATTTATCTTCACATAGCACCAACCATCCTTGCCATTGTGTCAGCCTCTCTTGTGTGCATTTTAGCTTCGTTTTTTTTTTTTGCGAATACCCCTGTTTGTCACCTTTATGTCTTTTATACTTGAAAATACATAAATTCCGTCAATTAGATCTCATTTCGAGATATTTAAGCTAATTATACTACTAAACTAAACTTATATAAAAGTTTAAACAATCACTTATCATATGTATATATATTGAAAATACTTAATAAATTGATGTGCGCCTAATGACACGTGGGGTCGAGGGTGACACATATGTGATGTACAATAGTGTGCATATCCGAGGGTGGTCGTTAGCACGCGCAGTAAGTTTATAGGTATGGAAATACATATTTATCTATATATTAATATATATAGTTTATATATAAAAATGTATATAATAAAGCCTATAGTTTAAATCAAATGAGTTTTTAAGTCTTGGATTTTCTCGAGACATGTATGAAATCACACCCAAAAGGGGTGAATTGGGTGTACTGAGGCGTTATCACCTTTTAAAATCTTTCAATGAATAATGATGCTCTATGCATACACAATTAATAATTATAAATGCAATGCAATAGTGAAGGGGTAGAAGAGATGGAAAAGAGATACAAGATTTTTAGTGATTCGATCCTATCGATCTACATCCATTACTTAACTTCCCCTGGTTAGGATTTTCAAATCCCCACTTATATTAATGATAAGTGTTATAACCTAAGAGTATAAACCTAAAATGCCTAATCACAAATTTGGACTTCCCACCTAGCCTCAACTAAGGTTTGTGCCATGCCTCAACTAAGGTTTGTGCCATGCCTCAACTAGGTCTTCCCTTGACTTAGATCCTTCTAAGTCATACAAATAGCCACTTACAAGAAATAAATGAATATAATTAAAATCAACTTTACAAAGTAAAGCGGCAATAAGTTCAATTTCTAGCAAGCCACCTATATCCCGATGAGGTGAATAGTGCAAGATGGAGGTGTGGACATTAGGGTATTGGGAGTTTATCCATGCCTCAAGATGTCTGTAGCCACATCTAAAAAAATCAATGTGCAAGTGTTATGTATAAGTTTAAGTTGGTGTTACTTTAAGGAGTGTTACTTTAAACTTCTGTGCTTGAATCAGCCTCGAGATTCGTGCATACAGATCTTGGTGAAATCTCATATTTATCTCCAAAATGAAACATCGCCTCATCAATTCATTTCGATAGTAAGAGGAGAGTTTGAAATAGAGACAGGGAGAGAAAGAAAGAAATATAAAGAGAGAGAAACATAGAGAGACAAGGGGAACGAGGTTGTAGGGGAAGGAGAGTGAGAGAGATCGATGATGGACACGATGATGAGAAAGTGAGGTTGTCATTGTTGCATTGTTGTTTGTTGTTGTCATTGATTATGCTATCAGTGATGGAGTTTGGATGGGAAGCTTGGATGAACTACACAACTGTTCGTTTAAGGAAAGTAATGGCATGGGAGTCATCTCCCCTGCCCAAGAGTGCCTTGGGGTTGGGCCAAACCCAACCCCAGTGAATGAAGAAAAAATGAAGATTTCAATTTATAGAGCCTCTCTGCAATGAGGAAAAAGAAGTAGGTTTAATCCCTCATATTGGACCGGACTGAACCGGATCTGGTTTAACCTTTTTCACAAATAAAAAAATAAATGCTAGAATTTTGAGAAAATTTCAAAAAATGAGAAAAAGAAATTAGAAAGATAATATTTATGGACCAAATAAAAATAAATTATGAAAAGTGGAGAAATTGGGATTCTTTCAAGGCTTTATACCAGGGTTTTTACCTCGAAAAAAGTGAAATGGTCATATTGACATAAAAAGTGACAAATTGATTCCAATTTCAATTAGGACAAGTTGAAGGGTTCTAAATGTGAGGTATTAGATGTGTATTAACCTCAAATGGTTTGTGGGGGTTTTGAAACACCAAAAAAGGTTAAATGACCCAGAAAGTTAGGAATTTGGAAACGAAACTTAACCGAGCTAAGTATGGATTCATTTGTTTATCAATTTTGTCTAGCTATGTAGTATATTTAGCTCATATAGTTTATGGACTTGAATGGGAGCTATGTACACTGTGATATGTTTTCATGAAAATGAAAAACAGTGTATGATATGATTAGTGAGAGTAAACTCTAAAGTCGAGAATAGGTTCTATAGGATATGGGTTTGGTTACCAGCCTATATGTTAAATCCTTTTCAGCTAAATAGGTTGAAAGGATTGTACATTCACTAAGAGGGTTTAGGATAGAACCATGTAGACAATGATAAGTGGTCAAACAGCACATACACGAAATGTGTTGGTCAAGTTAAGGTGTCATTGTAGTTGATAGGTAATAGACCCTAATTTTATAAAATAGGAAAAATCATAGTGTAATCGCCATTGACTGTATGACTTGCATCCGTTTATCTATTGAATTATATGATTTCCTATACCTTACTAGCTATGATTGGACATATTGCTAATGCAATTCATTCTTGAATATTATATGGACTATTGATAGATTTGAAAATCGGTATTTACTGAGCAAGTTGGAGCGTTTACCCCAATTAATATTTCAGGATTAACAACAAGCACTACGACTATGGAATAGAGAAGTTTTAAAAGTCTAGATAGTCTCTTCGATGTAATAATTCTTCCCTTGTTTATATTCTTGTATTAAATTATAGTTTTCTAATATCACAAGGGTTGGGAGATTTTGTATTACTGATGTCTATGCAATTTTGATCAGGTTTTGTATATTATATAATATCGAAAAAAAAGTTTTTTATTTCCACTGCGTTTATTATTTGTTTTATATCGGTATTTGATATACAATTGTATTTATCAAGAGCAGATGGTGAGGCCGCTGGCTCTAGTTAAGTTTGGCAAGTCTACTAGGCTTAATTAGCTTTTCGGGCCGAACGATTCTTTAATGAGGATAAGGGTCATTATACATGAAGCCCCAACCATCAAAAATCCCAACGCCATCTTCTTATCTATGTCCCCAATGCAAAACATTATTTTGTAGCAAAATATTTTTCTTTTGTGCACGAACATGAAACCTTGTGTTTTGGTTATGCAACGATTGTGTTTCTTTATTCTCGAAGTTAAAATTTTATGTTCTTTGAAGACATTACTTTGCAACAAAACATTTTCTATTGTACGTGAACACATTATTTTTTGTGTAGTTTGGTTTACACAAAAACTTCGTTTTATATTTGTTTTTCTTTAAATTATTTTTGGTGTAGTGATGCATGTCGAGCTTGTACAATAAATTACTTACTTAATGTTATACTCTTAATTTGTAGTAGTGGTAAGTGAGATCATCTCCATAGGATTTATATAACTTTTTTTAGTCGAATAGGGGTTTTGTCACTAATTACTGAATACTAAACTATTTAGAAAACAAGAAATAAATAAACACATGGGTAATAAATAAGGAAATTAATGCAAAGAAAACCTAGACACGAATAATAATTAAGGGAATCAATGGGAATAAAACTTATATTATAGGTAATTACTAAGCCGATTGAAATCAATTAGCCGTCGATCATGAAAAGATAAGTTCAAACAATTCAATAAGTAAGCCATATTAATTCTTTTAAACTACATAGTTTTTCTTTTGTCAATGGCAGATTCACACAAATCATATCCATATTCTAATCTCATCACCATTAGTCCTTAAACACTCAAAAAAAAAAACTAATAGTAACAAAACATCATTAAGATTCATGAAAACACTTACTACTAAGACAATAACTAACGAAAATATGCCACTATTACTCGACCTAGATCTCAAAAACATCTAAGACTTCCAAGACAATTAAATGACCAGTGAATAAATCTTAGTTAAAACTATAGTATATTCTTTACACAAATATGATGCAAATTATCTAACTAGATATAGAACATATATATCACAATACATATTGGCCACTATGCATGAAATATCAAGTTTATATATTGTAATGCAAGAAAACAACAAATTAAAACAATGCAATCAAGAATATTGAATAATAAAAGAACTATTAAAATATAGACATCATAATAGACTTACAACCATAGTAGCAAACCCTTGGTCTAGTAAACAAACTTAGCTAATAATAAACGTAAAAAATGTTGTAAAATAACTAGGACTAAAGCTAGGAAAGTAAAGACAATGAACTAGAGCTTGAACAAGAGAATAGAGGAGAGAAATGATAGTTCTTTTCGTTCCAACATGGTATTTATATTACATGGATCTCATCTCCTTATATAACCCCTTTGGTCTTAATGAGATGAAGACTAAAGGGCACAAGTTACATTTACATATTATAACAATAACTTAATACATGAATTAAGTGGGTGTTACATTGAGTAAGTGGAATACAAAGAGAAAAATGCATCTACTCCAATTACATTTGCAACATTCCCCTATGGTTGACACTTGCTGAGAGAATATGCATTGTTAAATTAAACATCTACTAGAAAAACCCCAGTGGGAAAAGAATCTAACAAAGGAAAATGAGCACATCATTCTCATCAATCTTGATACTGAGTATGATATTAATAGAATTATCTCACTAAAAATCTTGCTAGGAAAACTCAGTAGGATAAAACTATAGCTAAGGGAAAAAGAGTACAATACGCTGATCAATTTTGATAATGGAGTATTAATATTGTTTGCTCGTAGGCATGTTCGGTGAATTTATTGGCGAGAGAATACACAAAATATATATATTTATGTATATATACTTTATATATAAATATATATATATATATATATATAATAAAACTATAAAGTTTGGTTTGAGTTATATGGATCGTTAGATTGCCTTGAGATGAGCATAAGTGTTGATAGTGTCAAAATAAGTGTCACTTTAAGGAGTGACATTTTAACACATCAGTCACTTGATCGGCCTCAAGATAGCGTAATGTGTATCTTAAGGAAAACCCATATGCATAAATCCAAAGCTTTAAGTTTATCCTCACAGTTCAATCAATCAATCGAGAGAAAGTGAGAGATAGCAGTTGAGGGTTTGATTTGAGGGATTGATCACGAGAGGATTCTCTACTGAATTGAAGTGATCAAAACATTCTTGGATCAGATATCATCATCTTGGTAAGTTGAGTATTGAGTTTTAAGTTGAATTCAATGTTTAGTGATGATTTCTTTGTGAATTGTTGCTATTAATGATTGGAAATAAGTTTATACCTCATTAGAGGTCCTCCCTAATTATTTGGGATAGTGTTTAAGGTTGTTGTGGTGATTTGTTAATGGAATAGTGGTTGTTGCCCTATTCACTATCGAGACAATGCAGGGTAAAGCGTGATCCATATAGCAGAGGTGCACGCTCCCATCATTAGTTAGGATGAGCTCAGCTGATGGAGCGTACTCCACCAATTGAGGGAGCGTGCTCCCGCCCCAAAAAATAACAATTTCGCTGTAAATTAGTTAGAATTTCCTGAGGTCTCAGGGACTTATTTAGGGGTTCTAAACATAGGGTATTATACTTATATTGATCATAATTGGTTTATGATAGGTTTTGGATCACCGGGAAAGCATGAGTGACTCATAAAGTTAAGGAATTTATTAACATAAACCTAAACCAAGGTAAATACGGATTCGCTTATTTGTCAATGTTGTCTGGCTATCTTAATATATGTAGTTCATGTAGTCTATGGACTAAATGGGGGGATATGTACACTGTGATGTTTTTAATAAATGGAAATGTTGTTTAATGTGACCCATAAAAGTAATTCCTGGTATAGAGAATAGGTTTTATAGGAGATGGGTTACCTTCCCGGCCTATATGTAACTCATGCTCAATTCAATAGGTTGCGTGGATTACATACTCACTAAAAGGTTTGGGATAGAGCCATTGGACATTAATAAATTCGCTAGACAACACATCAGACAATGTATTGGTCTAGCAATCGCGTTAATGGTGTCGGTGGGTAATCGACCCTGGTTTTACAAATAAAATGGGAATCACAATGTAATAAGTCATTAACATACGAACTTGCTTCTATTATATATTGAATTATATGATTTTCATAATCATGTTAGTTAACATTGGTGCATATTGTTATTGTGTAATGTTCTTGATTATTATATGGAATGTTGATGGCTTTATGAATCTCTACTTACTGAGCAAGTTGGAGCACTCACCCCAATTAACATTTCAAGAAAATCAGCGAGCGCCATGACTAAGATATAGAAAAGATTTAGATTCTTGATCTTCTCTTTGATGTATTGAATATTCCCTTATCTTATGTATTTGTATTAAATTATAGTTTTGTAATATCGTAAGGGATGAGAAGTTTTATATAACCGAGGTTTTTTTCTATTGGATTTGGTTTTATATATAGTATTTAATATCGAGAAAAGTTTTAATTTCCATTACATTTAGTATTTGTTTTACGTCGATATTCAATATACAATTGTTTTAATCAGGAGATAGAAGGTGAGGCTACTAGCTCTAGTTAAGTCTAGCGAGATTATCGGGGCTTAATTAGGGTTTTTGGACAAGTATCGCCCTAATTGGGTTAGGAGATGCTACAACGCCATAGCTAAGGGAAAAAGAGTGCAATGTACTGATTAATAACTCCTTTTGATTCTCTCCCTCATGTTCACATCGGTGAGACATCTTATATTATTTTGCAGCAAATCTTTGCAAAACTTGGTTTTACCTTTTTGAGTAAAACAAACTCGTGCCACTTATCACTTGAAGATGACAAAAAGTGTATATAACATCATTCCAATTTCTTCGAGTAGGTGAATAGTTGCACCTTGCAAGTAAGTTAGTTAAAAATGCAATATCTGATCTTTTACATTTTAAGCGTTTTGTTGGTATATGCATTTTTTTGCACAAGGACATCATTTCCTATATGAACCTTTAATGTTGGAATATATGATTTTGTCACTCTTTTATATATTATTAATTGCATTAAGTATTAATTAATAATTTGGTGCTAATGAATGATCATTTGAACTTTCAAGTTCATATTAATTTATACATAGATCATAATGCAACAAATTTGGTACATTTCATGTAATTTCATGTCATTCCTTTTGAGTTGATTTTATATCTCCCTCTAATGGTGGGTAAATTGCTTCATCGTAGTGACATCAACAAAACTTGCTATAAGAAATCGCATCTTAAGGGTTTTGGCATCTTATAAGATAATGAATTGAGAGTTAAATCGATATAAATATCTCATTAATATGCCTAAACATAATTAGCATAATTGTAATCACAAGCTGATTAAACTCATGGTTCCTTAGAGAACATCCTTACGAATTATAATTCGTATCGTTTATGAGCTTGAGTTATCAAAATTATCATTTCGTTTATGATCTTAAGCATGCTTATTTGTCAATAATTTTGTCGTTTATATTTCAAGTGGTGCACTACTTTTGGTGGGATTATTAATACGGCCTTTACCAGATATTTTCCCCTTTTCCACATTTATAATTTTATCATTGCAACCACGATCATTTTATAACACAACATATGCTTCATGAAGCTAGACCAATTGGACGGGAGCGATATTATTTGTATTATATCTCATTATTTTAATTAGCTACCATGAGGCAAGAAATAAATTCATAATATTCATATTGAATTGATATATTGACTCGATATTTTGTTGCAATAATATATTGAGGCATACCACATGGGTTTTTTCTATCATTGTCTTAGCCGTCACATTTTCGCATAGCCTCAACCAAATAGGTAATTAAATTTCTGAATTGTAATTCATATTCAACTGATAACGTATTGTAGCTTGAGACTTAACTGCTCATTTAGAGCTTTTTAGAGCATCACCAATTTTGATTTTTATTTTCATAGCCCCAGAAGGTGAAAGATTAATTGTAAAGTGAAATACCCACTTTTCAAATCTTTATAGAGATATTGGCGAATAAATACTAGCAGTGTGCGCACAACCTTGCGTAGATGTTTTATTAATAATTTTAGCACCTAGTTTGTCTTAACAAATAATTTTGTCAATAATATTATGGTAACAAATTCAATCAAGTATAATATTTTTAAAATAGAAATAATGTAAATAGTTTTCTCCCGTTATGTAAAATACATAATATATGATTAAATAAATGTCCAAAACTTGATTATTTTACACACAAAATATACTACTTATATGAGTTGGTGGGATAACCTCCAAGTTGGGTGGCAAGATGAAAGTCTACTTAACAACCATGCCTCCTCGAACGAAATAACACGTATCATTTTCAATGTTTAACTTTATCGGAGACAAGGCTTACTCATTATCAACTCAAACTTATAGTATTATTTGTATTATGAAAATCAAGAATAGAACATAATTAATCATTAATAATTTTATGAGAAAAACTAATATAGAAACTCATAGGATAATAGAAAGTGTCTTTCAATTAATGGCAAAACAGGTCGTGCAAAGTAGAATGTGTTAGAATTTTAACTACGTACAGTTCTTTATATGCCAATAAATCACACCAAGATTTAAAACTATTCAAATTCATAGTTTCATTCTAACATGCAAGCAAGAAATAAGGCATTATTTTAAAAAATGAATTATATACAAGAGGTCTACCTTTTAGTCTAGTTGAAAAATATTTTATGCTTGTCAAACACTATAAGTAGATTATACTGCATATTAATGAAGAAAATAAGCTAGTTTAATTAGTCCATATATAAAATCCACAAATTACACTTATAGAGTTCGACCAATTAGACTTTTAAGAACTCAAACTACCTTAGCACATATTACCATCCGCTAGTCCAATTAAAAATCCACATTGTTAATGGTTTCCTGATAGTTTTCTAAATAAATTTGTTAGAAAAAAAAACCCTTTATAATGTATCTAAACACCAAACCATTGATAAAAAATATATATGTTAACCACATTACAACTAGGTATGTAATAATCAGGTATGATAATTTGGCCTAGAAGATTTAAAGAACATTTTTTTATTTAAGTCATGAAAAAATGAATATGCATGGAACCCAAAACAATACCTCAATTATCAAAAAAGATGAAATCAAATTCATAAAAAATATTATACCTTCCGAGCTTTACTTCTTAGAAAGTTTCTTGATATTCGAGATCTCCTTCACGTAGAGTGAATTCGTGCTGATAACATGTTGCAAAATAATTAAGACTAAAGCTTGTAAAGTAAACAAGCAAATAAATTAGAAGGAGAACAATAAAATAGAGGGGAGAAATGAGAGATCTTTTCATTCCAACATGGTGTTTATATTACATGGATCTCATCCCCTTATGTGCCCCTTTGGTCTTAATGAGATGAAGTCCGAAGTGCACAAGTTACATTTATATATTAGAACTATAACTTAATAAATGAATTAAGTAGGTGTTATATGGAGTAAGTGGAATATAAAGAGGAAAATTCATCTACTCCAATTACATTAGCAACTGAAAACTCCATTAATGCTATAGAATAAAATATTTGAATATAGTAGAAAAACGAAGAAAATGAGAAGAGAGAGAAAGAGAGTAAATACGAGGCCTAAAGTCATATTAGGATAGGGTAGAAACTCTTTTTCTTGATAAGAACAAATTTGATGTCGATCTTTTATTTTTTATTTAAAGTCAGCTTCATTAATATATGTATAATATATGTGCATTCAATTCAAATTTGGTTGGCTGGCCATTTTTAGTAAGCGTTTTACCTGACGTGTTGAAGTCTTTAGTTCGAATCCTACTCTATGAAGATCTCCTTTATTTTCTAAGTTTTTGTATAGTATATCTAATACACTGGCAGATTCCTTTCAACTAGGACTTGATATCCCAGGTTAAGACGTTCAAACTTGTTGGTGGACTATGGATCGATTCCTATAATCATCTTGGTCTATACACATCTGGAGGATCATAAGGATGGCTTTTACACCCTCACAATTCGACACAAATTTCTGAACACCACTGACACTCAATTGATCATGAGTCATAATATTTTCATCAACTCTTCTGCACATATCTCAAGGCTTATCTCAAGAGCTTTCTTCACTATACATATTAATTTCCCTGCAACTTGGTACACTGGATCAATGTCACTTCAATTCTCAAACAAACGCACAAGACTAGAGGTACACCTAACCAGCTACTGGAACTATGACATCCAAAAATTTTATAAACTTAATTAGGCGACTAATTAAGTATTTTTAAATTTAATTTAAAATTTAAGTATCTGAGGTGGGACCTACATATTATGAACCAGAGATATATTTTGTTTTTGTGTGTTGTGTGCTTAGTGTGTGTATTATATTGTATTTTGTCAAGAAGTCGGGTTGTGTTGAGGTGTATCCTCATTTTGTCATACTCGGGGTTGCAAGGACGTGTCTAAAGGGTACGAGTGAAAATAAATTATTAGTTACTCGAAAACTAATTAACCAAGTGTTAATCCATATATGAAGATTTTGCCTCGGTTTGCATGCGAGTCGGGATTGGTGGTAATATAATGTGAGAAGGAAGCTGATACAAGACTTTATCTCAAGTTTCATTTTGATTAGCGATGGTCCAGATTGAGATTGCGTCCAAATTTGTATAAGTTTGGCCAAGTATGAATAGAGAATTGGTCTATAAATGTTTAGTATATTGTGGACAAAGTTAAGATTTTCGAGATTTTGGTGTGACCAAAATCAGTGTTATGGGCATTTTATGAAGATGGACTATTTTGTAAAGAGTTTGGTTCTATTTAGTGAAAAATCAAATCGAAAACGAGTGTCGGAAACCAGAACACGTTAAAATATAAGTTTCGAGAATTAATAAATAAAAAAAATTAAGCTGTTAAAAAGCAGTTGAGGGTTTATATATATAAATATATATATATATATATATATATATATAATGAAAATCAAAACTTTCGTTGATCTCGACATAGAATGAAAAAGATTTAGTTCTCTAAACCCTCTCACTTGGGTTTTCACTCCGCGTGCTCCCGACGTTCGATTTTTGCTTGATTTCTTTCAGCAAAATCATAGAATATCGTGAAACGGTCAGTTCGAGCTAAGTTTCTCCAGTGAAATTGAGGTATTCAGCCCGCAATTTAGTAAATTTTCAATTCAAGGCATTTTTCTCAATTCAA
This sequence comes from Stephania yunnanensis, assembly GCA_039657365.1. Lineage (NCBI taxonomy): Eukaryota > Viridiplantae > Streptophyta > Magnoliopsida > Ranunculales > Menispermaceae > Stephania > Stephania yunnanensis. The sequence continues at coordinate 32,711,917 of CM077583.1, read as the reverse complement.
TTTAAATTCTCAAAATTTTTCAATTTGTCTAACGGGGTTTTGATAGAAATCAGTAGGGATAGTTGTGAATTGATGTATTGGGTTGATATGCACTAATTTGGAACAAGTTCTACTGATGTGGGTTAGAGTTTTGATGAATTGAACTAATATAATTTCGTTGATAACTATTTTGGAGATGTTTTTAGAGTTGATATTGATTTAAATTAGGTTTTAGGATGAATGGATTATTGGTTTTAATCCAATTTGACTCTGCGGGCTGTGGAAATATTTTGATGTTGGAATCGAGGGGTTTCGTAGCGTTTGTTCTCAAGTTTTGAAGTTTTGTTTGAAAAAATATTGATTTGGATAGGTTTTTCAGTTCAAAATAAAATAAAGTTTGCCTAGTTGGCATGTCATATTAGAAAAGTCATAACTTCTTTATTGGTGATCTGATTAGAGTGTTCTTAGAATCTATGAAAAGTATGACATGAGTACTATAAGGTCCTTTTAGATCATCATAACAAATATTGAGGTTTTCAAGGTTAAAAAGTTACCCCAAGTTGGCTAGTTGAAATGGTTATATAAATTAATATTTTTGGAAATTGTGCTCAAGTGTACTTTGGTCGAAGTTCTCATTGGGTTTCATGATTTGGTTTCACTTAAAACTTAACTCATAATATAATTGGGAATGTAGTGAAACTATTGGATCTATCTTCAAGATGATTCGACGCTCCGGGAACCCCAGAAAATAAGCTCAAAATTGGTTAGTTGTAAGTAAACCATACAGTGATCTTTACTATTGATTGAACATTTTTGTACATGTAATTGTATCAAGTCCGCATTGCATTTTATCATTCTTGGTCATGCATACATAGAGTGAGTGAGGGAGATAAGCTTGTTTCAGAGTCTGGTTGATTGAAACTAGGTTTCAGTCTAGATTCTATGTTGTCTAGTGAAACTAGTGGAGTCTAACACCGACAAGTTATCTCCCATTTCATGATCTCTCAATACTATCTCTGTACTAGTTTTGAAAGTCGACGTCTGATTATAGTTAGGAGACAGCGACAAAGTTGATTGCATGTCATGTTAATGCATAAACCTAATTGTTTATTTGGAAAAGTAATTACATGTCTCCATGTATCAGACTAACAATTGCAGGAGTATAAATCAATGTAAGAATTTACTTAACTGACATCTTCAAGTTATTTTGATTATGTCAAGTTCTATATAAAGTCAAGGGAATAGTGGACAAGACTCGAAGATTGTGGTGATTATTTTCACAAATTAAAGTAAATTCTTGTTTTGAATTGTTTATATTTATTGTTTTAGAATTTTTGTGTGAGTGTAGGACATGGACATGAAGTTTATTTGAATGGTTATAAGAGTCTCCTGAGTTAGTTTAAAACTCGTTGAAAGGTTTATGATACAATTTTGGCCTATTTGAGATTGTGAAGTTGTGATTAAGCTATCGAAGTGTCACGACCCAAATTTCTAATCTTAGTTTAATTTGTTAATCAGGATCAAATGACCCATGAAGTGGGACTCGCAGCAAGAGACGCATCATTACTGAGGCTAAATGGTCGAGGTAAATATTATATTTGTGGTGATGTATGCATAGTCTATTGTATATGTGTATACTACTAAGTCACACTTACATGTTGATAGGTGTCGAGACATGAGTAGAGATTCATCTCGATATGTGCGCCGATGTAGGACCGAGGTAGAGAGTGATAAGCAAAGTTGATGTAAGCTTTATATTTATTTTATATGTGAGTTATATGGGCTATGATTGATTTGGTATTAAAATACCAAAGTTAGTAAGTTAAAACATAAGCCACTTGAACACGAGTTGACATGCTTCAACATTAATTGAGTTATTGTTTGGTGCCACTTAAGCATGAACTAGTGGGACATGTGTGAGTAGGAGTTCTACTAGTTAAGTCTTGAGATACGTATGCACTATATGATCAAGGGCTATCATTCAATAATGTTCAATTCATGTAATAAAGCATTTGATCAACTCAAGCACCTCACACTCTCTCATTTCGATTTCTTCATCGAGAAGAAAGGTTGCTGGAGAAGGTGAAGATCAACAAAAACAATGCAGTTGGTGAAGGAGAAACCAAGTTCAGCTAGTACTCATCAAGCTATGTAACTTCTTGAATCTATTAACATAGTTAAATTCCATGAATTCATGTATTTGATGTTATGGGTTGATGTTTTATGTTTGGAACTCGAGAGGTGTATATGAGGGTTCCCAAGGTATCAACATAGCCAATATGTTGAGAAAACTCAGAATTCTGATTTCAGAAATCATGCATTCTGCGACACATAACTCGTTATGCACGATAGGTAGCGTGCTATATGGGTCTTTAGCGCGCTACACAGAGTATTAGTGCACTACATGTTATGGCATCATAAAAATCTTCAAGTCTCAAGAAGTACTTAAACACTACAATAGAGTTTAATATGCTAAGTAAAGGTCCTAACACACTCAAAAAGATATAATATGATGTCAGGAACTTAAGAAAGTATTTTCAAAGATTCTAATATGACTTTCGAGGCGCTGGGAGGCCGGAGTAGCATAGGAAATTACGTGGTATGTAAGTAAACTGATTGATGAGATTTATTTACATTTCATCCATATTCATATGTTCATTTTCAGTCATTTGGACTAAATTGCCTTTGTATTTCATGTGTCATGACTTGTTGTTCATTCTCATTACATGAGGTTATTTCATGGCATAATTTGTTGATAAAATGATTTAATTGACTCCAATTCATGTGTTATGTCATTATTGGCTATTATTACTGGTGGTAAGTGATATAGCATGCTATTAGGTAGTTTTTTCATAGTGTTGTGAATCTATATCTTTTGTGCATTAGTTATGAAATTGTGTTTGTTGGATTCCAATATTGTGTTGTTCTTGAATATAAAAGAGGTTCTTGTATCTGGGTCATTTTATGATAGAAATATGGCTGACATACGGGAGTCACTAGACTTTCTAGGGTGATCGTGATTTCTCCACTATTTTGTGCAGTACACGGGGTATGACACTCTGGGTTGTTGGCAAGCATACATCCCAGTTACTGACATTTGGAATAATTATAAAGGCATATTGTACCGTATAAGTACGACCTTCACAGAGATGTAGAGTACAGCTCCATCCTTATATATTGGAAAGGTTGATGTGATGAATATCACGACCGACCAGCCCTAGATCATTACTACTTAGTCTGCTGTCAGTTTCATTTTGTTTTATTAAAGTATCTCTTTGCATGATATTCTTTCAACATAGTTATTATTATTATTATTATTATTATTATTATTATTATTATTATTATTATTATTATTATTATTATTATTATTATTATTATTATTATTATTATTATTATTATTATTATTATTATTATGTTTTTTTATACTTGTTTCATAATTGGGAATGTGAACAAATGTCTCTCAGTATTACTTTCTATTTTCAAGTACCCACCGTCTAGTTTTTGGTAGTGGGTGCAGATCGATTGAGTAGTAGGCCAGGCAAAGAGAAGATCGGCAACTACTTCTGAGCCAGAGGAGCGCTACTGCTACACCGGATTTTGTAGGTTTAATTTTTGATATATTATTTTTATATTTATATGGTATACTTTTAAGGTTATATATTATGGGTTGAGTGAGTAGTACCTTGACCAGACACATGTTTTTATATATCATCGTTTCATTATATATATGCATGTGATCTTTATTTCCTGATTTTTTCACAAAAGTTAGGCTACATGTTTATAAGCTTTCGCTAGCTAATTAGTTAAGACTTTCGTTGAATAAATTTTAAGTTAGTAAATTTTAATTAACTCTGATTTATGAATTTACATATGATAGGTATGTGTTTATATATATTTGAAAACTAATAAAAAAAGTTGGTAAGTAATAAGATTGTTGAAAAGGCTAACTAATTTCTTGTTAGTTCTTATATGGTGATATTAGGGCTTAATAATTAGATTAGGCCGGGCGGTGCCTTAATTTGAGAAGGGGTCGTCACAGTTGGTATCAAAGCCTATGTTTATAAAAACCTAGGTTACAGAACCTAAGTTTATCAACGTTAAGATTATGGAAAATAGTCATCCCACAAAGTCATACCAAAGCAGTGTGTAGCCAAAGACTCAACTTTTCCAATAAGTAACAAATAAAAATTTAAAATTAGAAAAATAGAAATCTTAGTTGTGAAAAATCAGATGATCCTTGCTTAGAAACCATTAGTTGGGAAGTGAGTGAAAGTGAGTTGGGGATGTCTTATATGTGCATGTTAATTTTTTTATATGTATACATACATTATCTACATAGTAGCTAATTCATGATCGCTATCAACTTGCAGACACCGATGGCGGATTCAAACGATAGCGGGGATGCAGGTGCAAGTGGCAGCCAGCTTTCTTTACCATCAACAGATGGCTTTAAAAGGCTATCTGATTGAGTAGTTGCTCAAGGGCAGTAGTTAATGAAGTTCATCGCTATGATGACTGCATGTTTCACTCCTCCAGCATAAACACCAGTCTGTACCACTACGCCTACATGCACATTACCGACAGCAGTGTCGGTAGTGTAGACTATACTAGTTATAACAGCTCAAAACATAGAGATCATTTTTACATCATATTTTACACTTCCATCTTCTAGCTTATCGGCAGATGTTCAGTTGGTGAAGGATTTCATTAGACTGAAGCTAGTCTACTTTGATGGTCAGCGACACTTTGAGAAAATCGAAGAATGGGTTTTGTCTCAGGAGAAGATTGAAGAATGGGTTTTGTCTCAAAACATAGAGATCATTTTTACATAGGGTTTTGATTCTTGGGATGCCTTCAAGAGGAAGTTTTATTAGCAGTATTTCCCACCTGCAGTAATGAAAAGGTTGGGGAAGGAGTTCATGAACCTGAGAAAGAGAGCTCACGAGTTAGTGATGAGCTATAGAGACAGATATGGCTATCTGAGGCATTTCACCGGAGATTTAATGAGAGAGGATTCTAATGATGTGTATCATTTTGGAGATGGACTGAAGTCAGATATTGAATTTTATGTGGTCAGTTCAAGTACCAGGACATTAAGGCAGATTTACGAGTGTGCACCTCTTATGAGACCTATTATCTAGGTAGAGTTGCTAATGGGACACCATTAGTACCAATATTAACACTTGACCAGGTTGCAGAGTATGAAAGGAGGAGACAAAAGGGCAAATGACCGAGGAAATGGAATAGAGGTTCCCAGGGTACAGAGATATCTACAGTAGTTGTGTCATATGTATCATCTCGTACGCTTTTGTAGATCATTGTTAGTAGACCTCCTTTACCCCCACCAGTTAGACCTGCATTGCCAGCTCCTCCTACTACTACTACTACTACTACTACTACTACTTTGCCAGCTCTACCAGCACCACAAGTGCCACGTCAGCAGCAATAGGGTGGTAGAGGTTAAGGTAGAGGTAGAGGATGAGATAGTTCTAAACAGGTGTAGAGACAAGCACGGGACAAGGGTCAGGTTCGGGGTCAGCGTAGACCTATCACATGTTATAAGTGTGGTTAAGTAGGACATGTGATTCGAGATTATCCTTAGCCAGCAGTCGTGATTCCACCACAGAGTTGAGAGGTTGTACATATGGTTGCATAGACTGATGCAGATGCCACATGGAGACTTCCCACCTGCAGTAATGAAGAGGTTGAGGAAGGAGTTCATGAACCTGAGACAGAGAGCTGACGAGTTAGTGATGAGCTATAGAAACAGATATGGCTATCTGAGGCAGTTCATCGGAGATTTAATGAGAGATGATTCTAATGATGTGTATCATTTTGGAGATGGACTAAAGCCAGATATTGGATTTTATGTGGTCAGTTTAAATGTCAGGACATTAGGGCAGATTTACGAGTGTGCATTCTTTTATGAGACCTATTATCATGGTAGAGTTGCTGATGGGACACCATTAGTACCAATGTTGACACCTGACCAGGTTGCAAAGTATAAGATGAGAAGACGAAATGACAAATGACCGAGGAAATGGAATAGAGGTTCCCAGGGTACAGGGATATCTACAATAGTTGTACCATATGTATCATCTCATATGCTTTGCTAGATCATTGTTGGTAGACCTCCCTTACCCCCACCAGTTAGACTTGCCAGCTCCTTCTATTACTACTACTTTGTCAGCTCTGCCAGCACCACCAGTGTCATGTCAGCAGCAGCAGTGTGGTAGAGGCTAAGGTAGAGGTAGAGGATGAGATAGTTCCAGACAGGTGTAGAGACAGGCACAGGACATGGATTAGGTTCGAAATCAGCGTAAACCTATCGCATGTTATAAGTGTGGACAAGTAGGACATGTAATTCAAGATTATCCACAGCCAGCAGTTATCGTTCCACCACAGAGTTGAGAGGGTATAAATATGGTTGCATAGCCTAATGCAGATGCCACACGAGACTCATTGAGGGTATGGTTTCCATTTGTGGTAGAGAGTCATATGTTTTGTTTGATTCAGGTTCTACACTATCTTTCATTATTTGTCACATGTTAGGCATCTTAGGGTTAACATCGGTAAAAGTTGGCGTAAATTTGATTTTGAGTACTGTAGCTGGGGATAGAGTTTGTCCCGATTGTCTTATTGAGAAATGTCTAATACAAATAGGCGGGGTAGAATTACCAGCAGACTTAAGGGTGCTCAAGTTCTTAGACTTCGATGCATTGTTAGGGATGGATTGGCTAGCAGTGTACCACGCTCATATCGATTGTTTCAGTAAGACAGTGATATTTGAGATCCCAAGGCATTTGATGTTTACGTATAGTGGTAGTATACCGAGAGCTGAAGGCACTCGAAGTCGACTTGCGACCAGTGGAGAGATGAAGACTATGGTGTCATTATACACTATAGTAGAGAGTCAGGGACCTAAACTAATGGAGATACCGGTTGTGTGAGTCTCCAGACGTGTTTTCGAAATACTTGCCTAGTTTACCACCACCGAGAGATAGATAGATTTCATTATTAAGTTGGTACCAGGTACTAGGATGATTTCTATACCACCATACGGCGTGGCTCTATAAGAGTTGGAGGAGTTGATGAGTCAGTTGCAAGATTTATGAGAGAATGGATTCATCACACTTTCTATGTCACCATAGAGAGCACTAGTCCTATTTATGAAAAAGAAGGACGGTATTTTAAGACTGTGTATCGATTATAGATAGTTGAATAGGGTCACAATCAGAAACAAATATCCCTTGCCACGAATTGATGATTTATTTTATCAACTGAGATGAACATAGTATTTCTCCAAGATAAACCTGCGATCAGGGTATCATCAGCTTAGGATCAGGGATGGGGATAGGTTCATGATAGCGTTTAGCACGAGATACGGACACTATCAGTTTACAGTCATGTCATTTAGTTAATGCTCCTGCCATGTTTATGGATCTAATGCACTGGATAACGAAACCCTTTCTTGACTGTTTCATGATTGTTTTCATTGATGATATATTGATATATTCGGGGACTCGAGAGGATCACGAGCAGCACCTCAGGGAGACGTTGCAGACATTGAAGGAGCATAGAATTTATTCCAAATTCGGTAAGTGTAAATTTTGGTTATCATAGGACAAACTTTTAGGACATTGTTGGAGCAGCAAGCATTGCTGTAGATCTAGTTAAATTCAAGCTATTATGGATTGGACAGCTCCGACGTCAGCTACAGAGATTAGGAGATTTTTGGGGTTAGCTAGATATTATCGCAGGTTCATGAAGGATTTTTTAAAGTTCGCTTCACCGATGACCAGATTGACCCAGAAAAACATCAAGTTTCATTGGTCTTAAGAATATGAGGAGACATTTGCTCAATTAAAGAGATTTTTTACTACTTCACCAGTGCTAACATTGGCAGAGGCTGTACAGGGATTCCTAGTATACACAGATGCTTCTTATATGGGTCTAGGTTATGTATTGATGTTGGATAAAGGAACAATGGTCTATGCATCGAGACAGCCGAAGATACATGAGAATAATCATCCAACTCATGACTTAGAGTTACAGCGGTAGTGTTCGCTTTGAAGATATGGAGATATCATTTGTATGGAGAGAAGTTCACGCTCTATACTGATCAAAAGAGTTTGAAATACCTCTTCACACAGAAAATGTTGAACATGAGTTAGCTCTGGTGGTTAGAATTCCTAAAATACTACGACTTTTCTATGGAATATCATCCAGGAAAAGCTAATGTAGTTGCAGATGCACTGAGTAGAATACCGATTGGAGACGCTGAGATTGTTAGATGTCATATGACACACGAGTATAGAATACTCGAAGCGGCGGCGATGATGACTTAGTCAGATATTCCTACCGACAATCGGGTGATGGTAATATGTACAGAGGAGGCTTCAAATAGTATGTCTACTCAGAGAGTGCTAGATGGACAAAGAGCTTATTGGGCATGTGCCCTAACTCAATCCATTAACTGTCTTTATGAATACTTTTAGTTAATAAAATAGAAGATTTCATTTATTGTTTATTATAAGTAATTTGCATGTTTACATTACAATAAGATTCATGGGTATTTATAGAAATATCCTAAATGTCCCTAGTCGATCATTATACTGGGAACTATAATGAATTAAAACTAGTGTGAGTCTTAATTAATGATCATATGATGATTATATGTATAGGGATATGAATCAAGATCACGAGTACTAGTTAAGGAACAAAGTAAGGGACTGACCCGCTATGAGAACATCACATGGATTAAGTCATAGTTGTTTCTCATGATAGGTATATTTTTCAGTCCTCTGACTTAAGATTACCAGAGACTTCAACATTAGGAACACAGTGATTTGACACAATCAAATGTTGTCTTTAACTGGACGATTATAAAGGTCGTGATTGGTTACTGTGTGAGCAATGTAATGAAGTTGTGTAATCGAGATAGAATTTGTCCCTCTCATATAAATAGAGATATCTAGTGGATCCCTTGATGTGTTAGACTGTTAAAAAGCCTAGTCTAAGTGAATTGATATTGATCAATGTCACTTGGATGTTCTCAGTCTACCTAGAGATCGAGACTAGTATAATTGAACATGTTGGATGACAATTTCATGCCTTATGTTTGATCAAAAGGATATCGTGTGAAAAAAAAATGTTATATACACTATTGATTAGGTTGTATCGATTTGATATTCGTACAACTTGGGTACTCATAATGTCTTGCTAGAGGTCGCTTATGACTTGTATACCAAAATGTGTTTTGGTACACTGTCAACGTTGTATGAGCCTATTGGATCGCACACCAAGAATGGTTTTGCGAAATTTTAAGATGGTTCAGAAAAATGAATTTTATATGATAAAATTCATGACAAAAACGTCCTTGTGGTGTATTACACTTATACTTCTTTGAGTAGGGGTATATGTGTAATTTACTTAACCGTCTATATACAAGGGTTGTATAAATAGACGTTTTAAGTTAGAACACATGAATGATAAATTAAGGGCTGAAACTCTATTTTCGTTTCAAAAACAAATTAGGGTTTTCTGGTACGCTCTGGATCATTTTGGAGAGAAACAAAAAGGTTTGGTATTCTCTCGAAGCTAGCACTTCGAATCTCGGCCGCCGTTCGTGTGTGGACTGCTGGTAGAGGGCGTTCGTCATTGGCAGCGCCTTAGTGATCGATCAACCTTTAGAAAGGTATATTACGACCAAGATATGATTAAGTTTTCATGGTTTAAACGTTTTTAATAGAATTAGATTCAGATCATGTTGGGGCTTTTGTCAAAATTGTTTTGTAATTTGCGCCGCGTATGAACCCCAAAACTCAACAGAGCTGACATCTTATATCCGATATTCAGTAAGTTAGCCCAGAGTTCTGATTGTACTGACTGGACTGAGACGACGTATCAATGTCTCCGATTTAGAGGCAGATTGTGGATACCGGCAATGGCATAGTTGAGAGATAAGATTCTTCAGGATTTACTCAGTTCATTGTTCATCCAAGTAGGACCAACATGTACCATGACATGAAGAGACATTTTTTGTGGCTTGGGATGAAAGCAGTTCAGGAACTGTGGGATCTGCCAACAGGCGAAGGCATAGCATCGTAAACCTGGAAGATTATTGCAGCTGCTTCCCATTCCATGATGGAAGTGGGAAAATATTGCCATGGACTTTGTTAGAGGATTACCAAGGACTGTCCGTTGACACGATTCCATCTAGGTGATTATGGACGGATTGATAAAATATGCACATTTCATACTAGTTGCAGTTCATTACACATTTGACCAGTTGAGTGTATTATTCGATAGAGATTTTATTAGACTGCATTGACTATTACGTCATATAGAGGTGCTACGTATACGTTCAGGATGTGACGGAGTATGTTGGAGCAGTATGGTACGCTCCTATAGTTTAGCACAGCCTTTCACCCTCAAACTAATGAGCAGACTGAGAGTTTGATTCAGACTCTCGAGGATATGCTCAGGGCTTTTGTACTTGAGTTTGGCGGATCATGGGAGGAGTGCCTACCATTGTGTAAGTTTGCATACAATAACAGTTATCAAGCTAGCATTGAAATAACACCATTTGAGGCATTATATGGTAGATCATGTCGTTCACCATCTTGTTGGGCTGAACTAGAGGACCGGGACATTCTAGGGCTTGAAATTGTTGTCAATCACACAGAGAATGTATGAAAGATTCACTAGAGGCTTAAAGGATCCCATGATAGACAAAAGAAGTATGCATACACGTATCGCAGCGATCTCACGTATGACGAGGGAACTTTAGTATATATAAAAGTCTCTCCTCGTTAGGGTCTATAGATTTAGTTTGAAAGGAAAGTTATCGCCAAGATTTATTAGGCATTTCAAGATCAAGAAACAGATCGGAAAGGTTACGTATGAGCTGGATTTACCTCTAAAGATATCGGATTACTCATTCGGTGTTTCATATTTTTATGCTTCACTAGCCAAGTTGAAGGCAGGCGAGAGACCGATGGAGGACTTAAGTCAGATTGACTTGAGTAAGGATATATCATATGAAGAACAGCTAGTACGAATCCTAGACAGGAGGGTACAACAGTTAAGTGGCAAGTCTATCCCGAAAGTGTTAGTCAAATGGTAGTTTCATGAAGACTCGGAACTCATTTGGGAATGGGAAGACTGTATGGACAATAGATTTCTATACCTCTTCGAGTTAGGTATAGTTTTAGGTTAATTTTAATTTTGAGAACAGATTTTTCATTAGTTGGGAAGAATTGTCAAGACCCAAATTTCTAATCTTAGCTTAATTTGTTAATCATGATCAAATGATCAATGACGTGAGACCTGCAACGAGATACATGTCATTACTGAGGCTAGGTGGCTGAGGTAAATGTTATATTTATGGTGATGTGTGCTTAGTGTATTGTATATGTGTAGACTACTAAGTCATGCGTACGTGTTGATAGGTGTCAAGACGTGAGTAGGGACTCATCTCGCTATGTGTACCGGTGTGAGACCAAGGTAGATAGTGATAAGGTAAGTTGGTGTAAGCTTTATGTTGGTTTTATAAGTGAATTAAATGAGCTATGGTTGATTTGGTATTAAAATATGAAAGTTAGTAAGTTAAAACATAAGTCACATGATATATCTCGAGACACGAGTTGACATGCTTCAACATTGATTGAGTTATTGTTTGGTGCCACTTAAGCATGAACTAGTAGGACATGTATGAGTAGGAGGTCCACTAGTTAAGTCTCGAGATATGTGTGCACTATATGATCAAGGGCTATCATTCTACCATATCCAATTCATGTATATAAAGCATTTGATCAACTCAAGCACCTCACACTCTCTCATTTTGATTTCTTCATCGAGAAGAAAGGTTGCTAGAGAAGGAAAAACTGCAGGAGAAGGTGAAGATCAGCAAAAAACAGTGGAGTTGGTGAAGGAGAGACCAAGTTTAGCTAATACTCATCAAGCTAGGTAACTTCTCGACTCCATTAACATAGCTTAGTTCTATGAGTTCATGTATTTGATATTATGGGTTGTTGTTTTATGTTATGAATGGTGTCTTGGAACTCTAGAGGTGTGTATGAGAGTTCCCAAGGCATCAACAAGCCTATATGTTGAGAAAACTCGAAGTTCTGATTTTAGAATTCTAGATTCTACAACACATAGCATGTTATGCACAATAGGTAGCGCGTTATGTTGGTCATTAGCACGCTACACAGGGTCATTAGCGCGCTACATGCTATGGCAGCATAAAAATCTGCAAGTCTCGAAAAGTCCTTAAACATTGCAAAAGAGTTTAATATGCTAAGTAAAGGTCCAAACACACTCAAAAACATATGATATGATGTCAAGAACTTAAAGAAGTATTTTGGAGATTCTAATACAAGTTTCGAGGCGCTGGGAGGCCGGAGTAGCATAGGAAATTGCGTGGTATGTAAGTAAACTGATTGAGAGATTTCTTTACATTTCATTCCTATTCATCTGTTCATTTCCAGTCACTTGGGTTGAATTGCCTTTGTACTTCATGTGTCATGACTTGTTGTTCATTCTCATTACATGAGGTTGTTTCATGGCATAGTTTGTTGATAAAATGATTTCATTGACTCCAATTCATGTGCTATGTCATTATTGACTATTATTACTGGTGGTCAATGATATAGCATGTTATTAGGTAGTTTTTACATAGTGTTGTGAATTTATATTCTTTATGCATTAGTTATGAAATTGTATTTGTTGGATTCCATTACTGTGTTGTTCTTGAATATAAAAGTGGTTCTTGTATCTAGGGTCATTTTTTGATAGAAATTTGGCTGACATATGGGGGTCACTAGACTTTTCAGGGTGATCGGGATTTCTCTGCTATCTTGCATAACACACGGGGTATGAGACTCAGAGTTGTTGGCAAGCATAACTTGGGTGACTTCACGAGTTGTAAGACTCAGGGTTGTTGGCAAGTATACATCCTAGCGACTGATATTTTGGATAATTATAAAGGCGTATTGTATTGTGTAAGTACGACCTTCATAGAGATGTAAAACACAGCTTCATCCTTATATAGTGGAAAGGTTGATGTGATGAAGATCACAGCCGACCAGCCCTAGTCATTACTACTTAGCCTAGTGTCAGTTTCATTTTGTGTAACTAAATTATCTCTTTGCATGATATTCTGTCAGCATAGTGGCTATTATTATTATTATGTTTTTTTGTACTTGTTGCATAATTGGGAATGTGAACAAATGTCTCTCAGTATAACTTTCTATTTTCAAGTACTCACCATCTAGTTTGTAACAGTGGGTGCAGATCCATCAAATAGTAGGTCAGGCAAAGAGAAGATCAGCGACTGCCTCTGAGCTAGAGGAGCACTGCTATACCGATTTGTAGGTTTGATTTTTTATATATTATTTTTATATGTATATGGTATACTTTTGGGGTTACATATTATGGGTTGAGTGAGTAGTACCTTGACTAGACACATAATGTTATAGATCGCCATTTCATTATATATATGCATGTGATCTTTATTTCCTAGTTTTTCCACAAAAGTTAAGCTACATGTTTATAAGCTTCCGCTAGTTAATTAGTTAAGACTTCCGCTACATAAATTTTAAGTTAGTAAATTTTAATTAACTCTGATTTATGAATTTACATATGATAGGTATGTGTTTATATATATTTGAAAACTAATAAATAAGTTGGTAAGTAATAAGATTGTTGAAAAGGCTGACTAATTCCTTGTTAGGTTCTATATGGTGATATTAGGGCTTAATAACTGAATTAGGTTGGGCGGTGCCTTAATTTGAGAAGGGGTCGTCACACAGAGACTCTAAGTTAATTCATAAGTTTAAATTTGATGTATATTATGAACAATGGGGAGTTGTGAGTCCTTTTAAATCTTTCCCCAATTCTGTTGTCTATTAGGTGAATTTTTCGGTAGACCACTTTTATGGGAGGTGTCACCGAAATTTTTATTAAATATGGATATGATCTTTTAATTTGCTCAAATTGAACAAATCATGAATTGAATTTTATTGAGGATATAAATATAGTTTTGGAGCCTTAGAAAGGATTGAAATAATTATTATTTTGAGGTCAAAGTTGAAAGGATGGATTAGGTTGACTTGATTATCAGAGGATTAAGATAATATAGGTCGGTCGGTCGTCTTAATGGCGAGGGGGCCGATAGCCACTTCATATTGACGCCTAATCACTTGGTGCCATGTCATCACCACATTACACCAGCGTTATGGCCTCACTTGATTGCCTTGGAATTTGCACAATACACTTTTCAATGTAAATCCAAAATATGACTATTATATATACATTTTCCACCTTTTTTGCCATGACATCAACCGGCACTTTAAAAATTTGAAATAGACAAATACAAGTCAATACCATATTTTATAGGCGTTACCTTACAAAACATACTAAAACACACTATAAAAATATGTATCATTATTAACTTGTCATGTACTTTGGTTTATGCAACAACATATTTTAATGACTTTAAAAAAACGTATTTTTGTATAGCTACAACATTAGGATATTTCTGGTGTCAAGCAATAAAGATTCTTTTATTGTTTGAGAAGAAAAGAAAGCATAACAAATGCTAAAATCTATAGTGGCCAATGCAACGTGGGCTTCACATTAATTGATTTTTTTTAAATCGTTTCTTTTTTTTTCTTGTGTTTTTTTCTTTAAATTTGAAATGTGATAAATTTGCAAAAAAAAAAAAAATATGATACATTTGAAACACCATAAAGTTTACTTTGCATTTGCAAGAAAATCATGGTTTGTGTTTCTTTTTGTTGTATTTGCCTTTTTTTGTTGGTGATTAACTAAAACACCTTTGGGATCTCATTCACTCCACCCCAAAATCATAGGCCTTGTTTTGTTAGAGGTGGAGTTAGCTCCTGAGAGATAGCTTAGAAGGAAGTTGGAACTAATCTTGTTTGGTTGCCCAACTTGCCCGTGACTCTGTGAGTTATCTCTCAACTCACACCCAAGAATGTGAGATCCCTCCACCCAAACCCCTCTAAAGGAGTTATCTCCCTGAAAAATAATGACGAAATTGCTCCTCATAAATCCCTACTTTTTTGTTGCCCATATCCCTCTCTCATCTTGATATGTTTTATTTTTTTAACCCTCAACATATTTTATTCTTTTTAGAAAAACTTAAATACTTGTTATTAATCCATAAATATAAATATTAAATAAATAAGTCATAAAAGAAAGTATTTTTTTATAAAAAAGAAAGTATTTTTCAAGTAAGAGAAATATTTTTGAAAATTATCATTAATTTGTATTTTTTAATGTTTATCATTAATAATTATTAAAATATTATTTCAAAAAAATTTATAATTTTTTAAAGTTTTTTTAATATTTTTGTAAATAATTTTTATGTTTGTTATTTGGTTCAAGTTTTTTATTTATGAGTAATTAAATAAAATAGTAGCGCATGTGGTGAAAAACATTAATGTATTCTTTTTATGTTGAAAGATATATTTGAAGTGCATTTATATCAATTCATATATTTTAGGTCTTGTTTGGCTAGAGGTGGAGTTAAATTAGAGATAAGTTCACTACAACATTAAGAACTTTTAATAATAAAACAATACATAAGGGCACGTAATAACCGTTAGGAAAAATAGTATTTAATGACGGTTACCATCATCTTAAATGATTATATGAAATGAATAAAAATGGAGTTCTGTTTCCCTAAAATAAAAACGTCCTCAACTCTATCATTGCCACTCGAGTTCACCTCTCTCGATCATTGCCAGATCTCTCGATTCGATTCAATCAGATATCCCTCTCGCGTAACCCGACGGATCTCACGCGCGAATTCGACAGATCTCTCGTTCGAAATCTGTATCATCAGGTCTCTCGTTCGAAATCTGTATCATCAGATCTCTCTATTAGATTTCTTTTCCTCGCCATTGCCATCGTTCTTCGTGCGTTTTCTCTCTCGTTCAAGCGGAGGCAAAACTACACTGTAAGTCTTACTCAACTTTTTCATAAAATTATGGTTTCTTTGTTCTGGTTGAAAGATTCAGCGATTCAGTAATGGAATGTGTTCAATGTCTTTGATCTGATGAGCTATGCGTTTGTGTATTGTAATGTGTCGTTTATCAGTCTCTCGTACTTAGATTGGATTTGGTTCGGTGTTAGTGATTTATGTTTTTCGAAATCGATTGGATTTGGTTTGATTTGGTTTTGTTTATGTGATTTGTGTTTTTCATCTTCCACTGTTTATGATTGGTCAAGTTTTCAGTTAGGACTTGTTGTTTGATTAATTAATGTTGTTGGTTTTGGCTTGATTGGTTGTTTGGTTTAAGCTATAGCTCCTTTAAATTTAGAGTAATCAAACACCCAACTTAAACTAATGGAGACTGATACCCAAATTTTTCTTATAGGAATAACTAATGGACTTCAAGATACTATCAAGAAAACCGTCTCCTTTAAATTTAGAGTAATCAAACGCCCAACTTAAACTGAAATATTTCAAACTTATTTTCAAACAAACTCTTTATTAAATGCATCAACAAGGCAATAATCAGTTTTGATGTAGTTCAACTCAACTTCCCCTTTGGCAACTAGCTCCCAGATTAAGTGGAACTTATATAACAACAACAACAACAACATAGCCTCAGTCCCAAATTAATTGGGGTCGCCAACATGGATCAATAAAAAAGGAGCTCCTTCAACTGTACAAACTTTTACTAATATTTTGTGAGTTGGAGGGTAGCATATCAATTTATTTGTCCAAATAGATTTTACAGGCAATTTTTTTCTCCCATTCTATTGGCTGAAATTGCTTCTCAGATTTTTTTCGGGTCTGGCAATTGGAAAAAATTCAATAGATTTTCTGTTACATCAGTATGCTAAGTGAAATCACTTTTGTTGTTGTGGAGTCTTTAGCTGTTCTATTTTGTGGTACTGTTGTTGGAAAGGACAAATATGATAAACATTTATAGCATCAACATAAAAAAAATTGATTCTTGAATTTTTTTTTTCGATACAAATGTGCTTCTTTTTCAGTGTTGTTCTCAATGTTATTTCTGCATATGCGGTTGCTTCCTTGTCTCTGTACTTGTTTGAGAAGCTATGATTCCAGTGTCTTTTTAATTAATTACAGGTGTTGGGGGATGTTGGTGGACATGTTTTTTTTGCTCTATATATGAAATTTAAGTTAATAGCCTATTCGAGTTGAGAATCTTATTTTGTTTTTTTTCTTGTAGCAACAAAACGACCCTCCAAAATTATGTAGCAAGAAATGCAAAATTTTTGATTGGTTGTCTTCAAACAAGTTAGTCGGCAAAGGAGAGGTTGAAACTGATGATCCCATGCATCTTGTGGACGACATACCTATTGGAGGAAGTGCATACTTAATGTATGTGGAGAGGGTGTTTGAACCAAATGCTTTCTTGTGGAGGAATCAAAATAATTGGGCAACACTGGACAATGCTCATGGGGAAATAATTCCATGGCCAAAAGAAGCTGTCGCAGTTATTTTCACTTAAAACAGTTATAATTTCGCCACTAATTTTTATATATATCGATGTTAAAAAATACATTGTCACTTTTGCTTACAAACCACGTTCTCTGTCATTCTTCTTTAAATCTGATTTGAAATTACTGGTGGCGTTGTTGTTTCTTGTTTAATTTGAATTAAGATGGGAAAGTAATTGGATAAAATCTTATAGCGCTATTTACTTCATTATTTGTCCGAGAAAGTGTTTACATTGCTACCCCTTTTAGTAGTTCCAATTTTCTGTTGAAATGATTTGCTGCAGTTTAAAAATAATACCGCCCTTGCGCAGGAAAAATGTGTTAACCGTCTGTTACTTTATCATTTTGGAGTGAACCTGCCTCTTAGGATCTGTTGCTACCCTGTCTTTAATGATTATCATGTTCTCTGTAGTGGTTGGAGAAGGAGCCCAATGCTGTGATTAGGCAAAAAGATTGCATTGATGGGTTTGTTGGGTCATTTGATGAGGATGGGTCGAATGTGTTTGTTGATTGGGTGAAGACCGATGCCATTGAAGTTGAGTGAGATTTCAATTTTGAGATTTTAGATTAAGTTGTAAAGTTGGTGTTACTTTTGATTTTCCTGGCGACTTTGTCTGCAAGAAATCGCGGGTTCCTCTCATCTCTGAAAGATGTGGTTGTGTATTCTGGCGGTTGTGCTACTTTGATTTTCCTGCTAGTGTGGCCAGTAACATCAAAGATGCCATTGCCCATCCGCAGGTGCGCACTTGCTTAATCTTCTTTGCTTTAATTTCATGCTATCCAGCTTTAAAAGGTATTAGATTTAATGAATGAAACTATGTGAGGAGATGATGGAAGTTTCCTAATTAGAGATAAAATTTCATGCTATAATAATAACACGCTTCTCCTTGACTGTTGAGTTCAAACATTCAAATTGGCATAGTTTAATTTCTTTATTGAGTTTCAGGGGATTGGGATTTTGCTTGGCGGGATGTTTGGCAGAACTGGTGCTGCACCTTCAGTGTAATGACTTGAACTCTTTAGGAATGTTAATTATCAACACTTTTTTCAGTACTTGGTTATGAATGAATGTGCACCCAATAAACTTCGTTTGTTAATTTTGCTTGAAAATTCAAATGGTCTAAAATGCCTGATTGCATGTGCTGCAATGAACGAATATGCCATGCCAACAAGCTTAACTAAACGTGATAGATACACTGCTAATCAAGAGCTCTTCTAATTGGTTGATTGAATGTGCTGCAATGAACGAATAGACTTACCGTGCCTTTTTATGTGACAATGAAAATGCAGGGCTCTTGGGAATGACACGTGTTGGAAGTCGAAGTGTTATTAACATATCTGCGTTATTTATGATTTTTTTTTTTCAGTTATAGGTATGGTATAATACTAAGGACAAGATACATGGGAAAATTTTCTTCTTTTTGTTTAATTCAGTTATATTATTTCTAATAGCATTGAGCTTTGGTTGTTTACATTAGTTGTTTGTTAGGTTCTTATGAGTCTCTTGTGCTTGTTGCTTTATAGGAAATTTTGGAGTACTTTTTTCTTCCATTCCTTTGCCAATTGTTGCAGCTCTATATTGCATCTTATCTGCTTATGTGGGTATGTATATCCCTTCAACTTATATTCCTACCAATTAGTTGAAATAGTTTCCTGACTAATGTATTCTAGCTTATCTATTTTGGTAAATGTTTTCATAAATAGCGGCATCCTAAGTGCTTATACATTCCTAAGTTCACTCATCTCAGTAACAATACTGCAAGTCACATTTCTATTTTTCCTTGCATTTCAGTTCATTATCATTTGATTCAATCACATTATCATTACCTTTTCAAGTGATCTTGTACTTCATGTACAAAGCAAACAAATAAACTGATGATGATATCGTTTTCGAGCTGGTCGAACCTCTAAAACATCCATTAATCAGGATCTCCTATTAGCTTCACAAGTGTGATAAGGCCATGTTTTCAGATTTAGACCTTTAAACTTCTCCTATCAAATTTTCAAGTATGTTAGTCTCTTCACTATGTTTATAATCTAACAAAGCTAAGCGACTTCACTTTTCTGGTACGCTTGATTCCTGCTCCGATCGACAAGTACTTGCTTGTTTATTCTTTGAAACATTTGTTTATAATCTAACAAAGCTGCAACTTCGCTTATCATTTCTTCAGAGATATGCAAATCTTGCAGGGTTGGAGATCTGCGACTAAGGGGCACACAAAGCAGAATGCGAGGAAGAAGTCGATGGACACGCAAAGCAAATCTGGTAGGGGTGGAGATCTGCTGGCTTATGCGATGAAATTGAGATTCCCATATTCTTTCTTTTTCAGCTATTTCTAAATGCAGCTTTGTTCTTTAGGCTGTACAATTCAAAGCAATCAAGAAATCTTTTTATTCCAAGGAACCGAAACGTAGAAGATAGCGGAAGTGGTGGAAAAGACCCGAAATCGAGGTAAGGTTCTATCTAAGTAAGACTTATGTCAAGTACAAGCGGTTCATTAGGTTTTAGTTCCTTATTTTAATGTGCATATTAAGTTCTACAATCTTGACCATATTCATGTAATTATGTCAAATGTTGAGTTCAATTTCTGTTATTATATGAGCATACAAGGAATTATGTTCACCATTGCAGCAATCCTTTCTATAACTTTAATAGCTTGAAAGAAATGATTTTGGTTGTTCTTTGTTCTTTGAGTGTGTTTTTCTTTCTTTTTTTGTTTCAATTATAGGAATTATGAGCTTGTGAAGCTTATCGGATGCTTGCTGACTTTCAGAAACCAATTGTGTGGCTCTAGATGTGTGTCATTATGACGAACAGGTAAATCTCGTCTCCTTGCTTTTCATTGAGTTGAATTAGATAGCAACGTAGAACACTGATCTAGTTGTTGCTATTTGCTCTACTACTGTAATAATCTTTTTCATCGATTATTTTTTCAAGCTCTTCTTCGTTTATTTCTTTCCATCGCCATTTCTGTAGTCATGTACCTTTAGTTGCTTTTGGTTACTCTAATTGAGTGAAGTGTGATTTGTGCATTTGGTTCGTTTTTGAAGTTTTTTAGGTTTGTGTGATCATGTGATTAGAAGAGCTTTATTGGATAATCAGAAGCGTTTATTGGATTTGGTTTTGTTGATTTGTGATGTTGGAATCCACAAAGTTGTTGCTTTTTCCCTCATTTTGGGGGTGGGATTTTGGTTTCATTGTCTGAGCAATTCTATGATCTAGTTTATCTTCATTGTCGACAATTCCAGTAGAAGAAAAAGATTGTCTTTGCATTGAAAACATTGGGGTTGTGATGAATTGGACTGAATAGTTTAACTCTCGAGAGTCCCCAACTGTTGCAGTGCATGGCGAGTCAATGATCAGTTCTCAATCTCACTTCATAGATAACCTGTTGCCTTGCCTTGCCTTGCCTTGTTAGAGATCTGGGCATAGTTTTTTTTCAATCAGAGAACTGGATATGAACTTGATCACCCAGAATCACTGGTGCATATCAGCGCCTGCATTTCCTCCTTGCGCCCAAGGAGGCCCTGACAATCACCGCGTGAAATGGAAGTGGATGGGATACTTCAACAACGATAGAGACCGTTGAGACCTCATAACCCACGGATCATCTGCCTGAGTTTGTGCAGCTTTCCGGGCACCAGTGGGAGGCGTCCTGTTTGCGCTAAAACCATGCTAGAAAATGTCAATTGCTGCTCTGAAGTCCAGTGACTTCCCATACAATGCCAAAGCTCTGGCAGCACGTATACATGCATTCTGATATTTCTAGTACTATGTACATTACAATCATATTATTTAACAGAACTGGAGCAATTTGTTTCTTAGATTTTGTTGGCAATCCTCTCTTTGATGAACTTTAGTTTAACATAGCCTTTTTTGTTGTCTTTACTTCAAGCTCTTCCTATGTTGTTATTTAGTTTACAGGCAACCCAGAAACAGCCAAAAAAAAACTTTCTGTTGTAAACTAAGTTGGAAGCTAATTATAACTTAAGTTGGACTTGCTAGAGATTTAAGTATAGAATGCATAAATTAAGAACTACTAGAACAAACATAGAAGATGTGACAAGAAAGAAGAGAGCTAGAGATAAGATTGTAGATATTTCATTTATACATTGGCGTGTGAATTATAATAGGGTTGACACCCTTTATATAAGTCATTTGGTGATGATGATAATTGTACTTATACAATGTGTACAAGTTATGCATACACCACAAGTCATACAACACATCACAAGCAACATAAACAATACATGGAAGAGTTAGTGTACATTGGAGAGGATTACAAGTTATATGAAGTGTGAGAGCTTGCTTGATGTTACAATTCAATGTGAGAATCATGCTTCACAATGTGGTCTATATATGCACAAGTGCATGTCCATCCATTTCATTACACTTTCAACCAAAAAAAAAAACTTGAAAGTCTTTGTGATGGTTAAAAACCGTCACAAAAAGCCTTGAGCTTTCGTAATGTCGCATAACACGACAGACTTCGTAACGGTTAAAAATTGTCACAAAGGTTTTTTATGTTCTACTGGTTGGAGGGGAGTTGGAACTAATCTTGTTTAGGTGCCCAACTTCCTTCCAAGTTATCTCTTAACTCACACTCAAGGGTGACAGATATCTCCCCCACCCGTTAGGGGGAGTTATCTCCAAAGAGTTTATGAACACAATTACCCCTCATTAATTACATTTTATTACTCACGTCCTATCTTTTATTTGAAGGGTATTTACGTCAATTCAAGTATTTTATTGTTTAAAAATTTGTGACTTCCTTCCTTGCAAGTTTAAAGTTGAACCAAACATGAAAATATGATTTTTCAATGTGAGTTAACTACAAGGAGTTAACTCTGCTCACACTGTAAGTTGACAAACACGAACTAAACGAGGGATTACTGTTTTTAAAATTAGTAACTTCCATGTAAGTTCAAAGTTGAATCAAACATGAAATATGAACTTACACTGAGAGTTAACACTAAGAATTTATTTTCGCTTTTTTGCTTGATTAACACATATAGGGAGAATATTTATCAAGCTAACACACCCGCAAAAATATTTTCCAATCTAACTCAATCAATGTCACATCATCCGACCCACCGCATCACTTGGAAACAAAACGTGACCCGCGGTCATGATTTGTTATTTTAGTTTTTTTTTTTTACTAAAAAAAAAAAAGGAAATCGTGACCCACGGTCACGATTTGTTATTTGTTATTTCGTTAATTACCTACATAGGTTAAAAAGCGTTTTACTCATATCCTTCACGATTCTCACCGCAACGTCTTCACTGGAGGTCCGCCTCCGCCTTTGCTTCCGCGTCCAGCGCAGCCAACCTTCGTCGTCCGTCGCAGGAACGCCTCGTCGTCTGTAGCAGGCACGTCACTGTCGCCTGCTTTGTAGGAATGCCTCCCGGTAGAGGCTGGTTTCACTCACGCCTCGTTGTATAGTCCCGCCGGTCCTTGCTCGCTTCCCGTCGGTCACTGCTCGCCTCCCGCCTGCCGTTGGTTGCACTTTTGTCGTCGCTGCTCGCCTTCCTACCGGTCTATTTTGTATTGGTAAATATATTCCCCAAATTGTGTTAATCGATGAATTAAGTCCGCGATGTTTTTTCTTTGGGGTCGTATGCTTGATATCCAGCATTAGAAGAGTATGCTTAATTGATGAATAAAAGTATGCATTGGTATTGTGTTAGTATTTAATTTCCCTAATTATTTTTTTTGTCTCAAAGTGAATAAATTTAGAAAATGAAGCAATACATAACACACGTCAATGACTTGAAATCATGCACTAATATATAAGAGCATTATATCCTCCCCCGCATTCAACTTTATTGTCAATGCATGATGAATTAATTAGAACTTTTGCGGTCTCAGGTTCGTTGGTGCAATATTTATATAATGCTTTGATTAATTAATTAGGGCGGTTCGTTTGTGCAATATTTATATAATGCCTTGATGAATTGATTGAGACTTTTGCGGTCACGGGTTCGTTGGTGCAATATTTATATAATGTCTTGAACCACTTGAACAAACAACTTAAAAAGAATAGTATATTGTATAATTAAAGTGACAAGATGTAGAAAAAGAAAAAAAAAAAAAAAAAAAAAAAAAACTATGATCAATGTTCCATAGTCTTTAAATTATAAAGAAAGGCATCGAATGGTTATCATGGCTTTGGCTCGTTTTGAGAAACATTGTAGTTTGATTGACAAACATTGAATGGCCTCTTATTCAATTGTTCGCGTCAATTGTGTAATTTCTTATTTACTGCAAATTGATTGATAGTTGATTCGTTATTTGAATTAAATAAAGAACTTAAATAAAATGAAGTTTTAATACAAGTTGGAGCTTGTTAAGTTTATTTGTGCTAAGTGAGTGTATTAATTATCATCACTTCTATTGATTAACAATTATATTCTACATATATAGATTCTATAATGGTTGATCGAAAAGTAACTTTGGTGTGCTATATGAATGGTGTCATGGTTGATGGACCATCTGAGATTTCATACACGAAACCGCCTATTCGACATCTCAAATCAAAGTTGAGTTTAGGATACGAGGTACTTGAGAGTTTTATCTGTAATTCCTTGGAAATAGACATTGAAAAAATGATATTAAACATGATACATTGATATCATGTGTACATTGGAACTGGAACGTACAACTATGTCCCTTTACGAATAGTTGATGAATCAACTCTGAAAGATGCTTGGGAGATTGTCGCATAATTTCCACCATCAAATTGTATGGAGCTATTTTTAGATTTAGTTCCGAGCCAATCATATACTAATTCCAATGGTAACATAGTGGTAAGTGTAGAAGGGTTTAATACTCAATCAATATTTGAACATAATCATTGTGCATCGCCTTTGATGACTTCAAATCCCGATGTAGACGAGGATGCTCGTTCCTGTGATGGTGTGAATACTGAGGAAGATGATGACTATTGTGGAAGTGATAGGAATACTAATGAAGAGAGGAATACTAATGAAGAGAGTAGCGATGATGTAGGGGTTGATGATCACCATGTTGATGATAGCATAATTCGATATACATTAAATCGAGTCATAGCCGAGGATGACTCATTATCTTGTCCTCCAAGCTCAAACGAAGTTGGAAATGATGATTTTTTTCGATCAAGAGGTTGTTGGAATTGATGATGTGCATGTCGGTGTAGGTGAATTTTCCTTGTATTTATGGAATTGAGTAATGAGGCAATGCAACCTATTCATGAGAATGCAATGATGCCTTCTAAGTCTTTATGGAATGAGGCCTCAGAATTTCATGTAGGCGTGCGGTTCCTTTCTAAAGTAGATATCCAACATGCCGTGAAATTGTACAACATTAAAGGACAAAGGCAATTTGTGGTAACTCATTCAACACCCAATGTATGGGTTGTCCGTTGTAAGAAACATTCAGATGGATGTGATTGGAGGTTGCGCAGTATTCAAAAAGAAAAGCACATGGAATGTTTGAGATAAGTAAATATGCAGGATCGCATACATGTATTTATACAAAACTGTCTAAGGATCATGCTCATTTGAACTCCACCGTTATATGCCATGAAATTGAAAATGTGGTGAGAAGAGATCCATCCATCTCAGTTCCAGTTCTTCATCAAATTATCAAGGACAAATTTAGTTATGATGTTCATTACAAGAAAGTTTGGTTGTGGAAAAAAAACCGATTGCTAAAATCTTTGGAGATTGAGAAGAATCATATAAAATGTTGCCGCTGTGGATGGCTGCTCTTCAAGAAAGCAATCCAGGGACACGTGTCGATTGGAGGTATGACGAGCCTAATGCCAACAATGAGGTTGTATTCAAATAGGGTTTTTGGGCATTTGCACCTTCTATTGCAGATTTTAGACATTGCAGACCAATTGTACAAATTGATGGCACATTCTTGTATGGAAAATACAAACAAAAACTCTTAATAACCACTGTTGTTGATAGTAATAGTCATATATTTCCTTTAGCATTTGTCATTGTCGATGAAGAAAGCCAAAACAGCTAAGGATGGTTTATGGCTTGTTTGCGACATCATGTGACTGATAGAGATGGTATATGTGTCATTTTTGATCGACACCCTGGTATATTGTTGGCAATGAATAATCCTCAAAATAGATGGACCTATGAAAGAGCTCAACACAGATTTTGTCTTCGTCACATATGCAGTAATTTCAACATGAGATTTGGGAGCAAATAATTGAAGGATATGATGCACTTAGCTGGTGCACAACATCAACCTCGAAAATTTAAGGCATACATGAAAGAACTTCAACAAATTAATGCGGAAAGTATTGCATGGTTTAATGATCTCGATCGAACACAATGGACCAACGCATACGACAAAGGATTTCGATATGGATGGATGACTACAAATCTAGTGGTTATTAATTGTGTCAATATGTCTATACTATTATTTATTTAATGTGTTTGATTTATATCACGTTTACAAGAAAATACGTACATAGTTCTTTTTTCACAAATTATAGAATGATTTAACGGTGCAAGTAACATTTTATCGTGTCACGACTTATTTTAACGAAAGACGTGACGAAATAGATGCAGCCCTAGGAAGGGGAGAAAAGTACACAAAATACACACTTGATAAGTTGTCACATTGGGGAAAGGCGGCAGGAGGGCACAATGTTACATTAGTGAATCGTGAAAAAGACACATTTGACGTCATCACTGCAACATGTGGGTGTCATTTGAGAAAACGGCTTAACAAGCAAGTGGTGAGGTTGGAGGCTCGTAGATGCACTTGTATGAAGTGGCAGTATTTTGGCATTCCGTGTTCCCATGTATAAGGCGTTTGCGCTAGTGTTGCCATAGATCACTGTCAGTACATTGAGTCATATTACAGATTGTCTGTGTACGGTCAATGTTATGCTACGAGTTTTCAACCAATTCCTCATGAAGACTATTGGCATAATTCTAGAGTTCCACACACCCTGCTGCCTGATCTATCTCGAAAACGAGTCAAAAGAGGTTGTCCTCAAACAAGACGTTTGCGAACTGAGATGGATTGGAGAGGCAATCAAAAACAACCACGTCATATGCAGCGAGAGAAGGAATAGAGAGAAACACCAACAACGTTGCGATGTAGTAAGTATAAGCAGGATGGACACAATAGGCACACTTGCTCTCGTCGTCAGCAAGAACAACCACCTAATGGTTCATAGTGAAAGGCGTGTTAAGTCTTATCTTTTGCATTCACTCATATTTTTTTATATTAGTTCACTTTCTTATGACTATGTGGTGCATGTACTTTGTTTCAATTAAACCATGTCTTTATATTAATCACATACTTTTGTTTTAATTTTATTGTTCTTAAATGAACTTTATCGCTGATATTTTCATCATTGGTTTTTGTATTGATGACAACATTGTTAATGATTTGGGGTTCAAGCGCGATATGGATCCTGGACCTATAGATGATTCAGTGTTGACTATGCAGACTCTACATAGATCTGCTCGCGTTTGGAATGGACTGGTAGTACTTCTTTTTGTCTGTTTGCATATTTTTAGAGTTTTGTAGCTAAATTTGAACTAATGTAACTTATATGTTATTTGCATAGGAGCATCCTGGTATATTGACTGTCAGGTGTAATTCAGCAGCATTACATCGATTGGTCCCACTTGATGAACGCATAGTTGGGTATCTTGAGGAAGTTGGGTTTTATGGAACGACGTGAATAGGTTTTATAAGAATTGATTGACATCTCATTACTGCACTTGTTGAGATGTGGAGGCCAGAAACTCGCATTTTTCATTTTTCAGTTGGCGAGATGACTATTACTGTACAAGATGTACACATAATTTTAGGGATACCTGTCGATGGATTACCAATCACTGATCGTGTAGAACAAGATTATGATGCCTTATGTTTGACACTACTAGGTTTCCCATTCTCTGAAAACAACAAAACTGGAGGTCGGATCTAAATTCGCCAACTTTCAAGATGGTTTCCAAACCTTCCAAATAATGCTGGTGATGTGGAAGTGCAACGCTATGCAAGAGCGTACATCTTACAACTTCTTGGATGAACTTTATTTGTAGACCTATCAAACAATCTTGTTCACATCACATATTTACAATTTTGGAGGATTTTGAAGCGGCAGGAAAATACAGTTGGGGTAGTGCGACTTTGGCTCACATATATAGACAATTGTGTCTTGCTGCTGACAATGATGGAGCAGAGATTGCAGGTCCAGTAATATTATTGCAACTATAGGCATGGGATAGGTCGCATTTTCTTGCACTAATAATGGGAAATGTTCTTCAAAACGACATCATACCAAATGAACAATTATTTCCACATCCTCCATTTGGTCATAGGTAATTAGAATTTTTTAACATAATAAAAAAAAGTTGAGTTTATTTATCTACATGTAAATTCATGCATGCATTATGTTGTTCTTCACATTTTTATAGGAGGAGACATGCCTTAGAGACCACAAGAACATTAATGCACGTGCTAACAAAATATAGAGAAATGATTAACATGCAAACACCCGATGAAGTAAGAAATACAATTAATCAATTTTTTCAAATACCCTTTTATAAAATGGTGAAATGTGAGTTTTATTCATTTCAAGTTGTTTTCCATGACTTCATGTAATTTGGGAACAGTATCCTGAAACAGTGATAAGGGGCTTGCCTGCGTATTATTGCAGTGGTCGTGCTATTTGGTGAACGAGGGCACCTTTACTTTTCTTCCGTGTTGTTGAAATGTATAATTCTGATAGAGTCATGCGACAATTCGGTTTGAAACAAAAGATACCACATTTAAATAACACAAGCATGGAGCTACATAAGATTGACTTGAGATGGAAAATAGATAAAGATTGGAGTGCAAAACATAATGTTATGTCTGCATGTGGAACGAGCGTGCTTCTATTATTACGAATGATGAATTATTAGAGGAGCCATTGAAATTTTACGACCTGTATATGCAATGGTATTGTTACATTACACGATGCTTCATGTCTCATCGTGGGGCTATTGTTGAGGCATTGGCAAGTACACATTTTTATTATTCAATCATGAGTCTTTCAAATAGTTGTTTTGATTTTATTTTCGCATACAACTTCGTAAAAAAATTTATATGTAGGCACATGGAATGACATCAATTCATCAGTTGACATTGGGTAATGATGTATCTATTCTACGTATTAGAGATGTAGTTGCATCGACTTTGACTGCAATACATGCAGATTATTGCATCCATAATATGCCAACTTCTTTTAAAGCATCTCATCAATCTTTTCATGAAAATACATGTTCGAGGTATGACACTCCAGTGTATACTCCATCCATACCTCTCAATGAGTTCGAGACTCCACATACTCCATCAGTACCTCCCAACATGGCATTTGAGACTACGAAAGCCTTTTAATTTGATAGGATACCAACATTTTTATGTCATTTTAAAGCAAGTCAAATAATGATGAATTTATCTGGGACTACAAGTACTCATGATGGTGGAAGGCATGATATAGATGAAATTAACCGAGAATATGCTCAAAATCCGTTGCGTGCTGATGTGGGTCATTCGAATGTGTCATTAGCTTTAAATTGTAATGTGCGAGTCATAAAGAGAACACGTTGTGAGACTGGAAGTCATTATTTGGGGTCAGACTAGGACTTTTTTTAACTATAACAAGACATCTTTTTTGTTTATATAAATGTTTTGTAGTTTGTTCTCGTATTACTAATGTGATAATGATCAATGTGAAAGAACAATATAGTATCTTTGCGAACTTATAACTTAATTAAAAATGTATTTACAAGCTTATGAAGATACATGGTGAAACTCTTGTTCATAAACTTAAGGATTATTGTAGCATTTGATTGACTTCCAAGTTCTTCATTTATAGCAAATGAAATTTCGTGCATGACTAATGTGAATTTTATAAATTTTGCAAATTACTCGAGTTTAAGGCTTTTGTTATACAAAGATCAAGGTCATAAACCTATTGTAACTTCAAATTTTGGACTAGTTTGTATTGAGAGAAAAAAATAAATAATACGAATATAATAGTGGACTAGTTTGAAAGCTTTTGTTTAAGCTAACGTGGACACGCATCGGAACCCAACATATATATATATATATATATATTTTTTATTGAAAAAAATAAAAACACATAGATGCTAGATATTCTACTTGTTTGATAGATGATATATAATATGATAGACTAAACTTTGTCAAGATCATTTTCATTCTCTTTCATAAAAATAAATCAGACTTAAGACATCGTATAAATATCTTATAAGTTAACTACCAAAACCATAACGAAAAAAAAAAAAAAACACCGAATAAAAAAAATGAAACAAATGGAAGTCGTAACTTGCAGTCACAACTTTCTTCCGAAAGTACATTTTTTAACCAAAACGTGATCTTTGTATTTGACAAAAAAAAAGGTGGCATTGACGTGACAGTAAATAAGTCAAATTGGTAAATATTTATGTGGGTGTATTAAATGGATAAATATTTTTCGCTAAGGGCACCCCACCTTTTCATGAAGGCACCCAGTTAATGTGGGCACAAACCAATTTACCTGGGGCACCCAAAAATTAGACCCGAAATACCCAAAATACCCCTCGTGCAAAAAACTCTCGCACCCCACCACCCCCACCACCACCTTCACCGAAATCTTGTGGAAGAATCCATTTCTTTTGAACCGACCTGTGAGAAGAATCCCCGAAATCGTGTTTCCCGTCTCTCCCCTTGTGTTTCTCCTTCGTTGTACGAGTTTTTTGCGGTTCGTAGGGTCGGGGTGTGAGCGATTTCGTCTCCAAGTTAGGGCTCGGTTGAAGATTGCCAAACACACATATTTTGCGTGAAATCGATCGTTTGAATGTATGTTTTTAGTATACTTAAGTTACATTTGGTAGAGTAGTTGTAATGTGTGTGTGGCGGTTTGTTTAATGGTTAAAAAAACGGGAATTCACGGTTCTCGGCCACACAGGCCAAAGACCATGCTAACTGTCTCGGTCAAGCATGGCCGAGACAGAAGTTAAATTTTTGGGAACTCGAAGTCTCGGTCACAAAGGCCGGAAGAGTTCAAAGTGTCTCGGTTACGCATGGCCAAGAATACTTCAGTTATCTCGGCCGAGGCACGACGAGAGCTAGAATTAGTGCTAGGTAATGTGGTGTCGGTGGTGTACAACCGAGAATTTGCTCCTACTCTCGGTTGTACACTAGCGAGAGGGTTACACTAGGCTCGGTCGTGATAGGACGAGAGCAAGGCGAATTGAAATGGTCAATCCATATTAGTGGTATACAACCGAGACCTTTCTATTGAACTCGGTTGTACACTGCTGATATATTGGAAGCCTTGTCGGTCATGGGCGACCGAAAATATGGGTTGTTTCAGGAACCTGCTTGACCGAGACATCAGAAATGGATAAATTTGAACATTTTTTTTTGTAAAGTTTTTTTGGGTTCTGTTCCATGCGCTTATATGTTGTACTGGTTTCAGGTATGGCTCGTCCGAAAGTATCGGTGACTAGGGAGGAGGCTGGTATTGAGGTGCCGAGGCCTAACCGGGGGCGAGGTGGCTGGAGACCCCCGACAACATCGTACCGGAAAGAGAAAGAGAAGAAGAATGAGGATGTTAAGGGAAATGCCAAGGTAGATGGTCATCGTGGAAGGTTACATTTGCACGATGAGGGTTCGAACATCGATGCTGGACGACCTGAGGATCTTGTTGTTGCCCGAGGGGAAGAGGAGGGGAATGCATCGGAGTCGAGTAGGAGTGACTCTTCAAAGGCAGGGAACACGACAAAAACTGATCATAATGTGGGCGGGAGTAGTACTGGTGGAGCCGGCCATAATGAAGAAGAGCCAGAAGTGGCCGTTGAAGCGCGTGCTCCATTCCCCGGTGGTCCTATAGACGGGGCGTTGTTGAAGAGCTTCAAGGATCATGTCGCGTTAGCGATTTGGAGGAATGAGGTAATTTCTATTTCATTGAACGGAGTAACTTAATACTCATGGTTTTCACAAAATGACGAGATATATTTATTTGTTGCAAGAGCGTCCCGTTCTCAAGTGTATCAATCACGGAGCTCAGATACAAGAATGGGATTTACGGTCGTGCCACCCGGACACGGCGAGACTTCAGAGGATTATTCAGCGTTCCGGGTTGAATACGCTGATAGACTGCTCATATCGCAAGGCCAACAAGGAGGTGATCTCTACATTTGTGGAGCGGTGGCAGCCGGAGACGAACACATTTCACCTACCTTTTGGTGAAATGTCTATCTCATTAGAGGATGTGAGCTTCCTCCTGAAGATTCCTGTGACGGGCAAAGTTGTGGCAGTGGAGAACTTTGCG
Source organism: Stephania yunnanensis (assembly GCA_039657365.1). Lineage (NCBI taxonomy): Eukaryota > Viridiplantae > Streptophyta > Magnoliopsida > Ranunculales > Menispermaceae > Stephania > Stephania yunnanensis. The sequence continues at coordinate 32,680,084 of CM077583.1, read as the reverse complement.
AGGTACACGGAGGAATCTCGCTCGGACGCTATTAAGATGGTCTCGAACCTACTTGGGGTTAGCGTCGAGGAGGCTGAGGAGGAGGTGAATATCAGCAAGGGGCTCATAGTGCGCAAATGTTGGTTGAAGAGTCGCTGGTGCCCCAAAGCTAGTTCGAGACCCAGAAATTATCCTCCTGTGGAATGCACCTCTCGAGCGTACCTGTTGTACCTTTTGTCCTGCGCTTACTGATAAGAGTGGGTCTCGGGTGTCGATCGCGCTGCTAAGCTTCTTGAGGACTTGAACGACGTAGGAAAGTACGCATGGGGTGCGGCTGCATTGGCCTACTTGTATCGACACTTGGGGTCCACCATGAGAGTGCAAGTGTCTCAGATTGCTGGCTACCTCACATTGCTTGAGGTTTGTTATAAATTAGACTTAATTTTCTTTTAGTATAATAATTAAGGCAACTTGCAAATGTGGACTAACTAACATTGTACGTATTTGCAGGGATAGGTGTACGACCATTTCAAACTTGGTCTCGCCACACCCAATGCGAAGTACATGGACTACGTGCAACCTCGTGTCTGCAGATGGATTCAAAAGCACGAGACGGTGACGAATGTTGACAAGCTCGGGTCCATTAGGAGAACCTTGGATAGGTTGCGCCCAAGTGAGGTGAGATGGTTATCCATATCCTCTGATGATTGATGTTTTAGGAATTGTTTTTCCTAACAATGGTTGTTGCTTTTTGATTAGGTCACTTGGGACCCATATGTGAATATCAAGGAAAATGGAGTTGTGCACGCGATGGCCTTTTATAGTGGGATGATCAAGTACATGGATGTGATGGAGCCCTACCACCAGGAGAGGATTCTGAGATAGTTTGGCCATGTACAATCTATACCAGATCCTCCGTACCGTCCATTGGAAGCACACCGAGAGCCATCTGCGAACAAGTACTCGGTCAAGTATGGGTTCCAAGAAGACAATTGGGAGCGCTGGAGGAACCGTTTGTTGGCTCCTGAAGTACATGGCGACAAGGCATAATTTGAGTTTTTTGCTACACTAGACTAACTGCCTTGGTTCCTCAAGGTGTCTCATCCCGTGATCACCAATCCGAGCCATGAGGACGAAGACATGCTCGCCACAACCATCGCAGATAACGAGCTACTGGAGGTATTGAAATGGTTATATGTATTATGCATGTCTTATTCATCCCGGTATGTTTTACATTAACACTAACCCGATTATTTCATCAGCGTAATAGGCGTGCGTTGGACGCGGCATTGCGATGGATGGACCTCCCACCGGAGTTGTGTACGATTGAGTCTGCGAGGACAATGGCGAGTGACATCGTCAATTTTCTTTCGGGGAGGAGTCTAGGTCCCACCACCACGAGTACGACTCCGGTGACCGCGACAGGCACAACCGCCACATCCGGCCCTACCGAAGCAGGCCCGCGACAGTCCCAGCATGGTAGCACTTCCACACACTCCGCCCCGGCCACAGCTCAGCCCGACACGGTAGATGCCCGCCCTCCGAAGAGAATGATTGGGAAAGAGTATCAAAGGAAGAATTTGAAGAAACCGAAGCAATGACCAAGCAGGGATGGGGAACATAGACATTCTGTATGAGTTTTATGATGTTTGCGGAGACAGTTTTATGACATTTTTGTAATGTTTTATGTTGGTTGATGACTACATGATGGTTGATGACTACTTGTTGGTTTATGATTGGTTTATGATTCTTTATGAGTACTTGTCACTGTTCGGCCATTGTGCTACTTTAGTTGCTGTTTTACATTGCGCGTATATGTTGTATTTTGGTCTTATTTTGTTCTAACGAACTTGTTTTTTTTTTTTATTCTGGGTCTGTCTCGGTCAAGCAGGGCCGAAACTCATGCGAGATTGTCGGTACTGAACAACCGACACAAATGCAGGATTCACAGTGTTACCCGATCGAGAATGTCGCTGGTGGAACAACTCGCGGTTACTCATGGCCGAGAAGCCATGAGTATGGTCGCGCATAGGTCAACGAGAAGAGGCAATTTCGGCATTGTGCGACCGAGACTTATCGTTAGTTCTCGGTGGTGTATGGCCGAGACTATATCGTATGTCTCGGTCATTCAGGGCCGAGACGTCTGTTCCAGCGACCATTTCCAACTAACTATACAACTAACTTTCCAACTAACTTTACACGAATGAAAATGTTCTCACGACAGTATGAACCAAAACGTAATTAAGTATATATCAATATAACATTCAAAGTCACTATACAAGAATCAAAATGTACAACAATACCCCAAAGCTGGTACGATATTTAACTCATTGTATATGCATACAACATTCGAAGTAACTTTCAAATTGCTAAATGTACAGCCATCAAGATTTCTAGGAACAATTTTAACACTATGGTGTACCTAAATCTACAACGGATATGGTGGCTTCATCAACAGTTGCAATGGGCGCGATGTCTCGAAATACGAATCCATCTCGCTAACCTTTCGCACAGTCCTCAACATACCGGTCCCAAGAAGGATATAAGGATGGCAACGGTGCATTTACACGCAATTTCACCTGTCAAAGCGAACAGTATAACATAAAGATATTGTCACAACCCCGCTCACCCGGAAAACATAACAATTCAACAAAATTCATAGCATTTACCCTAACCCAATGGATATTCCTATCATTTATGATGCCAATGACAAGTCTATTATGCAACGACGACGGTGGAGCACTACGTAGAGGTAGAAATGTGGAGGCACTCCCATGCGAGAGGTTGACAAGAATGACATTGAATGCAGTGGATACTAACAATCCTATGTCTGGAAGTGTCAACCATTCTTTGAAAGATGCACCAACTTGATTCTCCGGGCAATGCACTGCAATCTTGACATTCTCGTAACTCGAGCCAAGCACTGCCCGCCAAAGGTTTTCATACCCGATAATCTAATCATACATCCTTGTGCGAACAATCCTCCACCCGTCTACATCGGCAAGTCCAAGCCCAAACGGAACACACCGATATCCATGATTTCCATCGGCAACCACATCGATAATGCCCTCAACATGTGGCAACCAATCCGATTCTACGCAATGACTGTAAGCCATGTTAGTTGCACTTTGCGTGCGTCGACTGGCACGAAGTATTTTAGGAACATCTTTACTTTTCTTCTGCCTAGAAGTGGAGGCCTCCTTTGTGGATAGCACGTACTCAAATCCGCTCGACAACCGTCTCGTCCAAGAATCTTCATCATCGTGTTTTCTCTTCGATACGGCCTTGCATCCTATTGAAGACCCTGGTGTCCTTCCCTTTGTCTTAATTTTCGACGGCGGCACAACACCCGGTGTAGACGAAGGTCGACTAATGTAACGGCCCGCTATAATTAATCTCAATTAACTTACAAATTACAGATTAAGACCTTAAGCTCGGACCCACGTGGACGTCGCAGAAAAGCTCAGGGCACGCCTAACGAGGTAAAAACTTGTTATTCTTGTGTGTAAGTGTTTACTTAAGTTACTAATATTAAACAATTAGCGTCGCATTGTTTAATATTTTATTGGTCGCATTGTGCGCGTGTAGTGACGAGAGTTTGCGACATCGCGGTGTGCGCGTAACGCGGGCTTACGGGGTAGTATGGGATTTAGCTGTCACATCGCACATCCCATCATATCACACATCACATCAAATATCACATCAACCATCCCTCATCATTTCTTTTTTGTCCTTTCTCACAAAATAACAAATTAAAAAAAAAAGTTTTTCATTTAAAATCGAGAGAAAGGAAGGAAGGGAGAGAAAGAGAAAGAGAGAGGGCGCTGGTGGAAAGAGAGAGAGAGGAGAGAGGGAGAGTGACGACCAGAAGGGGAAGCTCCGGCGAGGAGTGAGACAGGCATCGACGACGAGCTCGGCGGGGCAGCGGCGGTGAGCTCGGCGGGGCAACGGCGGCGCGAGCTCGGACCTCCATTAATCAAGTGAGTGGTTAATGTTGTTATTGTTGTTGGAGTTGTGTTGTTGTTGGAATTGTTGTTGTTGTATTAACAAAAAAAAAGGAGAACCAGAGACTGGAGGAAGAAGGAGATGGGGTGGGGGAGGGGTGCACGCACGCTGTGGGTGCGCGCATCCCCTGGACCGGTTGGGCCGGTCAGGGCCCAACCGGACCCGACCCGGGTGGGCCCGAACCGGCTCGGGCCGACCCGGTCCAGGGGCCCACCCCTATATTAAAATAATATAATATTAATTTTTAATTTAAAAATAGTTTTAAATTAAATAAATTACAGAAAAATAAGAAAAATATGTGAAAATTATGGAAAAAACCCAGAAAAATCAGAAAAATATTAAAATTGTTTTATTTGGCACCAAGAATTTGGGAGCCATAGTCGGGTGTCGAGTACGTATCTCGAGGCGAGTGCGGGGCATTTCAAAGGCGTTTTGCAATTCGTTTGAGGTAAGTAATCCCACGAGAAAATTAGTTAAAATTCTTTTATTGTATTTACTTTATTTTCGCATCTCAATTATTCCATTGCGCTATTTATTGCTGTTCAATTATTGTTCATCCACTCCCACGTGTGTATGTGTGTTTGTCGACGGGGTCGGCATGGCACGGACTCACACCCCGGGGCTAGCTACCCCGCGTTGTTCGAGTAATTGGCCATGATAGGGCTACGCGGTGACTATTCTCGCGAAACCCGTAAGTTGAGAGATGTTTTGACGAAGGCATAAGTCTACGTCAATGGTTCCTCTCGAGAGATGTTTTAGACGGGGTCTACCGTTCAATGGTTCGTCTCATTCGAGCGGGAGATGTTTGGCGAGGTTGTCGTCAATGGTTCCTCTCGGTTTAGCTACGAAGATTCCCGGATGTCGACCAGGGTTCTCTGTCACGCCACACTCGTGTCCAAATTTGACTTCTCAACGACTTATTTTCATGCGAATTTCCTTATTGTTGTCATTTATTTAAATTGCATGAATTGTAGCCGTTTCATTGGAATTCGTGAATATTAGCTAAAGTTCTCTGGGATTTACTCACCTAGGATTTGTCATTATTTTTCGTGACAAATCGCAGATCCTGCGACGAGCCGCGACAAAGGAGTCTTAGGCGACTACGTCTAAGTAGGGAGAGGCCGCCACTTTTTGCATAAGTAGTTGTATGTATCTATTAACTACTTTATGATATTTTGGGATGACTTGTATACCCGACACATGTATATGCTCACCTTTGTACTTTTGTCGCTTTTGATATACATGGTATCTAATGCCGAGTTTCCACACTGTAGGGTTGTTCATAAAAATGCAAACTTTTCACTTTTACGGTATATGCATGCCTTAAGACTTCCGCAACAATGTATGATTTATATTAAATTACTAAATCATAAATAACTTAAAAATTCATAAAATACTTATAATTACTAGGTTAAAGGCGAATAAGTTATGTACAAGGGTTTAGGTCGCGGACAGTCAAAATAAGTGTGCGGTGACGTGGCATGCTTGGTGACGTGTCTGGCGACGTGGCGGTACCCGATTTGCCTTGGAATTTGGGGTCGTCACAACTAATCTCCCTGAGCTGCTGAATAATCCTGAGTCGATCGTCCTCATCAGTGCAAGCATGAAACTTTTTCAACACCCGTTCAATCTCATCGTGCACGTTGTACCCAGACGGGTCCACTGGATTCTCAGGTATCATACTCAACTTTCGCTAGTAAACATGAATGTCCTCGAGAGGGATGAGCGACTAAGCAAATATATGATGGTTTAGCTTATGTGCACAAGGAACGCCATGTATGGTGCGTATCTTGCAACCACAACGAGTGGGGTGGTGACCAACATCCTCTCCACGTGTCAATTCATCTCTAATTAGCCTAAGCGTCCGTTGAGAGACATAACCACGCAATCGTCGATACAACTCATCAATGTACTCATGTTGGACCACATTCAAACTTAGCTCAAACGATGCCTTGATATTGTTGTGTTGGATTCTAAGGAGGCCATCAACCACATTCCACAAAGTTTCAAAATTGGCCCGACTGTTCCCAAGGTGTAGCTTCAGAATAGAATGAGCAAACTCCACCCTCTGCGTTGTCGTTTCCCCAAAGTGCATAATTCTATTTGTCCAAGCGGAGACAAATTTCTCCTTGTAGTTTTTTAACCATGTGTCGTCCAAGTACTCAGTCAGACCCTTGACATTCCCAAACTCACAACGCAGGTCATTCATCCTAACTTCAAATAAGGCCTCCGAGTTGGCATACATCACGCTCGACCACCTATCCATAAAACGCGCAAAACCATCGTTCTCCCCAAACATCTTCTTAGTCTTGGCCAATACTACTTTGTTGATGTGCCAAGAGCAAAGGAGGTGAGACGATGACGGAAAAACTTCTTCTATGGCACTAATAAGGGCTAAGTCCCTATCGGTAACAAACACGTCAGGTTTAGGCCACCCATCCAATATGGATCTCAAGTTCTCAAGTACCCAAACATAATTTCCATGACTCTCTGATGATATGAATGCAAACCCAACGGAAAACGTCAAGTGCGTAGAAGTGATGCCAACAATCTCCAACAAAGGCATTCGGTACCTATTTGTCTTGTACGTGCAATCCATCAAATTTACCGATGAGAAACACCTTAGCAACTTTATTGAGTCGGGATGTGACCAAAATAAGTCGGTGACAACATTCGTAACGGGATGCTTCATATGCCATGACATCCACTTATTCTTCTCCAATATGTGCAACATTTGTTGCATTTGAGTCCTCCCACCCGCATCCTCATTTCTGACTCTTTGTCTTGCATTATATATTGTCCTCATTGTCGATACGTTTCCAACATCTCTTTGCTTCAACTTATTTAGGATGTCTCTCGACTTCACATTCCCCTTTGTCATTTGCACCACAACTTCCTGCTCCCCCTTATCCAATCTTCCGGCAAATGAATGGCCGTCCAAGTTTTTTGCGGGCTCGTGATTGTGCCTCCCACATATAACAGTGACATACCACAAGGAGTCTGCATTTTCCTTTACGTTGATAAGGAAAGGGCATCTACATTTCTTCGTACCAGTTTGAGTCATCGCCTTTTCCTCTTCTTCATCATTTCTTGATTTCAAAGAAATTTTGGCCGCTTTCCCCTTCCCTACTCTCTGAGACATTCCCCTATATGTCTCAGACCTCTCACAGGCAAGTTTCACCCTTCCCCTGCGCTTAATGCCCCCGACATCAGAGTGCTTTGTCACTAGCACAAACATGTTCTCACGGCCTATCATTTGAAGCCATGAAACAGCCGCTTCTCTAGAGGGGAATGGCCTACAAGGTGTAAACGTGTCCTTGTAGTCTGGAAATAGGGTAGAAACCGGCATTACCTGCAATACAAACAGTGTAACATTATAATCAACCAAAATGTACAACACAATCATAAAAAAAACCCAAAAAAATAGGTTCTCGGTTGTACGAAGTACTCTCGGTCGTACCATACCGTGACCTAAGTACACCTCTCGGTCCTCTATGACCGAGACATCACCATACATCTCAGTCCTGCGAGGCCGATACAATCGCCCACATCGACAGAAACTTCGGATAACCGCAAAAAAACACAATAAATTTGCAAAATTATCTCAAGTTCGACCTCCTCTTGCACCGTAGCAGTACAATCCTCCATTATATAGTGGAAACAAGTTCGGATTTGAGGAAATTACCAAACCCTACGTTGACAAACAAATCATTATTTTCACAGTTTTTCACAACTAAACAGTTCTAATAAACCATCGTATGGTTGTCAAACATTGTTACCTCGCTGTCGGATGATGTCAATCCGCAAGAATCGATAAACGCTCGACAAACGCAATGTGGCTTTGTGGTTCAACCTTGTGGTGGGGTGCCCTTTTTCTTTGTCAAAATGATTTGTGGGGTTTGAATCATTATATATACAAGGGCAAAATGGTCTTTTCCGATTTTGTTGGAATTTTTACAAATAATTTGAGTGCCTTCATTAAATGGTGGGGTGCCCTTAGAGGCCCTCATATTTTTTCGGAATGTGTTAATCAATCAAAAAAATCCTCATTTTTACACAAAAACGAGCCAAACTAGTCAATAGTAATAATAGCTCTAGCACGTGGAGACGTGGCAGGTTGGATGGTTTCATGCAATTCTTAGCGATAGATAACTTTCTTTGTCACACTCCCCCATAAGGCTGTTGTAACGCATCCAACACACATCTTCATTACCACAAGACAACTCGATGTAGAATCTAACGGATTTCAATAATAGTTTAAATCTGTGTCCTAACAAATACGTTATCCAACCTATGTCCACCAAGAGCGAAAACCCACCACTCGTAATACCGCTGGCGCTCATTGTCTGCTCAGCTCCTTTGGGTACCCGAACATTCAAATAGCGAGAGAGACGGTGTTCAAGTACTCCGCAGCCGAATAGAAAACGTCCAGCACAATCCATTGGTCCAAAAAACCGTACTTCAAACAACTCTTGACCAATCACAAATCAAGCAACTAAACAATGAGACCAATTGAATTACGACACACAGACACCGAATCCCCCCACGTGTTGTACTAAAAGTATGTTTGAGCTGGCAACGGCCGAAATCCAACGAGTGGTTGCACTGGCATCTCGAAAATATTTCCGTTAAAAAAATAACATAAATAACATAAATATAATAAATAAATATTAAAAATTGAAACTGAAATTGAAAATCTATTGTTGGCCTCTCCATCCATCCATCACTCGCTAACTCACTCTCGTTCCATTGTCGAGGGACGGGTGCGAGAGGAAAAATAAATCGGAATTGATAGTGGGTGCAAAGGGAATCCGAGAGAGAGTTGGGAGGATTTGATTGATCTCTATGGGGTTTCTTTGAAGATCCCTCGAGAGATTCTCAGATCCGGCCGGCAATCTCCATTTTAGGTTTGTTTTTTTATTTTTTTTATTTTTGTAGATGTGAGAGATTTTGATCTTTGTTGTGCGATTTGATTTTGCTTACCTCATTGTTGATTTTGGGGTTGGTTTTTGAGTTTGTGTAGGGTTTTTTTTTTTTTTTTTCAGTTTGTGTGGGGATTTGATTTTATTATGTACGATGACGCATTGTATTGTCTATCAATCATTGGAAAATCAATGAAGCTGAAATAGTTTGCGATATTGCTTATTGTACAAAAAAGTATTGGTGGTGTGTCAAATAAGGATCATTTTATGCTGAAAATTTTGGTGAAAGATGACAAATTCGTTGGCTCTGTTTTGGGGGCTTTTAATGAATTTTTAGCATTTCTTTCGATTTTATTTGTTTTGTTTGAAAGGACCCCCATGATCATCGAGGAAATTATTTGAGTATTTTGTTATTCTTTTATAGTGATTTAGTGTTGCAGTTTCAGCATTATCAGATTACTGGCAATGGGAATTGTTTCTTTTAATTTTTTCCCTTGTCTGTATGGGATCTTTATATTTCTGGTTGCGCACTGATTTATAGCTATAGCAAATTCAATTAGATTTTTTTTTCTCAAATTCAGTTGGGATGTTGACAATGGGAACAATGCATTTTGTGTCCTTTTGTCTATTATTTGTGTGTGTGTTTTTGGTAGGACATTGTTTGTGTTTTGATTACATTGATCTTTGATTGTTTCTCATATATCATATCTTCAGTTAAATTATACAAGGTTCAAAGATGGTCGTGCAGTCTTTTATTGTTGATTTGAATAAACCTCTCGTCTTCCAGGTCAGATTCTGGTTCTGTTAAGTTCTCTTTTTCTTCTTGTTTTGTCATTTTATAATTGTTCTGTTGGCATTATCTGTACTACAATTACCGTGTTCTCACTTCTCTAATTTGAGAGGTAAGTTAGCATGTTTTGCTAGTGAACTTCCTTTTTGCAATCCTGTAGTCTTATTCTATATGCAAGTTACAAATACGCTTTTGTATCGTTTCTCATCCTAATGGAACAGAAGTTCCCTAGTGCCTTGTGTCTCTATATTGTGCATAATTACCACTTTTTCTTAAGACGGCATGTAATACGAAATATGTTATTCTATTCCTTTCCTTCTATATGCATTTACTAGTGTCTTGTCAGTGATTTATTTAGCTACTGGCTTCTGAATGAAAATCTTATTTTTAGACCATCTTGACACAATTCATTCATGAAATCAGTGTATAGGCGTCACACGCATTGCCACCAAACTAGTTTTCTGTGGACGTGGTATATGTTCTTATGATGGCTTGAAATGCTAAATATGTTCTTCTATTCCTTCTATATGCATCTGCTAGTGTCTTGTCAGTTATTTATTTATTACTGTTGGCTTCTGAATGAAAAAATTATTTTTAGACCATCTTGGCATAGTTCATTCATGAAATTAGGGGTATAGGCGACACATGCATTGCCACCGAACCAGTTTTCTTCGGATGTGGTATATGTGATTCCTGCTCTAATTTTGTAGAGTTTCGCTGAGTAGTACCATTCTTTAATCTGAGTTATAATATCAGAAATATTTTACAGGTTGGTCATCTAGGTGAAGCGTATGAGGAATGGGTTCACCAGCCCATTGTTTCTAAGGAAGGCCCTAGGTTTTTTGGTAGTGACTTTTGGGAGGTACTTCTCTAATATCTGAAATAATGTTCAGTGCATGTATATATTATATGCTTCCTGTTGTTCCTGACCTATTTGCAACTGCCACAGTTCTTGACCCGCACAGTATGGTGGGCAATTCCAGTCATTTGGTTGCCCGTTGCATGTTTCTTCATCTTCCAATCCGTCCAAATGGGGCATACTCTTCCGCAGGTAGCTCTGATTGTTGCTGGAGGGATAATTGTATGGACATTGCTGGAATACAGTCTGCATCGCTTTCTTTTCCACATCAAGACCAGCAGCTACTGGTTAGTTTAGACTATTTGGTAGTTATTTCTGCGTCAATCTTATTGTGCCTTATTTGCTAAGAACTGTTGACGTCTCAGGGGAAATACCTTTCATTATCTAATTCATGGATGTCATCACAAGCATCCTATGGATGGATTACGACTTGTTTTTCCTCCTGCTGCTACAGCTATTTTATGCTTTCCGGTATGTTCTAGATTCCCTTTCCTCTCATAATCATATAGTCCAAGAATTCAAAAATAAGCTCCATGGCGGTTTCTATTCCTTTAAATTAATTTGTGCTAGGATTATTTAATCTGATTATTTAATGGGTTATTGAGCTATTGAGTGTCATAGTTTTGATGAAAAAGTAGTTGCTTGGGAATGGTAAGTGCAAAGATGAATGTGATACAACAACAACAACATAGCCTCAGTCCCAAATTAACTGGGGTCGGTTACATGGATCAAACTTTTCCATTGTGCTCGATTAAGTGCAATTGATGGTGAGCTTTGCAAAACATTCAAATCCCTTTTAATTAATGCATCCCATGTTAACTTTGGTCTGCCCCTATCTCGTCGAATTTCTACAGTTTCTATTGAGTCAAGTTTTCTAGTTGAGGCATTTGTAGGTCGTCTTTGCAGGTTACCAAACCATCGCAACCGCCCTTTCCTAATCTTTGTATCAATTGGTGCTACTCCTACTTGTCTTTGAATTTCTATATTTCTTATTCTATCTTTACGAGTTTTACCACACATCCACCTAAGCATCCTCATTTCTGCTACGTTCACTTTATGTAATTGTTGTTGCTTTACCGCCCAACATTCACTTCCATAGAGCATAGCTGGCCTAATTGTGGTCCTATAAAATTTTTCTTTTAACTTAGTAGGGACATGTCGATCACAAATCACCCCTGTTGCACTCCGCCATTTCTTCCATCCAGCTTGAATTCTATGTGTGACATCATTTTCAATGTTACCATCATTTTGTATGATTGATCCTAGGTATCTAAAGTGATTTACCTTAGGAACTTCTACTTCCCTAATTTTACCACTCCGTCATCTCGATGTTTAGTGTTTCCAAACTCACAAGCAGCATGTATTCGGTTTTCGTCCTACTCAACTTAAAGCCTTTAGATTCTAATGTATTCCTCCGTAGTTCTAATTTCCTATTCACTCCATCTTTGGTTTCATCCACTAAGACAATATCATCTGCAAATAACATACACCATGGTATATCCTCTTGAATATGTCTAGTTAGTTCATCCATAACTAAAGTAAAAAGATATGAGCTTAAAGCCGATCCTTGATGTAGTCCTATCGTAATGGAAAATTCTTTTGTAGCTCCTCCAAATGTCTTTATACTCGTTACTACCCCATCATACATATCCTTAATAGTGTCTGTGTATCTAGCATGCACTTTTTTTCTTTTTAGAACCCACCAAAGAACATCTCTAGGGACCCTATCATATGCTTTTTCTAAATCTACGAATACCATATGAAGATCTTTTTTCTTTTCTCTATATTTTTCTAACAATCGTCTTACAAGGAAAATCGCCTCCATAGTTGACCTCCCAGGCATGAAACCAAATTGGTTCTCTGATATTGTTGTTTATCTCCTTAGCCTATTGTCAATTATTCTCTCCCACAGTTTCATAGTGTGACTCATAAGTTTAATTCCCCGGTAGTTTGAACAACTTTGAATGTCTCCTTCGTTTTTGAAGATTGGCACAAGCGTGCTTCTTCTCCAATCCATTGGCATCCATTTTGATTTTAAAATTTTATTGAAAAGTTTTGTTAACCAAGTCAATCCGATTTCTCTTAAGCATTTCCAAACCTCTATGGGTATTTCATCTGGGCCACATGCTTTCCCTATTTTCATTCTTTTCAATGCCTCTTTAACTTCTACAATTCTAATATTGCGCGTATAGTTTACATTTCTTTCTTGGTGTGGGTTTTCATCTATTATGGTATCAACTTGGCCATCATTAAATAAACTATCGAAGTAACTTCTCCATCTCTCCTTAATATCCTCCTCGCGCGTTAAAACATTTTGATTTTCGTCCTGAATGCATCTTACATGACTTAGGTCTCGTTTCTTTTTATCTCTTAATTCGGCTAGCCTATATATATATTTTTCGCCATCTCTATTACCTAACCTTGTATATAGATCTTCCATGAAATTTGTTTTAGCTCGACTAACTACTTTTTTAGCTTGTTTTCTAGCTTCTCTATATTGATTGTACGCATCTTCATCTTGACACTTATGTATTTTCCTATACATCTCTCTTTTAGTCTTAATTGCTCGTTGGACATCTTCGTTCCACCACCATGTTTCCTTCTTTGGAGGTCCCAAGCCCTTAGATATACCTAATATGTTTGATCACACCCTCCTTATGCAACTACTCATTTCTAGCCACATTGTATTAGCATCTAAGTCAAGATTTCAAACATTTTCCTTTAGTAGTTTTTCTCTAAACTCTACTTGTTTACTATGTTTTAGGTTCCACCACTTTATTCTAGGGTCGCTAATTCTTTTATTCATTTTATTCCGTTGTGTTAGCCTAATATCAAGTACTACTAACTTATGTTGGGTAGTAAAAAGATGAACGTGATAGAATACCCTTATTTGATTGATTGATTTGCGAATTCAACAAAGATAACACAAAGAACAAGAACCCAAAAGTAACCCCAGAGAAGAGTCTTAAAACTCTCTCAAACCCAAATTCTCATAGAGTGCCCAAAGACATTCCAATTGCAAGATGTCCCATCCTACTAACTCACCCCTATTTATAATATTTCCTACTCACTCCATATGACCAACTCTATGTGGGAACTTATCAGAACGATAAGCGGTATTGATCTAAAATTGGAATCACCTGCAATGTAGAATATCAAATAGGTTCTACTCTCTAGTGTAAACTTCTCATATATATATATGTATATATTTTTGGGTTTTCCAGATTCTGCAAGTGTACTTAGTGTAGAGCATAACATTAAATTCAAATTTTTGTTGTTGACGCAGACTTGAAACCCGATCCTACTTTGTTGCTAGTGTGAGTGCTTGTCATCTCATTCAACAAATAATGAATTAAAGAGACAAGTACATTATTGGAAATTGTCCTTCGTGGCGATGAACACCTATAATGGAGTGAGCTATATAAAGGGAGGGAAAATTAAAAATGATTTTACATTTGCAGTGCTCCCTCTAACCCTATTGTTTTACTCAGTTTAGCACTTTTATACACGTTCACAATTCCAATTTTGGCTTAAGTGCTTCATACACCAACGAACTATATAGAGTATTGCACTAGTTCTCTTTTCTTTCCCAAATAGAATAGCTAAAACTTCAAGTGGAAATATGTTATGTTCCTTTGAGCAAGATCTAGTCATGTGACTAGACACAATTAGTTTTGTGCTTTGACCAATGTTGATAAGGGAAAGGTAAGAAAAATAGAAGATGAGATGGGAGAAGAGAGAGTAAGTAATTGAAGAGGCAGTCTGTGACTCTCCCCTTTCGTTTCCTCCTTTGATTCCTTTTTTCAAGGAGCTAGCTTTTTTCGTTTGAATAATAAATCCTTATGTAGACCTATCTTACAATCAAAATAGGACATAATGGGAAATAGAAACTACTAATAAGCAACCTACTCTAATAATAAACCTATTCTCATAAAAACTTTTTGAATAAGAAATACTTAAGAAATTGTAATTAATGATTAGAAATAGAAATTGCCAATGTTTTCAATATGGCGAGGCGGTGTTAGGCGGTTTAGTCCCGCCTAGTTGAGGTGGGGCCTAGGTGGCGCCTAGATGGACGACAATATTTACATAGACCTCCCTAACAAATAATTTAATTTATTTATAGACCTCTCAACAATAAGGGTCATATTTTCTCACCTACATATTCTCACCACCATATTTTCACCTCCACAATTTTCCACACGTTTTGAAATAAAAATATTTTGTCTTCTTCAATAAAAGGTTTTGAAATTTACAAACATCTTCCTAAAATTTTTTTAATAATTATTTTCAAGCCTACTGCTTGCCTTATTAAGGGCTATGCGGTAGGCAAGCCTAAACACCTAAGGCGGTGGGCAAGCTCAAATGCCTAAGGCGGTGCCTTGAAAACACTGAAATTGCTAATAATCACTAAACAATAATAAAAATTAGAAACTGCTTATAATCCCTAAGACCGTATCATAACTATCCTCCTAGCCTTTGAGCTTGTCCTCAAGCTTAATTCCTGAATAGGCAAAACAAGGTCAAGGGTCATTGGGTACATTATCCGCGCCACTATCTTCAATTTTTGGAATCTGTATAAAAAATAGATGTTTTCACTTATGTTCGTTAGAGTATCACAATTGTAGCATAATCCCTTCACACTCTCTACCTTTTGTTAGTCTTTTAGTGAATAAAGGTGAAAAGGCATTGTTATTGTGTTGTGGTTGGTGTTGTTTAAACCAACGATTGGCTTTTGGGATATTTCGTCAGTTGTGATTGTCGATGGTTTGGGCGAAGTGGTGCTGGTGGCTTTTGATGTGTTCTAAAGGCAATCGATTTCGCTAGCCGGTGGATTCATTGAGAACTTCTGTTTGCATTCTAATGTTAACACAAAAGTACTAAAAGAACTATCATATTAAAGAAACAACAAAAATAAATATAATTGCAATTTGAAAGTTTTGTGTGTTTCATACATTGCTTGAGCCATTTTGAAGACATCAAAATTGGCATGTTAATGTTTATTTGAAGGAGTCTGGAAAGGTCATGGGTCATTGGGTACATTATCCGCGCCACTATCTTCAATTTTTGGAATCTGTATCAAAAATAATGTTTTCACTTATGTTCGTTAGAGTAGTATTCATCACAATAGTAGCATAATCCCTTCACACTCCTCTCCGCCATCTCTACCTTTTGTTAGTCTTTTAGTGAATAAAGGTGAAAAGGCATTGTTATTGTGTTGTGGCTGGTGTTGTTTATACCAACGATTGGCTTTTGGGATATTTTGTCAGTTGTGATTGTCGATGGTTTGGTCAAAGTGGTGCTGGTGGCTTTTGATGTGTTCCAAAGGCAATCGATTTCGCTAGCAGGTGGATTCATTGAGAACTTCTGTTTGCATTCTAATGTTAACACAAAAGTACTAAAAGAACTATCATATTAAAGAAACAACAAAAATAAATTTAATTGCAATTTGAAAGTTTTGTGTGTTTCATACATTGCTTGAGCCATTTGAAGACATCAAAATTGGCATGTTAATGTTTATTTGAAGGAGTCTGGAAAGGTCATGGGTCATTGGGTACATTATCTGCGCCACTATCTTCAATTTTTGGAATCTGTATCAAAAATAGATGTTTTCACTTATGTTCGTTAGAGTAGTATTCATCACAATAGTAGCATAATCCCTTCACACTCCTCTTCGCCATCTCTTCCTTTTGTTAGTCTTTTAGTGAATAAAGGTGAAAAGGCATTGTTATTGTGTTGTGGCTGGTGTTGTTTATACCAACGATTGGCTTTTGGGATATTTTGTTAGTTGTGATTGTCGATGGTTTGGGCAAAGTGGTGCTGGTGGCTTTTGATGTGTTCCAAAGGCAATCGATTTCGCTAGCAGGTGGATTCATTGAAAACTTCAGTTTGCATTCTAATGCTAACACAAAAGTACTAAAAGAACTATCATATTAAAGAAACAACAAAAATAAATATAATTGCAATTTGAAAGTTTTGTGTGTTTCATACATTGCTTGAGCCACTTGAAGACATCAAAATTGGCATGTTAATGTTTATTTGAAGGAGTCTGGAAAGGCCTTACAAATATTTGAATCTAGTATGATGTAGAAAGAGGCATATTATGTCTTTTCTAAATCTCACTCTTAATCACATGTTAGTGTTGATTAAAGAATGACTAAAGCATAAAAATATTAAAAAAGGAAGAAAATTAGAGTGCTAGTGAATCTTATTTGATTTATTACCTGAAGTTCTTTGTAAATTGTTAAATGATTTGGCCCAAATATTTGTTAATCAGTTAGAGTTGGTGTTCATTAATGAATATTTGTTAATCAGTTAATATCACTCTTAATCACATGTTAGTGTTGGTTAAGGGATGACTAAAGCATAATAATATTAAGAAAGGAAGAAAATTAGAGTGCTAGTGAATCTTATTTGATTTATTACTGGAAGTTCTTTGCAAATTGTTTAACGATTTGGCCCAAATATTTGTTAATCAATTAGAATAGGTGTTAATTAATGAATATTGCCGGTACACGTGTTACATGGACTTGGCTGTTAGAGTTGAAATACCCATGTCGACACGGGTATGGACAGGAAAGGTGTAGACTCTTCCAACTTGAAGTGACACGACCTTTCCACAAACAAACATAGATAGAAATTTATGCAAACCTTGAACAAAAGAGAGGAGAGGAGCAAGCATATCTAGGAGAATAAATAGGATAAATGTACTTATTGTTGGGTTTTGCGGTTCAAAACGCAGCGGAAATTTTTAAATTTTTTTCAAAACTCCGATAGGATTAAATCTGAATTCTATTGAACTGATTAACAAAGGTAAACCTTAATCTCTAATTTGCTTCTCTTTGTTGATCGATGTTTAAGACGCTGCCAGAGACGAATGTCTTTTATCAGAAATCTACACACAAACGACAACCGATAATCCGAGTTCTAGCCCAAAAGAGAACATGAAATCAATTTTCTATTCTCCCTAAAAATTCTAGAACGACCGAGAAATCTAACTCATTTTTCTAAAAAAAGAAAATTAGATTCCAACCCCAATTTCTCTCGTAATGTGAATTCACTTAACACACTTATTTATACAACCCTTGTATAAAGCCGGGCAAGTGAATTACGAATATACCCCTACTTAAAGTGATATTAATATGACACATCATAAAGTCTTTTTATATTACGAGTGTTATAATATAAAACTCATTCTACGAGTCATTTAAAATCCCTCTAAACCATTCTTTGTGTGTGATCCAATAAGTTCATGCAACGTTGGCAGTGAACCAATACCATTTTGGTACACGAGTCATAATTGGTCTCTTGCAACGCATTATGACTACCCAAGTTGTACAAAAATCAAAATCATTACAACCTAATCAATAATGTATATCATATCCTTTTGTCGTACGATATCCTTTGATTAAACATAAAGCACTAAAAAGCCACCCTTAATGTTCAATCGTACTAGTCTTGATCTTTAGGTAGACTGAAAACATCCAAGTGACATTGATCATATCAATTCAATTAGACCCGACCATTTTTAGTCTAACACATCGAGGGATCCGCTGATATCTCTCTCTAAACGAGAGGGACAAATTCTATCTTGATTACATATTTTCACATTATTTACATAGCAACCAATTACAACCTTTATAATCATCCGGTTAAAGACAACATTTGATTGTGTCAAATCACTATGATCCTAATGTTGAAGTTTCAGGTAATCTCAAGTAAGAGGACTAAATGATATACATATCATTAGGAACACCTATGACTTAATCCATGTGGTGTTCTCATAGCAAGTCGGTCCAGTACATTGTTCCCTAACATGTACTTAAGATCTTGATTCGTATCCTTATACGCATGATCATTACATGACCATCAATTAAGATTCACATTAGTCTTAATTCATTATAGTTTCCAGTATAATGATCGACTATGGACATTTAGGATGTTTCAGTAAACATTCATGGATCCTATTATTATCTAAACATGCAAACCAATTATAATAATGAACAACAAATAAAATCCTCTATTTTATTAACTAAAATAGTAGTAGAAACAATGTTCATAAGATTGACCTAGGGCACATGCCCCAACACTTACCTCCAAGGGCACGATATTGGTTCTATAAAATAAAGTTAGGTTACCATTCTTGCGGCAACCTGTGAAATGTTATTTTGCAAATTGTCTTTCGAAAAGAACAAGAGACGAAGAGAGGCTGAGACATTGATCTCCAAACTTCCTAGCTTGTTTACCGAGTTCACAACGCAAAAGAAACATAAGAAAGAACCTAGCTCCATGGCTGGTCAAAGAAAAACTGAAGGGCAATGATGGATGGGTCTAAATTAAGTCAACTGAGAGTTGATGGGTCGATGGCATTCTCAGTTCATTGCAATTGCAAGTGATGGGTTGATGGCAACACCTAACGTCATTTGTCAGAAAAAAAAATGTAGCAAGGGACTAAAGTTGAGACAAGGGAAAGTAGACACGTGCTAGTCAAATAATTCTTCTCCAAGTAAGACAAGAAAGAATGGAGAAAGATGAGACGAGTCATGTCAGCCATGATTTCATTTGTCTCATATGGAGTAAAGCTGTACAACACAATGATTCAGTGGCTCACAAGTATTCAGTTAATACCCCTAAGTTAATTAATGTTAAGAGTGTGAAATAGCATTTTTATTAATTAAACTTTGAAGGACATAATGGATACACATATTTTTCTTGCCGTGTCCAAGTACCCATGTCTAAAGTTTTGGGTACTCGTAGTTGAGTCCCCCTATCCTTTAATTAGAGAAAAGCCAAGTTCGACATCTAGATATGTACCCGCATCCAAGTCTGGGTAACCTAACTATACACTATTTATTTAAAATTTCAGACGATGTAAACTATTGGATCGCCATAAAAATAAAAATAAAAACCAAAAAAAAAATTATGTAAATTATTATTCACAATTCTGGTAAAAAAAAATGATTGATGCTTGATTTCGTTGAATTTGACATCATAATTTATCATGTAAAAGCACTTTTCTACTTTCAAAATCAAATATTGCCCCACCAAAAAATAGAAAAAAAATGATGTAAATTATTAGTCACAATTCTGGTAAAAGAAATGATTGATGCTTGATTTTTTATTTTTTTTTTAATTTGACATCATAATTTATCGTGTGAAAGAACTTTTCTGCTTTCAGAATCAAATATTGTCCTTGATATTTTCTTCATGCTTTATCACATTTTTTTGTTATTGCATTACTATATTCAACATCTTTTTAAGATGTTCTGGTTTGAAACATTTATTTTACTTCAAGAGTTATTATCACCATAAATTTATTGAAATGAAATAATTAAAATCAAGTTGTAAATGGGTTATAATCATGTTATTATCAAGTTCATTTATTATTTATGAAGAATATTACGACTTAGATACTTTGAGATAGGGTTCGCTTAATCTTTCAAGTATTTAGCTCTCCACTAAGACAGATATCCAAATCCCAAGGATTCTAAAATCTTACTCAAATCAACCTTAGTTTTCCCAAGATAATGGAAGTTATATACTTCCTTTGGTCATTTTTATAAAGTATTCTACAATAACTCTAACTCCACCTATGTTGTACACTATGTACGCTACATAGCCAGTCCCAAGTCCGGATAAAGGAGGAGGACTCTGATGCCTATTTTTTCATACCGAAAAATGGGTAAGGGAGGTCCCAAACTCACTTTTCATACCCGAAAAGTGGGGGAGGGAGGCCCCAAGCTCATTTTCCATTCTTGGAAAATGGAGGAGGGTTGCGATAGGTTGACAGCCAGCGTAAAACTTTTGTCACTTTTCATGAAATGGATCAAACATATATAAACGTTGGGGCATTCCCACCTAGTTACACGTAATCGAGCACAATGGAAAAGTTTGATGCATGTAGCCGACCCCAGTTAATTTGGGACTGAGGCTACGTTGTTGTTGTTGTTGTTGTATTCTACAATAAGTCGATTTCAAAATTCAAGAGACGTTTTGCATCTCTTATACCCATTTTACCCCAAAACATTTGATTGCAATTAAACTCTTGCTCTCTTTTTATTGGATAAAATAGAGAATTGGTTTAGTTAATCACGTTATTAAAACAAGGTCAAAAATGTAATTTGAACCCATGATTAATGCTTTCCTTAAAATGTGCGTTTTGTGTAAAACGACTTATATTATCGACAGGATGGAGTATTCGTTACCCACTAAATTATCACTGTTTTTTTAATTTTTTGTTTTCTGTTTCAGAAAGGTTTTTTGTTATAAAGCCAATGAATTTCGTTAAATAAGATTTCTTGCAGGTGGAAGCTATTATTCCTTTCTTCTCATATTAGTAAATGGTGTACCTGTATGAAAAGGAATTCTGAGGGTTAGGCCTAGTGAACTTGAGTTAAAGTAATGAAACAACAACAAAGTCTCAATCCCACACTACTTGGGGTTGGCTACATGGGTCAAATTCATCCATTGCACTCGATTTAGTGAATTCAAGTTATAGTTACGAGTGACTTATTAAAAAGGAACATTTTATGTGTGTGTGTGCGCTCCACTGTCGATTGCGTGTGTGTATGTGCTCCACAAGCTGGATTATTTTTTAGATATATGCTTATCTTCTATTCTGATTCATTGGAATTTGTGCCTTTAACAGTTCTGGAACCTTGTTAAGCTCTTGTCAACGCCATCTACTACTCCAGCTTTATTTGGAGGGGGATTGTTGGGCTATGTAATCTATGATTGCACCCATTACTATTTACACCATGGGCAACCTTCTCAAGAAGTGCCTCGACAACTCAAGGTGAGGAAAAAAATAAAAAAAATTCTAAGACCGACTTCCTTTTATTCTAGTAGGGAAGTAGTGCATCCATGCTTGGCACAAATGCTTTCATGAATGTTGAATATGACATCTAACTAAAAGTCTTAGTAGAATGCATGAGGTCTACACTTTGTTTCCTTCTTTTTATTTGTCATTAGCATTAAGTGATTAAGTAAAAAAAAATATTGTGGGCCATAAGCGCTTGCAGACATGCTGATAAAATAGTTGTTTGCTTGTACTTGCCAGAAGTATCACTTAAATCATCACTTTAGAATTCAAGACAAGGGTTTTGGGATTACTTCTTCACTATGGGACAAGGTGTTTGGAACCCTTCCCCCATCAAAAGTTACGAAGAAAAGCAGATGATCTTATTGAAGTTGGAGAGAAGCAGCAGCAATCAATGTCGTTGTAGGTCTCCTGTTGATTTGTGGTGTCTAGCTTAAAATGTAATGTTCTTGAATGTGTATTTCAGTAAGCTTGGGCTGCATTCCCTCAATTCTCTTTGTATCTGTTATTTATTCTGGTTCTTCAATTTTATTCTTATTTTTTGCAACTCCACTGATTCTGCTATATGTTGTTAGGGATGTTCATTCTTTTTGTTTTTAGTATGACTGCATCACTTTTCAAGAATCTGTGTTGCTATTTGATCAGTTATCATCTTTTCTTGCTATCTTTGTAAACTTGATTGATGTCGTTCATTTGAACAAGTCCAAGAATATGATGAATGACTTGAGTTGAAGTGGTTGCCATTCTTTTCTGGTCGATAAATTAAGTCTTGAGTTAATTATGGCTTGAAGGGTATAGTTGAACCTTGCTTCATTGCTGTAACACAACTACTAAGTGTTGTACCCATCGGCCTGTTCGATTCGTGTTGCAAGGTTGGATTAAGCAGTTGGGTTGCTCATTCTGGGTGTTCAGTTCGGCCTACTATCTAGTTGAGCGAACTGTGAAATTCACTATCCTTAGGACTATTCTAAACAATGATTTTGATGGTAATGTGATTCATTAAATCAATATTGAAAAACTTAATTCATTGTTTGTTAGGTGTCATCCTCCAAGTAAATATCACAATAGTTAAAATTTAGAAGACTTAAAATAAATTTGATAAGACTATTTACATAAACAAGATAAACCACATGGATTAGAGCTGACACCATTAATTTCAAATATGTACATGAACTCGTACCAAAATTATAAATTATTCAAATACGTGCATGAACTCATACCAAAATTATAAATTCAAATTTCACAAACTAATCATTAACGTCCCATAAACAAAAAATAACTAAGAGTCATTATCGATTTTGAGAATTTATAAAAGGAGGGGTACTTTTGTAAATTCACTTATTCTCAATATTTCCAACCGAACAAGTCCTCCGAAATAGACTAATACTTAAAATCAAGTCACAATCATGTGTATAAGCTAATCTCATGATCTACAGAACCTCAGATATGTGAACTGAACATTCCCTACGTTTTTTAAGTAAAGGAAAATGATTTGTTCTAAAAAAAATGATTTGGTGACATTAACCACACCTAAAGCTTACATTAGTACTAGTTACCCATCGTGCAATATACATTTTCAATCCAAATCAAGTCAACAAAAGGACAAAGGCATCACGTGCTAAAAAGCCGAAGCATCTCTAGATAGAGAAAGGCAACACAGGCTAAAGGTAAGATTGATGGGGTTTAATTGTGTTAGAGCAAGGTTCAAAACTTTGACTTTTCCTTCGTAATTCGCATGCTTAAAACTTGATATAATTCAAAATAGTTTATTCTACACGGGAAAATTGTGCGAAATTTTGTTGGTGTATGAAGACCATGAAATCTCATTATTTTAAATACTAGAAACGTAAATTTCTCTTTAAAGGCGTTGAAAATACTCATTTTTTGAAGTAAAAAAATACACATAGTTATACATTGTAATCCGTAAGAAACTCAATGTATTTATTTCAAATTGTTATTTTTCAATACACAACATGCAATTTGCAATTACATGACATTGTTTCGCAATGTAGCATTCAATGGGTCGCCCTTTTGATGTATTATTTTATTATAAACCAATTTTAGTAGATTCCCTAAAACTTCCTTGAACTTCCTCAAAACTTTTACGTACTTAAGTAAGTTTTCACTACAAAACAATATGTTTTAACATTAATTTACTCATTTAACGATGCTAATTAGTGTCCCTGAAATTTTTACCTACGCATCTCAAATTATCCCCATTTGCATTGCTAAAAGTGCTGCGCCCCTTCATTTTTGTGACGTATAAGTTTGCATTGGTAATATTTACTTAGGGATGTTTTTTGTTATATGCGTCACTAATGTTGGGATGCTTGTTTTTCATGTGTCCCTAAATTGGGGATGCTTGATTTCTTATGTCCTTAATGTTGTGACACTTGTTGTTTATGCATCTCTAATTTTAAGACACTTGTTGTTTATGCGTATTTAAATTGGGGATGTTTGTCTTTTTGTGTCCTTAATGTTGGGATGCTTGTTGTTTGTGCGTTCTTAATGTTGGGACGCTTGTTTATGAGTCTTAACGTTGGGACGCTTGTTGTTTATGCGTCTTAAATCATGGATGCTTATTTTTTTACTTGTCCTTAATGTTGGGATGCTTGCACATTAAATGTCCTCAGTTTTAGGACGCTTGAGTCATATGCTTCGTTAAATTGGGAACACATGTACACTTAGTGTCCCTCAATTATTTAGGCCACATATAGGTTACTACTACCATGGGAACCAAATATATACCTATGCCATAAATGCACAAATCGTTTAATACATAACACATTTTTAGGAGTTACCATGACATGGGTAGGGATGCAAATGGTTAGGGCAGGGGATGGGGACCTCATTCCCATACACATACCCATACCCACAACCCATACCCATACACATCAGAGGATGAATTCTTATACCCATCTTTATACCCATTAAATCTCTGTGGGTATGAGAAATTCGCATGGGTAAAATATTTTACCCATTTCATTACCCATTAGGGGTTTTCTTGGGGGTTTTTGCGGGGATGAGGAATCCCCGTGGAAGAATTTCTCTCCCATTCCATTCTTCAATAGGGATTTCCACGGGGATTCTCCGAAAAATAATCGCAATAAATAAGGTGTCAAATATACATACATAACAACACAATTGTTAAAATTCCAACAAAAAAAAATCAACATATCATGCAAATAAATCTTTAACTAGTAAATGCTAACAATTATAATTACGTTTCTACAAAATCATTGACATATGCAAAACAAAAAGTTCAAATTCAAAATATTCATTCAAGTCATTATCTTTTAAAACCACAAAGTCATCAACTTTTTTCAGTACTTTTGATCATAAAATTCTAAAATATAAATATAATTGCAAACAATTCAAAACAAAACATATCGTTATTAATTAACCAAATAAATTAAAATTATAAATCTCATTAAGAGGTTTTTTGTTACATGCATAAGTGTTTCAGAGTGAAAACTATGTAATATTTATATATAAATATCATATATTATATATAAATAATAAATATCATATGGTATATAAATTGATATGTGGGGATCCCCATTGGTAGATGGGTATTCTCGTGAGGATTACTCATGGGTATCCCCGTAAGGATTACCTGTGGGGATCCTCGTGGTAATTATTCATGGGGATTCTCGTGGCGATATTTTAGTACCCGTACTCATATGGGTATGAGATTTTGTACTCATCCCCATTTAAAATCCCCCATACCCGTACCCATTAGGGTAAATCTCCATAACCCGCGGGTATTCCCTTACCCATTTACATCCTTAGGCATAGGTATATATTTGGGCCATATTGTACTATTTCCCATATATATATATATATATATGACTTCCATGAATTACTCTAGACTTTCTCTTATTATGTTAATTTTTTTTCAAAAATCTTGTTATTTTTTCAGACACATGGATTTCGTTTTGCCTTTCTTACTTGACAAGATTTGTCAAAAGTTTGGAGAGTTTAATTTGTCGAATTTTAAACCATGTGTTGGAGTTGTAAGAATATTGCAATTAAGTTTGTTTTTATAAATAAACAACCAAAAAAACATAGTACTAAAACTTGTATTCCATTTTATGTTCAATTTGTTCATATTGTAAATTAGTCAAGTATTGTAAATTTATTTGTTCAATTTGTTCATTTTATCTTCACATTTTATAGTCACATCCTATGTTCCTATTCTTGTTTGTAAAAAATGACTTTATGTCAATCAATTAATGAAGGGGCTTGCTAAATGCACACCCTTAATGCCCTTACACATACTAATTTTGACATGCATACCAGTCAAAGTTATTTTTACTTAGCACATATCAAATTTATATTTTTAAGACTGTATTGCCCTTCACATACACATTAGCAAACCCAAAAATATACACACATATTAGCAAACTCAAAAATACACACACACACACACACACACACACACACACACACACACACACACACACACACACACACACACACACACACACACACACACACACACACACACACATACGGACAACCCAAAACAAGAAACAAAAATACAAAACCTTAAAGACGATCATTTGATCGACAATGAAAGCAAAAAAACCCAAAAACCACCCCTGCCCGTCGCTTGCGTACAACCATTTAATCGACACTCGCCCATCTTCTTCATCGTCTTTTTTGTCCTTCATTTGATCCACCTCAAGTATGTCAAAAATTTGTAAAAAATGTAATGTGGGCTTATGATTTGTGAAAAATCTTGTGCTTTTTGTTTGATTGTTCATTTTAATATGGTTTCAATATATGGTTGGTGTTTATAATCGTTTATTCTTTGATCTCATTATGCTGAAATTGATGGGTCTCGTCACCACGTTCATTCCTGAAGGGAAGACCACGATGAACATGTTCGGCCTCTTCACTCGAACATGATTGCTATGTTCGACCTTTTGAGTCCGAACATGACTTAAATGTTCAACCTTGTGACCGAACATAATTGCTATAGTCAGTCTTTGCGCATGGACATGATCAATATGTTCAACATTTTTGACTGAAGATATCGATCTTATTCGGCCTTTACGACTGATGATAAGTAAAGAAATAGAATAAGTAAGTTGAGGAAATGAAACTAAGGCCAATAAGAAGAAATAAAACCAGGAACAATGATTGTAAAGAAGAAAAAACACATGAATCACCATGTACATGCAATTGAGAAAAGAACACTGAAGTTAATGTTTCATATTTTGATGAAGAGAGATTGATTGTTATATGAGACTAGTCACGAAGAGACAATAATGAATTCGTTAATAATTTATGGTTTTGATTGTGTGTAAGGGTGTGTTTCACATTGTGAATGATTTGGAGAGCTCACCATCAATTGCACTAAATCAAGCACAATAAAAAAGTTTGATCTATGTACCCGACCCTAATTAATTAATTAATTTGGGACAAAGGCTATGTTGTCGTCGTTGTTGCTGTTGTTGTTGTTGTTGTTGTTGTTGTTGTTGTTGTTGTTGTTGTTGTTGTTGAATGTGTGAATATCATTAGAAGGCTTAATATTAAATGTTTTGGTTGGGAAGTCCGATCATCAATCTAAATGCTCGACACAAGAGTTGGCGCATGAGGCTCACATGCAGTACATGACCACATTCTTAGGCAAGGTTCACCAACTGAAACTAACTGGATTGAATTTTATCCACTTCTTAGACAATTCAAAAACAATAAATTAGTTATTGATCACTTGTGATCTAAATTTAATACAAGTACTTAGTTTAAAAGCAGTGAGAGACATTATTGAAAATGAAATCAGATTGATATTTGTATATTATAATTGTTGGAGATGTGTGGATCGAAATATAGTTTCACATCCGTTAAATTCTACTTCATAAAGAAGTACAAAATATTATTAGGGTCATGATATTCAATTTTTCTTCTTTAGCTTTAGATAATTATCCAATCCAAATTTATATTTATCGAGGTATCACAATTTGTAGGAAGAAACTTTAATTTGATTATCGAGGTAGGGTAAACTAATATTTCGATAATTATATTTATCGAGATATCACAATCTTGGATAATTATCCAATGCAATCCAAATTTATATTTATCGAGGTAGGGTAAACTAATATTTCAACGAGACGAAAGATATAACATAAAAAAATAGTACAATAAGACATGTATATTAAATTAAAGATAAAAATATCAAAAACATTATACTAAATGAGGTGCTTACGCATCATTGTACGAAAGCACATTCATTGCTTCCTCGAATCTCTTATGTCCAAGTAAAGTAGTGTATTGCTTGAAATGTAATGACATCTCCTGAATCATGCTTGCCTTTACTCGTTTCCACCCATCGTCGGTGTGGCATTCGAGAATCTTATAAACTTGATTAGGCAGATAATTAAGCATTTTAAGATTTAACTTGAGGTTTAAGTATCTAGGGTGGGACCCACGTGTTATTGACCAAAGATCATAAGATATATTTTTTTTTTTTGGCTGTGTGCTTAGTGTGTCTATTGTTGGGTTTTGGGGTTCATACGTAGCGGAGATTACAAAACAATTTTGACAAAAACCCCAACATGATCCGAATCTAATTCCATTAAAATGTTTAAACCAAGAAAGTTTAATCATACCTTGGTCGCAAAATACCTTTCTGAAGGTTGATCGATCTCTAAGGCGCTGCCAACGACGAACGCCCTCTATCAGCAGTCCACACACGAACGGCGGTCGAGACTCGAAGTGCTAGCTTCAAAAGAATACCAAACTATTTTGTTTCTCTCCAAAACGATCCAGAGCGTAGCAGAAAACCCTAAGTCGTTTCTAAAACGAAAATAGAGTTTCGGCCCTTAATCTTTCGTGTGCATGTTCTAACTTAAAACGTCTATTTATACAACCCTTGTATTTAGACGGTTAAGTAAATTACACATATACCCCTACTTAAAGAAGTATAAGTGTAATATACCACAAAGACGTTTCTATCATGAATTTTATCATATAAAATTCATTTTTCTGAACCATCTTAAAATCTCGCAAAACCATTCTTAGTGTGCGATCCAATAAGCTCATACAACGTTGGCAGTATACCAAAACAAATTTTGGTATACAAGTCATAAGCGGCCTCTAGCAAGACATTATGACTATACAAGTTGTACGAATATCAAATCGATACAACCTAATCAATAGTGTATATAACATCCTTTTGTCACACGATATCCTTTTGATCAAACATAAGGCATGGAATTGTCATCCAACATGTCTCTAGGTAGACTGAAAACATCCAAGTGACATTGATCAATATCAATTCACTTAGACTAGGCCTTTTAACAGTCTAATACATAGAGGGATCCACTGGATATCTCTCTTTATATGAGAGGGGCAAATTCTATATTGATTACATAACTTCATCACATTGCTCACACAATAACCAATCACAACCTTTATAATCGCCTGGTTAAAGACAACGTTTGATAGTGTCAAATCACTGTGTTCCTAATGTTGAAGTCTCTAGTAATCTCTAGTAAGAGGACTAAAAAATATACCTATCATGAGAAACAACTATGACTTAATCCATATGATGTTCTCATAGCGAGTCGGTCCAGTACTTTGTTCCCTAACAAGTACTCGTGATCTTGATTCATATCCCTATATGTATAATCATCATATGATCATAAATCAAGACTCACGCTAGTCTTTATTCATTATAGTTCCCAGTATAATGATCGACTAGGGAAATTTAAGATATTTCTATAAATACCCATGGATCTTATTATAATGTAAACATGCAAATTAATTATAATAATCAGCAAATGAAATCCTCTATTTTATTAACTAAAAGTATTCATAAAGACAGTTAATGGATTGACCTAGGGCACATGCCCCAACATCTCCCACTTGCACTAGGGCTAATCATACATGCATCTAATTCCTAATGATCTAACATGACCATCATGTTTTGCTTGTGGAAAAGCTTTTGTAAATGGATCCACAACGTTGTCTTCAGTAGGTACTCTGCAAATCTTCACGTCTCCCCTCTCAGTAATTTCTCTGATGAGATGAAAATGCCTAAGTATATGTTTGGATCTGTGGTGTGATCTAGGTTCCTTGGCCTATGCTATTGCCCCGTTATTGTCACAATACAAACAAACAGGGTTAGCAATACTTGGAACCACACCTAGTTCAGAAATGAACTTTTTGATCCAAACCGCCTCCTTTCTTTGCATCGACGCTACGATATACTCACTGCTTTCATTGTAGAATCTGCCACAGTCTCTTGCTTCAAACTTTTTTAGCTTACTGTACCCCCATTCAAAGTAAACACATATCCGGATTGCGATCTAAAATCATCTATATCAGTTTGAAAACTTGCATCTGTGTAACCATTTAAACCTAGATCATTTTCAAAACCGCCATAGACCAAGAATACTGCCTTAATCCTTCTTAAGTATTTAAGAATGTTCTTTACTGCTATCCAGTGACTCTCACCAGGATCTGACTGATATCTGCTTGTAGTGCTCAAAGCATATGATACATCAGGTCGAGTGCATGGCATGGCATACATGATAGATCCAATAGCAGATGCATATGGAATCTTATTCATAAGGTCTCACTCATCATTTGTCTTAGGACATTGAATCTTGCTGAGACTTATGCCATGAGACATTGGCAAAAATCCTCTTTTAGAGTCTTGCAAACTGAACCTATTCAACACCTTGTCTATGTAAGCACTCTGACTTGGACCGATTAGCCTCTTAGATCTATCCCTATAGATCCTTATCCCTAGGATATAGGCTGCATCTCCAAAGTCTTTCATTGAAAAACACTTCCCTAACCAAGACTTGACATTCTTCAATGTTGGGATATCATTTTCAATGAGTAATATATCATCAACATATAGTACCAAAAAAATAACTACACTCCCACTGACCTTCTCGTATACACAAGGCTCATCTTCGTTCTTACTAAAACCAAAATCATTGATTGCTTCATCAAAACGAAGATTCCAACTTCGAGAAGCTTGCTTTAATCCATAAATGGATCTTTGAAGCTTGCATACCTTCCTAGAATTCTCAGGATGTACAAAACCTCCAGGTTGTGTCATATACACGTCTTTAAGAAACTTTCCATTAAGAAATGTTATTTTTACATCCATTTGCCATATCTCATAGTCATAATATGCGGCAATGGCAATTAAAATTCATTTGGATTTAAGCATGGCTATTGGCGAAAAAGTTTCATCATAATCAACACCTTGAGTCTGCCTGAAACCTTTTGCTACAAGTCTTGCTTTAAAATTATGCATTTTGCCATCCATGTCAGTTTTCTTCTTGTAAACCCATTTACATCCAATGGTCTTACGACCTTCAGGTAAATCAACCAAGTTCCAAACTTGATTATCATACATGGATTGCATCTCAGAATTCATGGTACTTAGCCATTTATCTGAGTCTGGTCCAGACATAGCCTCCTGATAAGTGGTGGGCTCATTTTGATCCATAAGCAACCCATCACGACTATCAGTAATGAGAAATTCGAATCTCTCTGGCTCATGTCTCACCTTACCAGATTTACGTGGGCCTTGTGTCACTTGTGGATGTTCAACTGGTTCAGAACGTTGTTGAACTTCCAATAGCGGTTGGGGGTTTATCTGTGATTCTTGAACTTCTTCAAGATTTATTTCTCTCCCACTAGTGTCTTTTGAAATAAACTGTTTATCCATAAAGGCACCATACCGAGCAACAAACACTTTGTTCTCAGCGGGATTATAAAAGTAATATCCTTTTGTTTCCTTAGGATACCCCACAAATAAACACTTATCAGATTTAGGTGCTAGTTTTTCTGAGACTTGTCGTTTTACGTAAGCCTCACAACCCCAAATCTTAAGGAAAGACAAACTAGGTCTCTTCCCATACCATATCTCATATGATGTTTTATCAACCGCTTTAGAAGGAACTCGATTTAGAACGAAAGCTATAGTTTGTAATGCATAACCCCGAAAGGATAATGGAAGATCTGCATGACTCATCATAGATCGAACTATATCTAATAAGGTTCGATTTCTCCTTTCAGAAACTCTATTCCATTGTGGAGTTGCTGTTGGAGTCAATTGTGAGACAATCCCACAATTTCTAAGATGATCATCAAATTCTTGGCTTAAATATTCACCACCTCGATCTGATCGAAGTGTTTTGATAATTTTACCAAGTTGATTATGCACTTCATTTTGAAACATTCGAAACATCTCAAATGATTCAGCTTTATGTTTCATTAGATATACATAACCATATCTGCTGAAATCATCAGTAAATGTAATGAAGTACTGACAACCTCCTCTAGCCATTGTGTTTATAGGACCACATACATCAGTATGTATTAGACCCAATAAATGACTTGCCCTTTCACTGTGTCCAATAAAGGGACTTTTAGTCATCTTGCCTAGTAAACAAGATACGCACGTTTCATATGTTTCTAAATCAAATGAATCTAGAAGCCCATCGTTATGGAGCTTAGTTAAGTGTTTCTCGTTTATGTGCCCGAGACGACAATGCCAAAGATAGGTTTGATTCAAATCATTTGACTTGAATCTCTTTGTATTTATGTTAAAGACTGAAGTATCAGTGGACCTTTTCATACTTAGAATATAAAGACCATCACGCAAATAAGCATTTGCATAAAATATATCTTTACGAGAAATGGAACATCTATTATTCGCAATAATAAAATCAAAACCATCCATATCCAAGCATGAAACATAAATGATGTTTCTGCTCAAGGCAGGCACAAAATAACAATTACTTAAAGTTAAAATAAGTCCACTATGTAAGACTAAGTCATATGGTCCAACAGCTAGGGCATCAATTTTTGCTCCATTCCCTACGCAGATGGTGATTCTCCTTTCTTTAACTTTCTACTTCTGGTGAGTCCCGCACATTTATACAAATGTGAGATCCACATCTGGTGTCTAATACCCAGGAATCACTAGTAGATAGATTAATTTCAATAACATAAATACATGTAGTGGTAGTCGTACTACCCTTTTTCTTCTTTAGATCTTCCAGATAGAGTTTGCAATTTCTGAACCAATGTCTAGGTGCATGACAAAAATGACAATTTCCTTTCTTTTCTTTTGGGTGTTTTGAAGCAGGAACTGGCTGGGGCTTGACTTGTTCCACAGGCTTTGCGACAGGTGCAGCAGCAGCCTTGACAACTTTAGCCTTGCCTTTGCCTTTCTTCTTCATTCCCTTTCCATTTTGGACCATCACACATTACTAGAGGGTTTCTTGATATTTTGTTCAGCGGTTTTGAGCATCAAATGCAACTCTGAAATTGATTTCTCCATATTATTCATATTGTAGTTCATCACAAATTGCGAGTAACTTTCTGGTAATGAATTCATATTGATAAGCTAAAAATGGTACTTGTATTTCTAATTTTTAAATTTTAATTACAATTTTGAATTTAAATTAATAAATTTTTAGAAATTAATTCCCGCGAGCGAAGCGAGAGGGTCAATCGTGCGTAGCACGCCCTGAAATTTACCTATTTTTGAGTGGTAATGAAATTTACCTATTTGCCCATACTTTTCTTTTCATCTCCAAATCAACTTTTTCTTTTGTCTCTAAATCAAACTCTAACTCCTTATCAATCCACCACGCATTTTTTTTCTTTATCTCCAAATCAATCCTGAACTCCTTCTCATCAATCCAATACACGGTTTTCTCTTTCTCTCAGTCCTCAATCGATCACTAGCTCGTGCTCTGGATGAACTCCTTCTCATCAATCTAATACACAAACTCTTTCTCATCAATCCAACACACGGAGACATAGAGGTTGATAAATTGATGGAGGCTTCTAAATTGGAGTGTGCACTTGTTTCTGGGGAAAATTGGTTTATATGAACATTGTATCTGTTGAAAGCTTGAATTGCATGCTACCATTTGATACGTTTTAAGGGGGTGCATACCACTGGTCATCGTCTTCATCATTCTCACCCAAACCCTTATTGTTCTTCCTCATATATATATATATATATTTCGGTTGGAGATCAAATTCAAGGAGAGTTATGAGTGTTGGTGGCATTGTTGAAGAACAGTTGAAGGTGAGATAATATTTCAATTTTTGATTTTAGTGACTGTGGGACTGGTTTTGTCTATGAATTCGAAATTGGAATTGGCAGGGGTTGTTGTAGTTGGTTGTTGATTGTGTGATGAAGAGAGGACGAGGTTCAATTATATATATAACAGTGAAGAAGAGAGAATCCGGGAAGGAGAAGAAGAAGGTGGGGGTTGAAGAAGAAGGTGGTTTGAAGAAGGTGTTGAGGGAGTGAACAAACCCAAGACCCAGAAGAAATTTGAATGAAAAAACTCTTATTAATCATGTAAAAAAAAGGTGTCTAAAGCTTTAATCTCGACTAATTAAATTATTTACATTCATAATCTCAAAGTTATCTTTTATATCTATAGAGTTTGAGGTAAAGATTGAACTTTATGTACAATTCTACCAAATCTCCACAAGCGAGTGTTCACAAATTGATGGGTCAAACCACTTGTGTTTTTTTTCCTTGTTTTTTTTTTTTTGAGGAAGTAATGTCCTAGCATAACTAGCTTGTTTTTGTATTCACATCTTATCTCAATCACATTATAGAATATTGATAAGCTAAAAATGGTACTTGTATTTCTAATTTTTAAATTTTAATTACAATTTTGAATTTAAATTAATAAATTTTTAGAAATTAATTCCTGCGAACGAAGCGAGCGGGTCAATCGTGCGTAGCACGTCCTGAAACTAGTATATATATATATATATAGTTTGTGGTAACACACGAAAAAGAAAGAAAATTATCGAAAAGGATATAATTTGGATAGTGCCTAGCTGGTTTTAAAAAGCAAAGGGATATAGTGCCCAGCTAGTTGGTGGTATGAGTCAGTAAGAATATTTTAATCTTCCACTCTAACGTACACAAATCTGGAAGCTAATCTCAACATCTTTAATAAACTTATTTTTTTTTGTCAAATATAACAAGCTTATTTAGTACGCTATATAATATGTGTCCTACTCCTTTAACAACTAGGAGATCAAAACTCCTTTAACAACTAGGAAATCAGGAAGCTTTCTCCCTTCTTTGTTCATCTTCTGTCTCGCCTCTCCTGCCACCTCCTCTTCTCTTCTTCTTTTGTTCCGCTGCTGTTCTCCCACCCGCCACCTCTGCCCCTCTTCGGCCCCCTCTCGCTCCCCTTCCTCTTCCTATTCCTCTTCTCTTCTTCTTTCCCTTTATATTTTACTAGTCGTTTCCCTGCGCTTCACGCAGGTGTAATAATAATAATAATAATAATAATAATAATAATAATAATAATAATAATAATAATAATAATAATAGTAATAATAAAATAATAATAATAATAAAACACTATATTCATAGTTATTCTCATTGAGTCAAATGAAAGGTTCATAAAAGAACAATAATAATAAGAAAGAACAAAACACTATATTGCCTTCTTTAGCTTTTGTAGCATTCTATGGACTGAACAACATCTTTAAGTAATGGTAATCCCATGTAGTAGTGTATATTGATCCACTATAACTGTTAAATATAAATTCCTCCATATCGTCTGTTCACTCCAATTGAAGAATCTAAACCAACAGACAACATAACAAAGGCAGCATAAATGTCTCGTGATTGTTGATTTGTGTTATAGATATAATGACTCACTTCAGTCTTGAACTTATGAAAAATACCAAACGATTAGATCCAATATAGAGCAAACATACCTAAAGGAGGGCGATTAAAAGTGGTTTAGCTTATAAACGTTGTGAATGGTTGTTATATCACTGGATGCATGAAGCTATGGGTAAGTAGAACAACTTTTGAATGTACAGGCGATGTTGAAATTCATTGATCCTATCTTGAATTTATTGGGTGATAATGGAGGAATCTAAGGTTAGGTATGATAAAATTGATTTTTTTGTGATTTTTTGAATGGTGAAAAAAAATCAAGTCGATTGCAAGAAGAATGGATGAGAGTTGAAATTTATAGGGGGAACGTAACTTGCACTACACTCAATTCCTTGTATTTACCCATGATTTCAAGTTCGACGTACTCAATCTATTAATGATAAGATAACCACTATTAATTATTAATAAATGTACACATAATGTATAATTATATCTCTTGAAATAATAAATAAATAAATAAATAACAAAAAATAACTCAATTCCTTGTATTTACCTATGATTTCAAGTTCAACGTACTCAATCTATTAATGATAAGATAACCACTATTAATTATTAATAAATGTACACATAATGTATAATTATATCTATTGATATAATAAATAAATAAATAACAAAAAATAAGAAAATTGAGAAAAATAGAAAAATAGAATGGTGAGATGAGGTAACTTTTAAACTTTCTCTCTCCTCCGACTTTTGTATATATATAGATTGGTAGATCCGGCCTCTAGTCTATTGGGTTCTCGACATTGCGAAGTTGTTGGCCATTTTTGTCACCTAGTGTCTAGATCGAATGAAAGAGAGATGAAGAGACAAAATGTTGGTATCCAAGCCAAAGGCGGCCACTAGAACAAATTTAACTTTTGATAGAGGTTTTGAACCTTTATGAAAGACTTTTCATCGATGTTTTTAATCTCTATGAAAAGTGTTATCTTTTAAGGCGTTATCGTATCTTCAAAGCTTACATAGGGATTTCAAACCTTTATCAAATCTTGGCTATTTCATAGGGGTTTGAAACCTCTATAATATCTTTAGAGGCTTACATAGGGGTTTCAAACCCCTATCAATTGTAGTGATTTCATAGGGGTTTGAAACCTCTATATTATCGTCAAATGCTTACATAAGGGTTTCAAACCCCTATCAAATGCAATTTTTAAAAAATAATAGCTGAAAATGCCCATAATTAATTTTCATTTCCATTTTCAAATAAAAATATACAAATCTACATTCCACTCGTGATATTATTATTCCATCGAGAAACAAAGTAACTTATATTAAAAGAAACATTTAGCTTTTGTCAAAGAGAGGGATATTGTTCTTCCCAAAAATGGAACTCCGCGTGCCGGCATTGCCAATCACTCAACTAAATTATTGACTTTCCTCGAGTCAAACCCAGCAAAAAGAGGGAACAAGCAGAGAAGAAAAAATAAAATCTAAGGCACAGAAAATAAGTTAAGCAGTAGCCTCCTTGGCTATCTTCTCGGCCTTGGCGATAACTTCTTCGATTCCTTCGACCATGTAGAATGATTGCTCTGAAAGATCATCGTACTTTCCATCTAGAACACTCTGCCAAACCATCCAAACAAAATTTTGTTCGATAAAGATATCAGAAAGATTATGGCACACCAAAATCAAAGTCTTAGCATCATAAACTTGGCACCATGTCGTTGCTATCATTTTTTTTTCAAGAGGTTGCTATCATTTTCATTCGCATATTCAAGGATAAATTGACATCAACAACCTCAATCCCAAATTCGTTGGGGTCCGCTACATGGATCAAACTCTTTCAGGGTGCTCGATAAGGATAAAACAATATAGATCATCATATATAAAAAACATCCTTAACAAAAGCCTCGATCCCAAATTAGCTGATTATATATATATTTAATACATTCATTCATAGCCTCATATTTGAAGTAAACCAATCCATAATCTTGTTTAGAGTGTATGAATAGAAGCAGTGACATCTTTCAATGTCTCCTTATATATTGCTTTGTATACTTTCTTTTTTGAATGTAAACCAGCCTCTATTAGATATTGAAATATGAGGAAAAAAAACAGGGAAGATCAGAACAAAAAGTTGCAGATCTTTTTATATTAAAGATCTTTTTTTTTTAAAAAAAGAAGAAGAATAGATAACAAAGTAACTTAACAACAATAAAAGCTTCTTATCCATCAGAAAAGAATAGGGTAATTCACAGACAACCTAGTCTTTCAATGTCTCCTTATATATTGCTTTGTATATATTTTTTTGAATGTAAACCAGCCTCTATTAGATATTGAAATATGAGGAAAAAAAACAAGGAAAATCAGAACAAAAAGTTGCAGATCTTTTTATATTAAAGATCTTTAAAAAAAAGAAGAAGAACGGATAACAAAGTAACTTAACAACAATAAAAGCTTCTTATCCATAAGAAAAGAATATGGTAATTCACAGACAACCTAGTCTTTCAATGTCTCCTTATATATTGCTTTGTATATTTTTTTTGAATGTAAACCAACCTCTATTAGATATTGAAATATGAGGAAAAAAAAATAGGGAAGATCATAACAAAAAGTTGCAGATCTTTTTATATTAAAGATTTTTTTTTTAAAGGAAGAACAAATAACAAAGTAACTTAACAACAATAAAAGCTTCTTATCCATCAGAAAAGAATAGGGTAATTTAAAAGATAAAAATAAAATAAAATAAAAACGAAAACTAAATATTTTACATAAGCACATTGTTCCTATCAAGCTCTATATGTCATAAGCAGACAACCTAGTCTTTCGATCTAGTAAGAGAGATTCACAGTTTCAATGATTTGCTAACAACAACAGCAATTGAGATAAATTGCAATACACGAAAATGCTTAATTGGCGCTCCAAAATATTATAAGATAATAGTTATCCATCCATGACCAATTCAAAAGTAGAAAAAAAATTACCTGGATTAAAATTGCTGCTCTTGTCTGCAGTCTAAACCTAAGGTCATTGCGTGCCACCATCACTCTCATTCCTGTTTGGATGCAGACAGCTGATGAACACAAAGTATTGTAAGTTTTCCTTGGAAGATGCATGCACAAATATTTCTGGATCCTCAGAGAAGCAGCTTCTCTCCTCATAATCTCATACTGCTGCCTTGTAAGCTGTCCAACACTTAGCATTACAAAAAATGTCAAAATATTGAATCTTGAATAACATCGATTCCTTCAACAAAAAGGAAGCAAGAACCTTAAGAACATCAATGATTCTTTCAACAGTAACTGTTGGGTTTTGGGGTTCATACGCAGCGAAAATTACAAAACAATTTTGACAAAAACCCCAACAGGATTCAAATCTAATTCCATTAAAAATGCTTAAACCATGAAAACTTAATCATACCTCAGTCGCAATATATTTTTCTGAAGATTGATCGATCTCTAAGGCGCTACCAACGACGAACGCCCTTTACCAGCAGTCCACACACGAACGGCAACTGAGATTCGAAGTGCTAGCTTCGAGAGAATACCAAACCTTTTTGTTTCTCTCCAAAACGATCCAGAGCATACCAGAGAACCCTAAGTCATTTCTAAAATGAAAATAGAGTTTCGGCCCTTAATCTTTTTGTACAAGTGTTCTAACTTAAATCGTCTATTTATACAACCCTCGTATATAGACGGTTAAGTAAATTACACATATACCCCTACTTAAAGAAGTATAAGTGTAATACACCACAAGGACGTTTCTGTCATGAATTTTATCATATAAAACTCATTTTTCTGAACCATCTTAAAATCTCGCAAAACCATTCTTAGTGTGCGACCCAATAGACTCATACAACATTAGCAGTGTACCAAAACACATTTTGGTATATAAGTCATAAGCGGCCTATAGCAAGACATTATGACTACCCAAGTTGTACGAATATCAAATCGATACAACCTAATCAATAGTGTATACAACATCCTTTTGTCACACGATATCCTTTTGATCAAACATAAGGCATGGAATTGTCATCCAACATGTTCAATCGTACTAGTCTCAATCTCTAGGTAGACTGAAAACATCCAAGTGCCATTGATCAATATCAATTCACGTAGACTAGGACTTTTAACAGTCTAACACATAGAGGGATCCACTTGATATCTCTCTTTATATGAGAGGGATAAATTCTATCTCGATTACGCAACTTCATCACATTGCTCACACAATAACCAATCACAACCATTATAATCGTCCGGTTAAAGACAACGTTTGATTTTGTCAAATCACTGTGTTCCTAATGTTGAAGTCTCTGGTAATCTCGAGTCAGAGGACTA
Organism: Stephania yunnanensis; assembly: GCA_039657365.1. NCBI lineage: Eukaryota > Viridiplantae > Streptophyta > Magnoliopsida > Ranunculales > Menispermaceae > Stephania > Stephania yunnanensis. Next base: position 32,640,719 of record CM077583.1, on the reverse strand, counting down.
AAAAATATACCTATCATGAGAAACAATTATGACTTAATCCATGTGATGTTCCCATAGCGGGTCATTCCAATACTTTGTTCCCTAACAAGTACTCGTGATCTTAATTCGTATCCCTATACGTATAATCATCATATGATCATCAATCAAGACTCACACTTGTCTTAATTCATTATAGTTCCTAGTATAATGATCGACTAGGGACATTTAGGATATTTCTGCAAATACCAATGGATCTTATTATAATGTAAACATGTAAATTAATTATAATAAACAACAAATGAAATCCTCTATTTTATTAACTAAAAGTATTCATAAAGACAATTAATGGATTGACCTAGGGCACATGCCCCAATAGTAACAACACCAACATATCTGGAAACAAGCACAATGGAAGCACTACCCAGTTCTCACTAATCTCAAACCTGACTTGTTCTTAATAGAGACAAGAAGATTCACTACAAAAAAATCACATGTTGCTAAGAATAATATAAAAAATAAAAAAAGATAAGAGCAAACTTAACGAGATATCATATTATTTCCATCTTAGAAATGATCTTCGAAATTATCTTCTTTGAGTACACATCGGATATAGTGAAATAATCAGGTGCACATAAATTAAGATGTTTATTATGACACCAAGAAATATGTAAATGGCAACAATTGCTTGACAAAATGAGCACCAGTATTTGAATAATGAGTCACTTGATGAAGATTTCGGTCTATCATGGATTGCTCCTTGAACTTAAGCTTACAAGAGTACTCGCGATTACCTTTAATGTGCATTGTACCATAGTGTTCACAATATATCTTGCCTAATATAAGGTTGTAAATAGAACTTGTGACCTGAAATATGTATCTGAGTCACTAAACATGCTCAATATATGATTTTTTTTAGGTCTGCTCAATAGATGACTTGATTTAATGAATGTCGATGATTTTGTTTACCTTACTCCACTGAAAAATCTTGCCATCATCAAACTCAAGGGTCAGAACACCAACAGGATCAAGTTGGATTGAACGACCCCAAAACTTGCTTTTCAGATTATTATCTCCCAAAACCTTGCTTTTCAATCAGAATAAGAAGAATTCTACTCACAGCTTTAATCATTGATTCCACACCTTCTTCTTTTGAAACATCTCCGCCAAATGTAATAGCTTGGCTGCCAGATGCCTCAATCTGCAAAAGTAGTAAATTGATCATATTACATTGTAATAAAATTTGAAGGATAAGAAAAATGATATTATAGGTTTCGTACTTTAATATGATCTTGCTAGTGACTATCGATGTATAGCACAATCGAAGGATTCCCATCTGCACAATTCTGCATTAAAAAGTAATCTACCTTGGGCACTGATCCAGTCAGATGCCGTTAACTTTGCCTCGAGATATGTTTAACCGTAATATTCTAGAAACTAAGAAGAGTGAAAGGAAATAAGCAAGTCTTATTCAGGTGCAAAAACATGGTGACTTGGTCTAATGTACTAAAAAAAATACAAAACATCAATAACAAACTGATATGAGGCACCAAACTAATGGAATATAAATCAAGGCAAACAAGTCACATGAACAACCTGAAAATTATGTAATGGCCAGTTGAGGCTTTCCCAATTGTTAACTTTAGGGGTTTCGATGATTAATTAATTTGCGAGCTGCCTCGCCTTCTTGTTGAACATCAGTTGAACAACCTGAATTGAAAAAATAATCCAATTATAATCTTAAAATAAATTAGTAGGTCTTCCTAATTCAAAGAAAATTATAAAACAAGTACTATGTCCACTGATAACAAATACATGCTGGCCAAGCTAATCTTCCTATTGGCTTCATGAACATTATCTAAAGATTAAGAATGAATCCGTTTAATAAATTCATGGTGTATTTGTAGTTAGTTCCTAGAAACTACATCAGCTCACCAAACCTACAACGCCGCAGGTTTCTTTTTTGCATCGAAGAACTTGCTAATTTTTTTAGAATAAGTTAGATCAATTATTTCTCTTAATATATCGACGAAGGTCAAGTCTAGTGATTGAAACTCATTGCCCTTATTCAAGGTATATATGACATGCGAAAATCTAATTATGCACGAACTTCCTAAAACTTAGGCTCTAAAGTAGATCAGTTCGATTCAGACGACAAGACAAGAACAACTAGTACTTTTAGCAAGCACTTTTCTTTTAGGATCCAAGGATTTGAATGAATAATAGACATATAGATAGATAGATACACCCCTGGTAGAATACTTGTGTCATGGTGAAGACCTTTAAGTAATTTCTATGTTATGCATTGATTCTTATAATTATTTGAACTCCTTTAAAAGGTGAAAATCCCAATTACCCTTAAAAAGAAGAATACCACTAGTGAGAGTTGATCTTTTCAAGTTGCATGTAAAAGCTGCAACCCCCTCAACACCCCACAAATTACGAATGAATAATTTGATATTTAGGGAGGGGGGGTCAAATCTCTTTAAATTTAAAATATCGTCACAGCTCAGCTGAATGACAAGTCTTTATCTTCTTTTTAATGCATAATTCTGCATTAAAAAGTAATAATTTGCACCAAATATTTACATCATGTCAAATCATGCTTCATCATGTCGTGCGTATTGGGATGAACCAACTAACAAGTTAAGCATGTAGATAAGCTCAAATTATTAATCAAATATCCAAAAAAAATAACAATCCATTCATTAGGGAGTTATGTCGAACATATAATGGGCACAACCAGCTAATTAAAGAGATAAAACTATAATTAATGAAGATTTCACTCGCAAGGTCAAAGCAAGTAGACGGAACTCGAACAAAGGTTTCAAGAGGTACCTTAGCACTTCTATAGTTGGAACTATCTGTTGGTGGTGCATGTCGGATTTTGGGGTTTATACGCGGCGGAGACTACAAAACAATTTTGACAAAAACCCCAACAAGATCCGAATCTAATTCCATTAAAAACGTTTAAACCAAGAAAACTTAATCGTACATCGGTTGCAAAATACCTTTCTGAAGGTTGATATATCTCTAAGGCGCTGCCAACGATGAACGCCCTCTACCAGCAGTCCACACAGGAACGGCGGCCGAGATTCGAAGTGCTAGCTTCAAGAGAATACCAAACCTTTTGTTTCTCTCCAAAACGATCCAGAGCGTACCAGAAAATCCTAAGTCGTTTCTAAAACGAAAATAGAGTTTCGGCCCTTAATCTTTCGTACGTGTGTTCTAACTTAAAGCGTCTATTTATACAACCCTTGTGTATAGACGCTTAAGTAAATTACACATATACCCCTACTTAAAGAAGTATAAGTGTAATACACCACAAGGACATTTCTGTCATGAATTTTATCACATAAAATTCATTTTTCTGAACCATCTTAAAATCTCGCAAAACCATCTTAGTGTGCGACCCAATAGGCTAATACAACGTTGGTAGTGAACCAAAACACATTTTGGTATACAAGTCATAAGCGGCCTCTAGCGAGACATTATGACTACCTAAGTCGTACGAATATCAAATCGATATAACCTAATCAATAGTGTATATAACATCCTTTTGTCACATGATATCCTTTTGATCAAACATAAGGCATGGAATTGTCATCCAACATGTTCAATTGTACTAGTCTCGATCTCTAGGTAGACTGAAAACATCAAAGTGACATTGATCAATAATAGTTCACTTAGACTAGGCCTTTTAATAGTCTAACACATCGAGGGATCCACTAGATATCACTCTTTATATGAGAGGGACAAATTCTATCTCGATTACAAAACTTCGTCACATTGCGCACATAGTAACCAATCACAACCTTTATAATCGTCCGGTTAAAGACAATGTTTGATAATGTCAAATCACTATGTTCCTAATGTTGAAGTCTCTGGTAATATCAAGTCAGAGGATTGAAAAATATACCTATCATGAGAAACAACTATGACTTAATCCATGTGATGTTCTCATAGCGGGTCGGTCCAATACTTTGTTTCCTAACAAGTACTCGTGATCTTGATTCGTATCCATGTACGTATAATCATCATATGATCATCAATAAAGACTCACACTAGTCTTAATTCATTGTACTTCCCAGCATAATGATCAAATAGGGACATTTAGTATATTTCCGTAAATACCCATAGATCTTATTATAATGTAAACGTGCAAATTAATTATACTAAACAACAAATGAAATCCTCTATTTTATTAACTAAAAAGTATTCATAAAGACAGTTAATGGATTAACCTATAGCACGTGCCCCAACATCTCCCACTTGCACTAAGGCCAATTATACATGCATATAATGCCTAATGATCTAACATGACCATCATGTTTTGCTTGTGGAAGAGCTTTTGTCAATGGATCCGCAACATTGTCTTTAGTAGGTACTCTGCAAATCTTTACGTCTCCCCTCTCAATAATTTCTCTGAAGAGATGAAAACGCCTGAGTACATGTTTGGATCTGTGGTGTGATCTAGGTTCCTTGGCCTGTGCTATTGCCACGTTATTGTCACAATACAAACAAATAGGGTTAGCAATACTAGGAACCATACCTAGTTTAGAAATGAACTTTTTGATCCAAACTGCCTCCTTTGCTGCATCGGACGCTGCAATATACTCAAACTTCATTGTAGAATCTGCCACGATCTCTTGCTTCGAACTTTTCCACCCTTATCGCACCCCATTCAAAGTAAACACATCCAGACTGCGATCTAAAATCATATATATCAGTTTGAAAACTTGCATCTGTGTAACCATTTACAACTGGATCATTTTCAAAACCTCCATAGACCAAGAACACTTCCTTAGTCCTTCCTAAGTATTTAAGAAAGTTCTTTATTGCTATCCAGTGACTCTCACCAGGATCTGACTGATATCTGCTTGTAGCGCAAAAAGCATATGATACATCAGGTCATGTGCATAGCTTGACATACATGATAGATCCAATAGCTGATGCATAAGGAATCTTATTCATACGATCTCGCTCATCATTTGTCTTAGGACATTGAATCTTGCTGAGACTTATGCCATGAGACATTGGAAACAATCCTATTTTAGAGTCTTGCAAACTGAACCTATTCAGCACCTTGTCTATGTAACCACTCTGACTCATACCGAATTAGTCTCTTAGATCTATCCCTATAGATCCTTATCCCTAGGATATAAGCTGCATCTCCTAAGTCTTTCGTTGAGAAACATTTCCCTAACCAAGACTTGACATTCTTCAATGTTGGGATGTCATTTCCAATGAGTAATATATCATCAACATACAGTACCTGAAAAATAACTACACTCCTACTGGCCTTCTTGTATACACAAGGCTCATCTTCGTTCTTAATAAAACCAAAATCCTTGATTGCTTCATCAAAATGAAGATTCCAACTTCGAGAAGCTTGCTTTAATCCATAAATGGATATTTGAATCTTGCATACCTTCCTCGAATTATCGGGATGTACAAAACCTTCAGGTTGTGTCATATACACGTCCTCAAGCAGCTTTCCATTAAGAAATGCTATTTTTACATCCATTTACCATATCTCATAGTCATAATATGCAGCAATGGCAATTAAAGTTCTTATGGATTTAAGCATGGCTACTGGCGAAAAAGTTTCATCATAATCAACACCTTGAGTCTGCCTAAAACCTTTTGCTACAAGTCTTGCTTTAAAAGTATGCACTTTGCCATCCATGTCAGTTTTCTTCTTGTAAATTAACTTACATCCAATGGTCTTACCACCTTCAGGTAAATCAACCTAGTTCCAAATTTGATTATCATACATGGATTGCATCTCATAATTCATGGCACTTAGCCATTTATCTGAGTCTGGTCCAGACATAGCCTCCTGATAAGTGGTGGGCTCATTTTGATCTATAAGCAACACATCACGACATCAGTAATGAGAAATATGAATCTCTCTGGCTCATGTCTTACCCTACCAGATTTATGTGGGCCTTGTGTCACTTGTGGAGGCTCAACTGGTTCAGAACGTTGTTGAACTTCCAATAGTGGTTAGGGGTTTATCTGTGATTCTTGAACTTCTTCAAGATTTATTTCTTTCCCACTAGTGTCTTTTGAAATAAACCGTTTTCCATAAAGGCACCATACCGAGCAACAAACACTTTGTTCTCAGCGGGATTATAAAAGTAATATCCTTTTGTTTCCTTAGGATACCCCACAAATAAACACTTGTCAGATTTAGGTGCTAGTTTTTTTAGACTTGTCGTTTTACGTAAGCCTTACAACCCCAAATATTGAGGAAAGACAAACTAGGTCTCTTCCCGTACCATATCTCGTATGGTGTTTTATCAACCGCTTTAGAAGGAACTCGATTTAGAGTGAAAACTGTAGTTTGTAATGCATAACCTTAAAAGGATAATAGAAGATCTGCATGACTCATCATAGGTCGAACCATATCTAATAAGGTTCGATTTCTCCTTTCAGAAACTCCATTCCACTGTGGAGTTGCTAGTGGAGTTAATTGGGAGACAATCCAACAATTTCTAAGATGACCATCAAATTCTTGGCTCAAATATTCACCACCTCGATCTGACCGAAGTGTTTTGATAGTTTTATCAAGTTGATTCTGCACTTCATTTTGAAACGTTCAGAACATCTCAAATGATTCAGCTTTATGTTTCATTATATATACATAACCTTATCTGTTGAAATCATCAGTAAATGTAATGAAGTACTGATAACCTCATCTAGCCATTGTGTTTATAGGACCACATACATTAGTATGTATTAGACCCAATACCCGATAAATCACTTGCCCTTTCACTATGTCTAGTAAAGGGACTTTTAGTCATCTTGCCTAGTAAACAAGATACGCACGTTTCATATGTTTCTAAATCAAATGAATCTAGAAGCCCATATTTATGGAGCTTCGTTATGTGTTTCTCGTTTATGTGCCCGAGACGAAAATGCCTAAGATAAGTTTGATTTAAATCATTTGACTTGAATTTCTTTGTATTTATGTTAAAGATCGGATTATCAATAGACATTTTCATGCTTAAAATATAAAGACCATCACACAAATCAACATTTACATAAAATATATCTTTACGAGAAATGGAACATCTATTATTCGCAATAATAAAATCAAAACCATCCATATCCAAGCATGAAATAGAAATGATGTTTCTGCTCAAGGCAGGCACAAAATAACAATTATTTATAGTTAAAATAAGTCCACTAGGTAAGACTAAGTGATATGATCCAACAGACATGGCAGCCACTCTTGCTCCATTGCCTACGCGGAGGATGACTTCTCCTTTCTTCAACTTTCTACTTCTGGCGAGTCCCTGCACATTTATACAAGTGTGAGATCCACATACGGTATCTAATACCCGGGAATCACTAGTAGATAAATTAATTTCAATAACATAAATACCTGTAGTGGTAGTCGCACTACCCATTTTCTTCTTTAGATCTTCCAGATAGAGTTTGCAATTTCTGAACCAATTTCCAGGTGCATGACAGAAATGACAATTTCCTTCATTTTCTTTTGGGTGTTTTGAAGCAGAAACAAGCTGAGGCTTGACTTGTTCCATAGGCATTACGACACGTGCAACAACAACCTTGCCAACTTTAACTTTGCCTTTGCCTTTCTTCTTCATTCCCTTTCCCTTTTGGACCATCAACACATTACTAGATGGTTTCTTGATATTTTGTTCAGTAGTTTTGAGCATCAAATGCAACTCTGAAATTGATTTCTCCATATTATTCATATTGTAGTTCATCACAAATTGTGAGTAACTCTCTGATAATGAATTCAGGTTCAAACCCGTAGCCAACTCTTGGCTTATGGGAAATCCGAGTCTATCAAGCTGGTCAATATAGCCTTTCATCTTCAAAACATGAGAACTAACTAACGCACCCTCAGTCATCTTGCAAGAATGTAGGTTTTTGACTATCTCGAACCTTTCTTGCCTAGCTTGCCGTTGGAGCATTTCCTTCAGCGTTATAGCCATGTCGTAGGCTTCCATTAGTTCCATGTCCTTTGAAGTTCAGGAACCATAGTTGCCAGCATAATACATGCAACATCAGTAGAATCGTTGACATGCTTATTATGCGCATCCTTCACAGCTTTCGTAGCATTGGCTAGTGGGTCCTCAGGGATTGGAGCATCTAGGACATACAACTTGCGTTCATGCTTAAGAACTTCTCTAGTTTTTGAACTAGTTAAGAAAGTTAGTCCCATATAGCTTATCCTTCTCAAGGATGGATCGCAGTGACAGGGGATTATTGTTACTTGAAGAGGCCATTGATCAACAATAAAGATTATGCAAAGTTTATTTTAGTATAGAGGAATAGACTCCCACTAAATTAACAACCCTCCTAAATCATACTGTTTATTTAGGGGACTAAAATCCATATTTCACATAATTCTATGACAGCTATGGGATGAAACACATAACTAGATTATTTAGGTAGGTAACAGTTACCAATTACATCTTATGTAATTTTAGATACTTTTATGAGATACGGGACATCTTATGTCTTATCATGTTTTTTATCTCATCATGTGCCTAAAGCTCAAAACCATTTTGATAGCTTTATTAAGTCGGACCATTTTAAACATTTAGGTAACTCTTACCCAACTTGTCTCACCAAGATAACACAATACACCCAGCTATGGCTGAAACTATATTAGTGTGATTGAGGCCTTTGGCAAGTGTTTAAAATGGATGACACGAGACTTAAAATTTAATAGAGGGATTTTATTAAGTTTTAGTGATTTTATGTAAACAATGAAATATCATATATTCTAATGATTTGTTCAATCACTAAACAATTTGGAGGTTTTTATACTGTTGACTAATAAAAGAATTTTCGTGCGCTAGGATTAGTTAGACGGCGGTCCCGCTTGCCGGTGGTCAGCGGACGGGGGTACAAGGGGCGGCGCCCCTATTTTTTTTTAGAAGACGAATTTCAATTCCGAAAATTAAAATTCGCTATAGAAAATCATATTTTTCGCTGATTTTATTATCCTAAATTAACCCCTTAATTTATTCGAAATTAAGTCAATTAAAACATTTTAATTAACCCTGGCCCACATCTAACTAATCATCCTATCCTAATCCAATTAGGACTTAAGATATTTGAATCCTAGCATATCACCAATAACAAGAACCTCGATATGTATATCCTATCTAATAGGGATAACGAAATCGATTATGCTTATATATCCTAATCTAATTTGTTATCTATCTTTATCAAATAGGAACTTCATAACAGAATAGATATAACAAGATAAATAAATAATTTCAAAAATTAATTATTTGCAATTTCGGTCCTCATCCAAATAATCACAAACATGTAATTGAATCATGAACTACTATCCCAATCGAACCTAATGGTGTGATAGATCACAGAACACGAAACTCAATTCATTAAAATTATTTGAATTAACCTAACATGGTTAGTAGCATGTACGAAACTAATTTCAATTAAATCACGAATATATGTATCATATACACAAAACATGATAATAAATCTCAATGAAAACTTATGTATATCATATATACTTCAACTATTAACATGCTTTCAATCATATATTATGTATATATCAGAAGAAAACATGCAATGAATTTAATGGAATCGAACTCGAAGGCTCTGATACGACTGTTGGGTTTTGGGGTTTATACACAGCGGAGACTACAAAACAATTTTGACAAAAACCCCAACAGGATCTGAATCTAATTCCTTTAAAAACGTTTAAACCAAGAAAACTTAATCATACCTCGGTCGCAAAATACCTTTCTGGAGGTTGATCGATCTCTAAGGCGCTGCCAACGATGAACGCCCTCTATCAGCAGTCCACACATGAACGACAGTCTATATTCGAAGTGCTAGCTTCAAGAGAATACCAAACCTTTTGTTTCTCTCCAAAACGATCCAGAGCGTACCAGAAACCCTAAGTCGTTTCTAAAACGAAAATACAGTTTCGGCCCTTAATCTTTCGTACGTGGGTTCTAACTTAAAGCGTCTATTTATACAACCCTTGTATATAGACGGTTAAGTAAATTACGCATATACCCCTACTTAAAGAAGTATAAGTGTAATAAACCACAAGGACGTTTCTGTCATGAATTTTATCATATAAAATTCATTTTTCTGAACCATCTTAAAATCTCGCAAAACCATTCTTAGTGTGCGACCCAATAGGCTCATACAACGTTGACAGTGAACCAAAACACATTTTGGTATACAAGTCATAAGCGGCCTCTAGCAAGACATTATGACTACCCAAGTCATACGAAGATCAAATCGATACAACCTAATCAATAGTGTATATAACATCCTTTTGTCACACGATATCCTTTTGATCAAACATATGGCATGAAATTGTTATCCAACATGTTCAATCGTACTAGTCTCGATCTCTAGGTAGACTGAAAACATCAAAGTGACATTGATCAATATCAATTCACTTAGACTAGACCTTTTAACGGTCTAACACATCGAGGGGTCCACTAGATATCACTCTTTATATGAGAGGGACAAATTCTATCTCGATTACACAACTTCATAACATTGCTCACACAGTAACCAATCACAACCTTTATAATCGTCCAGGTAAAGACAATGTTTGATAATGTCAAATCACTATGTTCCTAATGTTGAAGTCTCTGGTAATCTCAAGTCAGAGGACCGAAAAATATACCTATAATGAGAAACAACTATGGCCTAATCCATGTAATGTTCTCATAGCGGGTCGGTCCAGTACTTTGTTCCCTAACAAGTACTCGTGATCTTGATTCGTATCCCTATACGTATAATCATCATATGATCATCAATCAAGACTCACACTAGTTTTAATTCATTATAGTTCCCAGTATAATGATCGACTAGGGACATTTAGAATATTTTTGTAAATACCCATGGATCTTATTATAATGTAAACGTGCAAATTAATTATTATAAACAACAAATTAAATCCTCTATTTTATTAACTAAAAGTATTCATAAAGACAGTTAAATGATTGACCTAGGGCACATGCCCCAACAGTGCATACCCTGGAAAATTACAAAGAACACAAAAACAACTTTGTTAAATCACCATGAAAATAACAAACAACTCAATTACAATAGAAGGAGATTGGTCAGACTACCTTTGCCAACCATAAAGAATATTCTATACATTTGAAGTTTTAACTACAATTTCCCACTTGGAGTTAGCAGAATGTGGTTTAAGACCTTGTCTTCTAGGAACAAATCTGGCAGCATTTTTTGTAGGGATGGAAGGCAATGTCCGCCAAAGCCAAAACTCGGAAGGAGATTTCTGCCATATGTTAGAAACACACACATATATGTATAGAGAAGTGAGAGCAAAGTAGAATGTATTTAAAGAAACACAAAAGTAACAAAGCTTAGTCTCATACAAAACACTTAAAACTAGACAAAATAAGCTCCTTTTTATATACGAGCCAAAATAACAAAAAAAAATATTGAAAAAAATATGAAACATTGAAACTCATCAAGTCTCTAGCACCATCTATACGCTTTTCCCATCATCCGCAAGTACAAAGAAATTAAATTCAGAGACACAAGATGAGTCAAAAATAAAACTAAATGGTTGAAACGTACAAGTGTTAAGTATAAAGACATGTTGTTTGGGCCATGGAATTGATTCCCGTAAAGCTTGCTCTATTGTCCTCATATTAGCTTGAGTCCTCCATATCAAAACATTGTGGTCAATGGCTGTTTGCACCCACACCATGTAAGATCCAACCCCAATAGGAGCAGCCTCCACAACATGTAGCGGGCCATCTATTGCAATCTCTCCTTCTGCCACTATATGGGTACCTTACACTTCATTCCACACTTATTCGAAGAGTTCCCGTTTTGTGGCTTCAATAAAAATTATGAAGTTTCATCATCTGTAACACTTACGTTCAATAAATTAATATTTTTTTACCCGGCATGTATAAGTGTGTCCGACTCCCCTTTGTTGACCCTATCATAAAAAATAACCAACACAATTTAAGAATGAATATTGTTCACAATATGAATAAATATACATATGTGTATAGTGAAAATATCAGTTTGTACCTGTTTATGCCGATTGTAAACATAGGAAGATAAATTTTCATACTTCTCTCCCAAACCCATAAGTTCTTTGATGATAGTGTTATTCTGAGTTGTTGCACCTACACCGGTAGGAGTTACTCCAAAACCAAGACCTCTCACTCGACCTTGGTGTTCAGTACCAAAAACTTATGATATAGGGTCATTGTTAATTGATTGAGCAGTAGATTCTGAGCATTGACTTTGATTATATGCATTGATTCTATCCTTTAAAGCAAACAACTACTATTTGCATCAAATGGAAGAAAAACTTAATAATATAAAATATAAAAGATCTATTAGTTAATTCACCACAATTTCGACAATTTCGGTATTGTGTGGTTTCCCCTTTTTATCTGAATGCCCTCTAATCCACACCTCAGCTCTGGAAACACTAGCACCGTCTTTTTCTTCAATCTATAAGAATAAAAACAATAAATAATAAATAATACAAGATTAAAATATAGGTATAAGTAATAGAATAAATGAATAAAACTTGACATTTCATATTCAAGGCGAGCATATCCTTTTCGACTTGTCGTATGCTGAATCGTTTGCTTTGCTATAATTTCCTTAGCTATATTGCTTTGTTCACGAAAGTTGCTAGATCTCCTTTTTTTTGAACTCTTTCCATAACTTTTCATCAATTGTGGCAGGTTTCTCGTCGTTGCCATCTTCTAACTCCTTAGTAAGCCTTGATTTCCATGCTCCAAACAATAGCCCAATTCTTTGTAATATATGTTTTTCACGAGATGTTTTATCCGGAATTATAAATCTTTCTTGCAATGAGAATGAAACACAATCAAATAGAGTACTTTTTATACTTTTATATAAAAAAATAGAAGTCTAACCTCAATAAACTTCCATATTCTTTTCTTATTATCTCATTTGAGTTGGCGCCAATCTGACAAAGTAATTGGCACCATTTTACGTGACACGATTCCCAAGAAAGAAGAAAATACATCTGCATTTTCATCAATAGGCTGATTTCTATCATTGAAAGTAACGAGTACTTTTTCTTTCTGGCAAGTGAAGGAAGCTTTGTTGGACCTCTTTTCTTCCTTTGTTGTTGTTCATCTTGTTGATCTTCTTGTTCTTGTTCTTGTTCTTGTTCTTCTTGTTCTTGTTCTTCTTCTTCTTGTTCTCGTTGTTGTTAATTGAAGCTCCTAGTTATTAATTGAGAACGAGAGTCACATGATGAAGGTGGTGCTTCATATGTAGAACTTTGCGGACACCTTATCCTCACACCAACATTTGAGTTTCGACTCATCAATGCTTATATAGCTTTTTTTTTCTTTTCTTGCTCTTTTTTTTGCAGCTTTTAAACTCTATTCATTCAGCCAAAGAAAATATCATAATTAGTAAACGAGCACCAATAAATTCATCAATCTATAAAGTGATTAACTAAATAATTTCTTACCTATTCCTTATACATTTGTTTTCCTCAAATCTACATACGCTATGTCAACAACAAAATATGATGGTTGTAAAAAACACCTGCAAATGCTCTAGTTAGAACATGTGAAAAGACAAAGAAAAGCAAAAGAGAAATTATTAGCACAAGAATAAAAGAAGATCATAATATTGCTACAACTTAATCAGTCATAAAGTGATTAATATAAGCTTTTGATAAGTCATTCGTGAATAAGGCTACAACTTAAATCCATTAGACAAATTGATCCTAACAATTCATTCTAACATAACTTTCATCTTCATCGCAAGTGTCCAAATCTACACGCGATATGTCAACAACAGAAAACAATGGTTGTGCATTCTCGTCGTACATTGCAATATCATACAATCCTCGAGGAGGTGCCCTTAACACAACGCACCAGTTTGATGAATCATTTTCACTAGAATAAAACACTTGTTTGGCCTGAGTTGCCAAAATAAATGGATAATTATGATTGTGACATTGATTAAAGTTTACTAGGGTAAACTCATCTTCAACTTTCATACCGTTTCCCTCGTTAACCCAGTCATACAAGAATAAGGGAAACCGATATACAAAATAATCCGATATAATTATCTATCTTATGACCCCATAATAATCAACTTCACTTTTTCTTTGTGCATTGTCCTGTGAACTTGATCTACAAAGGCTATCGACACCTTCAACAAACACACCAGAATTCCGAGTAACTCTTTCAACATCTCTTGTGTGAAACTTTAATCCATTAATTGCGTAACCTGAACAAGAAAGTGCATTTTTCTTGGTTTACGAGAAATCCAATGCAACATGTTTGACACATCAACATTCTGAGACTTAACCTGTAGAGATATACACGGTAAGTTGTAAGAAAAAATGTAAAAGTTTTAAAATAATTGTTGGAATTGGACCTAAAAATATAGTTGAAGACCTTACAACCTTTTCTTCAAACCATTCACTAAATGTCTTTTTATGTTTCATCCATAATTGGCTTGCACTCCTTCCAAGGTGGTTGTCTCTACGCTTCAACTCATTGATATGGAATTCAAATCAGATCAAGAATTCAAGGTGGCTTGCATTCTAAAAATATAAATTAAGAAATCGGATCAGGAATTCAAATCAACAAAATGATCTAATTAACTATCATATTTACTCCAAATAAGGTTCATCAATCTTCAAATTGAACAATATACATCGATGTGCCTTTTCCAACATATCGTCTGGCAACATTTTTGTATGTACAACTGAGATTGGTTCTCCTTCCAGCATTGTCTCGTTATGAATATTGTTGTCTTGACGTTCTTGGTCTCCTATATCAATTGATTGTTCTAACTTTCTACTGCAAAATCGCACGCACTCATCGACAATATAACATTTTGAGATGTATCCCTCTGGCCTTGCTCGATTTTTACAATAACTTTTGAGCTTTTTTCATATATCTTTCAAATGGATACATCCACCGGTATTAGATCGGTCTAGATAAGCGAGCTTCCTTTGCCAAACGGATTGGTAAATGAACCATAATATCGAAAAATGAAGGAGGAAAATATCTCTCTAACATGCATAAAGTTTCCCCAATTCCATTCTCGAGATCCAAGAGTTTATTTTTATCTACAACTCTTTGGCATAGCTCATTAAAAAATTACAATATCGAAATATTGCAATCTGAGGTCCTTTGGGTAGAAGTCCCCTCAAAGCAACATATAGCAATTGTTGCATTAAAACATGATATTCATGAGATTTGAGACCTACAATGGTGTAATCCTTTAGTGATACATGATTTGCAAAGTTGGATCCATAACCATCTGGAAGTTTCATATTTGACAATATTTGGCAAAATATATGCTTCTCAACTTTAGAAAGTCTAAATGATGCTGCCAGGAGATATATTCGACTCCCACGAACTTGAGGATGCAATCTCCGCCGAATTCCCATATTTTCCAAATCCTTTCGTGAACTAAGTCCATCTTTTGATTTACCTTTTATATTAAGAATTGTGCCAATAATACTTTTGCAAACATTATTCTCGATGTGCATAACGTCCAAATTGTGGTGTAAAACCAAGTGCTATAAAGAACGATGAATAGTTTAATGCAATTTCAAATAATTAAAGAAGTTTTTACACATCATCTTAGTATCATACCTCCCAATATGACAAACTAAAAAATATGGACATCTTCTTCTAGATTCCAGTGGTTTCAATAGCCTCAGATGTATTCTTCTTCCTTGATTTTTTATCTTTCTTTTCGTGCTTCTTTCCCCTGATTCACATTTCTCTTTCTTTTTGTCTTTTTCCCTAATCATTTTTTATATTCTTTACTGCATTCACAACATCTTATCCATTCATTACTTCAGGTCTTCCACGCTCTTCACAAGTTCCATCAAACTAATTACTTTTATTTCAAAAAATGTTATCACGCTCAAGGAATCGTCTATGACCCATGTATACAATTTTCTTGCTTGAAGTCAACCATGTTGAACATGTATTAACCCCACAAATTGGGCAAGCAAATTTTTTTTTTGTAAAACATCTACCTAAATTCCCATAAGCTGGAAAATCGTTGATCGTCCACAACAAAATTGCTCTCAAATTAAAAATGCTTTGAGTTGCTGCGTCAAATACAACTACCCCATCCTTCCACAACTTCATCAAATCTTCAATCAAATGTTGTAGATAGATATCTATGTCATTTCCTGGTTGTTTTGGGTCTGGAATTAATAATGTTAACATCATACTATCTTCCTTAAAGCATAGCCAAAGAGGAAAATTGTAAGCGACTAACATTACTGGCCAACAACTATATGGAGAGCTAAAATCACGAAAAGGATTGAATCCATCCGCAGAAAGGCCAAGCCTAAGATTTCGAGGCTCTAATGTAAACTCAGGCCACTTGTGACTAACAAATCCCATGCTATTGAATCTACTGGGTGTCGCATATTACCATCTTGGCTCAAATGGGAAGAGTGCCATAATAAGTTCTTAGCTATTTCCAATGACCCACACATTCTTTTGAATCTCGGTATAATAGGAAAATATCTCAAGATCTTAACATGAATTATTTTTTTGGTATCTTTGTTGGATTTACTTACTTTCCATCTAGATGACTTGCATTTAGGACATGCATCTAAAGCTTCATTTTCCTTCCTAAATAAGCAACAATCATTCACATAAACATGAATCTTTTCATAATGAAGCTCATACTCCTTTAGCAACTTCTTCACTTCTTGCAACGACTTAGGGATAATATTTTCTTGTAGCAACATGTTTACCATAATCTTCAATAGTTCATTAAAACCATTATTAGATAGACCATAAATAGTTTTATGCTTATACAAAATCACGACGGCAGAAAATCTTGTGTACTTTGTGCAACCTGAATAGAGAGATGGAGTTCTGTTATCTGCAAATAACCATTCGTCGTCAACTTGGATATTTACATCTTCTAGATCTTCATCCCCTCCATCCCCTTCATCCCTAACAACTCCATCCCATTCATCCCAAGCAACTCCATTTCCTTCATCCCTATGAACTCCATCCCCATCATCCATTTCATCCCCTTCATCCGTAGCAACTCCATCCCCATCTTCCCTAACAATTCCATTTCCTTCATCCCCTTCATCCCTAGCAACTCCATCCCCTTCATTTCTAGTAACTCCATCCCCATCATCCTCTTCATCCGTAGTAATTTTATCCCCTTCGTCCGTAGTAACTTCATCCCCTTCATCATTTGCGACTTCATTCCTTACAATGGGACTACTCTCTCCATGATGGAACCAAATTGTATACATGAGATCCAATCTATATATGATTAGATGGTTGTAAGCAATATCACACTTCACACGAGACACTTTCGACAGTTTTGACAAGGACACCTAATTCCTTCTGGTTGTCCTTCTCTAGCTTGAGCTTGAAGAACGAATGCATTCGCTCCTTTACAATATTCTTTTGAAACTCTAATAACAAAAAAAAACTTTGAATAGTAAGTTTCAACCTTACAAAAAATATGAATGCTTCTATCGCTATAAAAAGATGATATGATAATATTAACCTCGAATGTCTGGCCCAACTTTATCCATCCTGAGATTCTAATCCTTGCTCTGTTAAAGTTGAAGAACGGTAATATTTATTAGAGATATTTGGCATGATTTTAATTAATGCTACAAATTATTAAGTAAAATTTACTTTATGATCATTTTTTTAATTAAAAAGATCACAAAGCTTGGAAGCTATCTACATATAGGGGTCGATCCCTACATATAGGAAATGTATCATTATGAATCGTACTAGTTCATTAAGATCACAAAATTTTAAGGTGATCTGTTGGCACCAAATCCTCATAGGGACCTTCTACATTCAAACACACATGACCCCAACTAATTAAGGAGTATGAGAGAGGTGATGAAACTTGGAGTCCCTAAGCGGTCAGGGCTTCCATAATATGTTGCTTTTGAGCAAGTGTAAGTATCATGGGATGCACACAATGCAGGCAAGATCAACAACAAGAACAGAACCCCATAGAATTGGATAATTGCAATACTCATTTTTATCTTAGCACCTTAAAGAGGTTATAAAACTCAAGCTGTGGGATGAGGCAATTATAAAACACTATGGAGATGAAAGTACTACGACATAATTCCAATGACACTTATATGGCTAAACAAACATAATAATAAACACACAACAAATCACTAATCTTTTTTGCATATAAAAGAAAAGACTTTTATTGATCAACATTGATTTGAGCAAAAAAAACACAAAGTAATTGTGTTGAATTAAAGTGATACTTTAATTCAACAATTACTAAACAGAAAGTAATTGATACTACAAGTAAAAGAAGAGCTTGAACAAAAAAAACAAAATAATTGTGAAACATACATACACACGCTATGTCAAAGGTAATTATTCATCAATATCTAAAGACAAGCATACAATTTATCCAAAATTCAGCATACAATTTATCCAGTTATGACCATTGCAATCCCTACTACTATTTACAGAACAAACGTAAACAACCAAGATCACATCACTCCACTCTACTTCACATCCAATCTGAATCCAAATACAAACCCAAATCTAACACAAACACACAACGTCAACATAGAACCAAGGAGCAAGCCAAGGAGCACCGGTATATAGAATTTTTAGAAATCAATTAGGATCATCAATAAGCACTAGCTAGGTAGGAATATATATAAACCTAATATATAACATAATTAACTCATCGGCTTCTTCAACAAATGCCAGACCACCAACACCACAAAATTAAACACTTTGAAACCAGAATTGCACAAAATCAAGGAAAACTTTATAATTGTTCTTGATCAATTGTACTGAGACATTACGACAAACTTGAAGCTACGCTCAATAGACATAAAGCACAAGCTAGTACATATAAGTCTACCAACATATGCAAATAGTATAACATAGGCAGGAAATGAAAAAAAATAAATTAACAAATTTATTTGCAAATGGTCTTTTCATGAACAAAAGAAACAGAGAAGGAAACAAACAAACAAAGAAACGAGAGAAACAACTTCTAAATATACTACATACAAGTCTAACAACATATTTGGATGTGAATAAGAACTAAAGCAAATTCTTGAAGATTTAACAATTATGTGAATCACATATATGGACATAACAACTACATGCACTTGCCTCCAAATAATAAAAAAAAAAAAAAAACAAAAACAAAAACAAAACCCCCACTATAAGGTTCAACCTCTCGACGTTAAACCTGAGTAACCCTATACCGAACCAATGAGCCATCCACTTGGTTAGCGAATTCTCTTTAACATCTTAACCTACACCTAAAAGACATTGCTTAATTTCTTCCTATAATGTAAACATACTTGTCCACCTTTGTACAGTTGCTGCACAAAATATTCAGGTAACATATACATAGTTAGGCTTTTAATAAGATTATATGGATTCTTAGATTATGGTGCAACAAGGTTTGGGTTGCAAAAGCAAATAAAAACAAAAACGAGAAGCGAAGTAGTAAAACTGAATTGAGGCTAGAAGGGACAACATAAGTTAGGATCAGAATCACTTCTATGATGAAGACATGTCGCGTGTAGAGGCGATTTTCCTGAATTACTTGATATAAGAGGGAAGGTTCAATTTATCATGTGAATTTGTGCACATCATCCAACTACTTAAGTCGAGCGGACTAGAAACTTTTGGTCCATGTAACCTATCCTAATTAATTTGGATTGTGAAGCTTGGTTGTTATGGTCGTTTAATCATCGAGTTGGTGAACTTTTTTTCCCTTAAAGTTTTACTTTTAATGCATTTCTTATTTATATACTATAACCTACTCTACACTAACCACGAACAATTCTCACTTTCAAAAAATGTCTGTCGAGCGCATTACACATCATGTGTTTCAGGGAAAACTTTTTCTCCAAATCAAGGTCTCTATGCCACCGGATATAATCTTATTAAAATATGCAAATCTATTCCAACAGAAATATTCAAATTCAATAATCAATTAGTTGTAGGCACCTATCATTGTAGTTCAATAATCAATCATAGTTCAATCTATAAAGCAAAAAATTTGCTTGGACTTTTGATATAGAGCAAATCAATCACCAAAGCCAATTCAAAATAGAACCTTTGAAATCAACTACATTCATTGCTAATTCAAGTCACAAAACCATTAAAAACAAAATTCAGTTAACCTAATCAATATAGAGACTTAGAGAGACTGTAAATCAGTAACCATTTACCACAGCCAATTCGACACAGAACCATAGAACTATAGAAACAATTTCAGCTAACCTAATCAACACAGCGAGACTGTAAATCAGTCTAGATGATCGAAATTAAACAACATAACCAAATATTCACAACTTCATCAAATCGAATCGTTAGGGTTTGAGATCGATCGAGTCTAACCTTGCAGATTGGACAATTGGTCTTGAAATTGAAGAAGGTCCGAGAACGGTGAAGAAGAGGCAAGGTGGAGGCTGACCAAACCCTATACGTGAAACTTATAGCAGCCTAATCGCCATATCGAGTGAAGAGGAGTGAAATCCATAGCAACCTCTACAAACCAATGAAGATCGGGGTTTTCCAGCCGCCCTAGCCGTGGTCTTTGTCCCTGTGAGAGACAATCAATGAGGTGATGAAGGTGAGGATGACAGAGTTGGGAGAGGAGGCGAGGTCGTAGTGTTAGAGTGTGGAGACTACGAGAGAGAGAGATGGACTATAAGATTTAGCGGAAGTCTTAACAAATTATATAGAAACAATTGTTAATAATCCTAAATTTGTGGAAATTAGGAAAAACAATGATCGCATGCATAAAAAAGTGGTGAGTATAAATAGTGTGATGTCATTATAAGTCGGGGAACTAAACACTCAACTCAATATACAACCCCAAAGTGTATAAAAAATATAAATGTATAAAAGACAAAATATAAAAACCTATAAAATATTGATGCAGATATATGTCGCTGGCTTAGAGGTAATCGCCAATCTTCACTTTTCCAGGCATAATCATCGATGGCTCTGCACCCTCCTTCATAAAAAGGACAGTAAGTACAAAAAGTAACAGTAATCCTTGTTCAAAAACTTACTCACATTTCCAAAATAAACTATGTGGTATTTAAAAGCATAAGTCTAA
The DNA here is from genome assembly GCA_039657365.1 of Stephania yunnanensis. Classification (NCBI taxonomy): domain Eukaryota; kingdom Viridiplantae; phylum Streptophyta; class Magnoliopsida; order Ranunculales; family Menispermaceae; genus Stephania; species Stephania yunnanensis. The sequence goes on along the minus strand of CM077583.1, from coordinate 32,619,614 downwards.
TAAAGAAAGAATAGTAACGCAATTATGCCAAGAAATACCACAGTTAAACAAGTGAAAATGACATAAGGCTAAATAGTTATGATCTAGACCCGTTTGGCAGTGACCTACATCAGTGAAGCCTTAACCACTAAAGGACTCTAACCCTAGTATCATTTTGGACTCTAACTCCACAAATAAGCAATTGTAGAGACTTTAACCCCCTGTTCCTCAAAATGTGGCAAGTGTCGACGTCCCCAGGGACTCCAACCCTGTATGCTGAATGAATCATAATGCAATTGACACTAGATTCTATAACTATTTTATGATTCCAAGAAAATGACTCATTAAGGATTCCAAGAATTAGCTATGCTATAAAGCACGAAATTCTCCAAAGAATACAAGTCCACTAAGTCATTCACAACTCACTAATTCCTAATAGCATGCTATTTATACTACATTTCTAGCAAAACAACAAGAAATGAAATATTGTTCATGAATGGACTCAAAAGATTCTAAGTTATGAAAGTATGATGGAAACCAAACTCAACAAGTGAGGAATAACAAATAAGTCCATGATATGAGAGTACAAAGCTAGACATAATCTATATAGACTACAACAAAAAAGTTAAAATTAGAAATCAGATTTAAATAAATAATAACAGTATACTCACATCAAGCAAATGTAAAGTCCTAGCTTTATAGTCCTCTCGACACCTTGAATCTTATATTCAAACCCCCATAACCTTTTCCTAGGATCCTGGTATTACATAAAATGTTTTTAGAGGTATTTAAACCCTACTTAAGGTTTTGGGCTTAATTATAATGTTTTGGTAAATTTGAAAAATTGCAGATTGTTAAGCTGTTAGGGCAATTAGCTTGCTAATGGGTTTGATTAGCTTGTTCATGGCCTCATTAGTGCGCTAACTAATTTATCTAGCGCGCTAACAAAAATCAGTGCGCTAATTGTCTTACCTGTTGCACTATGTGCGGGAAACATAAAATTTTGCAACCAGAATTTTGAATTTTCTCGTCACAAAGGCTACCCAAATGTCTTGGAGACCTCCACAAACACCTCAAAAACCCCCAAAACATCTTCAACAACATAAAACTAGCCACAAATACTAACAAATTCATGAATTCACCAACTTAAACAAAACATACTAGCATATATGAATTACCTAGTTATTGTACACTATCTTAACTTGATCTTCTTCACCAAAGCCACTAATCTCTCCTAATTCTTTTCTTTCTCAATCACTCCAGAAAGTTTTCTTTGCTCCTAAGTTTGTAGAATGAGAATATGAGATTTACATGAATTGATCTCTAACTATATATATGAAATGAATATGGTTGAATGATAACCATTGATCTAATTACATACACATATCTTGAGACCTATCTAATAGAACACATTTTAACACATGTCTTACGTACCTCCACTCATTCATGTAAACTAACGTCAATGTATAACTTAATTTGTTTCTAGATGTGCTAGGACGTGTCTCGATGCAAATCACATAGCTATTGTTTTAAAATGCTAACTTAGGTTATATTTAATGAGAAATCAACTATAGACACATTAAAGCCACCATATAATTTATATTAAACATAAAATAAACTTACCTCATCATTATCTTTCCTGGTACTACATCGGCATATAACTCGAGGCACGTTCCCACTCACGTCTCGACACATATACACCAGTAGGAGTGACTTAATAATCTACACATATACAATACACTAGGCGTACCCCACAATAAGTCTAACATATATCTCAGCCGTCTAGCCTCTATCAATGCATATTCACAGTGTGGGTCCCACTTTACGGGTCGGTAACTTGGATTATGAAAAAAAAACTAGATTAGAAATTCGAGTAGTGAGAAATCTTCTCAACTAATGGAAATTTATCCTAAAAATTAAGATTTGGGCTAGGATTAATATGGGACTCAAAGAGGTACGAAAACCTATCCATCATTTAGTCTTCTGGCTTTGAATTGAGTTTCGTATTGTATTGGAACTGCCACTTGACTAGAACCTCTGGGATATATTTGTGCCTCAACTGTTATACCATTCGATCTAGGATTTGAATGGGCTACTAATAAGTAATATCATCTCTTAGGTCTATCTGACTCAAATCCATAGTCGGTCGATCATCTACTCTCGACTCAGCTAATCGAAGCATTTAAATATGAAAGATTGGATGAATCCCTGACATTTGTGGAGGTATTTCAAGCTCATACGGAACTTTCCCAACCTGTTTCTTAATCATGAAAGACCCGATGAACCTCGGTGCAAGCTTACTTCTCACTCCGAAACCTTAAAATATACAAAGGCTCATTCGGTGTACCTGAGATCACCATAATATCTATCTACAAACTTCTTTTGTCTATCCTAGGCTCTTTTGAGTCTTTGACAGATAAGTTTTACTTTCTTCGTTTGGTCGACAACAATTTCAGGCCCCAAAATATCCCGGTCCTCTAGCTCAGCCTAACAAGATGGCGAGCGACACGGTTTGCCATAGAAAGCCTTAGATATTGCCATTTCAATACTAGCATGATAATTGTTATTGTAAGCAAACTCACACAATAGTATCTACTCCTCCTAAGATCCATCAAAATCTAACACACAAGCCCATAACATATCCTCGATAACCCGAATCAATCTCATGGTCAGTCTAAGGATGAAAAGTCGTGCTGAACTATAAGCGTGTTCCATATTGCTCATGCATACTTCGCTACATCCTTGCCGTACACAAAACATCTCAATCTTACGTGATAGTTAATGGTACTTTGTGCTGCTTGATAATCTCTCATTGGAACATTATATTGTGACGACCCCCTCCATAATCCCGTAATTAAGCCCAAATCCTAACCCCATAGGACTTAATCACGTATTTGTTAGCCTTTATGTCTAAATCCACTCTAATTCATCTTTAGAATAAGCAAAACACATATCATTTTATATTTGAAAATCAGAGTTTATTAAAACTTTTTAATAATTATAAAATTTAGTAGAAGACTATATTATGCGAAAACAATTATTATAAATCCAAAGGGTGTGGAAACCTGGAAACAATGATCACATGCATATATAATAGGTGGCGAATATAAACAGCATGATAGTTATCATAAGTTAGGGAGCTAAAAACTCATCCCAATATACAACCCCAAAACATATCAAACGCATAAATACATAATACATAGGATACCAAAACCAACAAAATGTCGATGCACGGGTACACTGCTAGCTCCGAGGTAGTCGCTAATCTTCTCCTTCGTCAGCGTGCTCGTCAATGGCTCTGCACCTACCATCATAAAAAGGATGGCGAAGACAAAAAGTAATAGTTATTCTCATTAAGAAACTTGTTAACATTTCCAAATCAAAGTAATTGGTATATAAAATCCTAAGTTAAATAAAGATGGACAAGCACCACACTCATGCTAAGAGATATCATAGTTAAACAAGTGAAACTGACACAAGGCTAAATTGTTATGATCTGGATCATGTCAACTGTGACTACGTCAGTGAAGCCTTAACCTTTATAGGACGTGCATGTTGTCGCACTGTCTAATCCTCATAAGGGCCTCTAACCCCACTAACATCAGGGACTCTAACCCCGAAATCATCAGGGAGTCTAAACTCGTTTATTAGTAACCCCAAAGACTTTAACCTCGTGTGCCTCATCATAGTAGCAATTGCCGACATCCCCAGGGACTATAACCCCGTGTACTGCTCAACTCTAGTGCAATTGACTCTAAATTCCATAACTACTTTATAATTCCAAGTAAATGACTCATAAAGGAATCCATGAATTGGCTATGCTACAAAGCATAAATTCACTAAAGATCACAAGTCCATATAACCAATCATAACTCTACAATTCCAAATAGCATGCTCTTTCTACCTCATTTACTGTAAAAAAACCAAGAAATGACATATAACACATGAATGGATTCAAAAGAATTCAATTTATCAATATATCATGGAAACCAAGCTCAACAAGTGAGGAATAACAAACAAGTGCATGATATGATTGTACAAAGCCAGACATAGTCAATATAAACTTTAATAAACAAGTTCAAATTGGTAATGAAATGCAAATAAACAACCAACGGGTATACTCGAAGGAAGCAATGTAAAGTCCTAGCTTTATCGACCTCCTGACACATCACATCTCGTATTCGCACTTCCATAACCTTTTCATAGGTTCCTGATGACATATAACATCTTTGAGGATGTTTTCAGGCCTTTACTTAAGGTTTTAGACTCAATTATAATGTTTTAGAAATTTTGGAAAATTGCAAATTTTTGTGCTATCATGGCAATTAGTGCTAATGACTGTGGTTCAGTCGCTAATGATTAACTTAGCGTGCTACCAAGCCTTATCTAGTGCGTTAATCAATATTAGCATGCTAGCTGCCCTACCTAGCCCGCTATGTATAGTAAAACCCATAATTCTCTAACCAAAATTCTGAATTTACACTCATGTAGACCTTACTAAAGCATTGGGGATGTCCATACACACTTCCAAAACCCCCAAGACATCATAAACAAAGCAAAAACAACCATATATAACATTGAATTCATGAATTCATCAAGTTGAACTAAATAACTAGTGTATGCAAGTTACCTATTTGATGTACACACAAAGCTTGATCACCACGTTCAGTAAACCCACTGATTTCTCCAACCTCTCTTTGATCACTCCAACAAGCTTTCCTTATTCGTTAATTTAATGAAATAAGAAAACTTAGCTTTCATGTATTGATTCATAGTATATATGTGACTGGATATGGTTAATCCATAGACACACATCTATTTACACACATTTATCTCAATACCTATCTAATGGCATATGCTGAAACACATGTCCCACCAACCTCTACTAACTAATCCTAAGTGATACTAATATTTAACTCATTTTGCCTCTGTATGTGCTAATACGTGCCTCGATGCACGTCATGTGACTATTTAATTAAATCCACTAACTTAAGCACATTGATTGTATACCAACCATAGCCACAATAAAGCTACTATAAAATTATATTATGCTCAAATTAAACTTACCCTATCAATCTCTACCTCGATCCCACGTTGACACGCTCCTCGAGGTACATCTCTACTTATATCTCGATGCCTACACAAGAGTTGGAGTGACTTAATAGTCTACACATATACAATACACAAGGCATACACCACAACAAGTCTAACATATACCTCGACCCTCTCGCATTGGTCAACACACATATCAGGGTATAGGCCACGTCATGGGTCGGTGATCCTGAATACGAATAGTAAATGAAATTAGAAATTTGGGCCATGACATACTCAGCTGATCAAACGTGTAAAGTGTAGGTACGGGTAGAAAATGAGCAAACTTCATCAATCCATCAATAATCACCTAGATAGAATCATGTCTCTTGGCGATCCTCGGCAATCCTCTCTCAAAATCTAAAGAAATGTCATCCTACTTCCATAGTAGAATAGGAAGAGGCCATAGCGACCTTCCAAGTTTGCGATGTCCAACTTTCATTTGCCGACAGATCCCATAGTTCCTGATGAACTCAAACACGTCCCCCTTCATCTCAGACCACCAGAAAGTCTATTTTCATGTCATAATACATTTTGGTCCTAGATGAATAATGAATATGGTGTGACTCCTGAAGAATCTCATCTCTCAGCTCTGGCACTAAGATATCTACAGTCTACCTCTAAATTTCAGACACTAATCCATCATCTCTTTCAAGTCGGTAAAATCTATACTCTGAGCTAACTCATTGAATCTCGAGTATAAAATGTCATATCTATGACCCTTTGAAACTTTATGTCTCAAAACATTTTAAAGTCTTATATATACACAAATCATCACCCAAGTGTTAATAGAAATATCTAGCTGAGTTATCATTATCGCTGCCTTAAGTAACCCATACTCATGCGTCGTGTGGCACCTAACAAACTCGACATTTCAAACTGGTAACCTACTCAGTGCATCTGTGACTATGTTAGTTTTTCCTTGATAATACTCTACAAAAAAGTTGTAATTTTTCAGAAACTCTAACCACCTACAATGTCTCATGTTCAACTCCTTCTGTGCGTGGAGATATTTCAAACTCTTTTGATCAGTAAAGAATGAATGTCTCTCCATACAAATAATGTCTCCATACCTTTAGTGCAAACACTACTGTCGTCAATTCCAAATTATGTGTGTGGTAACTCTTCTCATGTACTTTCAATTGTTTGGAAACGTAAGCTACTGTACAACTAGCATGTATCAATATGCAACCCAAGCCCATATAAAAAACATCTGTGTACACCAAGAATCCATATCCAGTCCTCTACCAATAGTAATACTAGCACAGTAGTCAACAATCTCTTTAGTTGAGTAAACATCTCCTCGCATTCCTTAAACCAATCAAATCAGATGTCCTTCAAGGTCAACTTAGTAATCGATAAAGCGATCTTCGATAAATACTTCACAAACCTACGATAATACCCTGCCAAATACAAAAAACTCCTGATCTCTATGATTAACGTCGGTGTTGGCCAATCCATAATCACCAGAATCTTGGCTAGATCCACTGCTATCCTTGTTGCTCAAAGGACTTGCCCCATAAACATGATCTTTCAAAGCCATAATTCACATTTTCTATACTTGGCATAAAGTTTGTGCTCCCTCAAGGTCTACAAAGTCTCCCTAAGGTGTTGCTTCCTCGAATATATTTATATATCATCAATAAATATTATCACAAAACAGTCAAGAAATGATCTAAATACCTGGTGCATCAAATCTATAAACACTGCAGGGGCTTCGGTCATGCTAAATGGCATAACCATGAACTAAAAATGTATGTATCTCATGAAAAGATCTGCCTCGGACCTATCCTCTTCCCTGGTCCTAAGCTGATGATAATTTGATCACAAGTTTATATTGGAGAAAAACTATGTTCCTCTTAACTGATCAAATAAATCATCTATCCTTGGTAGTGGATACTTGCTCTTGATTATGATTTTGTTCAACTATTTATAGTCAATAGATAATCTCAAAGTACCATCCTTTTTCATCACAAAAAGGATGGTTGCTCCCTATGGCATCATAAAAGGTGTGATGAATCCCTTTTATCCCAACTATTGAAGCTGAGTCTTCAACTCCTCTGACTCTCATGGTACCATGCGGTACAACGATAAGGAAATTGGTTTGATGCCTAGTACCAACTCGATAATATAATAAACCTATTGTGGTCTACGGTAGACCAGGTAAATCATTTGGAAACACATCAAGAAACTCTCTTATAATCAGTTTATCCTCAAGTCCAGGTCCCCAACTCCCGGCCACTGTATTTAGTGCAACCAATGCCTCCATATCCTTTCTAGTCGCTGGTCACCTCCCGTCCCAACTATCCTCGCATGACTACCTCTATAGGTGAATATAAGACACTATAGGATCTCAAATATCATTGTCTTACCGAAACAATCGACATGTAAGTGTATGCGATAACCAATCCATTTCTAAAATTATGGTAAACTCAAAGAAATTGAAGACTATAAATTCAACTGGTAAATCCACACCACCTATCTCTATCGGACATCCCTCAATTCAACTATTAGGGTATACCCTATCCCCAGCTGCGATACTCAAAATCAAGTGTACATTAAGCCTAAAAGGTGTCAACCCTAGGATGTCTACCATTCAACCAGCAATGAATGACACAATAGAACCAAAAGCAAAAAATACATAATCATCTCTACTGAAAATGGAAACTTTACCCTAAATGAGCTCTCGTGTTGCCTCGAAATCTGGTTGCACTACCATGTAGCCTCATAGCCCTGATGTGGATAAGCTATCACTGGCTATATGCACTCTTAGATTATGTGGCCTACCTGACAACATCTCCAACTTGTATGAGGTCCCCATAAACCAGACTGTTGTCTATGCCCTGAGCATGCTAAGCATGTCTCCATGCCAGCCTTACCCCTGTCTAAAATCTTGGCCTCTACCTCAGCCTCTACCGTACTACTGCTAGAGTTGGGGTGCTGGTAGTGCCGATAATGCCTACCTGACGAGATGATGTAAGGGAGGTATACTATAAGCGTCATGTGTTGGGGCAGTTGGTAGTGCATGTGCTACTGGACGTACATATATGCCTTGTGCTCCACCCCTCTAAAATCATCTATCTCCTATCCTCTATCTCTTCTCCTTCTGTGCTCTTTGCTCTAAATCTTCTACTCTTTCCGATAACACTATACGCCCATCCTCCTCTCTACCCAACTCATATGTCTTATGGGAGAGAGCCCGCTAATATATTTCCTAAAATGATCTAGCTCTAATGCTCATAATATATCGTGCAATATCTCTCCTCAAGCCATCACCAAAATATAAAGGCATCATCAGCATCATCCGTTACTAATTCCTTGACAAACTGTTTAAGGTAGCCATATCTATATCTATAACTCATCACTATCTCACTCTCAGCCTATTTTAACATGCTAAAGCTCTTCTTCATTCGCTTCACCATAGAGGTCAAAAAGTACTGCTCGAAAAGCTCTTTCTTGAAACTATCGCACAATGCAAAATTGCATCCATTCACTAAAGTGGTCCTCTACTAGACAATTGCACCCTTTTCTGGGTATAGTAAGAGAGAATGGGATGTAATCTGTCCTCAACGCCCATTCAACAATATAAGTGGAAAGACAACCATGGACTTTGTCATAGGATTGCCGAGGACTACCCGTCGACATGATAACATGTGGATGATTGTAGATAGATTAACGAAATCGACCATTTCTTTCTAGTTGCAGCTCACTACAAATTTGACCAGTTGAGTATAGTGTTCAAGAGGGAGATTATCAAACCGCATGGGGGACCATTGACTATCATGTCAGATAGAGATGTCGTGTATACATCAAGGAATTGGCGAAGTATGCAGGAGTAGTATGTACGCACCTACAATTCAGCACAACCTTTCACCCTCAGGCTGATGGGCAGATTGAGTGGTTGATTTATGTTCACGAAGATATGCTTTCGACTTTTTTACTTGAGTTTGGAAAGTCTTTAAAGAAGTACCTACCATTGTGTGAGTTTTCATACAACAACGATTATCAGGCAATAATTGAGATGACACCATTTGAGCCTTTATATGAAAGACTATTTCGCTCGCCATCTAGTTGGGCTGAGCCAGAGAATCAAGAGTTAGTAGCGCTTAAAATTGTTGTTAATCATATAGAAAAGGTTTGACAAATTAGCCAGAAGGTTAAAAGGAGTGGTAGAAGAAGTATGTGTACACGAATCACAGCGATCTTACATATGCCGAGGGAGCCTTTGTGTATTTGAAGGATTCTCACCAGAACAACTTTCAAGATCTTATTTGAAAGCAAGTTAGCACCAAGATTTATTTGGTCTTTCAAGATCAGAAGATAGGTCGGGAAGGATGAGATGTATGCCTAGTGTATTGTACATGTTAGATTTCTTGTGATGTATGCCTAGTGTATTATATGTGTGTAGACTACTAAGTCATTCCTGGTTGTGTATATTTGTCAAGATGTGAGTAGGGACATTCCTCGATATATGTGTCATCGCGGGACCGAGGTAGAGAGTGATGTGGTAAGTTTGTTTAAGATTAGTGTAGCTTAAATAGTAATATATTAAATGTACCTAAATTAATAATTTAAGACAATAGCCATTTGATATTTCTCAAGATACATGTTGATATATCTAGAAATCTGTTGAGTGTCAAACTAGTGTTAGCTAAATGAAATTAGTGGAGCGTTAGTGGGATATATGTCAAGTTGAAGATCACTAAATTAGTCTTGAGATACGTCTGTATGTAGAGATCAATGGCTATTAATTAACCTTATCTATTACATATATAAAGGTTAAGATCAACATGAAATTCACTCCAAATTCATAACCTAGAAGTTAAGCTTGCTGGAGAAGTAAATGTGAGAAGAAATCAGAGAAGATCAAGGAGTGATCAAGTTGTTGGAGTTCATGAAACTAAGTAAGTTTACTTACATTACTAACTTAGTTTAATTCGACGAATTTCTGATAAAATTAATGTATGGTTGTTGTAAATGACTTTAGTATCTTGGGTGTCTAGAAGAGTAGTAAGGACTTCCCAAGGTGTTAGAGTGGCCTATGTGAGTAGAGAACTCAAAAATCTTAATGCAGAATCCTAGGTTTTCGTACACATCGTGCTAGATGTAACCAACTAGCTCACTAATTTTTTTTAATCACTAGAGAAACTTGGTAGCGCGCAAATGAGGTCATTAGCACACTTTGTAGATTACCCAGCTCGCTAAGTGCTCTGACAACCTTAAATTTGAAATTCTTAACTGAAATTGAAACGTTATAGATAAGTCTAATACCCAAACTAAAGGAGTAAACACATTCAAAAATTTGTTTAATAATATCAGGAACGTAGGGAAGAGTCTCGGAGGTTTGGATACGGGTTTTGAGGTATTGGGAGGCCCGAATAGCTAGGAAATTTGCATAGATTGAAAGTAAACTAATTGAGATATTTATTTACATTTCATTACTATTTTGTTATTCATTTCCAATCATTTAGGCAGATTTGCCTATTGTACTTTATATGCCATGACATGTTTCCTTTTTCATTTCATGAGTTTACTATCATGGCATTATTTGTTTATTGAATAGATTCATTCACTCTAAATCATGTACTATATCATTTTTTATGGTTGAAATACTTAGGAAAATGAAATAGCATGCTTTAAGGTAGGTGTTAATGATATTGTAAGTCTAAATTTCTTTGTACATTAGATATGCAAGTAAATAGTTGGATTCTTAAACCATGTTATTAACTTGGGTTATGAAAGTGGTTCTTCCATCTAAGAACATTATATGATAGAGATGTACGTGGCACACAGGGTCAGTACACTTGCGAGGTTGTTGGGATCTCACCATTATCTTGCATATCACAAAGGGTACAGGAGTCGGGGTTGTTTTGGCAAGCACAAATATCACAGATGACTGGAACTTGTGAAAGATTATACAGACCTAGAGCTCAGCTCCGACCATCGACAAAGATGTATACCACAGTTCCATCCTTATATAGTGGAAAAAGGGTGACGTGATGTAACTCACTGCCGATCGGCCCTAGATCATTACTACTTAGCTGAGTGTCAGTTTAATATTGTTTAACTGTAGTATCATTTAACATGATTTCTTTTTAGCATAGTTGCTATTATTATGCTTTTGATACTTCTTGTATATCAGAAAAGTGAATGAACGTCTCTAAGTGTTATTTTTTACTTTTGAGTACTCATTGTCCTTTGTATACGGTAGGTGTAGATCCCTCGAGTAGCATACCAGGCAAAAAGAAGATCAGTGACTACCTCAGAGCCAATAGAGTACTATTACATTAGATTTTGTAGGTTTTTGACTTTGTTATATGACTTTTATACGTTTTGCTTAGACTTTTGGGGTTGTATATATATATGCTTATGATCTTAATTTCTTGGTTTTCCATAATTCTTGGGTATCATGTTAAAAGCTTATGCTAATTTATTAAGACTTTTACTGAATAACTTTAAGTATTGTAAAATTTTAACTAACTCTTATTTATTAATCGAGAAAAGATTAAAAAAAATTATTTGAATAATCAAATAGTAAATAGAAAAATTTTGGAAATGCTGACTAATTCCTTATTAAGTCCTACCTTGTGAGATTAGGGCTTAATGATGAAATTAAGCTAGGCGGTGCCCTAATTTTGAGAAGGAGTCGTCACGGTTTCTTCCGTTTTTCTTCAATTCCTTCCATTAAACCTTAAATCCCTGAAAATGCAATAATACCTTGACTTAGAGTTTGTTTTAGGATATTTATATTCAATATAGAATAAACTAGCCCTACATATACTTATAAATAATTATTTATCGAATACCCACAAACATAGGATTTTGCGCGTCCCGAGCAAAGGTGTATCTACCACATCTCCTAATAAGTAGTCCTCATTCAATGTACATTGTTCATGAAGTATCCTTTAATTTACTAAGTTTCAACTTAATAATCCACTGAAGTGTTTTTCTTTGCAAAAACTTCTGCTTTTAAGACATGTAACTTTAACAACCAGTATAACTTCACTTTCAAAATACTAAAGTAGATCACAACCAAAAACTCATCCCTACATACAAGTTTGGCTCATTTCAATACTTAAGTAGCAAGCATATCATCTCATGATTTGTCATTAAACTCTGGAATTCACAAATAAGCGTAGATCAAACTTATCTTTGGTAGACTTACACACTTCTAGAGTCTATGGGACTTTACATAGTTTAACTGGAAACTTATCTCAATGAGTTACTTGTACTCAAGCTAAATCTTTTATTTGAAGAGTTTTTGTTTACTTCCTCCTTTATTTATTAATTTTTTTCTCTTTTCTTTACTTTTTTCCATTTTTTTTATTTTAACAATTCTTGTACTTTTTTATGGACTTCATTCTTTTCATTTTTCCAACAATCAAGTTCTCTGATACATTTCTTGTAGAATTTGTGGGATTCTCTCACTTTTTCTTTATTTCTAAAACACTTGTTCTTACTTCTCACTTTTACTAAATCAAGTAAGTTAGCTCCAACTTCTAATATATTTTGCCTGTTTCTTCCTCTCTTTGCACTTAATCTTTATTTGCTTTGTATTATCATGTAAGATTCACAATTATTATAGAATCCTTAGAGAACCAAGTTTTTCACAAGAAGTATTATAGTTTCTTACTTTAGTTTCAAGTTCAAGATCTTCCCTAAAATTAGGTTTCCAAGAAATAAAATCACAGCGTTGTTTGCTACATTTCATTGTTTCTACTTCAAAAATTTTAAACATTCTCTTTAGTTTTATATCAACAAGATACTTGTATTGTACTCATCCACAATTAAAGGCATGAACATACAAATAAACTACTTATATATTACATATTACTATATATAAACCTAATTTATACTACTTAAACATTCAGATCGTAAATAAATGAAAAATTTATACACTACCATGCTTTCCTCCTTAATTGCTTCAACTTAAAATTTAAATGATCATATCTGCAGTACTAATTATCCTTAATTCTTAGTCTATCTTACTACTTCCCATATTGTAGTGTTGTGTCGATGCCCGCAAACTTAAACCAAACCTTGTCCTCAAGGTTTAAAAGTAAGCCTGAAATATGAAAACACTAAAACACATAAATATATATATAATTACACAAAGCCAATATAAGCTAAACTAAACATAGAACTAAATTAACTAAATAGTTAATAAATCATCCCAAATGTAACTTATTGATGTTGCGTGACTATTCGCACAATTCTTAAGGCTTATCCATTCTGATGAATTATCGCTCGAAAAATATCTTTCTTCAAAATTTGACACAAATTCTTGAAAGTTAAAACTAGTTCTTTAAATTGTAATTATTAATCTAAATAAATAACTAATGCGGTATCCTAGATAGATTGTGTGCAATCAAATTTTCACTTCCTTTCTTATCTTTGTTCTCCAAGTCAAGCTCTTGCAATAATAACACTCATCTACTAAACTTTAGTTTTTCTTTGCAAAAAGATATCGGATTCTAGCATGATTTGTATACACAGTGACTTTAGATCTTACTATGTAGGCTCTAAACTTGTCACACACAAACACCACTGCTAATAACTCCTTTTTCATTGTAGTATAATTTTATTGGGTTTGATCCAATATTTTATTTACGTAGTATAAGCTCTAGAAATCCCATTTCTCTGTTGACTTAACACTACTCCTACTGTTCGATCACTGGCATCGCACATCATTTCAAACTTAGAATCCCAATTTGGCACTGCCACTATTGGTGCTGAAATTAAAGCTACTTTCAGCATCTCAAATGCTTGTATGCATGTCGAGCTCATTTCAAATGGAACATATTTTTCCCACAATGTGTTCAATAGTTTAGTTATTTTTCAAAAATCCTTAATAAACCTGATGTAGAAACTCGCATGCCCAAAAAACTCCTTATGCTTCTAATGTTTCGTGGTATAGAATTTTTTCAATTGGCACTATTTTTGTTCTATCTACCTCCAATCCATGACCACACACTCTATGTCTCAAAATAATTCCTTCTCGAACCATGAAATGACACTTCTCCCAATTGAGTACCAAGTACGTGTCTTAACATCTTTTCAATACCAAAGCCAAATTTTGCAAGCGTAAATCAAAACAAGCCCTAAATATTGAAAAGTCATCCATAAATACCTCCATAAGATCTTCGACTATATTAGAAAAAAATAACCATCATTCATCTTTGAAATGTTCCTAGTGCATTGCATATTCTAAATGGCATCTGTCTAAATGCAAATGTTCCTTATGGGCAACTAAACATCATTTTCTCCTGATCTTCTGGTGCTATGGCAATGTGATTGTATCCTGAATATCCATCTAAAAAGCAATAATAATCATATCTTGCTATCCTGTCGAGTATTTGATCAATGAATTGCAATGGAAAGTGATCATTCTTGTAGCTTTATTTAACTTTCTTTTACCAAAGCACACTCTCCATCCAGTTGCTATACACATAGACAAGGTTTCCCCATTTCAATTTGAAGAATGGTCATGCCTCCTTTTTTTGGTACCATATGTATAGGTGAAACCCATGAACTATCTGAAATGGTATATGATTACGACATCCAACCATTTCAAGATCTCTTTCTTTACCTCTTATTTCATCACTAGATTCACTCGCCTCTTAGCTTCAATTGATTGTTTATGATTTTATTCCATTAAAATCTTATGAATGAAAATCGTTGGGCTTATTCTTTTTATGTCCTTGATTGTCCATCCTTATGCTGACTTACGCTTTCTCAACACTCGAAGAAGTTTTTCTTCTTCCAATTCCATCAATGTTGTTGAAACGATATATGTTGAATTCTCTCATAAATACACATATCTCAAATGCTCTAGTAAAGGCTTTAATTACATTATTGGTTCAATATATGTGCTTTCCACCTCTATTTCTAATTTTTTGAAACCTTTATGAGACTTACGGGTCTTATTGGTGCTAAAGTATTTACTACTTCTTGAAGTTCACCGTTCAATATAGAATTTACTGTTATTCTTTATATAAGACATTGCTCCAAAGGATCGTATGACATTTTTTACTAGGCTATCTCAGTAACACAATAAAAAAATTACATCTTTAACTTCATGCTTTTGTAGTGCTCTCCCTCACTAAAAAACTGCAAGGTTTTGTAAGTATTGAACTGGAGGTCCTGGTCATTTACTCATAACCTTAACTTTCCTTCTTGAACGTATATCAATGCTCATGTAATTGCTAGGAAGGGTCTCCCTAAAACTAATGGTACTTTTGAATCCTCTTCTATATCCAATACTACAAAATCCACAAGAAAAATGAACTATCTACTTTTACCAACACATTCAATTACTCCTTTTGGATATGTCACTGATCGATCTGCCAATTGCAAAGTCATATTATTGACTTTACTTTTCCTAACCTTAATTTCTTAAAAACTAATAAGGACATCAAATTTATACGTGCTCCAAAATTACATAGGACCTTATCGAACAAGTGCACTCTTATCATGCGTAGAATGGAAAAACTTCCTGGGTTCTTCAACTTTGATGATAACTTTCTTTATAGGATTGCACTGGACTATTTAGTCAAATTTACTATTTCATAATCTTCTAGTCGCACCTTTTTCGTTATTATGTCCTTCTAGAACTTTGTGTATTTTGACATTTGTTCCAACGCATCTGGGAATGGAATTTTTATGTGCAACTTCTTAGACATTTCTACAAATTTCTTATGCTATCCTTGACCTTTTTATTTTTTAAACTTTTGAGGATATGATAGGGTGGATTATCCTGAAATGTGACTTTCCCTGGTACCACATCTTTTTCTGCCTATCTCCCCATATTGTACTTTGAGTCGATTCTGATTCTTTTGATGGTCTTACTTCTTTTGGGGTACTACTGTCGTTAACCAAGTGTTTTACATCTCCTGGTCCCTACTCATCGATTTGCTTCTTTTTGCCATTTATTATATCTCTTGTCTCCACTTGATCATTAATTTTCGTACCATTCCTTAGTTGGACTACATGTGCATTTACTATGTGATTGTTAATACTGTTACTCAGGAATAGTTCTTCATTTTGTGAGTTCCAAGCATTGATAAGCTGAGTGATTTGTTTCTCCACGTTCTTGATGGATTGTGATTGTTCATTATCCATGCTCTTCATAGCTTGCTTCACTTCTTCTATCTCTTTCTTGTGCTTTTCATGACGCTCCCTATTTCTCATGTCCATGATGTGCAAATACTTCTTAATTGGCTTCAATGAATTCATCTCATCGTTTTGCCCCAGTCTCCCCTATTAGACATTTGTTGTTCAAAGACTTGAGGTAATTTCAGTGCATTATCATAAATTCCATAAGAAAAATCCTGGTTGTTGTTGTTGTATCCTTGATAAACCATTGAGGAGTCACTCCTCTTGGCCTCAAGTTATTCCCGTAGCCTGGGTTATTCATGAAGTTGATGTCTTCATACTCCATTCCATGTTATATGTCCATTTGGTTAACCACTATGAATTGGTGATTCATAGGTTGTTGTGGTACTTATGGATCTTGGTGTCCCATCTGAAGTTGTGCCATTTGACTAATCAAATTTGATAGCAGTGCCATAATTGCAGCTTACGAGTCAATCTCATACATGCCTGTTGTCCATCAATTTATAACTCTAGTTGTACACTATGTGCGCTACATAGCCGGGCCCAAGTCTGGATAAAGGAGGAGGACTCAGACACCCATTTTTTTCATACCGAAAAATGGGTAAGGGAGGTCCCAAACTCACTTTTCATACCCGAAAAGTGAGGGGGAGGCCCTAAGCTCCTTTTTCATTATTGAAAAATGGAGGAGGGTTGCGATAGGTTGACAAACAGAATTAAACTTTTGTCACTTTTCATGAAATGGATCAAACATATATAAATGTTGGGGCGTTCCCACCTAGCGACGCACTGAATCAGAGACCGAGTGTAGTGAGAAATGAAAAAGGGTGTGTTTCACATCGCCGCCTGGGTGTGAAGAAAAATGAGCAAGGGTTCACTTACATAAGACGTGTGTGGGTAAAGAAGCTAGTCCTTTCACATCGTCGCCTGGATGTGAAGAAAAATGAGCAAGGGTTCCCACACAAAGGACAGGTGTGGCTAAAGAAACTAGTTCAAAACAAACATGAAAACAAAAAAAAATCATAGATACGGACACTAAATATTTTAGACAAAATAGAAATAAAAAAGGAAAACAAATACAAAGGGGAGAAAAAATTCGTTTAGGAACATGGAACATAGGAACACTTACGGGGAAGTCAATAGAGCTAGTAGATATCATGAATAGAAGGAGAGTCAATATTGCTTGCCTCCAATAGGCAAAATGGGTAGGAGAAAAGAGTAGAGAAATAGGAAGCACATGGTTTAAATTGTGGTACATTGGTATAGATAGAAGATGCAATGGAGTAGGAATTGTGGTGGATAATGATTATAAGGATAATGTCGTAGAGGTTAAAAGAATGGGGGATAGATTGATTCTAGTTAAATTAATTATTGGAGACAAAAAAATTAGCATATTTAGCGCCTATGCACCACAAGTAGGATTAAGTGAAAGCATCAAACGTAAGTTTTGGGACGATATGGATGGATTTATGCAAAGTATACCATTAGATGAAAAGATTTTTATTGGAATAGATTTAAATGAGCATGTCGGGGCAAGTATCCATGGGTTTGAGAGAGTTCATGGAGGTTTTGGTTTCGGTAATAGAAATGAAGAAGGAGAATCAATCTTAGAATTTGCTTCAGCATACGATCTTGTCTTGGCAAATACTAGTTTTAGGAAGAGGGAGTCGCAAAAAAATTACTTTTAGTAGTGGTCATAACAAGAGTCAAATAGATCTTTTAACAAGAAAAATAGATAGAAAAATATGAAGAGACTGCAAAGTAATACCTAGTGAAACACTTACTATCTAACATAAGTTAGTAATACTTGATATTAAGCTAACATGACGACAAAATATGAATAAAAGAGTTAGCGACCCTAGAATAAAGCGGTGGAAACTAAAACATAGTAAACAAGTAGAGTTTAGAGAAAAACTACTAAAGGAAAATGTTTGAAATCTTGACTTAGATGCTAATACGATGTTGCTAGAAATGAGTAGTTGCATAAGGAGAGTGGGATCAAACGTATTAGGTATATCTAAGGGCTTGGGATCTCCAAAGAAGGAAACATGGTGGTGGAACGAGGATGTCCAACGAGCAATTAAGACTAAAAGAGAGATGTATAGGAAAATAGCTAAATGTCAAGATGAAGATGCGTACAATCAATATAGAGAAGCTAGAAAACAAGCTAAGAAAGTAGTTAGTCAAGCTAAAACAAATTTCATGGAAGATCTATATACAAGGTTAGGTAATAGAGATGGCGAAAAATATATATATATAGGCTAGCCAAATTAAGAGATAAAAAGAAACAAGACCTAAGTCATGTAAGATGTATTAAGGACGAAAATCAAAATGTTTTAATGCGCGAGGAGGATATTAAGGAGAGATGGAGAAGTTACTTCGCTAGTTTATTTAATGATGGCCAAGTTGATGCTATAATAGATGAAAACCCACACCAAGAAAGAAATGTAAACTATACACGCAATATTATAATTGTAGAAGTTAAAGAGGCATTGAAAAGAATGAAAATAGGGAAAGCATGTGGCCCAGATGAAATACCCACAGAGGTTTGGAAATACTTAGGAGAAATTGGATTGACTTGGTTAACAAAACTTTTCAATAAAATTTTAAAATCAAAACGGATGCCAATGGATTGGAGAAGAAGCATGCTTGTGGCAATCTTTAAAAAAAGGAGACATTCAAAGTTGCTCAAACTACCGGGGAATTAAACTTATGAGTCACATTATGAAACTTTGGGAGAGGACAATCGACAATAGGCTAAAGAGAGAAACAACAATATCAGAGAACCAATTTGGTTTCATGCCTGGGAGGTTAATTATGGAGGCGATTTTCCTAGTAAGACGATTGTTCGAAAATATAGAGAAAAGAAAAAAGATCTTCACATGGAATTCGTAAATTTAGAAAAAGCATATGATATGATCCCTACGAATGTTCTTTCGTGGGTTCTAGAAAGAAAAGAGTGCATGCTAGATACATAGACACTATTAAGGATATGTATGATGGAGTAGTAACGAGTATAAAGACATTTGGAAGATCTACAAAAGATTTTCTCATTACGATAAGACTACATTAAGGATCGATTTTAAGCCCATATCTATTTACTTTAGTTATGGATGAACTAACTAGACATATTCAAGAGGATATACCATGGTGTATGCTATTTGCAGATGATATTGTCTTAGTGGATGAAACTAAAGATGGAGTGAATTGGAAATTATAACTCTGGAGGGATACATTAGAATGTAAAGGCTTTAAGTTGAGTAGGACAAAAATCGAATACATGCACTATGAGTTTAGAAACACTAGACATCGAGATGACAGATTGGTAAAATTAGGGGAAGTAGAAGTTCCTAAGGTAAACCATTTTAGATACCTAGGATCAGTCATACAAAATTATGGTAACATTGAGAATGATTTCACACATAGAACTCAAGCTGGATGGAAGAAATGGCGAAGTGCAACAGGGGTGATTTGTGATCGAAATGTTCCTACTACATTAAAAGGAAAATTTTATAGGACCGCAATTAGGCCAGCTATGCTCTATGGAACTGAATGTTGGGCGGTAAAGCAACAACAATTACATAAAATGAACGTAGTAGAAATGAGCATGCTCAGGTGGATATGTGGTAAAACTCATAAATATAGAATAAGAAATATAGAAATTAAAAGACAAGTAGGAGTAGCACAATTTGATAAAAAGATTAGGAAAGGGCGATTGCAATGGTTTGGTCACCTGCAACGACGACCTACAAATGCCCCAACTAGAAAACTTGACTCAATAGAAACTGTAGAAATTCGACAAGGTAGGGGCAGACCAAAGTTAACATGGGATGCATTAATTAGGAGGGATTTGAATGGTTTGCAAAGCTCGCCATCAATTGAACTTAATCGGGCCCAATGGAAAAGTTTGATCCATGTAGTCGAACCCAATTAATTTGGTACTGAGGCTATGTTGTTGTTGTTGTATTTATATGTATATTTATATCAATATATAAATATATATGCACCTATGTATTTTATGACTCATCCGTTTGCCACGTACTCCAATAATTACACATGAGCGTACATATTACTTCTATATTTCTCTGTGTGATCCCCCATGATTCACATGTGTCACACTAGGTGTACTATCGATTTATTTTCCAACTATAGGTTTTATATTAATTCACATTAATCACCTATAGTTACATTAACTATTTCCGACACCAATTAAACCCAACACATGACCACAACCGCACTCACACGCTAATTGAGACAAGCCAGGCTTAACCATAAGCCTAACTCGGATTAATTAACATCATTCACTAGGTTAAGGACACGAGTTGTTACATTCTCCCTAATTTAAAAAACTCATCGTTGAAATTAAAATGTTTATTAAATAACTATAACTTCGAATATATAAAGGAGTTATTTCCTCATTTCTCAAGTTATTCCTTGAACAATAAATCTTTCCATCGATCAACATCGTTTGTGGCAACACTAGACACGAACTAATTTGTCTTTAATAACATAAAGATATGGAAGATATAGTATATAATAATTTTTAAAGTTACTTTAACCTTGAAATGTCTGAATCTACATTTCCCTTTCAGAGGTGAGAATTTCAAAAGAATACATACATCTTTAGAATATTTCAACACTCAATGATGCTTGTCAACACATTATTTCCATTCATCTTAGTTGTAATTGCATTCTGAAAATGTGCTAACACGCTTTTGTGTAGTTCTAAATTATTTAGGCTCCGATTAACTTGTGTCTTTATTTCTTGTCCTACACCAATTAACGACGAAGTTAAGCATACAAACTTTTAAGGGAAACACCCCATCAATTATAGCCTGATAATATTAATATCAGGGAACTGACATTGCAAAATATTTCTTTCAATAACTACCACATTTCAAGTTAGAAGCTCAAAAATAATAATCTTTGGAATTAAAATTAGTTGCAGATACATTGTGTTAAGATTGTGAACGGTCCCTTCTATGTATGGTACACATCCTCTCCACTAGAAAGTAGATTTTTAGTTCCTCATCGAAACAATAATCATGGTTCTCCATAAACTCTCTACTATTTCTACATATATATATATATATATATATATATATATATATATATATATATCTCGCATACTCTTCTACAAGAACTAAACCACAACACTTGCAAGAAATTTGTAGACTTTATTAGTCCTACAACTAAAACGTTAACAACCTTCATATTTCATTACAACTTAGGTTAATCCATCATAAATTTCTAAGCATGAAATTTCATTCATATGAGGCAAGAATGAAATAACCCTTTAGGTTAATAATAATGAGCTTCAATTAGCTGATATATATCATATTTCTTTATAAAATTGACACCTTTAATTTTCATTCCTGGTCACCAAAAACTCATTCTTGTCATAATGATTTTAGATTTTGCCTGAATGAATATTTGAAAGAAATCTCTAAGATTTTCATAACATTTTTGTCTCGTTTTATTTTATTAGAGTTTCTAGAAGTTTTTTTACATGCTCAATGTTTTGATATGAGATTATCCATACAAATACTAATAACTAGTAGTCGAACCTTGACCTACTAGATAATCTTAGTAAATTTCTCCAAGAACACACCATTCAATCAATTATCATTAGCTCAGCTTCCATTTGAGCTACAAAAAATAGACTTGTAATTACCAGTCCAAATAGCTCAACCGATAATTTGCCTATGTTGGACTTCAATTGATCACTATTATACATCTCACTCAAGAGTTACTACTGAGAAGCTTTATCGTAACTACATCCCCTGTCATTTTCCTATTCAAGGCATTGCTAACACAATCACCTTTAATGAGTGATGTTTCAGATTGAATATCTAACATTCAAGAAATCCAGGTTTACTATCTCACCTTCCAATTCTTTCACCTTAACAATTATATTCTTCAAACTTCCATATTTGAAATTCGCTACTTTAATCTTACACCAAAGCACTGGTTTTTATACTTTCAGGTTGTCTTTTAATGATTCTTCTAAGATTCTCAATAATATCTAAGAATGATTAAAAGAATCTTAACAAATCTTTCCTTTTGTTTACAAGTGATGCCTTTCCATATGTGGTTCGGTAAACAAAATAATTATCTCGAGATTTTACATCCCTAATAATTATGTGATGGCCCAGCTCCCCAAATTGGGTACCCCCAGCCTAATATGTCATTAAGCCTTAAATCACACTACGTAGAACTCAATAATGAATTAGTTAGCCTTTTCACCTCATTTACTTCATTATACATGCACAACTTAGTTAATATTCTTTTCGATATTATCATAGTGAATCAAAAGATCATTATCAATACCTTTATAATCAGCGGAAGACTTAATAAAATTAGTAGAAGCATTTAATAACACACCTAATATGGAAACTAGGTAAACCAACGATCATACAAAATCAACTAAAATAATACATAAAACACTAGGGAAATCAAGTCTCTCAACCCAATATACAATCAAAGGTTATATAGAAAGTAGCAAGAACTATCCGTCGACAACACAATGTAATCATCGATCCTCTCCTTCCCTGGCGTGAGACTCAAGGTGAGTATAGTAATGTAGAAAGTAATAGTGAGAAACATTTATCCATATTTCCAACTATAAAACAACTATTCGAAAGCATAACAATAACAAAGAAATATGAAACAAGAATCATGCTATAAGATACTTTAGTTAAACAAAGTGAAACTAACACTCGGCTAAATAGTAATGATTTAGGGCTGGTAAGCTGTGAGTCCTATCACAATGCCTTTTCCACTATATAAAGATGAAGCTGAGCTTTACATCTATGTAAACGATGGAGCTGAGCTCTACGCCTTTATAAGCTTTCACATATGCCAGTCACCTGTGATATATGTGCTTCCCAACACCGTTTGGTCCCATAGCCCGTGTACTAGGAAAGATAGTGGTGAGATCCCGAACACCTTGGAAGTCTAGTAAACCCATGTGCCACAACATCTCCATCATATCACGCTCCTACATATAAGAACTACCTCCATATTTCAAAGAGTGACATGGTTTTGCAATCCTATAATATGATTGCATATATAATGCACCAATGAAATGGAATATACAATATCGTAAACCACTACTTAATAGCATGCTATTTCATTTGACTAAATGTCTTAATAATTAAAAAATGACATAGCACATGATATAGAGTCAATGAATGAATTAACAAACAACTGATGCCATGATAGAAAACTCATAGAATGAGATGAATCAACAAGTCATGGCATATGGAGAGCAAAATGTGAATTAGTCCAAATGACTGCAAACAAATAATAAAACAAAAAACAAATGTAAATAAATATCTCAATCAGTTTACTTACAATCCATGCGCATTTCCAAGCTATTCCAGTTTCTCGACATCTCTAAACTTGTATCCGAACCCTCGAGACACGTCCATAAGTTCTTGATATCATTTAACATGTTTTTTAGTATGTTTAGACCTATAGTTGGGGTATTGGACTTGTTTATAGTGTTTGAGTTAAAATTAGGAAATTAAGATTTTTGGGTTGTTATAGCACCTACCGCGTTGGATAGGATGACTAGCGCCCTAATTTCCTTATTAGCGTGCTACTCAACTTTTCTGACGCGCCAAATGTAGGTTTCGCGCTAGCTAGCATGTTTAGGGTGCTATGTATAGGAAATCCTAGAATTCTACACTTAGAATTCTAGGTTTCTCTACACATGGCTCACTCTAACTCCTTGGAGTCTCGTTCCTCATCTACCAAAGGCACTCATTAACACCACCATAACAACCATACTCAATTATATCATGAATTCGTCAAATTAGACCAAGTTGCAAGTGTAAATATACTTACCTAGTTGATAAACACAACATAGCTTGATCAATTCTTTACCAAAACCACAACTTGTTAATTTCTCCTTTTGATTTGTATTCTCTATCGCAAGCTTTCTTCTTTTGTAAGTTATGAGAATGAAGTGTTTCGGTTTGCATATAATGATTCATTCAATCTTATATATTTAGATACGGTTGATTATGAGCCATTGATCTTTATGTACACACGTATCTTGTCGCTTATCTAATGGTCTACACCTTGACACATTTACTACTAACTCTCCACTAACTCTCTCTTACGAACACCAGTTATATACTCAATTGGTCTCTTGATGTGTCAACATGTATTTCGAGAATCATCTAATGGCTATTGTTATTAAATTGCTAACTTAGGTTACATTTAATGTAAATCAACTTTAGCCACATTAATACTACTATTTAAGCTACACTAAGCATAAATCACATCTCACCACATCACTTTCTATCCTGGCCCCATACTGTCACACATCTCGAGGTATTTCCCCGCTCATGTCTCGACATCTTTATACAAGTAGTAGTGAATTAATAAATCTATACATATAAATCACACTAGGCTTCCATCAATAAAAAATATTATAATACTCAGTCCTCACACTAAGTGTTTAGACCATGTACCCATTTTCGGCTATGTCTCAAGTCAGTAACCCTGATTATGGACTAATTTAGTTAACAAGTTTTAGGATAGTTACAAGTTCTTCTCCAATGTCTTGAACTATATATATAGATAGAAGTATAAGCTACAATGTTGTTTTATTGTGTCAACACACATTCTTACCTGAATAAGAAGTCTTAGGATGAAGATAAACCTCTAACTTCCTCCACAATTTAGGTATCGACAAGCAAATATTGTAGTCAAACTATAATTCAACTTTCATCTAATGCATCCTTGTATCTGTTTTTAACTTACACCAATCTCATACTTGAGTTAACTGAATAAATTACACAACGATACCTGAGATCCCTGGATCAATAGTTTGTACTATTTAATTATTTCAAGATTATTTTCCTCTTTTACCTTATGTTGAATATATGAAAATTCTCTAATTGTCTTAATCTCAGTATAATTCGTCAATTTGTAGTTAATATTCAACACTAATACAAGTAATTTACCTTAGAAAATTAGTACTTGCACCTCGAAATTTAGCATGGACTAATTTACTATCACGACTTTTAATTCTTAATGGTAATGCTAGTACACCTCTTAAGTCTTCAAAGATTTCATTTTGTTATCGATAACAAGATAACAACTTGTCTAAGATAAGGTGTCGAAACTGTACATACTTCATTTATGAACATAGCATCAGTTTTAGTAAGTTCTCATGGTTTCCATTATACATTTAAAGTGATCCAGCAATCACCTGAAATTATTTTTTTATATGTCCTTAACTCTAATTATATTACGGTGACAACAAGATCTTAACTACCTCTTGAAAAAAGCAGGTTTCATCTTATATTCAAAAGGATTTATCAACTTATTCTCCCCAACATAGACTAGACTAGGATATTTTACTAGCTCACTGTTATGTTTTGGATTGAACTAACTTCCAATTTCATCGGTTTTGAATTCTCAACTTCATCTTTCATTTTCCAACAAATTACTTATCATTTAAACACAAAATCTGAAAATTCTACTTCATAACAAATTATGAAATACAAAAACATTAGTGGTTTCCTAACCTCAAATAGGTGCTTATAATTAACCACTAATTTGTTTACAGAATAACTTTCATAATAGCATAACTAATCTTAATACTAGTATTGAATCACATTTCAAAGTGGTCTACCCTATTTGAGTTCCACAAAAAATTATTCAGTATTTCATTACTTCATAAATTCTGTTCTCCTAATACATTTCTTAGGTCTAGATCCAATAGATACTTTTTTCTTACTACTATGTGTCTAATAATATCACTAAGGGTAAACACCACTGAAGAAAATTAATAGAAGAAGAGTTTAATTCCATTTTTGTAAGTTTTTCTTATGTGTTTCTTTTTCAATCTCCTCGAGGTTAAGATTCTCTTAAACTCTCACCTTCAATATTCTCATATCAGGAGAAATCAATGAACATTAACAATCTTATTTTCATTTAGGAAAGGCATAATACTTCTTATATCTACCACGTAGATTTAATAAAACATAGCAAATAACATATCTCAGTCTTTTATCTTTTAGTTACCCCCCAAAATAACAATAAAATCATTTATCATATCTAAAACTTCTTCATGACTCAAGACAACTCTAAGAGTTATTAAATATAGCAAAGCTCGTAATCTCAAGCTCTGATACCAGCTGTAATTACCCTTATCCTAATTAAAATATCGTTCGGCCTTAAACCCTTAATAAGCCCTAGTACACCAGCCAGACTTAACAAAAGCTAGCAGTCTTACAATCCACACCTAAGAGAAACAATTGCGATATTAAATGTAGTAGAAATTAAAAACTATTTGCATTATTAAACACGATATATAAAACCAAAGCTATCCGGAATAAACATCGTTTATATAAAACCACCCACCCTTTCTGATATTATAAAACTATAATTCAATGCAAATATATGTACAAGGGAAGATTCATTACATCAAAAAAAGATCAAGACTCCTAAACCTTCTCTGTACAATAGTTGTACCACTCGTCAATATTCCTAAAATGTTAATTAGGGTAAGTGCTCCAACTTGCTCAGTAAGTAAGGATTCACAAAACGTATCAACCATCCATATAATAATCAAGAATTAAATGTAGTAACAATATGGAACAATCATAGCTACTAAGGTATATGAGATATCATACAATCTAATAGATAAAGATATGCAAGTCATACAGTCAATCAATGTTACACTGTGATTTTTCCTATTTTTATCAGCTACATTGACACTATAACCTAACCAACACATTGCACGTATGTGCCGTCTGATAACTTATTACTGTCCAAACGTTTCTATCTGAAACCCTCTTAGTGAGTATGTAATCCACGCAACACTGGGTAGGAGTTACACATAGGCTAGGAAATCAACCCATATCCTATAACCTAATCTTATTTCTAGGAGTTACTCTCGTGGATCACATTGAACATTGTTTTTATTTTTCTTGAAAACATATCATAGTGTACATATCTGCCATTCAAATCCATAAACTATATGAACTAAATATACTACATACTCAGGCAAAGTTGATAATTGAACAAATCCATACTTACCTCGGTAACATTCCATTTCCAATTTCTTAACTTTTCAAGTCACATGACCTTTCCCAATATTCGATAACCTATCACAAACCATCTGAGGTCATTAAATGTCTAATGCCTCACATTTAGAACTTTTAGGCTTGTCCCAATGAATCTGAAACCAATTTACTAATATTTAGGTCAATATGACATTTTTATGTTTTTCAACCAAATAAAGTACCGATAGACTTCCAAATTCTCCTTTTTTATAGAAATACTAAATTTTAGTCTTTAGCCCAAAACTATAATTTTTCTTATTATTTATTTTATTGGAATTTTTAAAATTTTTTCGTATTTTTCTTTTTTCTTTTTTATTTGAGAAGAAGGGTTGAACTGGACTCGATTCAGGCCAGTTTTAGGGATCAAACCCCCTTCTTCCGCCTCTTGACTATTTATTCAATGAAATTAGTTTCATTTTTTATTCATTTGACTAACTAGGGTTGGGTTCGATCCAAACTACAGGAAACTCTTTAGTTGGGAGATGACACCTCGACCGTCTCATTCCTCGAACGAATTGCTATGCACTTCGTCCGAGCCTCCTTTCCCCATTTCCGTTAAGAACTGAACATATAGCATCAACGATAACCATCATAACCTTACCTATCAACACCTCCATCATGGATCTCTCTTTGTTTTCTTTCTCCCACAGTCTCTATCCCTCACAATAGGTCTCAGTCAATTTCGAATTCTCTCCCATAGTAAACCCAAATCAAAGCAAGCTTGATGAGGCAATTTTACTCTATTTGGCATAAATATGAGAGTCCTTGAGATTTGTGTCACATGAATCTAGAGGCAGATGTAAATACTAAACTTATATTATGATTCTTCTTCAGATATTTGTTACCTATCTTGAAATCGATCTAGTGGTTATTACCAAACCCGCCATCACATAAATGACTTATATGAGATCAAATACATTTTTTTATCGATTTACACTCATGAATCTTGAAGACAATCCAAAGAGCATGAATTTAAGCAACAATCCTTTTGAGATGAGATGACACGCATATCGAGACATGAATAATCTCTACAACTTCAACAACGTCTAACACCTCCTTGATGCCAAACTACTCGTATCTCGAGGTAATCCAATAGTTTAAACAATTTATACAAAACTATAGATTATTTATATTTAAACACTTTACTTTAATTCGTTAAACTTGATCTGCAAAAGTGAACTATACCTAAAAAGACCTAATTAAGCCTCGTTACACCAAATCAATATGAATCCTAATTAGAGCGATATTCTGCCTGAAACCTTAATTAAACCCACTTACACCAAATCAGGCCTAACTAGAGCCAGCAACCTTATCCTATTGTACCTGATAATTTAAACTTGTATATCAAATATCGAAATAAAAACATAAAGTAACCGCATCAAAAAATCAGAAACGTTTTTTAAATATTATACGATACACATAAATGTTAAAAAATGGAGCATTCTCGGTTAAGAAGACATTCCTAACCTAGTGATATTACAAAAAAAATATCTTAAATAGCATATATTATACAAAAGGAATCATTACATAAAGAGAAAACTATTTAGACTCGGGTGCCTTCCCCTTTCCTTTCTCTACGATACTAAATTGAGAACGTGAAATATTAAGAGGGATGAGTACTCCAACATGCTCAGTGACTCTCATAGATGTATCAATTATCAACTAGTATCAATGAACAAAAGAATAGCAATATGAAACTAAACCATATCAAATCAGGCATAAGAAATTATATAATAATAAATAAAGGATGCAAATCATAGGTAAATTGTACTCGTACTTGGGATTGTTTATTTGAGTTTAAAGACAAAGTTTTACACTCGGTCACTCAAAAATACAAACATAGAATCCATATGTTGCACTACGTGTGATTCTTTTGCTTTATTCAAGCTTGATCGACTTACCAACTCTAACTGGACAGTGTGGAATAAAGTAAAACTCTGGCTTATAGAGTACGAAACGTGAAATACATTTCCATGTATACCTTTCCCTTTTATAAGGATAAAGGGTGGAATCCTTTCAAAGTATACCTTTCCAAACTTAGTCTCGATCTACTTTGTCACACATTTTCGATCATTTGCACACTTAAAACATCCAGTCACGGTACATTGCTCCATTCCAAGTCCATTATGGCACATGAACTAAATATACTAATTACACTGCATAATTGATATGAATATGCGTCCCACTTACCCCGATCGGTGATTCTAAGCCTTGCAGGGTCTCCCAAGTCTCCTAGGGAACTCCCGAGTAAATCTACTTTTAAATATGTTCATTTGTTAAGTTAATTTGGTTATTTTACGAGTCATACGATGACCGTAAAACCCTATGACGTACTTTCAAGTTTCTCCATTTATTTTGATCAATTTTGGGTTCAATACAATAATTTCAGGCTTTACGAGGTGAAAACCCCGATATAAAGTCTCAAAAGAATCCCAATATACTCATTTTTATAGAAATATGTTTATTTCTATTTATTTCGTTAAAATAATATATTTCCTAATTTTCCTTGATTTTTTAAATTTTTTTAATTTTAGACCATTTTCCTTTTTTTCCTGTCGGATCGAGTCGACCGAAACAAGTCTGACCCGACCCTAGCCCACCCCTATCTCGATCCTTTAAAGGATGCTTACACACAATTTGGCATGTGCGTCTTTTTTTACCTATCAAATACTCTTTTTGGTAATTTCTCATTTTTTATTTATGTATTTATATATATCCTTTATATATAAATATATATGTACACATGTATTTCTGCACCTATATTTATTTGGTGACATATAACTCTAATTAATTCAATAAATAATATTACAAACAATGCAACACAAATCGACACGCATACGCTAATTGAGACACGCCGAGTTTAACGACGAACTTAACTCAGGTTAACTAAGATTCGAGTTAGCAATAATCAACTAGTTTAGGTAACGAGTTGTTATAGTTACCGTGGAGATAAAGGTTTTTAGGGTTACTTACAACTGCCTCAACCCTTGTCCAAGCAATATACTTCGATAAAACTCTTTGAATTCTTTTTTTCAAAAAAAACATAATGTCTGATTTAACCCCTTAAAAAACCTAGCGCCCTCCTAGCACCATAAGTTTACCCACAAGGTGCTAGGGTGAAATCAGTGGACTTCGAGTTAAAAACATAAATTGATCTTAATGATTCGCCCACGCAATGCGTTACACGCCACGACACTAGGGAGTCACTTGATTGACTTTTATGAATTCCCAGGCATATCTGTAACGACCCCTTTTAAAATTAAGGCACCGCTCGACCTAATCTCTTCATTAATCCCTTACATCCACCACAAATGACTTAGAAACTAATTAGTTAGCCTTTTTCCAAAAACCTTTCCCCTCACTAATTAATTTTTTTTTTTCAAATTAGCATTTCTTATCTTATGTCAATTAATAAATTCGAGTAAATTAAAAGTTATACCACATAAGTCTTAATACATTAGCGGAAGCTTATAACATGATACATATGAATGTGGAAAATCAAGAAATAAACATCACATGCATGTATGTATCAAATGAATCAGTGATAATATATCCACACGTATCTAGTCTATGTATCATCTCTTATCACATAAAATACAACCCCAAAAGTGTATGAAAGACATATATATGTATAAAATTTATACTAATAAACTAAAAACCCAGAGAATCCAATGTAGCAGTGCTCCACTAGCTCAAAGGTAGTTGTCGATCTTCTTTTTGCCTAGTCTGCTACTAGATAGATCTGCACCCACCATCATAAAAAGAGCGGTGAGCACAGGAAAGAAGAAAGTAAGGCTGAGAGACATTTTTCACATTTCTAAATATAAAATATGTACGTGAAAACATAATAAAAATAACTAGGCATAAAAAGAATCATGCTATGAGATACTTCAGTTAAACAATATGAAATCAACATTAAGCTAAGTAGTAACGATCTAGGCCCAATCGGTTGTGAGTCCTATCACAAATGCCTTTATTCTACTATCTCAGGATGGAGCTGAACTCTACATCTCTATTGATGGTCGGTGCTGAGCTCTACACCTCTATAATCAATGAAAAATCCTAGTCACCTATAATGTATACTTGCCAACAACCTCGAGTCTCGTACCCCGTGTGCTGCACAAGTTAGTAGTGAGATCTTGACAACCTTGCAAGTCTAGTGATCCTTGAGTGTCACACCTATCTTTATTATCTCTTTGTCTTAGATACGAGAACTATTTTCATATTTCAAAGAATGACACGGTTTTGGAATCCAACAATAGGATTGCATATCTATTGCACAAAGGAAATGGAATTTACAATATCGTACACAACTACCTATAACATGCTATTTCATTTGACTAAATGTCTTAATAGTCACAAATGACATAGCACATGATATAGAGTCAATGAAAACATTAATCAACAACCAATGCCATGATAGTAAACTCACAGAATGAGTCGAATCAACAAGTCATGACATATAGAATACAAAAGGCAAATAAGTCCAACTGATTGGAAATAAATAATCAAATAGGAATGAAATGTAAATAAATATCTTAATTAGTTTACTTACAATCCACCCAATATCATATGCTAATTCGACCTCCTGAAACCTCAAAACTCGTATCCGAACCCCAGAGACTTTCCAATAGGTTCCTGAAATCATTTGACATGTTTTGAGTATGTATGAACTTTAATTAAGGTATCACGCTTATTTAGAATGTTTAAGTTTAAGTTAAGAAACTCATATTTTTGGGCATTCAAAGCACCTAGTGTTGGGTGACTTGATTAGTGCACTTGTGATCTCATTGGCGCGCTACCTCTTCTTGCATGTGGGCTATACACAGTTAACACTTTAGCTAGCACGTGTAGCTTGCTATGTGCACGAAAATCCAAAATTATGCACTAAGAATTTTGAGTTCTCTCCACACATACCTTGGGAACTTTATTACACCTATTAGAGGTCCAACACAACTACCAAAACCATTCACAATAGCCATACATCAATTTTATCCTAAATTCATCAAATCAAGCTAAACTAATGGTGTATGTTTTCATTACCTTGTTGATTAATTACTCCAACTTGATCTCTACAACTTCAAACTTGATAATCTCCTCTTGTTCTTCTTATTCTGCAAGTTTACTTCTTTAAGTCTTAACTGAGAATAAAATGACTTGCATGAGTTGATCGATTCAATCTTATACACATATAGATAAAGTTGGTTATTATCCATTAATATTGATGTGTATATGAATCTCGCTACTAATCTAATGGCCTACACCTTGGCACAATTCCCACTAACTCTCCACTATCTCCATCTAGCAAACACCAATTTGATACTTAATTTGTCTCATAATGTGCTAACACGTATCTTGAGAATCATCACATGGCTATTGTTTTAACTTGCTTAACTTAGGTTACATTTAATACAAGATCAACCTTAGCCACATTAATAGTACTATTTAAGCTACAATAAAATTAAATAAACTTACCACATCATATTTTACCTCAGTACCACATAGGCACGCATCTCGAGGCATCTCCCTACTTACGTCTCGACATCTAAATACAAGTTGGAATGACTTAGTTGTCTATACTTATATAATACACTAAGCATACATCACATCAAATCTAACATATACCTCGGCCATATCGCCTCGGTCATTGCATGTATCTCGATGTGGGTCCCATGCTACAGGTCACTGATTCCGATTAAAGAATTAAACTCAGATTAGGATTTAGTGTTGCGAAAATTCTCCCAAACTAATAAAAATATCGTCCTCGAAATTAAACTTAGTTTAAATTATACCTACCTCGAAATGGCATATAGTCTTCCCGCTCCCAAATAAGTTTCAGGTATCCATGGAAGTTTCACTTGACTAACACCTTCGGGATAGACTTACCTCTCCATTATTGTACCCTTTGATCTACGATCTATACTAGCTTCTCCTCATAAGATATATCCTCACTCAAGTCAATCTGACTCAAGTCAACTGTCGGACTTACACTTGCCTTTAACCTAGCTAGTTGAAAAATATAAATATGGAAGATTAAATGAATTCCCAACATTTGTGGAGGTAACTCAAGCTCCTATGCAACCTTCCCAACCTATCTTTTGGTCTCGAAAGGCCCAATAAATCTAGGTTCTAACTTCCCTTTTAGACTAAATCTTTGAAGACCCTTCCGAGGAGAAACCTTTAAATACATAAAGGCTCCCTCGGTATATTTGAAATCACTACGATACATTTTCTCATGCTTTTTTGCCTCTCCTATGCCCCTTTAAGCCTCTGAAAAATGTGTCATACCTTCTTAATGTGATCAACAACAGTTATAAACCCCACTAACTCCTGGTCCTCTTGCTTAGCCCAATAAGATAGTGAATGAAATAGTCAGCCATATAAAGCCTTAAATGGTGCTATCTCAATGCTAGCCTGATAACTGTTGTTATATGCAAAATCACGCAATGGTAGGTACTCCTCCCATGATCCACCGAACTCAAGTACATAAGCCCTGAGCATATCTTCGTTAATATTATTTAAGCACTCGGTCTGCCTATCACTTTAGTGGTGAAAGGTTGTGCTGACTGTAGGTAGGTACCATATTGCTCCTACATACTCTACCATATCTTGGATGTATATATAACACCTCTGTCTGACGTGATATTCAATGGTACCCCATATATCTTGATAATCTCCCTCTTGAATAATACGCTCAATTAGTCAAATGTGTAGTGAGCCGCAATTGGTAAGAAATGAGCAGATTTTATCAATCTATCCAAAATTACCCAAATGGAATCATGTCGACAGGAAGTCCTTGGCAATCCTCTGACAAAGTTCATGGATATGTCTTCCCATTTCCATCGTGGAATGGGAAACGACTATAATAATCCTCCAGGTGTATGATGCTCAACCTTCACCTGCTAGAAAATTCCATTATTCTTGATGAGCTCCAATACGTTAGCTTTCATTTCAGGCCATGAAAAATGTCTCCTCATGTTATGGTACATCTTGATCTTGAAAGGATGAATAGTGAACCGAGAACGGTGTGAATCTTAATGAATCTTATCTCCGAGCTATGCTACTAAATGTATCCACAATCTGCCTCTTAATCATAGACAATGATCCATCGTCTCTATCAAGTCAATAAAATCAGTACTTTGGGCTAATTTATTGAACCTCGGGTATAGAATGTTGACTCTCCTTTGTCACTTTTTGTGGAGATATTGTCTATAGTGTTTTCTATGAACAAATCATCACCCTAGTGTCTATATGAATATATGATTGACTCATCATCATCGCTGTTTCGAGTAATTTGTACTCATGCATTATTTGACATTTGACAACCTCGACATCTCTAGTCGATATCCTATAAAGCTGATCAGCAAATACATTAGCTTTCTTGGTTAATACTATAGACCAAATTCATAGTCCTTCAAAAACTTCAACCATCTGCAATGTCTCGTATTCAGCTCTTTCTGTGTGAAAAGGTACTTCAGAATTTTATGATCAGTATAGAGTGTTAATCTCTCTCTATACATATGATATCTCCATATCTTTAGAGCAAATACCACCACAGCCAACTCCATGTCATGAGTGGGATAATTCTTCTTATATATCATAAGCTATCTGGATGCATAAGCCACCTTGCCTCTATCCTGCATCAACGCACAATCTAGACCTGAATGAGAAACATCATATCTATCAAGAATCCTTGCCCAACCTCAGGCAATATCACCACTGGTGCGATGGTCTACAGCCTTTTAAGCTGAGCAAATGCTTCCCCGCATTCCTCAAACTACTGAAATTTGACTTCTTTATGGGTAAGTCTGGTAATTGGTGAAGCAATCTTCGAGAAATCCTTCTTAAATCTATGGTAATAACCTACTAATCCTAGAAAACTCCAAATCTCTGTGACTGATATCGGTGCTGGCCAATCCATAATAGCCTAAGTCTTGGCTTGATCTACAACAATTCCAGCTACTCCAGCCACATGTCCTTAATTCTTGACCTCTAACAATCAAAATTCACGCTTGCTAAACTTGGCGTATAGTCAGTGCTCCCTTAAAGTCTACAATGTCTCCCTGAGGTGCTGCTTGCGATCCTCATGAGCTCTCAAGTATCTCAATATATCATCGATGAAAACTATCATGAAATGATCAAGAAACAGTATCATCACCCTAATGCATCAAATCCATAAACATGGTAGTAGCTTTAGTCAAACCAAATGACATGACTATAAATTGATAATGTCCATATCTTATGCTGCAAGTTATCTTAGTCCAATCTTCATCCCTAATCTTAAGCTGATGATACCCTAATCTTAGATCTATCTTGGAGAACAATCGCTCCTCTCTGCTGATCAAATAAATCGTCAATCTCCTGTAATGGATACCTATTTCTAATTATGACTTTATTTAACTGTTAGTAGTCAATACATAGTCTCAAATTACCTTCTTTCTTTTTCACAAGTAGGATAGGTGCTCCCCAAGGCGACATTGAAGGTGTCATGAATCCCTTCTGCCCCAAATCCTGAAGCTGATTCCTCGACTCCTCCAACTCTCTCAGAGCTATGCGGTACGATAGTATAGAAATAGGTCTAGTGCCTAGTATTAACTCAATTATAAAGTCTATCCCTCTCGATGGTGATAAATCATGTAAGTCCTCTAAAAACATGTCTGAAAAATCACAAACTACTAGAATAGCCTCGAGTCTGGGTCCGTAACTCTCTAGTATTGTATATAATGATACCATAGTCTCCATATCTCCACTAGTTGCAATTTAACCTCCAATGCCCTTGACTCTTAGTGTAATACCATTATATGTGAACATTGGATGCCTTGGGATCTCAAATATCACTATCTTACAGAAGCAGTCGATATGAAGGTGATACACTACTAGTCAATCAATTGCTTACAATGCATCAAAGTCTAATCATTCGAGCACTCTAAAGTCTACAACTAACTTTACCCCTCTCTTTAATGGACATCCCTTGACAAGACAATTAGGGTATCCGAAGCTGCAGTTCTCAAAATCAAATGTACGCTAACCTTAACCGTTGTCAACCCTAAGATTTCCTATCATGCAACCAGAAATGAAAGATAATGTAGAACCGAAATCAAATAGAACATATAAATCTCTATTAGAAATGGAAACTATACCCTCAATATGCCCTCGAGTAGCCTCTGCATCTGGCTAAGCTAGTATATGTATGCCCTTGCGAATCTATTGGGGAATACTATCACCAGCTGTGGAAAATCTCTCATTATTTGTCTAACCTGACCACACCTACAATAAGTAATCAGCCTACGATGACTCCATGCTCGATCCTGGGCCTGTCCTTGTAACTTTCTATGTTAGAAATGTTAGGTTTTGGAGATCCAGCGCAACAAAAGTTTTTCGAAACCATTTTGAACATCCCTAAATCAAGATCATATCTATTCCATTAAATTAATTTACCTATAGAAACAAATAATATCTTAACCAAAACAATTCCATGTCTTCCTTGTCTCGCAAAACTCTCTAGAAAAATCTCTACAACAAGTGTGCTGATGTCTTATTTAAGTACAATAGGTCAAGTTGTAAAAGAACTTCATCTCCTAGTTACATTCCAAATAGAGTCTTAGATAAAGTCCAACTCTAAAAAAGATAGAGTCATAGAAAATCTACAATTACTAATCCAACAATAGTTGTAATTTATTTAAAACTAAAATAAGAATTCAAGTCATACTATAATTTCAATTAGAGTCCTATTCAAAATAGGATTTACCAAGAGACCCAATTTCTAGTCACACTAGAAATGCAAGAGATTTTGAATCCTATTTAAACTAGGACACTTAATGAGAATCTACAAAATGAATTTTATCAAATAAAATTCATCAACCTAGTCAATATTAAATTGTGCAAATATGTTCTTTATGTGTGACCTAAAAGGTTTATACAATGTTGGCACTCAACCGAAAACCCTTTTTCAACCATTAAATCAAAGCGGCCTTTAGCATTTATGACTACCCAAGTTGTACAAAGATTAATAAATTGATACGACCTAATAGCCAATGTTTATCATATCCTTTTGTAACGCAGTATATTTTGATTGAACAAAAGACATGGAATGTCACCTTATAGTTCGATCTACTAGTCTCAATCTCCAAGTAGACTTAAATTGTCAAGTGATATTGATTTAATTAATTCACTAGACATGGCCATTTATCTGTTTAACATATTGAGGGGCCCAATAGATATCTCTCTCTAAAAATAAGGACAAATTTCATCTTGATCAATCAACATCCACACTTTAGACAAACAATAACCAATCACAACTATATTATCATCTGGTTAAAGATGACATTTAGTTATCTCAAACCATTGTGCTTCTAATGTTAGAGTCTTTGGTGATCTCAAGTCAAAGGACCAAATGACATAACTATCAAGAGAAACCTTTATGACATTAACCATGTAACGTTCTCATAATCGGTATGTCCAGCATCTGTTCCCAATAGGTAACCATAACCGTATTTGTATACGCATAATCGTCACATAATTATCAGTAAAAACTCATACTAGCCTAGATTTATCATTGTTCCCATAGTAATAATTGACTAAGTACGTTTAGAATTATATAAAAATCATTCATGGATACTATTATAAGAGAAACATGCGTCTACTTATAATAGTTAAACAATGTTTGCAGAATTGGTCTAAGGCATATACACTAATATCTCCCGCTTGCACTAGGTCCAATCTAATACGTATCCAATGTTGTGTTGCCTTAATGCATTATTAGTGGAATAGGTTTATATATGTATCTACATTGCTAAATATTTGTGTTTTGCAAATCATCCCGTTATCTCTATAACAAGGTGATAAACACCAAAGTGATTGTTAAAATTGATTATTTATTTAGTGTGACTTACATTCCATAACCTAAATTTGTTTGTTGGTTTTGCAATAAAGAACAATGATCTTTCCAACACTTGGAACCACACCAAATTCAATCATGAACCTCATGATCAAAAAGTTTTCTATATCGGCATCTAATGCTGTTAAAAACTCAATTTCTGTTGTACAACTTGTTAGAGTGAGTTTAAAAAGTTTTCTATATCATCCAACGAAGTTAACATATATCCATATTGCGATCATTTATTGTTTATATTAAATTAAAAGTTTGCATTTTTTTAACAAATTGCAAGACACATATCTTTCAAAGCTCTACAAATTCAATAAAATTTCTTAATTGCTCCTGAAGTACTTAAGAATGTTATCAATAAATAAGCAGTAACCTTCACTAAAATCTATGAGATATATGTATGTTTTGCCTAAAGCATATGACATATCAAGTTAAATGCAAAGTATAACATATGAGATGATTCTCATAGCTAATGCTTTTGGAATCATATTCACATTGTCTTTCTCATCATTTGTCCTAAGATTTTGAGTCTTGCAGAGACTTATATGATAAGACATAAGTATGAATTTTTTTTAAGAATCTCGCATACTGAAACATTTTTCAATTATTTGCGTACATAAGCACTCTAATTTAGAGTAATTAGCCTCTTATATCTATATCTGACTCGCGCTGAACACATCAATAAAATAAAAATTAATAAACCAACTATTTTGTAGTATAGTGACAAAAGGTCGATCCCACAGAGATTGGTGGTCTAAGGTTAAAAACAACGAAAAGGAAATATCGAGGGTTTTATATAAATAATTTAACCAACTAATCTAACTAAACTAAATAAATTAAATAATTAAAATAAATTTAAAAACAATTAATGAACACCTAAGTAATACAAATGTCTACGGTTCCACAAATCAGGATCAAGACTTAATGGCAATCATGGTCTTCAATTTTTCTAAAAAAGTTATTAAGTTATCTTCTCCTAGATTAGCTATAGAAAATCGACATCCACCAGAAATCAGTCTTTCCCCTAATCTCGATAGCCCGGACGTCTGCCAGTAACTGCTTTCCTAATTAAAGCATTACCCTAGACTTCTACCAAACATGTTTAACACACTAACCACAATAATATGGGTCTATGGGAACACTAATCCTAAATAACCGGATCACATCCACTTTCGATTTAACCTAAATTCAATTATTGCACACTCAAGAGCTGAAAGGGTTTTTCAGTAAACGAGTAAGTGTTCGTCACTTTATTGGTCCAAAAATACAATTTCAAGGATACATCAGTCCAAATAACTATAGAATGTCCATCTAAAAGCATGCAGTGGCCATATACATACCCTAGATCTAAACCATATTCATTAAAATCAACAACAATGAAATAGGGGAATTAAACTAAATTAAATAATAAAATAAAAGATCTCACATAATCTGCCATGAATCCATAATCCCGACTTGTTTCCCCACCTACCTAAGAAATAATCATCGACAAGTCAATGCTAAAAACATAATAGTCGATGTTTTTTTGATAATACCCTAAAGTTCTTAATATATGAAACTACTAAAAATTGGTCCCGAGAGGTGAGGGAAACTAATTTTGTCAGCTGATCTCATAACAATTGCACCGAGGAGCATCTAGGGGGTTGTTTTTGGGTTAAAAACTGCCATCATCCACATGTCTACAACCGATAGGCTATTTTGCCTACCGTGCGTTGACGTGTCCACTACCTATTGGACGAGATCACTTACATGACGCGTTGGTTGGTGGAAGGCCAACACGTGTCAACTGCTGATTGGTGAAAAAAGGGAGACTGCTGACATGACACGTTCTGATTAGTTAAAGAAGCTGCTGGTGACATCCGAGGTGAATGAGACCGCGCCAAGTTGCAGTAAGGGAGGCGGTGAAGAAGGCTCGCATAAAGCCGTGCGAAAATCTGAGAGACTGCACTAATGAGTGTCTCGAGGAGCATCCAAAGCAACTGAGGCGAAAAGAAAAAAATGGTTGGATGTGTTGTGTGGTCGAGCTAACGTGGTAGTGTCTCATTAACGGAAACATGCTGGTGACATGCCATGATAGGGGTGAGGTGGCATTGTTGTGGCTGCTTGCGATTGGTTGTTGACGCCACATGGAGCGCTCAGATTTAAGAAAAACACTGGAAATGACCTGATTATCTAATTGCAAAGTGACATGTGGTGGCCTACTGGGTCTGCTGTCTCCTATTCTACCCACAGTGGTGCACGTAAATCGAGGCAAATCTTTGGGCATCTGATCAGTTCATGTAAATACTCCATTTTGAATATTTTTTTGCATTGAATTCAACTGTGCACTCCGTTTCAATAGGAAATGACCAATATATATAATTAAATTTATATTTTAGAGATTTTCCACAATTAAATATA
Source organism: Stephania yunnanensis (assembly GCA_039657365.1). Lineage (NCBI taxonomy): Eukaryota > Viridiplantae > Streptophyta > Magnoliopsida > Ranunculales > Menispermaceae > Stephania > Stephania yunnanensis. The sequence goes on along the minus strand of CM077583.1, from coordinate 32,579,060 downwards.
CTAAAATAAACTACTAAAGTTATTTAAATACCAACTTATCAAATACCTCCAAACCTAAGACTTTGCAAATCCCGAGCAAATGTGTAAATGACAAAATAAACGAAACTAGACTCCTAATATAAATATGCAATGACCTAATTAATCCTTTTCCCGACTCAAATTCATGGAGTTCCTTTGGTTTACATAATCATCAAGTTAACAAGCCGTTCAAAAGATTTCGTAGTTTTGATATGTCAAGACTCGCAACCCAAACACAATTACGATCCCACTTTGAAGATATAGATCCGGTCAAAATAAAGGCCATCAACTACTCACTATTTTCTTGGTCTATACATTCAAGCACACAAGTTTAAAATATCACTTAATTTAGTGAAATCACTCAAGCTAAATCTATTATTTGAGGAGTTTGCACAACTTTCGCCTTTATTTTTTTAGTTTTTTCACTTTTTTTCTCCTTTTTCTCTCAACGAATATGATCCCTACTCCATTTTCTATTGATCACTTTTTTCACTTTTTCCCACCACAAGTTTACCTGCTCTTTTTCCTATGGAAATCTTTGGGACTCTCTATATTAACAAAAAAAATTATGTTCGCCCTACTCACTTCCACTATAATCAAGTAAATTCTCAGAATATGGGTTAAAATATCAATACTTGCATAAGTCTGACCGTCTACTCCATTTCGTTATCTAGCTCAAAGTCCAACCTTCAACTTAGTCCCTGATCCTAAAATCATAAAAATGCAAGGGTACGGACTCAATTGAGTGTTTCTCCTAGTTTTCCTAAAATTTCAAGCAAAAAGGCAATTGTAATTTACTCATCCTCAACCAAAGGCATGAAAAAAGTTTTGGGTGACTCTAAACAATAAAAAAATGAAATATATTAAATACATGCATGAAAGTGTATCATATCCTAATGAAATGAGAAAGAAATATGAAAGGATAAGAAATGAAAGAAATGGAATAAATGATATAAAACACCACCATCACCATCCGATTATCGCATATAATTGCATAAAATAATTAAACGATCTCACTGCGGTCTTTTGCAAAGAATCCATCCAAACTCAATCCACAAATCTTTAAAGTACTCTCAAACTTATTACAAACCTTGTCTTCAAGGTTCAAAACAAGTCAAGGAATCCATGCAACAAGAAAAAAAAAGTGGTGAAAAAGAACATGGATAAATAAATAAGAAGATGATACAAATGTTTCCATAACAAAAGTCTCTAAAAACTAGTGAACACACAAAATCTCTCATATCTAGGTGACTAAGGAAATTATGAAAAAATAATCATAACATGAGAAAGAACTAGTAAACATAGGAGTTAACTCAAATGATTCCTATCAAGTCAACTAGGGATGAAATCAACAAGATGATGGAATGAAGTTTAGGGTTTTGGGTCTACTCAAAGACCCGCCACTAATGCGGTGACTTAAGTTGGATGTGTCCCAACAACGTCTCAAAACTCCTAAAATCATATAAACATGTTAATTTCAAAATAAAAAATGCTCAAATTATGCTAAAAAATATAATCCATAGTCAAACCTGACAAAACTCACGGGGTGGTCCAATTCATTAAAATAAATAATAATAATAATAATAATAATAATAATAATAATAATAATAATAATAATAATAATAATAATAATAATAATAAAATAAAAATACCAAGAAAGAAAACCATCGACATTGGTGGTCTTTTTAAGGTTAAAAGCAACAAAAAGGAAAAATTGGGATTTTAAATAAATAATTTAACTAACTAATCTAACTAAACTAAATAATTAAAATAACTTTAAAAACAATAAATGAACACCTAAGTAATACATAGGTCTTCAGTTCCACAAATCAAGAGCAAGATTTCATGGCAATCATGGTCTTCATTTTTTTCCAAAAAGTTATTAATTTTGGTTCTCTTAAAGAAGCTATAGAAAATCGACATTCGCCAGAAATTACTCATTCCCCAATCTTGATAGCCTGGACATCTACCACCAACTGCTTCCCTAATTAATGCATAACCCTAGACATCCGCCAATCGTGTTTAACACACTAACCGCAGTAATATGGGTATGTGGGAATACTAATCCTAAATAACCGGATCGCATCCGCTTCCGATTTAACATAGATTCAATTGTTGCACACTCAAGAATCGAAAAGGTTTTACTGCAAACGGGTGTGTGTTCGTCGCTTTATTGGTTCAAAAGTACAATTACACGGATACAATCGGTCTAAATAACTATATATAAAGTGTCCATCTAAAAACATGCACTGACCACATACATACCCTAGATCTAAACCATATTTATTAAAATCAACAATAACGAAATAAGATAATTAAACTAAATTAAATAATAAAATAAAAATCTCACATAATATGTTATGAATCCATAATCTCAACTTATTTCCCCACCGACCTATGCAATCATCGTCGAGAAGTCGATGCTAAAAATATAAGATTCGGTGTTTTTCGATAATACCGTAAGGTTCATAATATATAAAACTACTAAAAATTGGTCTCGAGATGTGAGAAAAACTAATTTTGCAGGTTGATCTAGTAACACGTGCGTCGAGGAGAATCTAGGGGTTATTTTTGGGTCAAAAACTGATGTCCGCCACATGTCTACAGTCAATAGGTTGTTTTGTCTACTGTGCACTGATGTGTTCGCTGCCTATTGAACAAGATCGCTTGCATGAAACGTTGGTTGGTGAGGTCGACACGTGTCTTCAGGTGATTGGTGAAGAAAATGGAAACTGCTAACATGGCGCATTCCGATTGGTGGAAGAAGCTGCTGGTGACATCCAGGGTCAATGAGAGCACACCACTTGGCAGCAAGGGAGGTGGTGAATAAGGCTCGCATAAAACTGTGCAAGAATTTGAGAGACCGCACTAATGCATATCTTGGGGAGCATCCAAAGCAGCTGAGGTGAGGAGAAAGAAATGGTGGGATGTGTTGTATGATCGACCTGATGTGGCAGCGTCTCATTGGCGAAAACCTGATGGGGACATGTTATGACAGGATAAGATGGCATTGATATGGCTGCTTGTGATTGGTTGTTGATGCCACGTGGAGCGCTCGGTTTGAAGGAAAACACTGGAAATGACATGCTTATCCAATGGCAAAGTGACATGTGGCAGCCTACTGGGTTTGTTATCTCCTACTCTACTTACTGCGTAGCACGTAACTCGAGAAAAACTTTTGAGCATGTGATCATTGCAAGTAAATACTCCATTTTAAGTATTTTCCGCCCCGGATTCAGCCATGCACTCCGTTTCACCTGAGAATGACATATATATATATATAATTAAATATATATTTTAGAGACTTTCAACAATTAAATATAATAAAATAAACTAATAAAATTGTATAAATACTGACTTATCAAATACTACTAAAATTATATAAATATCGACTTATCAATCTCTATGGATTTATATCACAGGGATAAAGACCTAATTGTCTAAGAATTTTATTTAGAAACTTTCCTCAACCGAGGCATGAAATCTTGTTAGGTTTGGACATTGTTTCTAATGAATAATATATCATCAACATCCAAATTTAGAAAGATATTTGTGGTCCTACTAATCTTTGTGTATACATAAGGTTTATCTTCGATTCAATGAATTTAGTTCATTAATTATTTCATTAAAACAAAGATCTCAACTCTGATAAGCTTACTACAATCCACAAATGGATCTTTTTAACTTGCATACCTTTCTAAAATTCTCAAGATAATCAAAACCCTTAAGTTGTATCTTACATATCTTTAAAGAGCGTAGTGCGGTGCTATTTTGACTGTCATTTGTCATATCTTATAGTCAAATAATGAAGTAATGACAATTAGAATTCTAGAACTCGAGCTTAGCTACTAGTGAGAAATATTATCATAATTAAGACTTGGATTTAGATTGAAATCTTTCAATAACCTTTTTTTTTGTTTTTCATGAAATTTTGAATCATTTACATCTAATGGTCATACCACTTTCAAGTAAAAAATCAAGTCCTAAACTTGAATAGCATACTTAAAATTAAAATTCAGAGTTTATTAACACTTAGTCTTTTCATCCAATACAGACGAGACATGTCTCTTGATTAGTGATTTATTCTGATCCTGTATAAAAAAATATATCACAACTATCAATGATAACAAATTCCAAATTTCCCTAGCCAATTGCTTATTATTTTATATTTTTAAGAGATATATGTTACTTGTGTATACTCAACTAGTTCAAAACTTTATTGAACATCCTAAAGTGATTCAGTTCTCATTGCGGCTCTTAAACATTTCAAGAGTTATTCTATTCCCAATAGTGTCTTTGAAATAAACTCTTTATTTAGAAAGACATCATTTAGAGAAACAAACTATTTGCTCTCAATTGTATAAAATAGTATCATAATGTTCAACCACAGTTAGACACAAAACGATTTAGGCATCAAAGTTTATGTGACTTAGCGTCTTAAGCAAGTCTCGCCACCTCAAATCTCAAGAAAAGACAAACTATGTTTTTTTATTTCATATTGTATATTGAGTTTTATCAACCACTTCACAAAAAATAAGGTTTAGTGGGAAGTGCAGTGGTTTCTAAAGTATAGCCTCAATAAGACATGTTAGGAAGGTTTGTATGACATCATAAATCGAATTATATCTTATATAGTTCGATTTCTACTCTTAAAACATCAATTACTCAAATAGTGTTCCTAGCGGAGTTGATTGCAAGGCAATCCCACAAGTTCAAAGACAGTCATTTGAACTCTTAGCTCAAATAATATCCACCTTGATCTATTTAAACTATGTTAATTGCCAGGTTATGGCCTGCTTCTCCTTGACGCCTCATGACTTTACGAGTAACTTACACTTTTCTTGCTAACCTTAGTTCCGCTAACTAACCTTTACATAATTACAATAATTCAGTCAGCCAATTATTTAATTTATCAGGTTATATTATAATTTTATAGCAGAAGTCTTTTAATGAATAACTAATGCAATATTCAACAATCTTAATTAGTGAAAAACCCGACAAAAAATTCCATGTATATATCATAATGAGTTAAGTATAACAAAAGTTTCATATACATGGAATTAATGTTTATGGTCCCAAAAACCCAATAAAATTAAAATAAATACATAATGATATCACACAAGTGTTGGCTCCTTAATCTCAGAGGTAGTCCCCAGTACTTCCTAGTCCTTGCCCTTGCTCGTGCAAAGATCTGTACTCAGTCACCCAACAAATATAGTGACGAGTCTAGTGAGTAAAATCCTTAGAAAAGTCAACACAATATTCATGGATTAAAACTAATAAACTACAAGACATGTGAATATAACTCCTGACAATATTTCATCATATTCCCACGAATTTAGGCAACATACGACAAGCAAAAACAGCAGCATGAAATAAATAAACAATACATACCAGCTAAACCAACTTAGAAACAAAGCATTCATTAGTAAACATATGTATAGTCACAGGAAAACCCCGACATACACCAGCTAGTAATCGGTAAATCAAATAGAAACAACGTATATACTAACAGGCTTACAGTGACTAAACCTTAACTTCAGTTATCTGATCAGCCCCTCCAGATGCTATTTCAAGTCAAGGGAACACCTTAAGTCCTTCCCGACAATCGTAGATAAGGTTGCAAGTGGGGCGGCGCGGGGCCGGGATCTCAATTACCTTTCCTGCCTCGCGGAGGCGCAGGGTAGGGATTTATTTTTCAAAATTCCCCGTGGGGTAAACTTTGCGGCCCACGCCCCACTCCGTGGGGATTTTTGCTGGGCGTTTAATCCTCGCGGTGCCCCATCAATTTTGTAAAAAATATCTATGTTTATCTTCATTCATTGCCAAGGGGATCCCCGCACCCCACTAAATTTATATAAGTGCATATTTTTATTCTCAATTTTCAAATTTTTTTTCACTTGACTACTTTATAATAAGATAGATAAACTATCTTAGATTACTATATCCCAAAAATATTAGTAAATACAAATAGAATCAACTTTAAATGCAAGCAAAGAATCTTCATTTCATTCTAAACAAAAAACACATAAATAAGTGCATCCTTATGTATTCTCAAAAGAATAAATCATGTTACATATAAATACAACACTCAATAGCGTAAACTATGTGGCATGTAGATACAAAATAGCAAACTATGCTAACTAGCCGACATATTTTCATCTATATCTATATATATATATATATAGCTACCATTACGGCTGAACATATATATAGTATTTCTTACTTGAATTAATTTAATTACCTACTTAGTTGACTGAAATAAACTTTATTACTTAAAAAATAAACTATATAATCATGTAATTTATGACTTCTAAATGTATTGTATTATACTAGTGAATCATGACTTCATGATAATTGATCGAACCTATTTAATTAAAATGACTTGCAAATATATTAAATACTCAATTTATGACTTGCAAATATATTAAATACTCAATTTTATGACTATATTATGTATCATGTATTAAATAATCAACTGTTTTTTTAGATTTAAATTTATAGTTTATTATAATAAATTATTTAGTAAGGTAATTAATTTGATTATAATTTTATATTTTATAGTTGTGTATGTCATGTACAATGTTAATTGCTAATATAAAATATGTATTTATCATATCACATTTATAACGTATATATGGTAATTTAGTATCGATAAAAGTTTAGTTAGATTGAATTAAATCTTATTATGAAAATATTATCTTCATTAATTTACAAATTATTAGATATTATCCCCACCAAATACAGTAAACAATAAATATGATTCAATACTTATGACAATTACATGTGATTTGTGCAATGGTTCACCAGTTATATGGTTGAGTTGATTGTGAGGGGTTCGATTCATTTGAATTGACTTTTGGATAAGTTTTTAAAACTCTAAAAAACCTATGATCCCATGCAGGGGATGGAGAATCCCCACGGAGAACCTCAACGAGAATCCCTACGGGGTGAGTGGACGGGGATTCTCCGCAGGGCACGAGTATGGGGTACGGGGCGGGAAAACTGCACGGGGCAATAGTAACCCCCGTCCCTGGCCCGCCCCGTATGACGGAGCAAATGTTGGCCCCACAATCCGCCTCGTGGGGGCAAAAATGTAGGGAATATCCGCCCCGTCACAGCGGGGCCCCAAGGGTGACAAGGATTCCCCGCCCCACCTGCAACCCTAGTCGTATATATATTCTATTGCCATCGACACGAGCACTAAACACAAGTAAAGCATTCAAGAGATTTACCCACAACCAATATATGCACAAACCGAAATAGGAGAGAAACCTCATTTGTGCCTACCAACAGTTACACATGAAATGTGATATCGATAATTCAAAAACCATGAATTTTGTGAAGCATTCTCAATGGGTTTACGCACCTCAATCCGCACTTCGACTTCCCTAGACTCCCTTATCCAACCCGACTAGCTCCCTGATACTCAAGCTACTGTCCCTTAATTCCCTAATGTCCTATTTTACATGTTTAGTAAGTTTGTAGGTGTTTGGGATATGTATTAAGTCCAAAATCTCAAAATAGCCCTTTATGTTCAGTTTATATTTGTCATTAGCGCGCTATAGGAATGGTGTACTGCGCTATTACAGTAGCGCGCTATGGAAATGATGTAGCGCACTACTAATCTCTCGTTCGGAAGAAAAATTGAAAACGTAAAATGATTAGCGCGCTAACCGTTCCAAGTAGCGTGCTACCTAGCCTCTGGGACAAAAATCTCAAGTCAATAATTATGTATTTCCCTTCCATTTTAGCTACCTAAACCTACCTAACATACTCTCCACGTGAATCTAATCAAAATAACACCCAAAAACAAAAGACCAGCCCTTTCAAATTGGAATTTTAACAAAAACACTCAAAATTGGGTTTATTGAAAAGAGTAGAAGATGGAGATGATGATTACCTAGGATTGAGTCCTCAAATTGGCCTCCAAAGTGTTGAATTTTGATTCTTAATTATAAATCACCCCTCTTTCTTTCTAAATTCTAGAATGAAATTTGATTTCGTTTGCATCTATTGATCAAACCATCCTTATTATATATTAAAGTTGGATTGATTTCTAGCCTTTGATCTCAATGTGTTTACATATCTTGAAGTTTGTCTAATTGTTCACCTCTAGCCACTTATGCACTCACTCCAACTCACTCAGTCCATGTGACACATATTTTCTACTCTCATAGCTCCTAGATGTGGCAATGTGCATCTCTAGAAAAATCATATAGTTCCAAATTAATTAATTAAACTATAGGCATTGATTTATTTTAATTTAATTGCAATAACTTAGGTCCATTTAATACATATGGCTAGTGTTTTATTTATCAAAAAATAATCGACTTATGGTCCCACTAACATTTGACTACCCAGTACTCAGTGCCTCGCATCTTGACACACAATTCGAGGCACACCATAGCCTATTGTTTTAATTAGAATTAGTTTAGCCTATGGTCACATTACCTATTTAATTGATTTACTATTCATCTTGACATGGATTAGTCGAGTTTCCTAGCATACCCGTAGTTCACCTACCTAACATCCGCGTTGACGAGCCTTTCGAGGCGGACACTCGTCAAACCAACTCACCCGATAGGAACATACACACATGCGGTGCAATATAATAATAATAATAATATTTATTTAAACAACCACATATACACAACCACCATCCATAAATAATCTATTTTCTCGATTCTCGTGTCCGAGTCAACTAAGTTGTCCACATAACGCTCGAATTACGATTGTTAATTTCTGAGATTAACTCTAATTCTAGTTTTATTAATTTTGGTCGTTACATTAATAGTTTGCCAAGTGATTTTTAAATACTCATTTTGAATTGTTCATAACAATTCAAAATTATTTTTTCCTAATAGGATTTGCCATTCATTATAAAATGAACAATTTCATTTTAGAATTAACAAAATCTATTCTTTAAGCCTTATCTTTAGAACTAGGCAAAGTCTAGCTCACAACTAAGGTTTCTATGTCCGACATAAACACCTTTCATAGCTTTTACATTCCCTTTATCATTTTTATTAAGTTCCTTTATATTACAAACCATCAAATATATCTTCAAAGTCCCTTTTTTTAATATTCAATCTTTTAGTTTTTAACATCTTATGCAACTGTAAACATATTTCTTCTTGTCATTCATATTATATAGTTCAAAACTATTTTAATGAATTATAGATCAAATCTATAACTAACTTTTTGTACATAAAGATTCAAGCCTTTTGAGATAATTACTACAGTCTTTTCATGTTCCAAACACAAAAACATATTAATATATACACCTAGAAGATTATGCAAAATAATTTATTACTAAGTAATTAAACTCCCACTAAATCAATAACTCTCGTAAAAATTAATTTAGTGGTCTAAGATCCATATTTCACTTAATTTTGAGACAGCTAGGGCATGCCACTCAAAATCAAATTATTTGGGTAAGTAACCCTTACCAATTGCATCACATGAAACTTTTAGGTTATGAGACGGACATCATACATCACAACATGTTATGTAACATTTATATCTAAAGCCCAAAATTGTTTTGATAGCTTTATTATGTCAAACAATTTTAAAACATCCAGTTAACAGTTATTCGGTTTTCCTCACCAAGATAACACAATACATTATACAAAACATACCCATATTAATTTCATCGAGGCCTTGACAAGTGTTTTAAAATTTGGTGGCATTGACTTAAAAATTTTTTAAAGAGGGATTTTAAAAAGTTTTATGTTCCTTTTTGTATTTTTATGATAATTAATTCTAGCATCTATTTAATCATGGAATATTCTATATACCCAATATGCATAGAATAAAAATCATAAAATAAAATAGGAAACAATTTCATGTACATAAGCATCATAAAACAAATTAAGAAATTAAACAAACTATACCTTATTAGAAAAAGTTTCATGCGCCTTCAAAAATTATATTTCCGTTAATCTCGTTAACTAAATATATCTTCGTAAAATATTCATGCACCTTGAAAAGTTATATTATCGTTGTGGGTAAGGTCAAGGAATTAGCTCCTTGAGCTTGAGGAATTTATTATCTAATAATAAGATTATTCATGAAAATATATTTTTCAATCAAATCTCCTTGATTTATAGATAAGCTATAATTTGTAATGCCAAGAAAATTAAATCTTAATTAATCTAGATATCTAGTGACGTACATATCAGTAATAGAACTGGATCTCAATAGAGACATCTAGACAAGTTTTAGGTATTTAGAGGCGTACACATCAGCACGATAAAAGGATATCATGATAACTACTAACTATTGATATATATATATCTTATCACTAATTGCCTTTGAAGTACAACCCAACATCTTAGAATGCATTGGACTAACAACTCAATGTGCACGTCATCCATGATTTCTGGATCTTCATCTAATTCTACTCGATCATGCTACACTACCCTACAATAAACTCACTCAGGCAAAATCGTATGTGGTACTTTTTAATAGCCATATTTATTTCATTATAATCAATTCTACAATAAAAAGATTATCAATAATCAATAGCCATATTCATGCAAGGCATCGCGTGCACAAGTTACCTTAATAAAGTCCACGCAGGTTTTAATAGAACCAGTGAAAATTCAAGATGGCTTTCTCACAAGAATTCAAACAAGAAGCATATCACATACATATCTATTGCACGCCTTTAATTATATATACAAATATAAGAGGCACATGCAATAAGCATAATGGAATCAAACCTCGCTCTAATAGCACTATTGGGTTTCGGGGATCAAGCGCAGCGGAAGTTTTTTGAATATCCCCGAATAAAGATCTCGTAGATTACATTAAATTTATGTACCAATAGACAAAAAATAATACTTTCACAAGAACAATTCCTTATCTGCCTAGTTTGGTGTTGATCGATTCCTTCAAGACACTGGCAAACACGAGCATCCTCTATCAGAAATTCACACACGAACGGACGATCACGATCCGAAGTGCTAGCGCCTAAAATTCTAGGGAAAAACTCTCACAAAACTCTCTAGAAAATCTTCTACAACTACTATGACTTTCATGTCTTATTTGTAGTACAATAGGTTGAGTTTAAAAGAACTCCATCTCCTAGTCACACTCCAACTAGAGTCTTCAATAAATCCCAACTATAAAAGGATGGAATCATAGATACTCTACAATTACTAATCCAAGAAGATTTGCAATTGACCTAAAACTAAAAAAAAATTAAAGTCATACTATAATTTCAATTAGAGACCTATCAAAAATATGATTTACTAAGATACCAAATTTCTAGTCACACTAGAAATGCAGGAGAGTTTTGAATCCTATTCAAAATTGGACACTTAATAAGTCAAATCATTGTGCTTTTAATGTTAGATTCTATAGGTAAAATTCACTCATACATCCTACAACTAACGCAACAACCTTTACTCCATTTCCAACTCGTAAGATGACTTCTCCTTTCTTTAGCTTTCTACTTTTGGTGAAACATTGCACATTAATATAAATATGAGATCCACATTCATTATCCAATACTCAGGAATCACTAGTAGATAAGTTAACGTCAATAAAGTAAATACTTGAACCAGTAGTCGCACTACTCTTCTTTTTCTTTAGATTTTCATGAAAGAGTTTGCAATTTTTTAACCAATGCCCATGTGCAAGGCAGAAATGACAATTTCCTTCATTTTCCTTGTCCTTCTGGACTATTAAGTAGAAGCGACATTAGGCTTGACTTGTTCCATAGGCTTTGTCACAGTCACAAAAGTCTTGGCAACTTTACCATTTCCATTTCCTTTTTTTTTTTTTTTTTTTTTCAGAGCCTTTCCTTTATGAACCATCAACATATTAGCAATGGGTTTCTTGACATTTTGCTCAACAGATTTAATCATCAAATTCAAATCTTAGATAGACTTATCCATGTTATTAATGTTATATTTCATCGCAAATTATAAATAATTATCAGGAAATGAATTTCATATCAAATTCGTAGCCAACTCTTGACTTATGGGAAATCCTAGTCAGTCAAGATGATCAATATAGCCCTTCATTTTCAACACATGAGGACTAACTGATGCACCCGCAGTCATTTTTCATGAATGAAGGTTTTTTATTTTCTTGAACCTTTCTCGCCTAGCTTGCTGTTGGAACATTTCCTTCAGCATTGTAGCTATGTCGTAAGCTTCCATGTGTCCATGTCCTTTCGATGTTCAGGAACCAGGGTTGCCAACATAGTGCATATACCATTAGTCGAGTCATTGACATGCTTAGTATGTGAATCTTTTACGACTCTGAATGTATTTTTTGGTAGTTCTTCATGAATAGGATTATCTAGGACATACAACTAGCGTTCATGCTTAAGAACAAGTCTCAAGTTTTTGAACCAGTAAAGAAAGTTTTTCCCAAGCAACTTATCCTTCTCAAGGATGGATCGCGGTGATAAGGGATTAGTGTGAATTAAAGAGGCCATAGATCTACAATAAAGATTATGCAAAAGTTTATTTTAGTATAGAAGAATAGACTCCTACTAAATTAACAACCCACCTTAAAACACTATGTTAATTTAAGGGACTAAAATCCATGTTTCACCTAATTCCAAGATAGCTAAGACTTGATAGGTTGAATTAGGTTATTTAGGTAGGTACAAATTACCAATTACATCTTATGTAACTTTTAATTTTTTTATGAGATTATGACATCTTATGTCTTAGCATGTGTTATCTCATCTAGTGCCTAAAGCCCAAAATCGTTTTGATAGCTTTATCAAGTCTAACCATGTCAAACATTACAGTAATCATTACTCAACTTGTCTCACTTAGATAACACAATACAATCTTAAGAGGCATATCCATATTGATATGATTGAAGCCTTGAGAGTTTTTGAGAATGGATGGCAGTTGAGTTAAAATTTGGAAGAGGGCATTTTTTATTTGTTTTTGCGATCATTAATTAAAACAGATAAATTTTACATATTAAAATGCATGTACGATCTCTAAACAAGGTAGGAAAATTTAATATTATTGACTGTCATACTAATTTTCTTGCGCTATGAACAGTTATCAGGAGTTCCATTGGCCAGTCAGCGGGCGATGGTTTCACTGGCTACTCAACGGAAGGGGTACAGGTTGCAACGCTCGAGTTTTTTTTTTTTGGACAACGAATTTCAGTTGAAAATTGAAAATTGCCTAAAATCTCTCATTATTTTAGTCAATCCAATTCACCAAAGTTGCCCCTCATTTTAATTCCAAATATATTAATTAAAATGTATTTAAGTAACTCGTGCCAACCTCAAACTTAATATGTTATCCCAATCCAATTAAAATTTGTTATATATATCACCTATCTCATTGGATTTGTAATTCTTATCTAATTACATGTTTATCTCCTATCTAACAGGAATATACTAGCAGATAATAACAATGAGATATATGATCAAAATAAATTTCGATTCTTATTCATACGAAACAAGCAATTCAATCAAGAAACGAAATATTAATCATGCATTCATCACCAGAATCATATTAATTTATCGTATTAACCTAAACTTGATTTCTATCATAGAGACCTAAATAATTATTGAACAAAAATGAAATATATATTTAACACCATTATCACATTATCCTAAACATTACTTCTACCATGTGAACATACAAAATTTGCATGGTTCAATATTAAAACATATGTTAATCAAAATATTCTAAACATGAATTCTATCATTTAAATAAATCATGTGTATATATCAATATACATGAATTAACGACATGCTTTAAAAGTAATTCATGATAATAGTTTTCATAGAACCTCTATGTATTATATACGTTAGCGAGGATCACGTTTTCATACATATATTATACATACATCATAGAAAACATGCAAACTTTTAATAGAACTGAGCCTATGGCTCTGATACCATAGTTTTGTCACGTAGCAGAAAATTCAAAACAATTTATGAATAGCCCCAACAGGATCGAAAATATGTTCAATTAAACTAGATCTACAAAAGTAAAACCTTTCCTTAATCTGTTATTTTCTTCTCTGATTGTTCGATCCCCAAGACGTTCAAACGCCCATCCTCTATCAGAAATCCGCACGCGAATATTGACAACAATTTTGAGTGTTAGCCCTAAAAAAGATAGAAAATATTTTTCCTTCTCTCCTAAAATCCTGAGTTCTCGAAAATAGCAAAATGAGAATTTTATTTTATTTTAGGGTTTTAACCTTTATTTATCTGTATAGATAAGCCCTCACTTAAAATCCTATTCGTAATACAATTATTATATTTAGTTAGTTTAAGTAAATTACACATACGCCCCTATTAATAAGTTATCACATAACAAATTGTAAGGGTTTTTATGTCATGAATTTTATCATATAAAAGTCATCGCTCTGGACCAATTGAAATTGTGCAAAGTCATTCTTTGTATGCGACATAATAAGTTCATGCAATGTTGGCAGTGAACTAAAACCATTTTGGTAAACAAGTCATAAGAGGTCTCTAGCAAGGCATTGTGACTACCCACGTAACATGAATATCAAAATCGATACAACCTAATGAATAACATATACCATATTCTTTTGTCATGCGATATCCTTTTATTAAACATAAGGAATGGAAAGTCACCTTTAATGTTCAATCGTACTAGACTCGATTTTTAGGTAAACTGAAAACAACCAAGCGATATTGATCATATCAATTCATTTGGATATGATCAGTCTGTTATATCAAGGGATCGACTTATACCTCTTTATACGAGAATTAAAAATTCTATTTTGATTACATCTCTTATAATATTATTCATATGGTAACCAATCACAATCTTTATAAAAATCTAGTTAAAGACAACGTTAAATTGTGTTAAATTATGATGCTCCTAATATTGAAGTCTATAGTAATCTCAAGTCAAAGGACTTAATGATATACCTATCATGAGTAACACCTATGACTTAATCCATGTAGTGTTCTCATAGCAGGTCGGTCCACTACCTTATTCCCTAGCAAGTATGCATGATCTCTATTCGTATCCTTAAACGCATGATTATCACATGACTATCAATCAAGATTTAAACTAGTCTTAATTCATTATAGTTCCTAGTATAATGACCAACTAGGGACATTTATGATATTTCAATAAATACCAATGGATCATACTATAAGGTAAACATGCAATTACTTATAATAAAACAACGAATGAAAACCTTAATTTTATTAAATAAAATTATAAGATAAACAATATATTGTAGGATTGACCTTGGGCACAAGCCCCAACATCTCCCACTTGCACTAGGGCCAATTATTTATGTATCTAATACCTAATGATCTAACATAACCATCATATTCCGCTTGTGAAAATGCTTTCATTAAAGGATCTGCAACATTGTCTTATATAAGAACTTTGCAAATTTTCACGTCTCCCATCTCAATGATTTCTCGAATGAAATGAAAATGTCTATGTATATGTTTGGATCGGTGGTGTGATCTTAGTTCCTCGGCTAGTTCTATCGCCCCGTTGTTGTCAAAAATAAGCAAATAGGGTTAGCTATACTCGAAACCACACTAACTTCAAAGATGAACTTTTTGATCCAAATTGCCTCATTTTCTACATCGGATTTCGTAATATACTTAGCTTCTATTATAGAATCAACCACTGTGTCTTGTTTCGAATTTTTCTTGCTTACTACGCTTCCATTCAAAGTAAACACATGTCTGTACCGCGATCTAAAGTCATCTATATCAGTTTGAAAACTTGCATCTGTGTAAACATTTACAATAAGCCCATTTTCAAAACTTCCATAGATCAAGAACATTTCTTTAGCACTTTTCAAGTACTTAAAAATTTTCTCTACTACTATTTAGTGACTCTCACTAAGATCAAACTGATATCTGCTTGTTGCGCTCAAAGCATATGATACATAAGGTCCAGTGCATAACATGACATACATAATTCGTCCAATAGCTGATGCATATGGAATTGTATTCATGTGTTCTTGCTCATCATTAGTCTAAGGACATTGAGTCTTGCCGAGACTTATACCATAAGACATTTGTAATGACCCTCTTTTAGAGTCTTGCATACTGAACCTATTTAGTACTTTGTCAATATAAGCACTCTAACTTAGACTAATCAGGTTTTAGATCTACCCCTATAAATCATAATCCCAAGGATGTAGGCCACATCTCCTAAGTCTTTCATTCAAAAACACTTCCCTATCCAATAATCGACACTCAGTAAGGTTGTGATGTCATTTCCAATGAGTAATATATCATCAATATACAATACCAGAAAAATAACTACGCTCACATGGACCTTCTTGTATACACAAGGCCCATCTTCATTCTTAATGGAACAAAATTCTTCAATTACTTCATCAAAACAAAGATTCCATCTATGAGAAGCTTGCTTTAATCCATAAATTGATCTTTGAAGCTTGAACACCTTCCTTGAATTCTTTGGATGAACAAACCCTTCAGATTGTATCATTTACACGTCCTCAAGTAACTTTACATTTAGAAAAGCTATTTGGACATCCATTTCCCATATCTCATAGTCATAATATGCAGCTATGAAAATTGGAATTCTAATGGATTTAAATATGGGTACAAGAGAAACCGTCTCATCATAATCAAAATCTTAAGTTCGTGGAAACCTTTTGCTACTAGCCGTTCTTTATTAGTATGCACATTGTCATCCATGTTAGTTATCTTCTTGAAAACCCATTTACATCCAATGTTCTTACCACCTTCGGGTAAATCAACCAAGTTCCGAACATAGTTATCATACAATGATTGCATCTCAAAATTCATGGCACTAAGTCATTTATCTACATCAGGGCTAGACACAACCTCCTGATAAGTAGTAGGCTCATTTCGATCCATAAACAACATTTGACTACTATCAGTAATAAGAAATCAAAATCTCTGAGGTTGATGTCTTACCCTATCAGACCAATGTGGGCCTTGTGATACCTGTGGAGGTTCAACTAGTTCAAGACTTTGTTGATCTCCTACTAGCATTTAAGTGTTTATTTGTGATTCTTGAACTTCTTCAAGAATTATTTTAGTCTCATTTTTATTTTTTGAAATAAACTCATTATCCATAAAGACATAATTCTAAGCAACAAACAGTTTGATCTCAATGGGATTATAATAGTAGTATCGTCTAGTTTATTTAGTATAACCTTCAAATACACACTTGATAGATTGGGATGATAATTTATCTGAGATTTGTCGTCATTCGAAAACCTCACAGCTCCAAATCTTAAGGAAAAAAAAACTTGCTCTTTTTCCAAACCACATCAAATATGGTGTTTTATAGACATCTTTAGAAGGACCAAGATTAAGTATAAACACAGTAGCTTATAAGGCATAACCCCAAAAGGAAATAGGAAGATTTGCATGACTTATCACATATCGAACTATATCCAATAAAGTCTAATTTCTCCTCTTAGAAACACCATTCCATTCTGGAGTTGCAAGAGGAGTTAACAGTAAGACAATCCCATAAATTTTAAGATGATCATCAAACTCTTAGCTCAAATATCAACTCAGGGCACATGCCCCAACATCTCCCACTTACACTGGGCTAATAGTTCATGTATCTAATACCTAATGACTTGACATGACCATCATTCTTTGTTTGTGAAAGAGCCTTCATCAAAGGATCTGCAACATCGTCTTCTATAGGAACTCTACAAGTCTTTATGTCTCCCCTCTCAATAATTTCTCAAATGAGATGAAAATGTCTAAGTATATGTTTGGATTATTTGTGTGACCTTGGTTCCTTAGCCGGTGCTATCACTCGATTGTTCTCACAATACAAGCAAATGGGGTTAGCTATACTCACAACCACACCAAGATTAGACATGACATTTTTTTACCCAAACGACCTTCTTAGCTGCATCGGATGCTGCAATATATTTCCCTTATATTTTAAAATCTGCCACGATGTCTTGCTTCGAACCTTTTTTGCTCATTATGCCTCCATTTAAAGTAAACACATGTCTAAACCGTGATCTAAATTCATTTATATCAATTTGAAAACTTGCATCTGTGTAACCATTTACAACAAGCTCATCTTCCAAACTTCTATAGACTAAGAACACTTCTTTAGTCTTTCTCAAGTACTTAAGAATGTTATTTACCGTTATCTAGTGAAGATATATGCTTGTTGCGCTTAAAGCATATGATACATCAGGTCAGTGCATAACATGATATACATAATAGATCCAATAGCTGATACATATGGAATTGTATTCATGCGTCTTCATTCATTATTAGTCTCAGGACACTTAGTCTTACTGAGACTTATATCATGAGACATTGGCAATGACCATCTTTTATAGTTTTGCATACTGATCCTATTCAGTATCTTGTTAATATAAGCACTCTAACTTAGATCAGTCAACTTTTTAGATCTAAACTTATAGATCTTAATCCCAAGGACGTAGGCCGCATCTTCTAAGTCCTTCATTCAGAAATACTTCCCTAACATAGACTTGACACTCTGAAATGTTGGGATTTCATTTCCAATGAGTAATATATCATTAACATATAGTACTGGGAAAACAACCACACTCACACTGACCTTTTTGTATACGTAAGGCTCATCTTTATTTTTAATGAAATTAAATTCCTTAATTGCTTCATCAAAATGAAGATTCCAACTCTGAGTAGCTTTCTTTAATCCATAAATGGATCTTTGAAGCTTGCACACTTTCCTAGAATTATCAAGATGAATAAACCCTTAAAGACATATCATATACATGTCCTCAAGTACCATTGCATTTAGGAAAGCTATTTTGACATCAATTTGCCATATCTCATAGTCATAGTATATGGCCGTGAAAATTTTAATTTTAATAGATTTAAGCATGGCTATAGGAGAAAATGCCTCATCATAATCAACACCTTAAGTCTATCTAAAACGTTTTGCTACTAGCCGTGCTTTATAAGTATGCACATTGCCATCCATGTCAGTTTCTTCTTAAAAACCCATTTATATCCAATGGACTTAACACTTTCAAGTAAATTAACCAAGTTCCAAACTTGGTTATCATAAATGGATTGCATCTCAAAATTCATGTAACTAGGCCTCCTAATAAATAGTAGGCTCATTTTGATCCTTAAGCAACACCTCACTACTATCCGTAATAAGAAATTCAAATCTCTCAGGCTGATGTCTTACCCTATCAGACCAACGTGGGCCTTATGATACTTGTGGAGGTAGAACTAATTTAAGACTTTGTTGATCTCCCATTAGCGGTTGAGTGTTTATTTATTGTTCTTAAACTTCTTCTAGACTTACTCTATTCCCATTATTGTATTTGAAATAAAATCCTTTTCCACAAATATACCATTCAGAGCAACAAATACTTTATTCTTAGTGGATTATAAAAGTAGTATCCTCAAGTTTTGTTAGGATAACCAATAAATACATTCTTGGTAGGTTTGGCTGATAATTATATTAAATTCTTTCGTCGTACGAAAACCTCATAGCCTCGAATTTTAAGGAGAGACAAACTGGTCTTTTCCCAAACAACATCTCATAAGGTGTTTTATCAGCCGCTTTAGAAGGAACACGATTCAATGTAAACGCAACAATTTTTTAGGCATAACCCTAAAAGTAAATAGGAAGATTTGCATGAGTCATCAAATATCAAGCCATATCCAATAAAGTCTAGTTTCTACCTTAAGAAACACCATTCCATTGTGGAGTTGCTGGAGGAGTTAATTATGTGACAATACTACCATTTTTAAGATGATCATCAAACTCTTGGCTCAAATATTGTATTTATAGGACAACATACATCAGTTTATATTAGACCATATCTGCATAAATCATTGGTGAAGGTAATGTAATACTGATAACCACATCTAGCTACTGTGTTTATAGGATTGCATACATCAATATGTATTAAATCACTCGCCATTTCACTGTGTCTAGTAAAATGACCTTTAGTCATCTTGCCTAGTAAAAAGGATACACATGTTTCATATGATTCAAAATCAAATTAATATAAAATTCTATTTTTATGGAGTTTAGAAGTGTGTTTCTAATTTATATGGCTAAGACGACAATGGCAAAGGTAAGTTTGATTCAAATCACTTGACATAATCTCTTTGTGTTTACATTTAAAATAAGAGTATCTAAGGAACTTTTCATGTTTAGAATATAAAGACCATAAGATAAATCAACATTAGCATAGACAACGTCTTTAGAGAAATAGATCATTTATTATTTGCAATAATAAAACTAAAACCATCCAAATCCATACATGAAACTGAAATGATGTTTCTGGTCAAGGTAAGGACATAATAACAATTATTTAAAACTAAAACAAGTCCACTAGGTAAAATTAACTCATAGCGTCGTACAACCAACGCAACAACTTTTGCTTCATTTCCAACTCGTAATTTGACTTCTCCTTTCTTTAGCTTTCCACTTTAGTCGAGATAATGCACATTAATATAAATGTGAGATCCACATCTAGTATCCAATACCTAAAAATCAATTGTAGATAAGTTAACTTCAATAACGTAAATAACTGAAGCAGTAGTCACACAACTCTTCTTTTTCTTTAGATATTCAAGATAAAGCTTGCAATTTCTAACCAATGCCTAGGTGCATGGCACAAATGGCAAGTTCCTTCTTTTTCCTTTTTCTTTTTGGACTGTGAAGTAGAAGAAGCCTTAGGCTTTACTTGTTCCACATGCTTTGTGAAATTCATAATAACCTTAGCAACTTTAGCCTTGCCTTTGCCCTTTTTTTAGAGCCTTTCCTTTTTGAACCTTTAACATATTAGCAATGGGTTTATTGACATTCTGCTCAGCAGTTTGAAGCATTAAATCCAACTCCGAGACATATTTCTCCATGATATTCTTGTTATAGATTATAACAAATTATGAAAAACTATTGGGCAATGAATTCAAGATCAAATCCGTAGCCAACTCTTGACTTATAGGAAATCCTAATATGTCAAGATGGTCAATATAGCCCTTCATTTTTAGAACATGATGACTAACAAATGCACCCTCATCCATTTTGTGTGAATGATGGTTTTTGACTATCTCGAACCTTTCTTGCCTAGCTTGCTATTGGAATATTTCCTTCAACATCATAGCCATGCCGCAAACTTCTACGTGTTCCATGTCCTTTTTATGCATACCACATCAATTAAGTCATTGACATGTTTAATATGTGCATCATTCACGCCTATTAAAGTTTTGGCTAGTGGTTCCTCAAGAATAGGATTATCCAAGACATACAACTTGCTTTCATGCTTAAGAACAATTCTCAAGTATCTGAACTAGTTAAGAAAGTTTGTCCCCGACATTTTATCCTTCTCAAGGATGGATTGCAGTGACAAGGGATTATTGTGATTAGAAGAGGCCATAGATCTACAACAAAGATTATGCAAAAGTTCATTTTAGTATAAAAGAATAGACTCCCACTAAATTAACAACACTCCTTAAAAACTATGTTAATTTAAGGGACTAAAATCCACATTTCATCTAATTCATAGACAGCTAAGGCATGCCACTTTGAATTAGGTTATTTAAGTAACTAACAATTACCAATTACATCAAATGTCTCTTTTAGTTATTTTTATGAGATTATGACATCTTTTGTGTACGCATGTTTTTATCATATACTACGTAAAGCCCAAAATCGTTTTCTCATCTAGTACCTAAAACACTAGACTTAAAATTTGGAAGAGGGAATTTTTTTATTTTTTTAGTGATCATAAATTATACAAGATAAATATCATATATTACAATGCATGTACAATCACTAAATAAGTTAGGAAATTTACTATTATTGACTATCACACGAATTTCATTGCGCTCCGAATAGTTATCAGTGGTGCCACATGGTCGGTCAGCGGATGGTGGTTCCGCTAACTAATTAGCACAACGACGTACAAATGGAAACACCCCCATTTATTTTAGACAATGAATTTTAGTTGAGAATTGAAAATCGTCAAAAATCTCTCATTATTTTAGTCAATCCAATTGACCAAAATTGCCCCTTATTTTAATTCTAAAAATATTAATAAAAACATTTCTAATTAACTCAGGCCCACCTCTAACTTATTAGCATATCCTAATCATATTAGAATATGTATATATCTCACCTATCATAATGGATTTATAACTCTTATCTAATTATAAGTTTATCTTTTATCTAATATGAATATACTAACTGATAACCACAACGAGATATATGATCAAAATCAATTTCAATTCTTATTCATACAAAACAAGCATATTAATCAATAAACGAAATATTAATCATGCATTCAACACTAGAATCATACTAAATTAATCGTATAAACCTAATCATGGTTTCTATTATGGAGACATACATAATTTGTATCTTTCAATATTAAAATATATGTTAATCAAAATATTATAAACATGAATTCTATCATTGAATTAAATCTTGCGTATGTATTAATAAACATGAATAAACAACATGCTTTAAACAAATACTTGTTAATAATTTTCATAGAACCTCTATGTCCATCATATATACATTAATCAAGATCATGCTTTTACATATATATTATTCATACATCATAGAAAATATGCAAACAATTAATAGAACCGTGCCTATGGCTCTGATACCAATATTAGGTTTAGGGTTCATATGCAGCAAAAAATTCAGAACAATTTTTGAATAACATCAATAGGATAAAAAAAAGTTTCATTAAACTAGATCTATAAAAGTAAAACTATACCTTAATATGTGATTTCCTTCTCTCATTTTTTATCTCCAAGACGTTTAAGCGTCCGTCCTCTATTAGAAATTCACACGCGAATAGTAAACACAATTTCAAGTGCTAGCCCTAAGAGAGATAGAAAACGTTTTTCTTTCTCTCCAAAAATCTAGAGAACTGAAAAATAGCATAAACGAAATTTTTTATTTCATTTTAGGGTTTCATCCTCTATTTATACACCTAATTAGGACATTTAACCAGCCTAGATTACCTTAATATCTTGATAATCTTGCAGTCTTCACCTGTCCATCAATAAACAATTAAGATTAAGATAATGTATTCATCAAGTATAAAGTATTTTCAACAACTAAGGATTCTAAGTGAATCTTAAACCTCAATCTTTGTTTACATTAATTAGATAGCCCTCAAAGTTTCGTAAAAATTTTACGGCTACACCTCCTCTATTTTTAAGTTTACACCGAAGAAGCCAGCCTTCAAAAATCTTTAACAAAACCACCTCGACTTTGGTGGAAATGTTGAAGGAGTCATAATCCACCTCATAACAATATAAATTGCATTTTTGAAATTACTTATTTATTCCTACCTGATCTGAAGTGTTAAAAACCTTAAGCTAACATTACCTTAACTTAAAAATCCACCTCATAATAATATAAATTACATTTGGAAAGCTTTCCCTTTCCCTTGTCACCGCTAAAACTTATCATTATCAAATTATAAAAATTTGATAAGTTTCGATAAATAAATCCATACTATCTAGTACACATGTATTAATCAAATGCATTGTATTCCAAGAATTTAAACGAACAATAATATCGCAAGGTATCATCCATCTCATTTATGTAGACCGACCATAATCAATAGATGTCTTCCCAAAAGTGGTGGGTAATCAGTAGTATAGATTCATGTGTTTGAGAGGAAGTCCCTCGAGAAGCCACGCCCTCGACTATCCGTGGAGTATGATCTTGCCATCGTCACAAAAACAACAATCTTAAACAAGTGTCTACTTTGATCAGTGACTCCAGTCGCAGAGCACCACGGTTTTTACTATGGGACACCTAAAGTCCTCTTTCCTCTCGTGTCCATGAATGCATGATTAATAAATATGTAGCAATAAACCGTGCAAGCAATATATTCAAAAAATACTTATACAAGGTAAAGGTTGCCATGGGATTTATTTAACTTTACAATTGTGATATTGCAACTCCCTTGTGCTCTGAGTTGGTAAACAAGTCCACACAGGGCTCCAATTGTAGTCATACAATTCATTTATAAGTTTGATAAGTTTCCATAACCATTCCACAATTTTTTCCATTTAATTACAGTTCAATTGACCCAATCGCGTCCCGAAACCCCTAAAATACTTCCAAAACAAATTCTCTGATACCTAAATTTCATTTTTTACTCAAAGTTATTTTTTGGCATTGAGAATTACATTGTCTAGGCTTAAATATAAAATTTCAATTTATTATATATTTATTAGTCTTTCCTTGACCCAAAAACCTTGGGATCCCTCCAAAATTAACTCTTCGGATATCCGAATCTCAATTTCCACTTAAAATTGTGATTCAGAATTGAAAATTAACCTAGACTAGGCTTTAGAACAACTTTTCACATTTCAAACATTTTTGAGTACCATAGCATTAACTATAAAGCAAAACCCTGATAGAAATCCTCGAGAAAATCTCAAATTCTTCATTTGCATAAAAATTCCTAATTTCAATTTGTTTGTCCAAAAATAATTTTTTTTTGAATTTTTTCACATTTTTCTAAATCTTTTTTCCTATTTCCAGCATTTTTTGATTTTTTAAATAGATTGGCAGCAACACCTGTTTCAATAGTTAAAGCAATTTCTTTTTCTTTTTCATTGGGGTTGGTCTCTAAACCCTAACCCAGGTTGGGTCTTGACAAGGGAGACAACTCCCCTACCAACCGCAATGGCAGTTGGTCCGAGTCCCCCACCCCAACTCCACATCAAAAACAACATGAACAACATCAACATCGGAACATCGACAATAACTCACCTCATTCTCTCGATCTCTCGTTAGATCTCTCTCTCCTCCCGATCTCCCTTTCGTTATCTCCCTTAATCGATCCCTTTATGTGTGAAATGAAATTGGGGTGAGGAGGTTTTTTTAAGTTAAGATATATATATTATATTTGCTCGATATTTGCATAATGCGAATCTCGAGACAAATCTAATGGTATTATTTTTATAATATAAATTGAACTTCTTTGAGATATTATGTATATCGAGGCCAGTCTTTATTTCCAAAAAGAAAGTGATGAGGCGTGTATGCTTTGGTTATTTGTGAAAAGATATATTTGATTTCATCGAGAGTCACATTGCACAAATCTCAAAGAAAATCTAAACTCATTTATATATATATATATTTTTTTATCTTCCTCAAGATACATACTACATATCTCTAAGTAAATCTTGTGGCTATTAACAAGATAATCACAACCTCTTGATGGAATCATTGTGATTAATTATATTGATATCCTCAAGATGCGTATTGCATATCTCGAGGCTGATCAAATGATTTTATAAACATACGCCACTTGATTCTCCTCAAGATTGAACATCACGTATCTTGAGGCATAGAGACATTTCAATAGCAATGTTTAACTATTTCAACTCCTCGATGATCACGCTACGCGTATCTCTAGGTGAATTCAATGTATACTTTTATTTAATTCAAACTATATGATTTTTTACATATTTATATATAAGCTATACACACACACACACACATATATATATATATATATATATATATATATATATCTATGTATTTTTTCGGCTACATGACCATCCTTGGGCGTGCAGATTAATGTAAATCTCATGCATGCCACCATCGACCCGACGTGTCACTAGATGCCTACTAATTTACTAAAGACATGTTGATATATAGTTAACGTTGTTTTTTTATATAAATGCATGTGATCATTGTATCATTGTTTCCTAGCTTCCACACATAACTTTTATATAAAAGACTTCTGAATAATTATCTTATGGCTCGGCAGAGCCAATTTTAAAGAGATGTTCAATTTATGGCTAACACGGAGAAATCTATAAGTGACACCAATGCAACAATTTCTAACTTGAAGTTCAGATAAGGTAGATCGCGTTGAGATTAGGGAGACTTAAATCAAGGGAAGTTGCCATCACGAGCAATCCCAAATCTAAGGGCTCATATGAATGCTATATTATTGAGAAGCGGGATCGTGGTGAAAGAGTTTAAGGCTTATAAAGAATATGATACCTCATCAAAAGGATGGAGGCATGTGATAAGAAGTAGGCCTCCTTTCCTACGAAGGCTCTATTCAGAGCAGTACAAGCAATTTGAACTAATTGGGATAGTAGTGGTTACCCCTCAAGATCAACCTGAATCTAAAGAGTAAAAGTGAGAGAAGAAAGTTGAAGTCACATAAGAAGTTCTATAGCCCAAAGAGATGAAGAGTGATATAATACTTCCACATTTATTTCCATAATGGTTAGTGAAGGTTAAAAAGGAAGGGAGGAGAATAAGATCTTGGAAATGTTTTGAAAAGTGGACATCAACATTCCGTTACTAGATGTAATCAAATAGGTACCTCATTATGCTAAACTACTGAAAGCGTTATGCATAAATAAGGTCAAGTTTGTAGGCAAAAAAAGGTACATTTGGGGAAGTATGCCTAAGCTTTGACTCAAAAGAAAATTCCTCCTAAGTTTAAACATTTGGTATGTTTACTATACTAAGCAAAATAGGTAATACTGTCGTTGAGAGTGCCATGTGTGATTTAGGTGCATCTATTAATGTTATGTCTCTCTCCTTATATAAATCATTGCATGAAGGTCCATTTTCAGACATTCGAGTTGCTATCCACCTTGCTAATAGGTCGATTATATGCCCTGTAAGGGTTTTAGAAGATGTCTTGATAAAGGGTTAGGAATTAGTCTTTCCTGCAGACTTTTATTTGATTAGACATTGGGGATGAATCTTTATATTATTTTTCTTCCATTTTGTTAAGTCGACCATTTCTTCGAACTGCCCAAACCAAAGTCGAAGCCTTGGAGGGTAGTTTGTCTATAGAGTCTGAAGGTGAGATTTTTAAATTTAATATTTTTGACACCATGAAACCTCCTACCAGTACATCTTGCTTATTTGCAATGCATGTTTCTATCCTTTTATTGCAGTATAAGATTATGTTAGAGAAGCATGATGGTTTGTCAAGTGCCGAAAGTTAAAGGAGTTATGTGGATGAGAGCCACTCGTGACCTAATGGAATGGGATAGCATCACTTAGGATGTACATTTTAGTTGAGCCAATGACATTAAACGAATGCACTATTAGGAGGCAGCCCAAATCTTAGTTTATCTTACTATTTTATTTGTTTTTGTACTCTTATTACTATGCATGAAGTCGTATAAGTTCCTTATTTCTGTAACTATCACGTTCTTTCACCTTTTTGGTTATTTTCTTGTGCGAACCTATTTGCTAGTTTTGAACCTTGAGGACAAGGTTCAAAATATGTTTGGAGGTGTTTTGGGGATTGTGGATTGTATTAGATGGTCTTTTTACTAAAAACCCCGGGTATGAGCGTTAAGTTTTTAAAATTCACACTTGAAGGATGGTAATGGAGGTGTTATATATCTCATTTTCTTATTTTTCCATTTCTCTTTCCTTTCCATTCATACTTTTATCTTTCATTTCACTAGGATATGATATAATTTTCATGCATGTATTTAATAAAGTTCTTATCATTATTATTACTTAAAGTCACCCAAAACTTTACTTCATGCCTTTGGTTTTGGATGAGTGAACTATGGTTGCCTTTATGACTTAAGACTTATGGAATTAGGAGAAACACCAACTTTGGCCCATAGCTCGACATTTTTATGATTTCATATTTGGGACTTAGCATGAAGGTTGATCTTTGTGCTAGATATCAAAGGGGGCAGACAATCAGAACTATGCAAATGGAGAAAATCTAGATTTGTAAGATGCTAGAACAAGGGAGTGCATAGCATCCCCTATCCCAACTAAGGCGATACACCGCTTGAAACCCTAATTAAGCCTCGGTACACTAGTCGGACTCAATTAGAGTAACATTACAATCGTTCTTCATACTTGATATTCACACAAACATTATATCGTATATTGAATAAATAATTGAAAACACAATGGAATTAAAACTTTTTTGATAAAACATACGATATACTAAAACCTGCATAACCCTCGGTTGTAAAACCATGTACCAACCTTGTTTAATTTAAAACAATAATTCAATACAATATACATAATATAGGGAAATCACCTCACCGTTAAGAAGACTATAGACTTCTAATCTTCTCCATTCTTGAGTAAAAGCACACGTCAACAACCTGAAATGTTAATTGGGGAATGAACGCTCCAATTTGCTCAGTAAGTGATGGTCGTAGATGTATCAATTATCAACTAATATTAAAGAATCATTAAATAGTAACATGAATTAAAAAATTTATATTCAAGCATTAAAATGATATAACAATTAATAATGGAATGCAAGTTCATAGGTCAATTGCAACTGTACTCGTGACTCGTATTTTCATTTTAAATATTGAGCTGTAAACTTTCGTTATCCTAAAATAAGGCCCACGAAACCTCACGAGTTGCCCGACGTGTGATTTATGTTGTGTATCTAGGCATAGCGTAGCTACCAACTCAAATAGAAAAGCAACAATCAGGTACTATACGATTGTTGAAGGGAACGTATCAGTAGCTAACCAATTAACTTCATCGTCATTCCTATCCAATTCACCCGTTATACCTTTTTCCAGGTAGTTTCTCATAAAAACTAGTTCAAGTTCAATTCACAGTATATTGCTTACTTCCAAGTTGATAATGCTATATGAACTAATTATACTAATTACGTTGCATAATTGATAAAAAAAAACACGAGTCCAACTTACCTGTGCCAAGCCTTTCTAACTTTTTACCAAATTACCCTACTCTCGAGATCCATAAACCTTTCCCCATCGACCAGGAACCTAAATTAAACCAATTATCATCAATTGGGGTTCAATGTTCATTATATAGAAACCCTAAACCAGTCACAGTAGAATTCGAAACCAATTTATCAAATCTTAGGCCAATCTGACTATTTCACTTTTTTCAAGTTAAAAACCTCAGCATAAAGTCTCGCGTGAATCCCGAATTCTTCATTCTTCATAGAAATTCATCAATTTTTATTTATTTTATCCAAGCATTATTTTTTTATATTTTTCATTATTTTTGTAGAATTTATTTTTATATTTCCAGCAACTTTCTCTTTTTTTATTAGGTTTTAGGGTTTGGGCCTGAACCGGGCTGATTAGCCCTTTTTCTTCCTCAAAACGAAACAGGTTGCTTTATTTAATTTCTTTTAATTTTCTTTATTTGAACTAGGGTTAGAGATCCAACCCCATATCATTTTAGGAGAGGAGACGACTTCCCTAGGTTGTCTCCCCCTCGTCGTCTCCCCCTCGAACAAACTATAAACGAAGTTCATCCAAGCCACCACCTCCATTTATCACCTATAATAAAAATAACAACCAATCCAACAATAACACACAACAACTTACCTATCAATTTCCATCACCTTCTCAGTTTTGAGATGTTTTTCCACCTCTCCACTATTTTGACTTCTCTCCTTATCTCATCTTCAATTTCCATTTTTTATCAGAGAAAAGGCGGTTGGTTGAAGAAGATAACTAAAGACCTTCCTTAAGATTCGTATTGCATGAATCTCGAGGCACATATAATGGTTTACTTATTATTTTGATTTTTTTAGATACAAGTTATGTATCTCGAGGTCGATCTTGTGACTATCAACCATCCCATCCTTCTTGATCAACTTCTTGTTTTATTAAAATAATACTTTTCTCGAGATTCGTACTCACGAATATTGACGATTATAAAAGTACGGAAACCAAAGTCACATTGATTCTTATTAAGATATGATCACACACAACATAAGGGGTGAAAAATCTCTCCAACAACCAACATACAAATAATTCACTTCCTAGACTCTCACACTATGCATACCTGAAGGTGAAACTAATATATAATTTTATTTAATTTAAACTTTAGGATTAATTTATATTTATTTATATATATAGCCATCTGTATAGCCATCTGTATACAAATATATATTCACCTATGTATTTTTGCGCCCAATAATTCGTCGTGCGCACCAACGATGATTGTTGGGCGTGCACGTTATTGTGCATCCCACGCGTGTCACCCTCAACCCCGCGTGTCACAAAGCACCCACCAATTATCAATTATTTATTCATTTTCAATATATATTTACATATACAATTATATGTAAATATATATATATATATATGCATATATTTATATATTTATATTCATGAGTTTATAATTTCGACGGCCGTGCATGGTACCCCATGACTCGTGTGTGTCATCCTTGACCCACACACAAAATTAAGCGCCACATAAGTTTTCAATTATTCAATTATACGCCAATTAATCCAATTAATTTCAATAAATACTAATACACATCAAACAAACACCAAATGATACGCAAATCCATTAACATACTAATTGAGACAAGTTGGGCTTAGCCGCGAGCCTAACTTTTGTTAATTAGAATTTGGATTAATGCTAATCACCTAGTTAAGGTAACGGGTCGTTACAGTGTAACCCACATGAGGCTGAATTATTATGACTAAACAACTTTTGGGGAAATGATTTAAGCCATTTTTGAATGTTAAACATTAGCCTTAACCCTAGCTAAAGTAATTTCCCTAGGTAACCCATTTTGACCTAATCCATCTTTTAATTCTTTATTACCTAATGTTAAACCCATAGCCATAGCCTAACATAATCCTTGACATAGTTGGAAGCTACTCTATGACTTGAAATCATTAAAAAGAGACATTAAATGAATAGAGAGAAGAAAAAAGATTAGATGGAAAAATTATTTTTATGCCCTAAATAAATGGAAATCAATATGATGAAAAAAAGCCAACTCATGTTTTGATAGTCCCACCAAAAAGAGTATCCGCAAGAAATGGAGCATGGAGCCGGGTGGTTGGAAAAAGGTGACAACTGCAAATATTAAATGAAAAATAAATTTAAGTGCAGTATAAGCTACTTTCATTTTCTTAGAAAATCCTTTAACAATCTAAGTTTTAGTTTTCCAATGGTTCGAATTACCTTTATAGCATTTCTTTGGTACCTTATTCTAGCCATATTATAAACTACTTAAAGTCCTATTGATCTCCGTGATTAAGGATAGAGGCAGTAGTTTAGAAAGCATGAATCGATCATTTGTTAAAAATGTGGTCAAGCGGGACACATGGTTAGAGAGTGTTCATAACTAGTATTAGCCTATCCACAACAGGGCTGAGATGGAGCTCAAATGTTAACACAATCAGTTTTTTGGTCATAGAAGGTACGATTTTGATTTCTAGTAGAGATCTATATGTGTTATTTGATTCAGTTCTATCATTTCATTCATCACTGGTTGCATGATATGCATCTTAGGATTAACACCTGTTAGGCTTAGGGTACATTTGGTTTTCAGTATCGCAACTGGAGATAGGATTTATCCAAATAGGTTTTTTTGAAAGATTTTCAGTCGAGATAGATGGGGTACAATTACATACAGACTTCAGAGTTCTCGAGTTCCTAGAGTTTGACGCATGGTTAAAGATGGATTGATTGGCAGCATAGCACGCACATTTTGACTATTTTAATAAGTCAATGATATTTGAGATTCTTGTTTGTGAAAAAGAAGGATGAAACTTTGAGACTGTGTATTGATTAAAGACATTTGAATAAGGTCTCATAAAAGAAGATATATCCACTGTCGCAGATTGACAATTTGTTCGATAAGTCGAGAGAAACACAGTTTTTCGCCAAGATAGACCTGAGATCAGGGTATCATCAACTTAGGATTAGGGATGAGGATGTCTAACAACATTCAACGTGAGGTACAAACACTATTAGTTTACGGTTATACTATTCAGGCTAACCAGCGCCCTCGCCATGTTTATGGATTTTATGCATCAAGTTTTGAGACCATTTTTTGATTACTTCATGATTATTTTCATTAAAAGCATACTAATCTTTTCATGGACTCAAAAGGATCATAAGCATCCCTCATGAAAACTTTGCAAATACTGAGGGAGCAGAAACTCTACACCAAGTTCAACAAATGTGAGTTTGGGCTTTCAGAGGTCACATTTTTTAGGCATGTTGTTAGGCCAACAGAGATTGTAGTGGATTTGACTAATATTCAGACTATCATGGATTGGTCGGCATTGACGTCAATTATGATATTAGGAGTTTTCTAGTTTTGGTATAATATTACCATATATTCGTGATGGATTTGTCAAAAACCACTTCACTAATTATCAGAATTACACAAAGGGATGCCATGCTTGATTGGTCGGAGGAGTACGAGTAGGCATTTGCTCAACTGAAGAGATTGTTGACTACAACGCCATTATTACTGTTACCTAAGGGAGGACATAGATTCTTGATTTATTAAGATGTTTCGCATTCAGGTCTACGTTACATATTGATGCAAGACAGAGGTATGGTGGCATATGCTTTAGAAAGCTAAATATTCATGAGAAGAATTATCCAACACATGATTTGGAGTTGGCAATGGTGTTATTTGTGCTAAATATATATAGACACTACGTGTATGGTGAGATATTTTCACTTTTTACTAATCACAAGAGTCTGAAGTATCTTTTCACACAAAAAGAGCTGAACATGATACAACCTAGATGGCTAGAATTTTTAATGGACTATGAGTTTTCTCTTTAGTATAACACATGAAAAGCTAACGTAGTTGCGGATACACTAAGTATGATACTTAAGGATGATGAGATTGCCTTATGCCGTATGACGCATGAGTATAGGTTACTCGAAGAAAATAGAGTTTCCTAAAGACATTCGGGTGATGATATGTGCACAAATGAGGTTATATAAAATCAACATGGAGTGATGATTGTACTAATTAGACAGAGAAGACAGATCCATGTCTGAGATTCAAAAGAAAATTGTGGATACAATCAGTGGTAGAGCTAAGAGATGAGATTCTTTAGGATTCACACCATTCCTAGTTCACCATTCATCTAGGTACGACTAAGATATTCCATGACTTGAAGAGAGATTTTTGGTGGTTTGGGATGAAATCGGATGTGTCTGAGTTCATCAGGAACTATGGGATTTGGCAGTAAGTGAATATTGCATATCCTAGACCCGGAAGATTGCTACAACTGCTTCCCATTCCACAGTGGAAGTGGAAAGACATTATTATGGATTTTGTTAGAGGATTATCGAGGTCTGCTAGGAGAGGTGATTTGATATGCGGGATTATGGTTAAATTGATGAAGTTTGCTCACTTCTTACCTATCACAAATCAATACACATTTACCTGTTAAGTGTATTGTTTGAGAGAGAAATTATCGGGCTACATTGGGTATCGGTGACTATCACGTCAAAAAAAGATGTTATGTATATATCTAAGACGTAGCGGAGTATGTAAGAGCGGTATGGTTTTTTTCTACAATTCAACACAACTTTTCATCTTCAAACTGACGGGTAAACATAGAGATTGATTCAAGTTCTTGAGGATGTGTTTTAGGCAGTGTATTGGAGTTTTGGGGATCATGAGAGGAGTACTTACCATTGTGTGAGTTCGAACACAACAACAGTTATCAGGCCTACATTAAGATGCCACTATTTGAGACTTTGTATGGTAGACCATGTCGCTCGCAATCATGTTCGGCTAAGCCACAGGACAAAGAGTTAGTGGAGTCTGATATTGTTGTTGATCACACTGAGAAAGTGAGGCAGATTCTTCAGAGGCTAAAGGGAGGCCAAGAGAGGCAAAAGAAGTATGCAAACAAGTATCTTAGTGATCTAACGTACACCGAGGGAGCATTAGTTTATTTAAAGGTTTTTCCTCAGAATGGTGTTCATAGATTTGGATTGAAAGGCAAATTAGCAGCGACTTTCATCGGGCCTTCCAAGATAAAGATATGGGATTGGAAACTTTCATATGAGTTTAACCTACCTAGGCATATGTCAAGGATTCATCGGATCTTTCATATCTCTATGCTTCGACTAGCTTAGTGGAAGGTAGGCGTACGACCAACAATTTATTTGAGTCAGATCGACGAGAGCAAACATGTTTACATGCGGTGCCGCCATTACAGATTTTAGACCGAAAGGTATATCAATTGATAGACAAGTTATCCCAAAGGTGCTAGTCAAGCGGGAGTATCATGATGACTTAAAAATCACTTAGGAGCGGGAAGACTATACGTGAGATGGATCTCCATAAGCTAGGAAAATCCATCACATCCCAAATCCTTGTTTATCTATATAATTAGGATCACAGACTCGTGATGTGGGACCCACATCGAGATACCTACTCGGACCTTAACGTGGGATGCACCTCGAGATCAATGCTGGCGTGGGACTAGGGTAGACGGTGATGTGGTAAATCTTAATTTAAGTTATTGTGACTTAAAATAGCTAATTCAATTTGACTATGGCTCAATTTACATAAAACTGGCTTCGGTTACAAAAATAAAATGATACGCATTGATGTACCTCGAGATACGTGTATACATCATCACATCTAGTTAAAGTATGCGTTAGGAAGGATGAGTTAGTGGGTAGGTTATTGAATTGTAGAATGGGTATAAGCCATTAGATTTTCCTAGAGATGACCATATTAACCCAGAAAGATGTGAGATTGCCTTGGTCTGAGGAATACGAGGAGGCATTTGCTCAATTGAAAATATTTTTGACTACTGCACCTGTGTTGTTATTCCCAGAGGCTAATCAAAGATTCCTGGTATATAGAGGTGCTTCTCATATAGGTCTTGGTTATGTATTGATGTTGGATAGAGGCACGATGGCTTATGCATCTAGACAGTTGAAGGTATATGAGAATAATTATCCAACTCATGATTTAGAGTTGCCGGTGGTAGTGTTTATTCTAATGATTTGGAAACATCATCTGTATGGAGAGAGGTTTACATTCTACACTAATCATAAGAGTTTGAAATATCTCTTCACACATAAAGAGCTTATCATGAGACATCGTCAATGGTTGGAATTTTTAAAGGACTACAACTTTTTTTTGGAATATCACCCAGGAAAAGCTATCGTAATTGCTGATGCGCTGAGTAGGGTGTCAGTTGGAGATGTCAAGGTTATTAAATGTCATATGACGCATAAGTATGGATTACCCTAGGCGGCAACGCACTACAAAAAAATAGCAGATCAGAAACGAAAATTTTCATCTTTGATTTGCATAAATTCCGTCTCTAATTGAAATCTGCAACGAAACAAAGACGGAATAAATTTCGTCTCTGAAATCGTCGAAGCTGATTCAATCAAAAACGGAAATGTGATTCCGTTTCAGATTTAGAGACGAATTAGAGATGGAATAAATTCCGTTTCTGATTAGAGACGGAATAAATTCCGTTTCTGATTAGAGAAGGAATAAATTCCGTTTCTGATTAGAGACGGATTGCAGACGAAAATTAGAAACGGAACAGAGACGGAGCAGAAATGGAAATTTTTCAAAATGGTACAATTGTAATTGCATTCCGTCTCTGGTCTGTCTATGATTAGCAACGGATCAGAGACGGAATATAAGAATTTCGTCTATGATTCCATTGCTGATTTATGCATATATTCCTCGAAAATTAGAGACGGAATAGCAACGAAATCTCTGAATTCCGTTGCTAATCCGTCTCGATTCCGTCTCTGAATTCAAATCCATCTCAGTTCCGTTTCTGAATTCATATATATATAGGTCTCAATCCAAACACATTTAACCTGCCAATATATAATACAAATCATAGCTAAATAATATATTGATATTGCAAAGTTTATATAAACTTAACATATCCTTAAAATTATCTTTTCTCAATGTACTGTACATGAAACAACAAAAACAATCTAAAAAGTTTCTATATCGTATCTTTCTACAAAAGTAAAAGGAAAAATTGTTCTAAATGAAAAAAAAATAAAAAATGAAGTGTTCCGAGATTATATAAAGTTGATTGTGCTTCAAATAATACTTGACTTCGTCCAAAACACCTGAAAAAAGATCAAAAAGAAAAAAATAACTAAATTATACAAACAATAATAGGAATATAAACAATATTATGGGAGAACTATCTATCATCGCAAGCACACGTGTATGAGCCAAACACAACATAAATAAATTAATAAAGAAAAAGAAATTCAGCATTATCCCGAAGGAACATGGTGTTAATTAGCAAATTATCTCTCGCTCCAAACAATGACATGAAATTTAGTTCTGGATTAACACAAACAAGAGTCAATTGTCCTCGATGCTCCAAAAAATTAAGAAGACACTATACAAAATGAAATTAAAGTAAACTGAAACGAAAGATAGAACGAAAATTAAAAGTAAAGAAAACTAAAATAAAAGACTCAATAAGATAAACAATGTGTAATGGAAGTATGATAAATAAATGATACAAGACAAGTACCAATTTTCATAAGTACTTCAATATTAATAACTATTTCTTTTTAGAGACAAGTGATGTTCATGATCTTCAACACATTATTACAATGAATGCATTCTGAAAAAAAATTCTAACTCTTAATTTCCTACAAAATAGTTAGCAAAGTTTCTCCTAAAACTAGGGGTTCCCAAAAATTACAAAACATGAAAGAACCCTATAGTAATTACTAGGGTTCTTTCATTGATGAGTTCAATAGGAACTTTAGTATATATTCTTCTTAGCAAACAAAATATAATTAAATCAACGTTAAGAAACTTAGTCACCCAAAAGATATGTAGGATCTAAAAGCAAGTTATTTGTGTCAAGAAATGAAGTAGTACCTTTCTCATATCCCTTTTTTTCAATGACACAAAAGATATGATGTCGAATCTCTTACACTCCGTTTGCACCTAAAATTACAAATAACAAAAAGAAAAAGTAAAGCAATTAATACTATTATAATGTTGTGCATCACAAGAAAAATCTTCATATATTTATCCTTTCTGCTAAAAGGATGGCATCGAAACAAACACAACAACAACAAACAACAACATAGCCTCAGTCACAAATTAATTGGGGTACAACACCACTAGAATATCTTTAAATGTAAAAGTCTCAAATCTTCAAACGAACATCTTTAAATGTAACTCTCGATCAACACCGCTAGAATATAACTAAATCTTGTCATTTTCATAGATGGATGCATAAAACAAACTCACAGGGCCTTTGTTATAGTGACATCAAAGCTCCAAGCTCCACAATCTCCATTGCTCAATGCTACATATTCCGCAAAATGAATGCCTTCGATTCCCCAATAGCATATTATCTGCAACAATCAATAATTCCAAACTCAAAACAAGCCAATATATAATGCTAGGCAGTTTGATCAACATACCTTGCTATAAAAAGATCAATAACACTTTGGCCCATTACCAAGCTCTTCCGCATTAAAACATAATTGAAACCAAAAAAAAAGACACGAGGAAATTATCTTATTTCTATAATTTCAAACTCAAACCAAAGACTTTGGTTTTAAGAGAACTTCAAGGCCATCCATTATGGGGGAGAAGATAAATTAAAGCATTATAAACATCAATTATCAAAAGTAGAAAAAATGAGGTAACTCAAATTAGAAGCTCACCATAATTGCAACATTAAGCTTGCAACCTCCCAATCTTCACTAGAAAAGGCTACATAGTTATGCTACAAAAATGCATAAAATTACTACATGTAATGTCAAACCTTTGTAGAATTTATTAGAGCAAGGATATTTATTGGCAAGAATCTACGTATCTTCTCTTCTTTCTCCATAATTGCCTCAGCTCCTAAGTGCCTAATCAATCGTGTCACCCGTTTGTCTGGCCTAAATAAATGTAGAGAAGTAAATTAAGAAAGTTTTGTAACAATAGTATTCAAAATAAATGTTTTTTACAAACAGCTACAGAGGCACATCACCCATGAAAAAACAGGCATGAATGATCTCTCCGAATAACTTGAATAAACCCAAGAAACAAAGTGTTTCACATGAGTCAAAATAACATTGATGTTCATTAAAAGACAGGAAATCTCTCCATCTCAAAAGACCCCAAGGTAATCCTATGAAAAGCCAATGAACATCAGCTGCCAATACACAGTGTACATAGTAACATCTATATCCGTTTGATAAATCACAATATCAACTATCAAATAGGATGCAAACCATGAATATTTCAATAATCAAAGCCAAAACATCTCTATTCTCTAGTGAGATGAATGAATAATCACTAGCCAATAGGCAAGGTTGGGTGTTCAACTCATGTTGGGTCAAAATGTTGGTTTCTTATCAAACACAAATAGATTTTAGAATAGAACTAACCTCCCCAGGTTTGATAAGCCCCTTCTCCTCTGCATCTGCGATCATGCTATACCCAATTCTGAAAAATAATGAGGTGAAAAGACAACATCAGATATCCAAATAACAACCATAATCGATATTCAACTTAACTACACAAATATTAAACTTAATTGAAATACTTTTCCTTGTAATCAAGCCATTATAGAGCAATTAATTAAGCATCGGTGATAGAGGGAGAACTGGGAAGCTTCGGTGAGAGTTAACATGAACGACATCATTTTTTCGGGCATTGTTGGAGGGCTGAGACTTAGCAGCAGTTGCAGTAGACTTGGTTGAAACTTGCGCTGGGGCGCTTTTCTTTGCGTTCTCCTTTCCTCCTTTACGACCCTCCCTCATCTCCAATGCATTGTACCTGAATTCAGGATCCAAATGGTTGAGAATCAAACTCGGAAATAGGACGACCGACTACATATCTGGGCAAAAGCGCAATAGTAGCCTTAAGTCTTAGCATCTCTAATTAAATAAGGAACATAACAAGAAAGATAAAAAATCTTGGTTAAAACAATATGATCAGTCAATTGAGACAAATTAGCCAAAGAGGTTGAACACTTGTATGGAGTTGAATCCATTGTTCCGAAATGTTCCCATCTTTGGCAATGAAGCAATTTAGAGAGGTATTGGATAATGAACACCATTTGACAGAATCCCCTTGAGAGATCATCAATAGTCAAAGCTACAGAAGCACATCAATGAAATTCTGGAAATAGAGACATGGATCCAATCGAGAAAAATTGCAACACAAATGAAAATGAATCAAAGATGGGAGTAGTATCTGCGCAGAGAAACCTCTACGAGATATGGGAATTCCTGTAGCGCGGCTATGACTCATAACACATCGAGCAGAGGGCAGAGAGCGGTGGATCGGTCGGTGAGCGAAGAGAGGGCAGAGAGTGGGGATCGGAGAGAGAGCGGAGAGGGAGCGGAGATCGGTGAGCAGTGAGCGGAGAGAGCGGTGACCGGTGCAGAGAGCGGTGACGGTGAGAGCAGAGACCGGTTAGAGAGAGAAGGCAGAGAGCGTTTAGGGTTGAGCGAGAGAGAAAGAGAGTTGAGAGAGAGAGAGGGAGAGATTTCGGTGAGAGTTGTGTTGGTCCCATTTTTGAATCATCGAGATCGAAGCATGCACGAATCTCGAGACGTA
Source organism: Stephania yunnanensis (assembly GCA_039657365.1). Classification (NCBI taxonomy): domain Eukaryota; kingdom Viridiplantae; phylum Streptophyta; class Magnoliopsida; order Ranunculales; family Menispermaceae; genus Stephania; species Stephania yunnanensis. Next base: position 32,539,742 of record CM077583.1, on the reverse strand, counting down.
ACGGACGGTTGTAAAAAATTAAAGTTTTGGTGGAAAAGTTTGCACCATTTTTTTGAGACGGAATTTAATTCCGTCTCTATTTCCGTCTCTGATCTCTCTCTATACCGTCTTTGAATTAGTCCGTCTCAATTCCGTCTCAAACCATTTTTTTTTAGCAACGAAAATCAATTCCGTTGCTAATTCCGTTTCTAAATAGCCCTTTTTTGGTGGGAATATTGGCGCCAATATTTTGAGACGGAATTTAATTTCGTCTCTATTTCCATCTCTATTTCCGTCTCTGATCTCTCTCTATTCCGTCTCTGAATTAGTCCGTCTCAATTCCGTCCCGAATCATTTTTTCTTAGCAACGGAACTTACTTCTGTTGCTAATTTCATTTCTAAATATCATTTTTCTTGTAGTGACATTGATGACTCAATTGGATATTACTATCAAAACTCTGGTGATGATTTACGCACAAATGAGGCTTCTAAATGAGGCTTCTAAGAGTGTATACTCGGTGAGTGTCAAAGGGTCAGAGAGCTAACATTCTATACCCAACATTTAGTGAGTTAGCTCGGATTATGGATTGTATTGACTGGACTGAGACAGCAGATCAGTGTTTCAGATTTAGAGGCAGATTGTAGATACCGGCAGTGGCAGAGCTGAAAGAGGATATTCTTTAGGAATTACACAATTACCAATTCATTATTTATCTAGGAAGGACCAAGATGTACCATGACTCGAAAGGACATTTTTGGTGGCCTGGGATAAGCGAACGTATAGGAGTTTATTAGGAACTGTTGGATCTGCGAACAAGTGAAGTCAGAGCATCATAGGCCTGGAGGATTATTACAGCCGCTTCCCATTCCACGATGGAAGTAGGAAAACCTAGCCATGGATTTTGTTAAATGATTTCCGAAGACTGCTCGTCGACACGATTCCATCTGGTTGGTTGTGGACAGATTAACGAGATTCGCCTATTTCATGCTAGTTGCAGCTTATTACACATTTGACTAATTGAGTGTATTTTTCGAGAGAGAGTTTATTAGGTTGTACGGGGTACAAATTGACTATTAGGTTAGATGGATATGATATGTATACGTCCAGGATGTGGCGGAGTATGTAGTAACAATATGGTACACATCTACAATTTAGCATAACGTTTCACCTTCTGACTGATGGGCAGACTGAGAGGTTGATTCAAACTCTCAAGGATATGCTCAGGGCTTGTGTACTTAAGTTTGGCAGATCATGGGAAGAATACTTACCATTGTGTGCGTTTACATTCAATAACAGTTATTAGGCTAGCATTGAAATGGTGCCATTTGAGGCATTATATGGCACACCGTGTCACTCACCATCTTATTGGGCTGAGCCAGAGGACCGAGACAATATAGGGCCTGAAATTGTTGTCGATCAAATAGAGAAGGTACGACAGATTCACCGAAGTCTTAAGGGAGCCCAAGAGAGGCAAAAGAAGTGTGCAGACATGTATCGCAACGATCTCACGTACGATGTGGGAGTTTTGATATATATCTTAAAGTTTCTCCTCGGAAAGGTCTTCACAAATTTGGTTTGAAAGGCAAGTTAGCACCGAGGTTCATCGAGCCTTTCAAGGTCAAGAAATTCATTGGAAAGGTTTCTTATAAGCTGGATTTACCTCTACAGATATCAGGGATTTATCTGGTATTTCATATTTTTGTGCTTTGACTAGCTAAGCCAAAGGCCGGCGAGAGACTAACGGTGGACTTAAGTTAGATTCACTTGAGTAAGGATATATCATATGAAGAGCAACCAACGCAGATATTAGACCAAATGGTACAACATTTAAGAGGCAAGGCTATCCCAAAGGTGTTAGTCAAGTGGTAGTTCTAAGGAGACTCGAAACCCATTTGGGAATGAGAATACTATATTAGCGATAAATCTCCTAACCTCTTCGATTCATGTATAATTTTAGGTTTAGTCTCATTTCGAGGATGAAATCTCCATTAGTTGGGAAATATTGTCACGGCCCAATTACTAATCATAATTTAATATGTTAATCAGGATCAAATGACCAGTGACGCGGGACCCACATTGAGATTCGTGTCATTACTAAGGCTAGGTGGCCGAGTTAAATGTTATATTTGTTGTGGTGTATGGCTAGTGTATTGTATGTGTATAGACTACTAAGTCATTTTTACTTATTTATAGGTGTCGAGACATGAGCGGGAAAGTGCTTCAATGTGCGTGTGGTCATGGAATAAAGGTAGAGAAGTGATGTGGTAAGTTGGTACAAGCTTTATATGGTTTTTATTAAGTTATAAGAATTATGGTTCATTGGGGGTTGATGCACCTAAGTTTACGAGTTAAAATATAAGCCACTTAATATGCCTCGAGACACGAGTCAACATACTTCAACACCAATTAAGTATTGTTTGGTGTCACTTAAGCATAAACTAGTGGGACATGTGGTAAGAGAAGGTCCACAAGTTAAGCCTTGAGATACGTGTGCACAAAGTGATCAAGGGCTATCATTCAACCATATCTAAACCATATATAAGAGCTTGATGAACACAAACACCTCTTATTTCTCTCATTTTAATTACTTCATCAAGAAGAAAACCTCGCTAGAGTGAAGGAGAAAATCAAGTTTCAGCTAGTGTTCTTAAAGCTTGGTAACTTCCTACTCCATTAACATAGCTCAAATTCCATGAATTCATGTATTTGATGATATGGGTTGTTGTTTTATATTGTAAAAGATGTCTTGGAACTCTAGAGTTATTCCAAAGGCATCAACATAGCTTATGTGATGATAAAATTCAGAATTCATATTGTAGAATTCTAGGTTTTAATGCACATAGCGCGCTAGGTATGAGATCTATCGCGCTAATATTGATTAGCGCACTAGATAAGGTCGGATAGAGCATTAACTTGAAAACTGACATGCTAATTCCAGAATTAGCGTGCTAATTGCTGTGACAGCGCAAAAATTTGCAATTTTCAAATATGGGTGAAATACTATAAATGATTCTAAAACATTAAGTAGAGGTCTGAACACAATCAAAACATCTGTGTGATCTCAGGAACATAAGGAATTATTTTGGGAGCTTAAACACGAGTCTCGAGGCGTTGGGAGGCCGGAGTAGCATAGAAAATTGCTTGTGTATGTAAGTATACTGAGTGAGATATTTCTTTACATTTCATTCTTGTTGGATTATTCATTCTCAGTCATTTGGACTTAATTGCATTTGTACTTCATATGCCATGACTTGTTTTCATTTCTCATTACATGAGGTTGTTTCATGGCATAGTTTATTGATAAAATGATCTCATTGACTCCAATTCATGTGCTATGTCATTATTGACTATTGTTACAAGTAGGCAGTGCAATAGCATGCTATTAGGTAGTTTTTACATAGTGTTGTGAATCTATATCCTTTATGCATTAGTCATTAAATTGTATTTGTTGGATTCCAATGTCGTGTTCTTCTTGAATATGATAGTGGTTCTTGTATCTAGGGTCCTTTTATGATAGAAATCCGTCTGACATATGGAGTCACTAGACTTTCCAGGGTGATCAGGATTTATCCACTATCTTGCACAACACACGAGGTATGAGACTCGGGGTTGTTGGCAAGCATAACATAGGTGAATTTACGAGTCATAAGACTTGGGGTTGTTTGCAAGTATACATCCATGTTACCGACATTTGGGATAATTATAAAGGCGTATTGTACCGTGTAAGTACGACCTTCAAAAGAAATTTAAAGCACAACTTCATCCATATATATTGGAAAGGTAGATCATTACTACTTTGCCTAATGTCAATTTCATTTTGTTTAACTAAAGTATCACCTTGCAAGATATCCTTTTAGCATATTTGCTATTATTAATGTGTTTTTTGATACTTGTTGAATACTTAGGAACGTGAACAAATGTCTCTCAATATTACTTTCTATTTTCAAGTACTCACCATCTAGTTTGTGACAGTGGGTGCAGATCCATCAAGTAGCAGGCCAGGCAAAGAGAAGATCGGTGACTACCTCTGAGCCAGTGGAGTGCTGCTATACAGAATTTTGGAGGTTTGTTTTGTTGTATTATTTTCTTATGTATATGATATTCTTTTAGGGGTTTTATATTATGGGCCGAGTAATAGGTACCTTGACCAGATACATATTGTTATATATCGTTGTTGCAATATATATATGCATGTTATCTCTATTTCCTGGTTTTTCCACAAAGGTTAGGCTACATGTTATAAGGTTTCGCTAGTTGAATTGTTAAGACTTCCGCTGAATAACTTTTAAGTTTGAAAATTTTAGTTAACTTTGATTTGTGAACTTACTTATGATAAGTATATGTTTATATCTATTTGAACCATGAAAAAACTGAAACATAATAAGGTTTTTGAAGAGGTTGACTAATTCCTTGTTAGATCCTATAAGGTGAGGTTAGGGCTTAATAAAAGGATTAGGTCGAGCAATGCCCAAATTTGAGAACGGGTCGTCAAATGCATGTTCTATATGCGGATTTTAAGCTTAATTCATCGATTTTCAACTAAAGTAAGCCTTGAAGGATAGTTGTAAGAATTTTGAATTTAAGCCGATTGAATTTGAAAACTTTAACAGTATAGTTTGATTGAAAATGGGAAAAAAATCGATACCGTCCTGTTTCACTTGTTCCTTATGCAGATTTAAGTCACAATTTTTCAATTTTCTACTAATATAATCCATGAAGTGAAGTGCTATAAACACGTCAAATTCTTATCGGTTGAGTTTCAAAAATTCTGATAGACTATTTTGATGGGAAATGAGAAAAATTCATTATCATCCAATTTGACACGCTCCATAAATGGATTTTAGGAATAATTCATCGATTTTCAAAATAAGCCTTAAATAGTATTGCTGTTTAAACATCCTGAATTTTAGCCAGTTGAATTTAAGAATTCTGATGATGTAGCTTGATTGCAAATGGGTAAAAACTCGTTCTTGTCCACTTTCACATGTTGTTTACCAAGATTTTAGGCTTAATTCATTGATTTTCGGCTAAAGTTAGCCTTGAAGGATAGTTGTCAACATTCTGAATTTAAGTCGCTTGAATTTCAAAATTTTAACAATGTAGTTTGATTGAAAATGGGTAAATACTCAGTACCGTCAAGTTTCACATGTTCTTTACGCGGATTTCTATCACAATTTGTCAATTTTCTACATATAGAATCCACGAAGGGAAGTGCTATAAACATGATGAATTTTGACTTGTTGAATTTCGAAATGCTTAAAATTTTGTTTAATCTAGAATGAGTAAAAACTCATTACCTTCCAATTTGGCACATTCCCTACATAAAATTAAGGCGCAATTCATCGATTTTCTACTAAAACAAGCCTTAAATAGTAGTGTTGTGTAAACATCGTGAATTTTAGCGAGTTGAGTTTTAGAATTCTGACGATGTAATTTGATTGGAAATGGGTAAAAACTTGGTCATGTCCACTTTCGCACCTTCTTTACACTGATTTTAGGCTGAATTCATTGATTTTTGTCTAAAGTCAGCCTTGAAAGATAGTTGTAAATAATCTGTATTTAAGTCGATTGAATTTCAAACTTTTAACAATGTAGTTTGATTGAAAATGGGTAAATACTCAATATCGTCCAGTTTCACATGTTCCATTTGCAGATTTCTATCACAACTTGTAAATTTTCTTTAGAATCCTTGAAGGGAAGTGCTATAAACATGTTGAATTTTGACCGGCTGAATTTCTGAATGCTGACAATCTAGTTTAATAGAGAATTAGTAAAAACTCATTACTGTCTAGTTTGGCACATTCCCTACGCGAAATTTAGGCACAAATCGTTGATTTTCTACTAAAATATGACTTAAGTAATAGTGTTGTGAACATGCTGAATTAAAGTCGGTGGAACTTGTAAATTCTAATAATATAGTTTGATTGAAAAAGGGTAAAAATCCATTACCGTCTAGTTTCACAAGTTCCCTATGCCGATTTCAACCGCAGTTTTCAATTTTCTGCTAATAGAATCCTCGTAGGGAACTGTTATAGAGAAGTTGAATTTTAACGAATTGGAATTCTGAATTCTGACAATCTAGTTTGATAGAAAATGAGTGAAAATTCATCACCATCCATTTTGGCATGCTCCATACGTGGATTTTAGGCATAATTCATCGATTTTCTACTAAAATATGCCTTAAATTGTAGTGTTGTGTAAACATCCTAAACTTCACCCAGTTGAAGTTTTTAGTTATGAAAATGTAGTTTGATTGTGAATGGGCAAATACTCATTCTTCTCCAGTTTCGCATGTTCTCTACTTTGATTTTTGGCAAGCCTTAAAGGATAGTACTTTAAACATGCTGAATTAAATCCGGTTGAATCTCAAAACATTATCAATGTAGTTTGATTTAAAATGGGTAAAAACTCAGTGTCATCTTGTTTCAAATGTTCCTTATGCATATTTCAGTCAAAATTTGTCTATTTTATGCTAATAGAACCCTTGAAAGGAAGTGTTATAAACTTGTTGAAACATCCTGAAATTTAGCCTATTGAGTTTCTGAATGCTGACAATCTAGTTCAATAGAGAATGAGTAAAAACTCATTACCATCCAATTTGGCACGTTCCCTATGCGAAACTAAGGCACAATTCATCGATTTGCTAGAAAAATAAGCCTTAAATAGTGGAAATGTTTAAACATCTTGAAATTTAGCCTATTGAATTTTAGAATTTGGACGATATAATTTGATTGCAAATGGTAAAAACTCATTCTTGTCCAGTTTCGAACGTTCTCTACATGGATTTTAGGCTCAATTCCTCGATTATCGGCTAAACTAAGCCTTGACGGATTGTGTTGTAAACGTGCTAGGTTTAAGCCTGTTGAATTTAAAAATTCTAACAACGTAGTTTTATTTAAAATAGGTAAAAACTTAGTACAGTCCAGTTTCACATATTCCCTATGCGAATTTCAGTCGTAATCTGTCAATTTTCTCCTCGTAGAATCCTTTAAGGGAAGTGCTATAAACATGTTGAAACTTGATCGTTTAAGTTTCAAAATTTTGACAAACTAGTTTGATAGAAAATGAGTAAATATCCATTATCGTCCAATTCGGCACGTTCCCTACACATATTTTAGGCATAATTCACGATTTTTTCCTAAAATAAGCCTTAACTAGTAGTGTTGTGTAAACATCCTTAATTTCAGTCAATTAATTTTAAGAATTCTGATGATGTAGCTTTGATTGCAAATGGTAAAAAATCATTCCCATGTTTCGCATGTTCTTTACAGGGATTTTAGGCTTAATTCATCAATTTTTGGCTAAAGTAAGCCTTCAAAGATTGTTGATAACTTTCCGAATTTCAGCCGATTGAGTTTCAAAATTAAAATGATGTAGTTTGATTGAAAATGAGAAAATACTCGGTACCGTCCAATTTCACAAGTTCTCAATGCAGATTTCTATCATTATTTGTCAATTTTCTACTGATAGAATCCTTGAGGGGAAATGCTATAAACATGTTGAATTTTGATCAGTTGACTTTTTGAATTTTGACAATCTAGTGTAGTAGAGAATGAGAAAAAATCTCATTGTCGGCCAATTTGGCACGTTCCCAATGCGAGATTTAGGCACAATTCGTCTATTTTCTACTACAATAAGCCTTATCCCGAATTTCGCCTAATTGAAGTTTTGAGTTCAGAAAATGTAGTTTGATTTAGAATGGGTAAAAACTCATTCCTATCCAGTTTCACATGTTCTATACTTGAATTTTAGGCTCATTTTTTTTTTATTATCAGCTAAAGTAAGCCTTGAAGGATAGTGCTGTAAAAATGCTGAATTCAAGCCGGTTGAATTCGAAAATTCTATCAATGAAGTTTGATTTAAAATGGGTAAAATCTCATTGCGGCCTTGTTTCAAATGTTCACTATGCGAGTTTCAATCACAATTTATCAATTTTCTGCTAATAGAATCCTTGAAGGGAAGTGCTATAAACATGTTCAATTTTAATCGGTTGAGTTTTTGAATTCAAACAATCTAGTTTGATAGAAAATGAGTTAAAACTCATTACCATCCAATTTGGCACATTCCCTACGCAGATCTTAGGCGTAATTTATCGATTTTCTACTAAAATTAGCCTTAAATAGTAGTGCGTGTAAACATCCTAAATTTCAGCCAGTTGAATTTCAAAATTATGATGATGTAGTTTGATTGCAAAGGGGTAAAAACTCATTCCTGTCCATAGTCGCACGTTCTTTACGCGGATTTTAGGCTTAATTCGTCGATTTTTGGCTAAAGCAAGCCTTAAAAGATAGTTGTAAACATTTTAAATTTAAGCCGATTGGGTTTCAAAATCTTAACGATGTAGTTTGATTGAAAATGGGTAAATACTCAATACCGTCCAGTTTCACATTATCCCTATGCAGATTTCCTTCACAATTTATCTATTTTCTGCAAGTAAGATCCTTAAAGGGAAGTGCTATAAACATTTTGGATTTTGATCGATTGAACTTCAAAATGCTGACATCTAGGTTAATAGAGAATGCGTAAAAACTCATTGTCGTCCAATTTGACACGTTCCCTACGTAAAATTTAGGTATAATTCATCAATTTTCTACTAAAACAAGCCATAAATAATGTTATTGAGTAAACATCCTTAATTTTAGCCAGTTGAATTTTAGAATTCTAAGGACGTATTTTGATTGCAAATGTGTAAAAACTATTTCTTGTCTAGTTTTGCACATTCTCTACTTGAATTTTAGGCCCAATTTGTTGATTTTCGGCTAAAGTAAGCTTTGAAGGATAATGCTGTAAACATGATGAATTAAAGCCAACTGAGTTTGAAAATTCTAACGTGGTACTTTAATTGAAATTGGGTAAAAACCAATTACCATCTAGTTTCACATGTTCCCTATGCGGATTTCAATCACAATTTGTCAATTTTCTACTAATGGAATCTTTGAGGGGAAATGCTATAAACATGTTGAATTTTGACTGGTTGAATTTCTGAGTTCTGACATTCTAGTGTAATAGAGAATGAGTAAAAACTCATTGTCGTTGAGTTTGGCACGTTCCCTACGTGAGATTTAGGAATAATTCGTCGATTTTCTACTAAAATAATCCTTAAATAGTAGTGTTGTGTAAACATCTTGAATTTCACCCAATTGAAGTTTCGAGTTCTTAAAAGGTAGTTTAATTGTGAATGGGTAAAAACTCATTCGTGTCCTGCTTCGCACGTTCTCTACTTGGATTTTAGGCTCATTTTGTTGATTATCGGCTAAAGTATGCCTTAAAAGATAGTTATTTAAACATGATGAACTAAAACCCATTGAATTTAAAAATTCTAACGATGTAGTATAATTGAAAATGGGTAAAAACCCAATACTGTCCAGCTTCACATGTTCCCTATGTAGATTTTGATCACAATTTGTCAATTTTATCCTAATAGAATCCATGAGGGGATATGCCATAAACATTTTGAATTTAGTATGATTGAATTTCTAAATTCTGATAATCCTGTATAATAGAGAATGAGTTAAAACTTGTTGCCATCCAATTCAGCACGTTCCCTGTGCAAGATTTAGGCATAATTCGTTGATTTTCTACTAAAATAAGCCTTAAATAGTAGTGTTGTGTAAACATCCCGAATTTCATTGTGTTGAAGTTTTGAGTTCTGAGAATGTAGTTTGATTGCGAATTGGTAAAAACTCATTTCGGTCCAGTTTCAGACGTTTTATACTTGGATTTTAGGCTCAATTGTTTTGATTATCAGCTAAAGCAAGCCTTGAAGGATAGTGCTGCAAACATGCTAAATTAAAGACGGTTGGATTTCAAAATTTTATCGATGTCGTTTGATGTAAAATGGGTAAAAACTTAGTGTCGTCTTCTTTCAAATGTTCATTATACGAATTTCAGTCACAATTTGTCAATTTTCTACAAACAAAATCCTTGAAGGGAAGTGCTATAAACATGTTGAAGTTTGATTATTTGGTTTCTGAATTCTGACAAACTAATTTGATAGAAAATAAGTAAAAATTCATTACCGTCTAATTTGGCACATTCCCTACACAGATTTTAGGCATAATTCTTCGTTTTTCTACTAAAATAAGGCTTAAATAGTAGTGTTGTTTAAATATCCTAAATTTATGCTAGTTGAATTTTAGAATCATTATGATGTAGATTGATTGCAAATGGCCAAAAACTCATTCGTGCCAAGTTTAGCACGTTCTCTTCGCGAATTTTAGGCTCAATTCGTCTATTTTATGGTATAGTAAGCCTTGAAGGATAGTTGTAAACACGGGGAATTTCAACTGGTTAAATTTCAAAATTCTAAGGATGTTGTTTGATAAAAAATGAGGACCGCTAAGGGCACCCCACCATTTAATGAAGGCACCCAAATTATTTGTAAAAATTCCAGCAAAACTGGAAAATACCCTTTTGCCCCTGTATATATAATGATTCAAACCCCACAAATCATTTTGACAAAGAAAAAGGGCACCCCACCACAAGGTTGAACCACAAAGCCACATTGCGTTTGTCGAGCGTTTATCGATTCTTGCGGATTGACATCATCCGACAGCGAGGTAACAATGTTTGACAACCATATGATGGTTTATTAGAACTGTTTAGTTGTGAAAAACCGTGAAAATGATGATTTGTTTGTCAACGTAGGGTTTGGTAATTTCCTCAAATCCGAACTTGTTTCCACTATATAATGGAGGATTGTACTGCTACGGTGCAAGAGGAGGTCGAACTTGAGGTAATTTTGCAAATTTATTGTGTTTTTTTTGTGAATATTCGAAGTTTCTGTCGATGTGCGCGATTGTATCGGCCTCGCAGGATCGAGATGTATGGTGATGTCTCGGTCATAGAGGACCGATAGGTGTACTTTGTAACTCTCGGTCATACGTGAGCGATACGCGGAAGAAAGTATCGGACCTGTAACACCGAGAACCTATTTTTTGGGTTTTTTTGTGATTGTGCTGTACATTTTGGTTGATTATAATGTTACATTGTTTGTATTGCAGGTAATGCCGGTTTCTACCCTATTTCCAGACTACAAGGACACGTTTACACCTTGTAGGCCATTCCCCTCTAGAGAAGCAGTTGTTTCATGGCTTCAAATGATAGGCCGCGAGAACATGTTTGTGCTAGTAATAAAGCACTCTGATGCCGGGGGCATTAAGCGCGGGGGAAGGGTGAAACTTGCCCGTGAGAGGTCTGGGACATATAGGGGAATGTCTCAGAGAGTAGAGAAGGGGAAAGATGACAAATTTCTTTGAAATCAAGAAATGATGAATAAGAAGAAAAGGCGAGGACTCAAACTGGTACGTAGAAATGTGGATGCCCTTTCCTTATCAACGTAAAGGAAAATGTTGACTCCTTGTGGTATATCACTATTATATGTGAGAGGCACAATCACTAGCCCGCAAAAAACTTGGACGACCATTCATTTGCCGAAAGATTGGATAAGGGGGAGCAGGAAGTTGTGGTGCAAATGACAAAGGGGAATGTAAAGCCAAGAGACATCATAAATACGTTGAAGCAAAGAGATGTTGGAAACGTATCGACAATGAGGACAATATATAATGCAAGATAAAGAGTCCGAAATGAGGATGCGGATGGGAGGACTCAAATGCAACAAATGTTGCACATATTGGAGAAGAATAAGTGGATGTCATGGCATAGGAAGCATCCCGTTACAAATGTTGTCACCGACTTATTTTGGTCACATCCCGACTCAATAAAGTTGCTAAGGTGTTTCTCATCGGTAATTTTGATGGATTGCACGTACAAGATAAATAGGTACAGAATGCCTTTGTTGGAGATTGTTGGCATCACTTATACGCACTTGACGTTCTCCGTTGGGTTTGCATTCATATCTTCAGAGAATCATGGGAATTATGTTTGGGCACTTGAGAACTTGAGATCCATATTGGATGGGTGGCCTAAACCTGACGTGTTTATTACCGATAGGGACTTAGCCCTTATTAGTGCCATAGAAGAAGTTTTTCCGTCATCTTCTCACCTCCTTTGCTCTTGGCACATCAACAAAGTAGTATTGGCCAAGACTAAGAAGATGTTTGGGGAGAACGATGGTTTTGCGCGTTTTATGGATAGGTGGTCGAGCGTGATGTATACCAACTCAGAGGCCTTATTTAAAGTTAGGATGAATGACTTGCGTTGTGAGTTTGGGAATGTCGAGGGTCTTACTGAGTACTTGGACAACACATGGTTAAAGAACTACAAGGAGAAATTTTTCTCCGCTTGGACAAATAGAATTATGCACTTTGGGGAAACGACAACGCAGAGGGTGGAGTCTGCCATATTCATATATGGGTCTCAAGTGACCTAATTAAAAAGCAACAACCATTGTTAGGAAAAAAAATTACTAAAACATCAATCATCAGAGGATATGGATAACCATCTCACCTCACTTGGGCGCAACCTATCCAAGGTTCTCCTAATGGACCCGAGCTTGTCAACATTTGCCACCGTCTCGTGCTTTTGAATCCATCTGCAGACACGAGGTTGCACGTAGTCCATGTACGTCGCATTGGGTGTGGCGAGACCAAGTTTGAAATGGTGGTACACCCATCCCTGCAAATACGTACAATGTTAGTTAGTCCACAATTGCAAGTTGCCCTAATTATTATACAAAAAGAAAATTAAGTCTAATTTATAACAAACCTCAAGCAATGTGAGTTAGCCAGCAATCTGAGACACTTGCACTCTCGTGGCGGACCCCAAGTGTCGATACATGTAGGCCAACGCAGCCGCACCCCATGCGTACTTTCCTACGTCGTCCAAGTCCTCAAGAAGCTTCAGCGGGCGATCGACACCCGAGACCCACTCTTATCAGCAAATAGAGTGCAGGATAAAATGTACAACAGGTACGCTCGGGCGGTGCATTCCACATGAGGATAATTTCTGGGTCTCGAACCAGCTTTGGGGCACCAGCGACTCTTCATCCAACATTTGCGCACTGTGAGCCCCTTGCTGATATTAACCTCCTCCTCAGCCTCCTCGACGCTAACCCCAAGTGGGTTCGAGACCATCTTAATAGCGTTCGAGCGAGATTCCTCCGTGTACCTCGCAAAGTTCTCCACCGCCACAACTTTGCCCGTCACAGGAATCTTCGGGAGGAAGCTCACATACTCTAATGAGATAGGCATTTCACCAAAAGGTAGGTGAAATGTGTTCGTCTCCGGCTGCCACCGCTCCATAAATGCAGAGATCGCCTCCTTGTTGGCCTTGCGGTATGAACAGTCTATCAGCGTATTCAACCCAGAACACTGAATAATCCTCTGAAGTTCCGCCGTGTCCGGGTGGCACGACCGTAAATCCCATTCTTGTATCTGAGCTCCGTGATTGATACACTTGAGAATGAGACGCTCCCGCAACAAATAAATACATCTCGTCATTTTGTGAAAACCATGAGTATTAAGTTACTTCGTTCAATGAAATTGAAATTACCTCATTCCTCCAAATCGCTAACGCGAGATGATCCTTGAAGCTCTTCAACAACGCCCCGTCTGTAGGACCACCGGGGAATGGAGCACGCGCTTCAACGACCACTTCTGGCTCTCCTTCATTATGGCCGGCTCCACCAGCACTACTCCCGCCCACACTACGATCAATTTACGTCGTGTTCCCAGCCTCTGAAGAGTCACTGCTACTCGACTCCGATGCATTCCCCTCCTCTTCCCCTCGGGCAACAACATGATCCTCGGGTCGCCCAGCATCAATGTTCGAACCCTCATCGTGCAAATGTAACCTTCCACGATGACCATCTACCTTGGCCTTTCCTTTAACATCCTCATTCTCCTTCTCTTTCTCTTTCCGGTACGATGCTGTCGGGGGTCTCCGGCCACCTCGCCCCCAGTTAGGCCTCGGCACCTCAATACCACCCTCCTCCTTAGTCACCCGTACCTTCGGACGAGCCATACCCGAAACCAGTACAACGTATAAGCGCATGGAACAGAACCCGAAAAAAATTTACAAAAAAAAATGTTCAAATTCATCCATTTCTGATGTCTCGGTCAAGCAGGTTCGTGAAACAACCCATATTTTCAGTCACCCATGACCGACAAGGCCTCCAATATATCAGCAGTGTACAACCGAGTCCAATAGAAAGGTCTTGGTTGTATACCACCGAGATGGATTGACCATTTCAATTCGCCTTGCTCTCGTCCTATCACGACCGAGCCTAGTGTAACCCTCTCGCCAGTGTACAACCGAGAGTAGGAGCAAATTTTCGATTGTACACCACCGACACCACATTACCTAGCACTAATTCTAGCTCTCGTCATGTCTTGGCCGAGATAACTGAAGTATTCTTAGCCATGCGTAACCGAGACACTTTGAACTCTTCCGGCCTTTGTGGCTGAAACTTCGAGTTCCCAAAAATTTAGCTTCTGTCTCGGCCATGCTTGACTGAGACAGTTAGCACAATCTCTGGCCTGTGTGGCCGAGAACCGCGAATTCCCATTTTTTTAACCATTCAACAAACCGCCACACACACATTACAACTACTCTACTACATGTAACTTAAGTATACTAAAAACGTACCTTCAAAAGATCGATTTCGCGCAAAATATGTGTGTTCGACGATCTTCAACCGAGCCCTAACTTGGAGACGAAATCGGCTCACACCCCCGACCCTACGAATTGCAAAAAACTCATACAACGAAGGAGAAACACAAGGGGAGACACGAGAAACACGATTTCAGGGATTCCTCTCACAGGTCGGTTCAAAAGAAATGGACTCTTCCACAAGATTTCGGTGAAGGTGGTGGTGGGGGTGGTGGGGTGCGAAAGTTTTTTGCATGAGGGGTATTTTGGGTATTTCGGGTCTAATTTTTTGGTGCCCTAGGTAAATTAGTTTGTGCCCACATTAACTGAGTACCTTAATGAAAAGGTGGGGTGCCCTTAGCGACACTCTAAAAAATGGGTAAAAACTCCGTACCATCTACTTTCACATGTTCCCAAAGCAGATTTCTATCACAATTTGTCAATTTTCTACTAATAAAATCCTTGAATGGAAGTGCTATAAACATGTTGAATTTTGATCAGATGAATTTCTTAATGCACACAATCTAAATTAATAAAGAATGAGTAAAAACTCACTTTCATCCAATTTGGAACGTTCCATACTTAAAATTTAGGCAAAAGTCATCGATTTTCTACAAAGGTAATCCTTAAATTGTAGTGCATTTTAAATATCCTGAATTTTTGCCAGTTGAATTTTTCAATTATGACGATGTAGTTTGATTGCAAATGGGATAAAACTCATTGCTGTCAAGTTTTGCACGTTTTCTTCGCGAATTTTAGGCTCACCTCGTCTATTTTCGTCTATAGTAAGCCTTGAAGGATAGTTGTAAACATGTTGAATCAAGCTGGTCGAATTTCAAAATTCTAATGATGTAGTTTGATTAAAAATGGGTAAATACTTCATACCGTCCAGTTTCAAATGTTTCCTTTGCAGATTTCTATCACAATTTGTCAATTTTCTGCTAATAGAATCTTTGAAGGGAAGTGCTATAAAAATGTTGAATTTTGACTAGATGAATTTTCGAATGCGTACAATCTAAATTAATAGAGAATGAGTAAAAACTAACTGTAGTCCAATTTGGCATGTTCTATACGCGAAATTTAGACAAAATTCGTCGATTTTCCACAAAAATATGACTTAAATTGTAGTGTTGTTTAAACATATTAACCCATCGAATTTTAGAATTCTAATGATGTGGTTTGATTGCAAACATGGTGAATTTAAGCCGGTTGAATCTCAATTCTAACAATGTAATTTGATTGAAAAGGGATAAAAACACAATACCACCCACTTTCCCATGTTTCCTTTGTGGATTTCAATCACAATTTGTCAATTTTCTTCCAATAAAATCTTTGAAGGGAAGTGCTATAAACATGTTGAATTTTGACTGGTTGAATTTCTGAATGTTTAGAATCTAGTTTAATAGAGAATGAGTAAAAACTAATTACCGTCCAATTTGGGACATTCTCTTCAAAAAATCTAGGCATAATTCATCGATTTTCTACTAAAATAAGTCATAAATAGTAGTATTGTATAAATGTTCTAAACTTCTGCCAGTGGGATTTTAGATTTATGACGAAGTTGTTTGATTGAAAATGGGTAAAAAATCTTTCCTATCAAGTTTAGCACGTTCTCTAGTTTGATTTTAGCCCAAATTCATCGATTTTCAACTAAAGTAAGCCTTGGATGATTGTGTTGTAAACATGTTGAATTTAAGCTAGTTAAATTTCATAATTCTAATTAAGTAGTCTGATTGAAAATGGGTAAAACACCATACCATCTAGTTTCACATGTTCCCTATGCAGATTTCTATCACAATTTGTCAATTTTATGCTAATATAATCCTTGAATGGAAGGGCTATAAACATGTTAAATTTTGAACGATTGAATTTCTGAATGCACACAATCTAAATTAATAAAGAATGAGTAAAAACTCACTTTCTTCCAATTTGGGACGTTCCATACTCCAAATTTAGGCAAAACTCGTCGATTTTCTACTAAGATAAGCCTTAAATTGTAGTGCTATTTAAACATCCTGAATTTCTGCCAGTTGAATTTTGGAATTTTGACGATGTAGTTTGATTGTAAACGGGTTAAAACTCATTCCTGTCAAGTTTTGCATGTTTTCTTCGCCGATTTTAGGCTCACTTCGTCTATTTTCTTTTATAGTGGGCCTTTAACGATAATTGTAAACATGCTAAATTTAAGCTGGTTGAATTTCAAAATTCTAACGATGTAGTTTGATTAAGAATGGGTAAAAACTCAGTACCGTCCTGTTTCACATGCTCCTTATGCAGATTTCTATCACTATTTGTCGGTTTTCTGCTAATAGAACCCTTGAAGGGATATGCTTTAAAACTGTTGAATTTTGACCGGTTGAATTTCAGAATGCACACAATCTAAATTAATAGAGAATGAGTAAAAACTCACTTTCATCACATTCCATACTCCAAATTGAGGCAAAATTCGTCGATTTTCTACTAAGATAGGCCTTAAATTGTAGTGTTATTTAAACATCTTGAATTTCTACCAGTTGAATTTTTGAATTCTGAGGATGCAGTTTTATTGCAAATGGGTAAAAACTCATTCCTATCAAGTTTCGCAAGTTCTCTTCACTGATTTTAGGCTCACTTCGTCTATTTTCGTCTAAAGTAAGCCTAAAAGGATAGTCGTAAACTTGCAGAATATATGTTCGTTGAAGTTCAAAATTCTAACGATGTAGTTTGATTAAAAATGGGTATAAACTCAGTACAGTCCAGTTGCACATATTCCTTATGCGAATGTCTATCATAATTTGTCAATTTTCTGCTAGTAGAATATTTGAAGAGAAGTGCTATAAAAATGTTGAATTTTGACCAGATGAATTTTTGAATGCATAAAATCTAAATTAATAGAGAATGAGTAAAAAATCACTTTAGTGCAATTTTTCATGTTCTATAAACGAAATTTTGGAAAAATTCACCGATTTTCAACTAAAATAAGCCTTAAATTGTAGTGCGGTTTAAACAACCTGAATTTTGACCCGTGGAATTTCAGAATTCTGATGATGTAGTTTGATTACAAATGGGTAAAAACTTATTCCTGTCAAGTTTCGCACGTTTTCTTCGCGGTTGTTAGGCTCACTTCATCTATTTTCATCTATAGTAAACCTTGAAGGATAGTTGTAAACATGCTGAATTTAAGCCGGTTGAATTCCAAAATTCTAATGTTGTATTATGATTGAAAAGGGATAAAAACACAATACCATCCACTTTCCTGTGTTCCCAAAGTGGATTTCAATCACAATTTGTCAATTTTCTTCTAATAGAATCCTTGAAAGGAAGTGCTATAAACATGTTGAATTTTGACTGGTTGAATTTCTGAATGTTGAGAATCTAGTTTAATAGAGAATGAGTAAAAAATAATTGCCTTCCAATTTGGCACGTTCTCTTTGAAAAATTTAGGCATAATTCATCAATTTTCAACTAAAATAAGTCTTAAATAGTAGGATTGTATAAATGTTCTGACCTTCAACTTGTTGAATTTTAGATTTCTAATGAAATTGTTTAATTGAAAATGGGTAAAAACTCTTTCCTATCAAGTTTAGCGCGTTCTCTACTTTGATTTTAGCCGTAATTCATCAATTTTCAGCTTAAGTAAGCCTTGGACGATAGTGTTGTAAACATGTTGAATTTAAGCCAGTTAAATTTCATATTTCTAATTATGTAGTTTGATTGAAAATGGGTAAAAACTCATTACCGTCCATTTTCACATGTTCCTTATGGAGATTTCAATCACAATTTGTTAATTTTCGGCTAATAAAATCCTTGAAGGGAAGTGCGATAAACATTTTTAATTTTAACAAGTTGATTTTCTGAATTTTGACAATCTAGTTTGATACAGAATGCGTGAAAATTCATTACCCTCCAATTTGGCAGGTTCCCTACGTGGATTTTATGCATAATTCATCGATTTTCTATTAAAGTATGCCTGAAATAGTAACGCAGTGTAAACATTCTGAATTTTTGCCAGTTGAGTTTCAAAATTCTAATAATGTAGTACGATTGCAAATGGGCATAAACTTATTCCTATCTAGTTTCGCAAGTTCTCTTCGTGGATTTTAGGCTTAATTCATCGATTTTTTATTATATAGTAAGCCTTAAAGGATAATTGTAAACATGCTGAATTCAAGCAGGTTGAATTTCAAATTTCTAACGATGTAGTTTGATTGAAAATGGGAAAAACTCAGTACCGTCGAGTTTTACATGTTCCCTATGCTGATTTCTATCATAATTTGTCAATTTTTTGCTAATAGAATCCTTGAAGGGAAGTGCTATAAACATGTTGAATTTTGACCGTTGAATTTCTGAATGCACACAATCTAAATTAATAGAGAATGAGTAAAAACTCACTTTCATCCAATTTGGCGTGTTGCATACGTGAGATTTATGCAAAATTCGACGATTTTCTACTAAAATGAGCCTTAAATAGTAGTGTTGTTTAAATATCATGAATTTCTTCTAGTTGAATTAAAGAATCATTACGATGTATTTGATTGCAAATGGACAAAAACTCATTCCTGCCATGTTTAGCACATTCTCTTCATGAATTTTTGGCTCAATTCGTCTATATTCGGGTATAGTAAGCCTTGAAGGATAGTTGTAAACATGTTGAATTTAAGCTGGTTAAATTTCAAAATTCTAAGGATGAAGTTTAATTAAAAATGGGTAAAAACTCCGTAACATCTAGTTTCACATTTTCCCTATGCAGATTTCTATCACAATTTGTCATTTTTCTGCTAATAGAATCCTTGAAGGGAAGTGCTATAAACCTGTTGAATTTTAACTGGTTGAATTTCAGAATGCGCACAACCTAAATTAAAAGAGAATGAGTAAAAACTTACTATCATCCAATTTGGCACGTTCCATACTCCAAATTGAAGCAAAAGTCGTCGATTTTCTACTAAGATAAGCCCTAAATTGTAGTGTTGTTTAAACATCCTGAATTTATGCTAGTTGAGTTTTAGAATTTCGATGATGTAGTTTGATTGCAAATGGGTAAAAACTCATTCCTGTCAGGTTTCACATGTTCTCTTCACGGATTTTACGCTCAATTCGTCTATTATTTGCTATAGTGAGCCTTGAAGGATATTTAGTAACATGCTAAATTCAAGCTGGTTGAATTTCAAAATTTTAAAGTTGTAGTTTGATTGAAAATTGGTAAAAACTTTGTATTCTCCAGTTTCACGTGTTCCCTATATGGAATTCAATCACAATTTGTAAAGTTCCTTTTAATAGAATCCTTGAAGGGAAGTGCTACAAACATGTTAAGTTTTGATAGGTTGAATTTCTTAATTCCAACTAACTGTTTAGATAGAAAATGAATAAAAATTTATTACCGTCCAATTTCGCATGTTTCCTACGCGGATTTTAAGCACATTTTTTTATTTTCTACTAAAATAATCCTAAAATTGTTGTGCTGTGTTATCATCCTAAATTTCGGCTAGTTGAATTTTGAAATTCTTACGACATAGTTTGATTGCAAATGGGTCAAAATTCATTCCTATCTAGTTTTGCTCGTTTTCTACCCCGATTTTAGTCTCAATTTGTCGATTTTAAGATATAGTAAGCCTTAAAGATTAGTTGTAAACATGTTGAATTTAAGTTGGTTGAATTTCAAAATTCTAACGATGTAGTTTGATTGAAAATGGGTAAATAATCAGTACCGTCCAGTTTCAGATGTTCCCTATGCGGATTTCAATCACAATTTATGAATTTTCTGCTAACAGAATCCTTAACATACATGTTAAATTTTGATCAGTTGAGTTTCTGAATTCCTACAAACTAGTTTGCTAAAATAAATGAGTAAAAATTCATTATTGTACAATTTTTCAAGTTCCCCGCACGGATTTAAGGCACAATTCGTCTATTTTCAACTAAAATAAACGTTAAATAGTAGTGTTGTGTAAACATCTAGAATTCTAGCTAGTTGAATTTTAGAATTCTAACGTTGTAGTTTGATTGCAAATGGGTAACAAGTCATTCATGTCGAGTTTCGCACGTTCTCTACAAGGATTTTAGGCTCAATTTGTCGACTATCTGCTAAAGTAAGCCTTCAATAGCTGTAAACATGCTGAATTTAAGCCGGATGAATTTAAGAATTCTAACAATGTAGTTTGATTGAAAATGGGTAAAAACTTAGTACCATCCATTTTCACATTTTCTCTATACGGATTTCAATCACAAATTGTCAATTTTCTGCTAATAGGATTCTTGAACGGAAGTGCTTGAATTTCGATTGGTTGAGTTTCTAAATTGTGACAATCTAGTTTGATAGAAAATGAGCAAAAATTCTTTGTCGTCCAATTTGGCACATTCCCTTTGCGGATTTTAAGAATAATTCATCGATTTTCTACTAAAATAACCCTTAAATAGTAGTGTTGAGTAAACATCCTGAATTTATGCCTGTTAAATTTTAGAATTATGGCGATGTAATTTGATTGTAAATGAGTAAAAATACTTTCTTGTCCAATTTTGCACGTTCTTTACTTGGATTTAAGGCTTAATTCGTCAGATTTTTTGCTATAGTAAGGCTTGAAGAGTAGTTGTAAACATGCTTAAATTAAGCCGGTTGAGTTTCAAAATTCTAACAAAGTAGTTTAATTGAAAATGGGTAAAAACTTAGTACTATCCACTTTCCCAAGTTTTGTATGCGGATTTCAATCACAATTTGTCAATTTTCTTCTAATAGAATCCTTGAAGGGAAGTGCTATAAGCATGTTGAATTTTGACTGGTTGAGTTTCTGAATGCTGACAATCTAGTTTAATAGAGAATAACTAAAAACTAATTACCATACAATTTGGCACGCTCTCTTCGAGAAATTTAGGCACAGTTCATTGATTTCCTACTAAAATAAGCCTTAAATTGTAGTGTTGTATAAACATCATGAATTTCAGCCAGTTGAATTTTAGAATTATGAAGAAGTTGTTTGATTGAAAATTTGTAAAAAGTCTTTTCTGCCAGTTCAGCATGTTCTCTACTTTTATTTAAGCCCTAATTCGTCGATTTTAAGCCAAAAGTAAGCCTTGAATGATAGTGCTATAAACATGTTGAGTTTAAGCCAGTTAAATTTCAAACTTCTAAGTATGTAGTTTGATTGAAAGTGGGTAAAAACTCATTACCGTCATTTTTCACACGTTCCTTATGTGGATTCCAATCACAATTTGTCAATTTTCTTCTAATAGAATCCTTTAAGGGAAGTGCAATAAACATGATTAATTTTAACAAGTTGAATTTCTAAATTTTGATAATCTAGTTTGATAGAGAATGAATGTAAATTCATTACTGTCCCATTTGGCAGGTTCACTTTGTGGATTTGAGGCATAATTCATCGATTTTCTACTAAGGTAGGCCTTAAATAGTAGTGCACTGTAAACATCTTGATTTTTAACCAGTTAAATTTCTGAATTATGACAATGTAGTGTGATTGCAAATGGGTAAAACATCATTCCTGTCCAGTTTCACAGGTTCTCTTCATAGATTTTGGGCTCAATACGTCGATTTTTCGCTATAGTAAGCCTTGAAGGATAGTTGTAAACATGTTGAATTTATGCTGGTTGAATTTCAAAATTCTAACGATGTAGTTAGATTAAAAATCGGTAAAAAATCGGTATCGTCCAGTTTCACATGTTCCCTATGTGCATTTCAATCACATTTTGTGAATTATCTACTAATAGAATCCTTGAAGGGAAGTGTTATAAATATGTTGAATTTCGATTGTTGAATTTTGATTGGTTAAATTTTTGAGTTTTGAAAATCTAGTTTGATAGAAAATGAGTATAAATTCATTACCGTCCATTTGGCACGTTCCCTTTGTGGATGTTAGGCATAATTCATCGATTTTCTACTAAAGTAGGCCTTAAATAATAGTGTAGTATAAACATCTTGAATTTCAGCTTGTTGAATTTATGAAATTTAACAATGTACTATGATTGCAAATGGGTAAAATCTCATTCCTGTCCAGTTTTGAAGGTTCTCTTCGCGACTTTTAGGCTCAATTCGTCAATTTTCGGCTATAGTAAGCCTTAAAGAATAGTTGTAAAGATACTGAATTAAAGCATGTTGAATTTCAAAATTCTAACGATGTAGTTTCATTAAAAATAGGTAAAAAATCAGTACCGTCCAGTTTCACATTTCCCTATGCAGATTTCAATTACATTTTGTGAATTATCTGCTAATAGAATCCTTTAAGGGAAGTGTTATAAACACGTTAAATATCGATTGGTTAAATTTTTGAATTCTGACAAACTAGTTTAATAGAAAAAGAGTAAAAAATTATAACCGTCCAATTTTGTATGTTGCTTATGCGGATTTTTGGCATAATTCATGGATTATCTACTAAAAGAAGCCTTAAATAGTAGTGCTATTTAAACATCCTGATTTTTAGCCTGTTGAATTTTAGAATTCTGATGATATAGTTTGATTGCATATGGGTAAAAATTCTTTCTTGTCCAGTTTTTCACAAATTCTCTACTTGGATTTTAGGCTCAATTTGTCGATTATTGGCTAAATTTTGCCTTGAAGGATAGTGCTCTAAACCTGCCGAATTTAAGCAGGTTAAATTTATAAATTCTGACGATGTAGTTTGATTGATAATGGGTTAAAACCCATTACAGTCGAATTTCATATGTTCCCTATATGGATTTCAATCACAATTTGCCAATTTTCAGCTAATAAAATCTTTGAAGTGAAGTGCTATAAACATGTTGAATTTTGGCTAGTTAAGTTTATGAATTATGACAATCTAGTTTGATAGAAAATGAATAAAAATTCATTATCGTCCAATATGCACTTTCCCTATGCAAATTTTAGGCATAATTCATCGATTTTCTACTAAAATTAGCCTTAAAAAGTAGGGCTGTTTAAACATCATGAATTTGAGCCAGTTGAATTTTAAAATTTTGATGAAGTAGTATGATTGCAAATGGGTAAAAACTCATTCATGTCTAGTTTCACACGTTTCTTTGCAAATTTTGGCTTAATTCGTTGATTTTTAACTGTAGTAATCCTTGAAAGATAGTTGTAAACATGCTGAATTTAAGCAAGTAGAATTTCTTTTTTCTAACAATGTAGTTTGATTAAAAATAGGTAAAAACTCAGTACCGTCTAGTTTCACATGCTCATTTTGTCAATTTGTCAATTTTCTGTTAATAGAATCTTTGAAGGGAAGTGCTATAAACATGTCAAATTTTGACCAGTTTAATTTCTGAATGCACGCAATTAAAATTAATAAAGAATGAGTAAAAACTCACGATCGTCCAATTTGGCACGTTCCATATACAAAATTTAGGGAAAATTCATTGATTTTGACTATGATAAGCCTTAAATTGTAGTGCTATTTAAACATCGTAAATTTCTAATAGTTGAATTTTCGAATTCTGACGATGTAGTTTGATTTCAATTGGGTAAAAACTCATTCCTATCGAGTTTCGTACGTTCTCTTCACGGATTTTAGGTTCAATTGGTCTATTTTTGGCTATAGTAAGCCTAGAAGGATAGTTGTAAACATGTTGAATTTAAGCTGGTTCAATTTCGAAATTCTAATGATGTAGTTTAATGGAAAATAGGTAAAAACTCAGTGCCATCCAGTTTCACACATTCTTATGCGGATTTCAATCACAATTTGTGAATTTTCTACTATTAGAATCAATCTAGGGAAGTGTTATAAACATGTTGCCTATGCGGATATTAGGCATAATTCGTAGATTTCCTACTAAAATAAGCCTTAAATAGTAGTGTTGTTTAAACATCTTGAATTTCAGACAGTTGACTTTTAGAATTCTTACGATGTAGTTTGATTGTATATGGGTAAAAACTTTTTCCTATCCAATTTTGCAAGTTCTCTAGTTGGATTTTAGGCTCATTTTTCCGATTATCGGCCAAAGTAAGCCTTAAGGATAATGATGTAAACATACTGAATTAAAGTCGGTTGAATTTCAAAATTTTAATGATGTAGTTTGATTGAAAATGGGAAAAAACTCAGTACTATCCTATTTCACAGGTTCCCTATGCGGATTTCAATCCCAATTTATCAGTTTTTAGCTAATAGAATCCTTGAAGGGAAGTGCTATAAAAATGTTGAATTTTGACCAGTTGAATTTCTGAATTCTGACTAACTATTTTGATAGAAAATGAGTAAAAAATTCAATACCGTCCAAGTTGAGATTTTCCCTACGCGGATTTTAGGCATAATACATTGATTTTCTATTAAAAGAAACCTTAAATAGTAGTGTTGTTTAAACATCCTAAATTACATCCAGTTGAATTTTAGAATTCTAATGATGTAGTTTGCTTGCGAATGGTAAAAACTCTTTCTAACCTAGTTTCCAACATTTTCTACTTGGATTTTTGGCTAAATTTGTCGATTATTGGCTAAAGTAAGGCTTAAAGGATAGCGCTTTAAACATGTTGAATTTAAGCCGATTGAATTTCAAAATTCTAACGATATAGGTTGATTGAAAATGGGTAAGAATCCATTATCGTTGAGTATCACATGTTCCCTATGCGGATTTCTATCACAATTTGTCAATTTTATGCTAATAGAATCTTTAAGAGGAAGTGCTATAAAAATGTTGAATTTTGACCGGATGAGTTTTTGAATGCATACAATCTAAATTAGTAAATAATGAGTAAAAAAACTCATTTTCGTCCAAATTGGCATGTTCTATACGCAAAATTTAGGCAAAATTTGTCGATATTCTGCTAAAATAAGCATTAAATTGTAGTGCTATTAAACATCCTGAATTTTATTCTGAATTTTAACCAGTGGAATTTTAAAATTCTGATGATGTAGTTTTATTGCAAATGGGTAAAAACTCATTCCTGTCAAGTTTCGCCCATTCTCTTCGCGGATTTATGGCTAACTTCATCTATTTTCGTCAACAGTAAGCCCTGAAGGAAATTTATAAACATGCTGAATTTAAGCCGGTCAAATGTCAAAATTTCAACGATGTAGTTTGATTAAAAAGGGATAAAAACATAATACCGTCCACTTTCCCATGTTCCACACAATTTGTCAATTTTCTTCTAAAAGAATCCTTGAAAGGAAGTGTTATAAACATGTTGAAGTTTGACCAGTTGAATTTCTGAATTATGACTAACTATTTTGATAGAAAATGAGTAAAAATTCATTACCGTCCAAGTTGAGATTTTCCCTACGCGGATTTCAGGCATAATACATTGATTTTCTATTAAAAGAAACCTTAAATAGTAGTGTTGTTTAAACATCCAAAATTACATCCAGTTGAATTTTAGAATTCTAATGATGTAGTTTGCTTGCGAATGGTAAAAACTCTTTCTAACCTAGTTTCCAACGTTCTCTACTTGGATTTTTGGCTAAATTTGTCGATTATCGGCTAAAGTAAGGCTTAAAGGATAGCGCTTTAAACATGTTGAATTTAAGCCAGTTGAATTTAAAAATTCTAACGATATAGGTTGATTGAAAATGGGTAAGAATCCATTATTGTTGAGTATCACATGTTCCCTATACGGATTTCTATCACAATTTGTCAATTTTGTGCTAATAGAATCTTTAAGAGGAAGTGCTATAAAAATGTTGAATTTTGACCGGATGAGTTTTTGAATGCATACAATCTAAATTAGTAAAGAATGTGTAAAAAACTCATTTTTGTCCAAATTGGCATGCTCTATACGCAAAATTTAGGCAAAATTTGTCGATATTCTGCTAAAAGAAGCCTTAAATTGTAGTGCTGTTAAACATCCTGAATTTTATCCTGAATTTTAACCAGTGGAATTTTAAAATTCTGATGATGTAGTTTTATTGCAAATGGGTAAAAACTCATTCCTGTCAAGTTTCGCACATTCTCTTCGCGGATTTATGGCCAACTTCGTCTATTTTCGTCAACAGTAACCCCTAAAGGAAATTTATAAACATGCTGAATTTAAGCCGGTTAAATTTCAAAATTTCAACGATGTAGTTTGATTGAAAAGGGATAAAAACATAATACCGTCCACTTTCCCATGTTCCACACAATTTGTCAATTTTCTTCTAAAAGAATCCTTGAAGGGAAGTGTTATAAACATGTTGAATTTTGAATAGTTGAATTTCTGAATTCTGACTAACTATTTTGATAGAAAATGAGTAAAAATTCATTACCGTCCAAGTTGAGATTTTTCCTACGCGGATTTCAGGCATAATACATTGATTTTCTATTAAAAGAAACCTTAAATAGTAGTGTTGTTTAAACATCCTAAATTACATCCAGTTGAATTTTAGAATTCTAATGATAAAGTTTGCTTGCGAATGGTAAAAACTCTTTCTAACCTAGTTTCCAACGTTCTCTACTTGGATTTTTGGCTAAATTTGTCGATTATCGGCTAAAGTAAGGCTTAAAGGATAGCACCTTAAACATGCTGAATTTAAGCCGGTTGAATTTCAAAATTCTAACGATATAGGTTGATTGAAAATGGGTAATAATCCATTATCATTGAGTATCACATGTTCCCTATGCGGATTTCTATTACAATTTGTCAATTTTATGCTAATAGAATCTTTAAGAGGAAGTGCTATAAAAATGTTGAATTTTGACCGGATGAGTTTTTGAATGCATACAATCTAAATTAGTAAAGAATGAGTAAAAAACTCATTTTTTTCCAAATCGGCATGCTCTATACGCAAAATTTAGGCAAAATTTGTCGATATTCTGCTAAAAGAAGACTTAAATTGTAGTGTTGTTAAACATCCTGAATTTTATCCTGAATTTTAACCAATGGAATTTTAAAATTCCGATGATGTAGTTTTATTGCAAATGGGTAAAAACTCATTCTTGTCAAGTTTCGCACATTCACTTCGCGGATTTATGACCAACTTCATCTATTTTCGTCAACAGTAAGCCCTAAAGGAAATTTATAAACATGCTGAATTTAAGCCGGTTAAATATCAAAATTTCAACGATGTAGTTTGATTGAAAAAGGATAAAAATAGAATACCGTCCACTTTCCCATGCTACACACAATTTGTCAATTTTCTTCTAAAAGAATCCTTGAAAGGAAGTGCCATAAACTTGTTAAATTTTGAGTAGTTCAATTTTTGAATGTTAAAAATCTAGTTTAATAGAGAATTGGTATAAACTCATTACCGTCCAATTCAACACGTACTCTTCAAAAAACTTAGGCATAATTCACCAATTTTCGACTAAAATAAGTCTTAAATAGTAGTGTTGTACAAATGTTATGAACATCAACCTGTTTAATTTTGATTTCTGATGAAGTTGTTTGATTTAAAATGGGAAAAAACTCTTTCCCATTAATTTAGCACGTTCTCTACTTTTATTTTAGCCCTAATTCATCAATTTTCAACTAAAGTAAGCCTTGGACAATAGTTTTGTAAACATGTTGAATTTAAGCAAGTTAAATTTCATAATTCTAATTATGTAGTTTGATTGAAAATGGGTAAAAACGCATTACTGTCCATTTTCACATGTTCCCTATGCAGAATTCAATCCAAATTTGTTGATTTTCTACCAATAGAATCCTTGAAGGGAAGTGCGATAAAAATGTTTAATTTTAACCAGTTGATTTTCTGAATTTTGACAATCTACTATGACACGGAATGAGTGAAAATTCATTACCGTCCAATTTGGCACATTCCCTACATGGATTTTAGGCATAATTCATCAATTTTCTACTAAAGTATGCCTTAAATAGTAGTGCAGTGTAAACTTCCTGAATTTTTGCCAGTTGAATTTTGAAATTTTGACGATGTAGTACGATTGAAATTTGGCATAAACTTATTCCTGTCAAGTTTTGCACATTCTCTTTGCGAGTTTTAAGCTTAATTCGTCGATTTTTTACTATAGTAAGCCATGAAGGATAATTGTAAACATGCTGAATTAAAGCAGGTTGAATTTCAAATTTCTAATGATGTAGTTTGATTGAAAATGGGAGAAAACTCAGTACCGTCCAGTTTTACATGTTCCCTATGTGGATTTCTATCACAATTTGTTAATTTTATGCCAAAAGAATCCTTGAAGGGAAGTGCTATAAACATGTTAAATTTTGACTAGTTGAATTTATGAATGCGCACAATCAAAATTAATAGAGAATGAGTAAAAACTCACTTTCATCCAATTTGGCACGTTCAATACTCCAAAATTAGGCAAATTCCGACCATTATCCACAAAGATAAGCCTTAAATTGTAGTGTTGTTTAAACATCCCAAATTTCTGCCAGTTGAATTATAGAATCGTTACGATGTAGTTTGATTGAAAATGGGCAAAAACTCATTCCAACCAAGTTTAGCACGTTCTCTTTGTGGATTTTAGGCTCAATTCATTTATTTTCAACTATAGTAAACCTTGAAGTATAGTTCTAAACATGTTGAATTTAAGCTAGTTAAATTTCGAAATTCTAAGGATGTTGTCTGATTAAAAATGGGTAAAAACTCCATACCATCCAGTTTCACATGTTCCCTATGAGGTTTTCTATCACAATTTGTCAATTTTTTGCTAATAGAATCCTTTAGGGGACGTGCTAAAAACAAGTTGAATTTTGAACGGTTGAATTTTTGAATGAACACAATCTAAATTAATAGAGAATGAGTAAAAACTCACTTTCATCCAATTTGGCATGTTGTAAAAGCGAATTTTAGGCAAAACTCGACGATTTTCTACTAAAATAAGCCTTAAATATTAGTGTTGTTTAAATATCCTGAATTTATGCCAGTTGAATTTCAGAATCGTTACAATGTAGTTTGATTGTAAATAGGAAAAAACTCATTCCTGCCAAGTTTAGCACGTTCTCTTCGCAAATTTTAGGCTCAATTTGTATTTTTTTAGGTATAGTAAACCTTGAAGGATAGTTGTAAACATGTTGAATTTAAGCTGGTTAAATTTCAAAATTCTAAGGATGTTGTCTGATTAAAAATGGGTAAATACTCTGTACCATTTAGTTTCCCATGTTCCCTATGCGGTTTTATATCACAATTTGTCAATTTTCTGCTAATAGAATCTTTGAAGGGAAGTGCTACAAACATGTTAAATTTTGACCGGTTGAATTTCTAAAGGCACATAATCAAAATTGATAGAGAACGAGTAGAAACTCACTTTCATCCAAATTGGCACGTTCCATACTCAAAATTTAGGCAAAATTCGTCGATTTTCAACTAAGATAAGCCTTAAATTGTAGTGTTGTTTAAACATCCTGAATTTTTGCTAGTTAAAATTTTGAATTTTGTCGATGTAGTTTGATTGCAAATGGGTAAAAACTCATTCCTGTCTAGTTTTGCACGTTCTCTTTGCTGATTTTTGGCTCTCATCGTCTATTTTCGTCTATGGTATGCCTTGAAGGATAGTTGTAAACATGTTGAATTTAAGCTTGTTGAAATTCAAAATTCTAACGATGTAGTTTGATTAAAAATGGGTAACAACTCACTACCGTCCTATTTCACATGTTCCCTTTGTTGATTTCTATCACAATTTGTCAATTTTCAGCTAATAGGATCTTTTAAGGGAAGTGTTATAAACATGTTGAATTTCGACCGATCGAATTTCTGAATGCTCACAATCTAAATTAATAGAAAATGAGTAAAAACTCACTTACATCTTATTTAGCGCATTGTATACACGAAATTTGGGCAAAACTCGACGATTTTCTACTAAAATAAGCCTTAAACCGTATTGTTGTTTAAATATCCTTAATTTCTGCCAATTAAATTTCAAAATCGTTATGATGTAGTTTGATTGCAAATGTGAAAAACTCATTCCTGCCAAGTTTAGCACGTTCTTTTCGTGAATTTTAGGCTCAATTCGTCTATTTTTTGGTATTGTAATTATTGAAGGATAGTTGTAAACATGTTGAATTTAAGCTGGTTAAATTTCAAAATTCAAAGGATGTTTGATTAAAAATGGGAAAAAACTCCGTACCATCTAGTTTCATATGTTCCCCAATCGGATTTCTAATTTGTTAGTTTTTTGCTAATAGAATCCTTGAAAGGAAGTGCTATAAACATGATGAATTTTGGCTGGTTGAGTTTTTGAATGCACACAATCTAAAATAATAGAGAATGAGTAAAAACTTACTTTCATCCAAATTGGCACTTTCCATACTCTAAATTTAGGTAAAATTCGTTGATTTTCTACTAAGATTAGCCTAAAATTTAGTGTTGTTAAAACATCTTGAATTTCTGCCAGTTCAATTTTTGAATTCTGACGATGTAGTTTGATTGCAAATGGGAAAAAACTCATTCCTGTCAAGTTTCGCAGTTATCTTCGTGGATCTTAAGCTCATTTCATCTATTTTCTTCTAATGTAAGCCTTGAAGTGTAGTTGTAAACATGTTGAATTGAAGATGTTTGACTTTCAAAATTCTAACAATGTAGTTTGTTTAAAAACAGGTAAGAACTCAGTACTGTCCAGTTTCACATGTTCCCTATGCGGATTTCTATCACAATTTGTCAGTTTTCTATTGATTATATCCTTGAAGGGAAGTGCTATAAACATGTTGAATTTTGACAAGTTGAGTTTCTGAATGCACACAATCTAAATTTATAGAGAATGACAGAAAACTCACTTTCATCCAAATTTGCACGTTCCATACTCCAAATTTAGGCAAAATTCGTCAATTTTCTACTAAGAAAAACCTTAAATTGTAGTGTTGTTTAAACATCCTGAATTTATGCTAGTTGAGTTTTTGAATTTTGTCGATGTAGTTTGATTGCAAATGGGTAAAAACTCATTCCTGTCAAGTTTTGCACGTTCTCTTCGCTGATTTTAGGCTCACATCGTCTATTTTCGTCAATAGCCTGGAAGGATAGTTGTAAACATGTTGAATTCAAGTTGGTTGAATCTCAAAATTCTAACGATGTAGTTTGATTAAAATGGGTAACAACTCAGTACCGTCCTATTTCACATGTTCCCTATGCGAATTTCTATCACAATTCGTCTATTTTCAGCTAATACAATCCTTTAAGGGAAGTGTTATAAACATGTTGAATTTAGACCGGTCAAATTTCTGAATGCTCACAATCTAAATTAATAGAAAATGAGTAAAAACTCACTTACATCCAATTTGGCGCATTGTATACTTAAGATTTAGGCAAAATTTGATGATTTTCTACTAAAATAAGCCTTAAAAAGTAGTGCTATTTAAATATCCTTAATTTCTGCAAGTTAAATTTCAAAATCGTTATGTAGTTTGATTGCAAATGGGAAAAAATCATTCCTACAAAGTTTAGCACGTTCTTTTCGCGAATTTTAGGCTCAATTCGTCTATTTTTGGGTAATGTAAGCGTTGAAGGACAGTTGTAAACATGTTGAACTTAAGCTGGTTAAATTTTAAAATTCAAAAGATGTTTGATTAAAAAGGGGTAAAAACTCCGTACCATCTAGTTTCATATGTTCCCTATGCGGATTTCTATCATAATTTGTTAATTTTTTGCTAATAGAATCCTTGAAGGGAAGTGCTATAAATATGTTGAATTTTGACCGGTTGAATTTCTGAATGCACACAATTTAAAATAATAGAGAATGAGTAAAAACTTACTTTCATCCAAATTGGCACGTTCCGTACTCCAAATTTAGGCAATATTCGTTGATTTTCTACTAAGATTAGCCTAAAATTTAGTGATGTTTAAAAGTCCAAAATTTTAGCCAGTTGAATTTTTGAATTTTGACAATGTAGTTTGGTTGCAAATGGGAAAAAACTCATTCCTGTCAAGTTTCGCAGTTATCTTCGTGGATCTTAGGCTCATTTCGTTTATTTTCGTCTATAGTAAGCCTTGAAGGATAGTTGTCAACATGTTGAATTAAAGCTGGTTGACTTTCGAAATTCTAACGATGTAGTTCGTTTAAAAATAGGTAAGAACTCAGTACTGTCCAGTTTCACATGTTCCCTATACAGATTTCTATCACAATTTGTCAGTTTTCTATTAATTTTATCCTTGAAGGGAAGTGTTACAAACATCCTGAGTTTTGACCAGATGAATTTCTGAATGCACACATTCTAAATTTATAGAGAATAAGAGAGAACTCACTTTCATCCAAATTGGCACGTTCCATACTCCAAATTTAGGCAAAATTCATCGATTTTCTAGTAAGATAAGCCTTAAATTGTAGTGTTGTTTAAACATCCAGAATTTCTGCCGGTTGGATTTTTGAATTATGTCGTTGTTGTTTGATTGCAGATACGTAAAACCTCATTCTTGTCAAGTTTCGCAGTTCTCTTCGCAGATTTTAGGCTCGCTTCATCCATTTTCGTCTATAGTAAGCCTTGAAGGATAGTCGTAAACATGCTGAATTTAAGCATGTTGAATTTCATAGTTCTAATGATGTAGTTTAATTAGAACTGGGTAAAAACTCAATACCGCCCAGTTTCACATGTTCTTTAAGAGGATTTCTTTCATAATTTGTCAATTTTTTGCTAACAGAATCCTTGAAGGGAAGCGCTATAAAAATGTTGAATTTTGACCGGTTGAATTTTTGAATGCACACAATCTAAATTAATAGAGAATGTGTACTAACTCACTTTTATCCAATTTATCACATTCCATATGTGAAATTTAGCCAAAATTCGTCATTTTTTACTAAGATAAGCCTTAAATTGTAGTGCTGTGTAAACATTTTGAATTTATGCCAGTTGAATTTCAGAATTTCGACAATGTAGATTAATTAAAAATGGGTAAAAACTCAATCCTGTCAAGTTTCGCACATTCTCTTCGTGGATTTTAGCCTCGATTTGTCTATTTTCGGCTATAGTAAGCCTTGAAGGATAATTGGTAACATGCTAAATTCAAGCTGGTGAATTTCTAAATTCTAAAGATGTAGTTTGATTGAAAATGGGTAAAAACTCAGTATTCTCTGGTTTCACATTTTCCCTATACGGATTTCAATCACTATTTGTGATGTTTTTACAAATAGAATCCTTGAAGGGAAGTGCTAAAAACATTTTGAGTTTTGATAGGTTGAATTTCTGAATTCTAACTAACTGTTTAGATAAAAAATGAGTAAAAATTCATTACTATCCAATTTCGCATGTTCCCTACACGGGTTTGAAGCATATTTTTAATTTTCTACTAAAATAATCCTTAAATAGTTGTTTTGTGTAATCAATTTAAGTTTCAGCCAGTTGAATTCTGAAATTCTTACGACAACGTTTGATTACAAATTGGTCAAAATCCATTCCTATCTAGTTTTGCTCGTTTTCTACGCCGATTTTAGGCTCAATTTATCGATTTTAAGCTATATTAAGCCATAAAGGTTTGTTGTAAGCATGTTGAATTTAAGTTGGTTGAATTTCAAAATTCTAACAATGTAGTTTGATTGAAAATGGGTAAATAGTCAGTAATGTCGACTTTCAGATGTTCCCTATGTGGATTTCAATCACTATTTATGAATTTTCTGCTAACAGAATCCTCGAAGGGGAAGTACTATATGCATGTTCAATTTTGATTGGTTGAATTCTTGAATTCCTACAAACTAGTTTGCTAAAATAAATGAGTAAAAATTCATTATTGTCCAATTTTTCAAGTTCCCCGTGCGGATTTTAGGCACAATTCATCGATTTTCAACCAAAATAACTCTTAAATATTAGTTTCGTGTAAACATCTTGAATTTTAGCTAGTTAAATTTTAGAATTCTGACGATGTAGTTTGATTGCAAATGGGTAACAAGTCATTCATGTCCTGTTTCACACGTTCTCTACTTGCATTTTAGGCTCAATTTGTTGATTATCTGCTAAAGTAAGCCTTCGATAGTTGTAAACATGTTGAATTTAAGCTGGTTGAATTTCAAAATTCTAACGATATAGTTTGATTGAAAATGGGTAAAAACTCAGTACCATCCATTTTCATCGATTTTCCACTAAAATAAGCCTTAAACAATAGTGTTGTATAAACATCCTGAATTTCAGCCAGTTAAATTTTAGAATTATGATGAAGTTGTTTGATTGAAAATCGGTAAAAACTCTTTTCTATACTGTTTAGCACATTCTCTACTTTGATTTAAGCCCTAATTCATCGATTTCGGCTAAAGTAAGTCATGAACGATAGTGTTGTAAACATGTTGAGTTTAAGCTGGTTAAATTTAAAAGTTGAAGTATGTAGTTGATTGAAAGTGGGTAAAAACTCTTTGTCATCCATTTTCACATGTTCCTTATGTGGATTTCAATCACAATTTGTCAATTTTCCACTAATAGAATCCTTAAAGGGAAGTGCAATAAACATGATTAATTTTAACCAGTTGAATTTCAGAATTTTGACGATCTAGTTCGATAGAGAAAGAGTATAAATTCATTACCGTCCCATTCGGCACGTTCCCTTTGTAGATTTTAGGCATAATTGATTGATTTTCTACTAAAGTAGGCCTTAAAGAATAGTGCAGTGTAAACATCCAGAATTTCAGCCAGTTGAATTTTCAAATTCTGAGAAAGTAGTATGATTGCGAATGGGTAAAACCTTATTCCTGTGTTGTTTTACAAGTTCTCTCATGGATTTTAGGCTCAATTCGTCTATTTTCAGCTATAGAAAGCTTTGAAGGATAATTGTAAAAATGCTTAATTTAGGCTGGTTGAATTTCAAAATTCTAACGATGTAGTTTGATTAAAAATATGTTAAAACTCTGTATCGTCTAGTTTCACATGTTCCATGTGCGGATTTCAATCACATTTTGTGAATTATCTACTAATAGAATCCTTGAAGGGAAGTGTTATAAACATGTTGAGTTTTGATTGGTTAAGTATTTGAATTTTGACAAACAAGTTTGATAGAAAATGAGTATAAATTCATTACCATTCCATTTGGCACGTTCCCTTTGTGGATGTTAGGCATAATTCATCGATTTTCTACTAAAGTAGGCCTTTAATAGTAGTGTAGAGTAAATATCTTGAATTTCAGACAATTGAATTTTTGGATTTTGACAACGTAGTATGATTGCAAATGGGTAAAACCTCATTCTTGTCCAGTATCGAAGCTTCTCTTCGCAGGTTTTAGGCTCAATTCGTCAATTTTTGGCTATAGTAAGCCTTGAAGGATAATTGTAAAGATGTTGAATTTAAGCAGGTTGAATTTCAAAATTCTAACGATGTAGTTTGATTAAAAATAGGTAAGACCTCAGTACCGTCCAATTTCACATGTTCCCTATGCGGATTTCAATAACATTTTGTGAATTATCTACTAATAGAATCCTTAAAAGGAAGTGTCATAAACATGTTGAGTTTTGATTGGTTATATTTTTGAATACTAACAAACTAGCTTGATAGAAAATGAGTAAAACTTCATAACCGTCCAATTTGGAAGGTTCCTTATGCAGATTTTAGGCATAATTCGTGGATTTTCTACTAAAATAAGCCTAAAATTGTAGTGTTGTTTGAACATCCTGATTTTCAGCCAGTTGAATTTTAGCAATCAGACGATATAATCTGATTGCATATGGGTAAAAATTCTCTCTTATCCAGTTTCACACATTCTCTATTTGGATTTTAGGGTCAATTTGTCGATTATTATCAAAAGTAAGCCTTGAAGGATAGTGCCATAAACATGCTGAATTTAAGCAGGTTAAATTTCTAAATTCTAACGATGTAGTTTGATGATAATGGGTTAAAACCCATTACCATCGAATTTCACATATTCCCTATGTGGATTTCAATCACAATTGGTCAATTTTTAGCTAATAGAATCCTTGAAGTGAAGTGCTATAAACATGTTGAATTTTGGCTTGTTAAATTTCTGAATTATGACAATCTAGTTTGATAGAAAATGAATAATAATTCATTATCGTCCAATTCGACAATGTCCCTATGCGGATTTTAGGTATAATTCGCGGATTTTCTACTAAAATAAGCCTTAAATAGTAGTGTTGTTTAATTATCCTGAATTTCAGCCAGTTTAATTTTACAATTATGATGATGTAGTATAATTGGAAATGGGTAAAAACTCATTCCCGTCCAGTTTCACACATTTCTTCACAGATTTTAGGCTTAATTCGTCGATTTTCAACAATAGTAAGCCTTGAAGGATAGTTGTAAACATGTTGGATTTAAGCAGGTAGTATTTCAAATTTCTAACGATGTAGTTTGATTGAAAATAGGTAAAAACTCAGTACCGTCTAGTTTCACATGCTCCTTATGCGGAATTCTATCACAATTTGTTAATTTTCTGCTAATAGAATCCTTGAAGGAAAGTGTTATAAACATGTTGAATTTTGACCAGTTAAATTTCTGAATCTACACAATCTAATTTTATAGACAATGAGTAAAAACTCACTTTCGTCCAATTTGGCACGTTCCACACACAAAATTTAGGGAAAATTCATCGATTTTCTACTAGGATAAACCTTAAATTGTAGTGCTATTTATACATCATGAATTTCTGCCAGTTGAATTTCCAAATTCTGACGATGTAGTTTGATTGCAAATGGTTTAAAACTCATTCCTATCAAGTTTTGTATGTTCTCTTTGTGGATTTTAGGCTCAATTCATCTATTTTCAACTATTGTAAGCCTTGCACGATTGTTGTAAACATGTTGAATTTAAGCTGGTTTAATTTCAAAATTCTAACTATGTAGTTTGATTGAAAATGGGTACAAACTCAGTACCATCCAATTTCACATGTTCCATATACGGATTTCAATCAAAATTTGTGAATTTTCTACTAATAGAATCCTTGTAGGGAAGTGCTATAAACATGTTGAATTTTGATTGGTTGAATTTCCGAATTCTAAAAAACTAGTTTGATAGAAAGTGAGTAAAAGTTCATTACCCTGCAATTTGGCACGTTCCTTTGCGGATATTAGGCATAATTCGTAGATTTCCTACTAAAATAAGACTTAAATTGTAGTGTTGTTTAAACATCCTGAATTTCAACAAGTTGACTTTAAGAATTCTTACGATGTAGTTTGATTGCATACGGGGAAAAACTCTTTTTTATCCAGTTTCGCACGTTCTTTACTTGGATTTTAGGCTCAATTTGCTGAGTATCGGCGAAAGTAAGCTTTAAGGATAATGACGTAAACATGTTGAATTTAAGCCGGTTGAATTTCAAAGTTTTAACGATGTAGTTTAATTGAAAATGGGAGAAAACTCAATACTATCCTGTTTCACATGTTCACTATGCTGATTTCAATCACAATTTATCAATTTTTAGCTAATAGAATCCTTGAAGGGAAGTGTTATACACATGTGAATTTTGACCAATTGAATTTATGAATTCTGACTAACTATTTTGATAAAAAAAATGAGTAAAAACTCATTATTGTCCAAGTTGACATTTTCCCTACGTGGATTTTAGGCATAATTCATTGATTTTATACTAAAAGAAACTTTAAATAGTAGTGTTGTTTAAACAACCTAAATTTTAGCCAGTTGAATTTTGGAATTCTGACGATGTAGTTTGAATGCAAATGGGTCAAAATTCGTTCATGTCTAGTTTCTCTCATTTTCTACATCTATGTTTGGCTTAATTCATTGATTTTAAGCTATGGTAAGCCTTAAAGGTTTGTTGTAAAAATGTTAAATGTAAGTTCGTTGAATTTCAAAATTCTAACGATGTAGTTTGATTGGAAATGGGTAAATAGTCAGAACCGTCCAGTTTCACATGTTCCCTATGAAGATTTCAATCACAATTTGTGAATTTTCTGCTAACAGAATCCTTGAAGGGAAGTGCTATATACTTGTTTAATTTTGACCGGTTGAATTTCTGAATTCTTACAAACTAGTACGATAAAAACAATGAGTAAAAATTCATTATTGTCCAATTTTGTAAGTTCCCCATGCGGATTTGACGCGCAATTCATCGATTTTCTACCAAAATAAGCCTTAAATAGTAGTGTTGTGTAAACATCTTGAATTTTAGCTAGTTTAATTTTAGGATTCTGACGATGTAGATTGATTGCAAATAGGTAAAAACACATTTCTGTCTAGTTTTACACGTTCTCTACTTGGATTTTAGGTTTAATTTGTCAATTATAGGCTAAAGTAAGCCTTGGATAGTTGTAAACATGTCGAATTCAAGCCGGTTGAATTTTAAAATTCTAACTATGTAGTTTGATTGAAAATGGGTAAAAACTTTGTACCATCCACTTTCACATGTTCCCTTTGCGGATTTCAATCACAATTTGTCAATTTTCTACTTATAGAATCCTTGAACGGAAGTGCTATAAACTTGTTGGATTTTTACCGCTTAAGTTTATAAATTATGAAAACCTAGTTTGATAGGAAATGAGCAAATATTCTTTATCGTCCAATTTGGCATGTTCCCTACACGGATTTTAGGCATAATTCGTCGATTTTCTACAAAAATATGTCTTAAATAGTAGTGATGAGTAAACATCCTGAATTTCAACTAGTTGAGTTTTGGAATCTTACCGATGAAATTTGATTGTAAATGGCCAAAAACATTTTCTTCTCCAATTTCGCATGTTCTCTACTTGGATTTAAGCTTAATTTGTCAAATTTTGGCTATAGTATGCCTTAAAGAATAGTTGTAAACATGTTGAGTTTAAGCCGGTTGAATTTCAAAATTCTAACATTGTAATTTGATTGAAAATGGATATAAACATAGTATCGTCCACTTTCCCATGTTCCCTATGCAGATTTCAATCACAATTTGTCCATTTTCTAGTAATAGAATCCTTGAAGGGAAGTGCTACAAACATGTTGAATTTCGACTGCTTGGATTTCTAAATGCTGAAAATTTAGTTTAATAGAGAATGAACAAAAACTAATAAATATCTAATTTAGCACGTTCTCTTCGAAAAATTTAGGCACAATTCATCAATTTTGTACTAAAATAAGCCTTAAACAGTGTGTTGTATAAACATCCTGAATTTCAGCCAGTTGAGTTTTTGAATTTTGACGAAGTTGTTTGATTGAAAATGGGTGAAAACTCTTTCCTATCTAGTTTATCATATTCTCTACTTTGATTTTAGCCTTAATTCGTCGATTTTTGGCTAAAGTAAGGCTTGAATGATAATGATGTAAACATGTTAAACTAAGCCGGTTAAATTTCAAAATTCTAATTTTGTAGATTGATTGAAAATGGGTAAAAACTCATTACCGTCCATTTTCACATGTTCCCTATGCGGATTTCAATAACAATTTGTCAATTTTCTGCTAATAGAATCCTTGAAGGGAAGTGCAATAAACATGTTGAATTTTTATCGGTTGAATTTTTGAATGTTGCCAATCTAGTTTAATAGAGAATGAGTAAAAATGCATTGTCGTCCAATTTAGCACGTTCCCAACACGAAACTTAGGCATAATTCATCGATTTTCTACTAAAAAAAGCCATAAATAGTATTGCTATGTAAACATCCTTAATTTCAACCAGTTGAATTTAAGAATCCTGATGATGTAGTTTTGATTGCAAACATGTAAAACTCCTTCCCATACATTTTCCCATGTTCTTTACAAAGATTTTGGGCTTAATTCATCAATTTTTGTCTAAAGTTAGCTTTGAAGGATAGTTATGTACACATGATGACCCGGTTGAATTTCAAAATTCTAACGATGTAGTTTAATTAAAAATGGGTAAAAACCCATTACCGCCCAGTTTCACATGTTTCATATATGGATTTCACTCACAATTTGTCAATATTATGCTAATAGAGCCCTTCAAGGGAAGTGCTATAAATATGTTAAACTTTGACCAATTTAATTTCTAAATTCTGGCACGTTCCCTACGTGCAATTTAGGCGCAATTCATCGATTTACAATAAAAATATGCCTTAAAAAGTAGTGCTATGTAAGCATCCTGAAATTTAGCCATTTGAATTTTAGAGTTTTGACGATGTAGTTCGATTTGCAATAGGTAAAAGCATGTTCCTGTCCACTTTCGCACCTTCTTTACGCAGATTTTAGGCTTAATTTGTAAATATTTGGCTAAAGTCAGCCTTTAAAGACAGTTGTAAACATTCTGTATTTCAGCCGATTGAGTTTCAAAATTTTAAAGATGTAGTATGATTGAAAATGGGTACATACTCAGTATGACCAATTTTCACATGTTCCCTACGCGTATTTCTATCACAATTTGTTAACTTTCTGCTAATAGAATCATTGAAAGGAAATGTTATAAGCATGTTGAATTTTAACCTATTAAATATCTGAATTCTGACAATCTAAATTAATAGAGAATGAGTAAAAACTCCTTGCTGTCCAATTTGGCATGTTCCCTACACGAGATTTAGGCATAATTCGTCAATTATCTACTATAATAAGCCTCAAATAGTAGTATTGTGTAAACATCCTAAATGTCACCTAGTTGTGAATGGGTAAAAACTCATTCCTGTCCGGTTTCGCACATTCTCTACTTGTATTTTAGGCTCAATTTTTTCGATTATAGCTAAAGTAAGCCTTGAAGGATACTGGTGTAAATATGCTGAATTAAAGCTGGTTGAATTTCAAAATTCTATTGATGTAGTTTGATTTAAAATGGGTAAAAATTCAAGGCCTTCTTGTTTCAAATGTTCCCTATGTGGATTTCACTCACTATTTGTAAATTTTCTGCTTATAGAATCCTTGAAGGGAAGTGCTATAAACATGTTGAACTTTAATTGGTTGAGTATTTTGAATTCTGACAATCTAGTTTGATAGAAAATGAGTTAAAATTCATTACCGTCTAATTTGGCACATTCCCTACACGGACTTAAAGCGTAATTCATCGATTTTCTACAAAAAAATCATTAAATAGCAGTGTTCTGTAAACATCCTAAATTAAAGCCAGTTGAGTTTTAGAATTTTGAAGCTGTAGTTTGATTACAAATGGGTAAAAACTCATTCCTCTCCACTATCGCACATTCTTTACATGGATTTTAGGCTTAATTCATCGATTTTCAGCTAAAGTAAGCCTTGAAAGATGGTTGTAAACATTATGAATCTAAGCCGTGTCACGGTCCAAATCTTTAACCCCGTTTTAATTACTTAATTAAGATCATCTACCCTTGACGTGGGACTTACACTGTGATACGTGCACCGACCGAGGCACGTGGCTAAGGTATATCGTATTTTTGTATTGTTGTGTGCCTAGTGTTATGTATTGTGTAAACTTACTAAGTCGGTTTTGCAGTTGTAAGCGTCGAGACGAGAGCAAGGATACGCCTCGAGTAGCGTGCTAGCCAGAGAACTTGGTAGTTAGCATTTTGGTAAGTCTCATTTAATACTAATATGAAATTAGTAATTACTTATAAGCCTATGGTTGTGTTTATTAATGTAAATCAAATTATAGGCCTATAGTTGAGTAAATTAAATGGAAATCATAAGATTGGTCACATCTAAGAACTAGGTAAGTAATCAAATGGTGTCACTTGAGTTTGAGTTAGTGGGAATTAGTGGGATATATGACAAATGTGGACCATTAGATATTCCTGGGGGTACATTAATCCATGAAGATTAAGGGCTAGGAAGAAACATCACCTTAATATATATTATTAGTGATCAAACAACATGCAAACCAAATCACTCATTCATTTTTGCCGGAGAAGAAGAAAGAATTGTCGGAGAGGAGTCAATCATCAAGGTGTTGAAGGAATCCATTAGAGTTGGTGAGAAATTCTCAAGCTAGGGTGCTACATCAACTAGGTAAACATCTTTTTAGTTAAAATTAGAACAAGTTCTGGTTTTAGGCTAATTTCTGATAGTAGATGATTGAGTATTTTCTATTAACTTATATATTTTGATTCCTCATTTCAAGATGATAATTCAGCTATATTTAAGTTCTTAATTTGATTTTGGAATCATAAAGATATGAATTTTTGAAATTGCAACACCAAAACTAGAATTCTGCATGTTGTATTAGAAATCAACCTTTGTAATTTGGTCATAATCTACCCATTGTAGATCCAAACTGATCCAAACCTATGGCATTTGAAAGTTTATTTAAAGAGGAATAACGTTGCTTAACTGAAGGTATTTTGATTCAAATGTTTCTATGTCTAAACATGCTCTACAAGTAGGTAATAGAATTAAAAAGGAAAGTTTTGAAATTAAATTTGTTAATGGCATAACTCCCTAACCACATTTTGAAATGAGCTGATCCTTTAGTATTTTGTATTTGGATATCTTTACTACCTTGTGACCAAAAATCACATTTTTAGGAATTATAGATTATGAGAAATGGATTTTCTAATTCAGTTGGTTGGATTAAATTCCAATTAGACCTACGTTTAGTAAAATCATGATATCTCTTTCATTTTAAATCATAGTTTTGCAAACTAAACCTTTATGGAAAGCTAAGAGAGAGACCAACAATAATTGTACTGATGGATGATTTCGATATTTTTACCATTTCAAGCCTAAAAACTGCGTTAAAATGTAGGACTGAAATTGAAACTTAATTTAGTCTTTAGGCGCTGATTTAGGAAGATTGATTTAAAGTTTATTGAACCAATTTGAATACACAATAAACACCACTAAATTGATCTTAAACCCACTATATTTGAAACTAATGAGACACAAAACTCAGGAACTTAGGAAAAGGATATAGGAGAGAGAATAAAAGATTTGGAGTATCGGGAGGCCAAAAAAGCTAGGACTTTACTTTGTTGTAGTGAGTATACCCAATGGCAACTTTACTTGGCATTTCATTTCTATTAATTGATGTCCTTGCATAGTCCTTTAGACTATTTTGCCTTTGTATTCTTATATCATGTATTCTTTGTGTCTATGCTCACTTGATGAGTCTAGTTTGCATGATATCCATTCATTTGATTTGATTCATTGATTCTATCCCATGCTATGTCTATTCTTGTTGTTTTAAATGTGAATTTAATGATAAATAGCATGCTATTAGGCTAGTCAATATCTTATAAATGTTTAAGGGGACTTCTATTCCTTATTTGTTTAGGTGTATAGATGTGCCTATGCCTTGACAATCCAAACTTGGTATTTCTTGAAACTTAAAAAAGTAGTTTTTGCATTTAGGTCCCATACTCGATCGAGGTGTGCGCGAATCAGGAGGTTAGAGTCTCTGGGGACGTCAGCACATGTTACTTGACACTGTATGACACTCGGGGTTAAAGTCCCTGAAGTGGTCTACACACCAGAGTTAGAGTCCCTGGTAACACTTAGGTTGGAGTCCCTTGTGCTATATGATTATTGAGTCGAGTGACACGTTTCACTACGGACTGGACCTAAATCACCATTACTTAGCCTAGTGTCAGTATCACTTGTTTAACTCTGGTATTTACTCGCATATGGTTTATTTTCCAGTTTTTCGATTTATATGCTTTTAAATACCATTTGAATATTTGGAAATGCTAATTAAACTTTTCATCGGGGATTACTATTTTATTCTTGTACTCACCTTCCTTTTTATGACGATGGGTGCAGAGCCGTCTACTAGCAGGCCGGGCAAGGAGAAGATCGGCGATAATCATTGAGCCCGCGGCGCGTCACTACATTGATTGTAGTTCTTCTTTTGGTATTTCGATTTTATATGTTATATGACTTTCAGATACTATTTGAGGTTGTATATTAGGTTGAGCGTTAGTTCCCCGACTTGACTTAGACTATTTTACTATTTCAATGCATTTTGAGGACTTTATATATGTGTCATTTCCTGGTTTTCCACACTTAGGATTTTATAAACGGCTTCCGCATAAGTTACTAATTGCTTCCACATAATCAATAAGACTTACGCTAATTAATTAATTTAATAAAAAGTTTCAATTAACTCTAAATTTTATAAATTGGTAGGACTAACGTATCACTTATCCTGAACACGAGAAAAGAGGTGTCTAGGTTGTAAAGGCTGACTAATACGTAGTTAAGTCCTGCGTGGATATGATTAGGGCTTAATTACGAGATTAGATCGGGCGGTGCCCTAGATTAGGAGAGGGGCTGTCATAGTTGGTATCAGAGCATATGTATTAGAACCTTGGGGATAAATAAGAAAAAGCATGAACTCCTATAAAACACAAACATTAGAAGTGGAAACCAGATGATCCTTACCTAGGAATTATTTTGTTGGGAATTGTGTGAAGGTGAGATGGGGATTTCTTATATGTACGTGTTAGTTTCTATACGTATATATATATGCGTTATGCCACGTAGTAACTGATTCGCGTTCGCTATCCACTTGAAAACACCAATGGCAGATTCGCGCGATGCCTGAGACACCAGAGCTAGGCAGCAAGCCGATTGGATTTCAAAATTTTAACGATGTAGTTTGATTAAAAATAGGCAAATATTTAGTACCGTCGAGTTTCACATGTTCCCAATGTAATTTTTTTTTCAGAATTTGTCAATTTTCTGCTAATAGAATCCTTAAAAGGAAT
Organism: Stephania yunnanensis; assembly: GCA_039657365.1. Taxonomy (NCBI): domain Eukaryota; kingdom Viridiplantae; phylum Streptophyta; class Magnoliopsida; order Ranunculales; family Menispermaceae; genus Stephania; species Stephania yunnanensis. Next base: position 32,494,975 of record CM077583.1, on the reverse strand, counting down.
TGCAATAAACATGTTGAATTTTGATCAGCTAAATTTCAAAATGCTGATCATCTAGTTTAATAGAGAATGAGTAAAAACTCATTGTCATCCAATTTTGCACATTCCCTACTCGAAATCTCGATATAATTCGTCGATTTTTTACTAAAGCGAGCCATAAATAGTATTGCTATGTAAACATGCTGAATTTTTGCTAGCTGAATTTTAGAATTATAATGACGTAATTTGATTATAAATGGGTAAAAACTCTTTCTTGTCTAGTTTTGCACGTTCTCTACTTGGATTTTATGCTCAATTTGTTTATTATAGCCTAAAGTAAGCGTTGAAGGATAGTTATGTAAACATGATGGATTAAAGCCAATTGAATTTGAAAATTCTAGTGATATAGTTCAATTGAAAATGGTTAAAAACCCATTACAGCCCAGTTTCAGATGTTCACTATGCGAATTTCAATCACAATTTGTCAATTTTCGGCTAATAGAATTCTTGAGGGGAAATGCTATAAACATGTTGAATTTATGAATTCAGACAATCTAGTTTAATAGATAATGAGTAAAAACTCATTGCCGTCCAATTTGGTACGTTCCCTACGCAAGATTTTGGCATAATTCGTCGATTTTCTACTAAAATAAGCCTTCAATGGTAGTGTTGTGTAAACTTCCTAGATTTCATCCAATCGAAGTTTTGTGTTTTGAAAATGTAGTTTGATAGTGAATGGGTAAAAACTCATTCATGTCTAGTTTTGCATGTCCTCAACGTAGATTTTAGACTCAATTTTTTCGATTATCGGCTACAATTAGCCTTGAAGGATAGTGTTGTAAACAAGCTGAATTTAAGCCGGTTTATATTTCAAAATTCTAACATTATAGTTTGATTTAAAATGGGTGAAAACTCAGTACGGTTTTGTTTCAAATATTCCCTATGCAGATTTCATTAACAATTTGTCAATTTTCTTCTAATAGAATCCTTGAAGGGAAGTGCTATAACATGTTGAATTTCGATTGGATGAGTTTCTGAATTCGAGCAATCTATTTTGTTAGAAAATGAGTAAAAATTTATTACCATCCGATTCGGCACACTCCCTACTCGAATTTTAAGCGTAATTCATCAATTGTTTTACTAAAATAAGCCTTAAGTAGTAATGTCGTGTAAACATCCTAAATTTCAGCCAGTTGAATTTCCGAATTTCAATGATGTAGTTTGATTGCAAATGGGTAAAAACTTGTTCCTATCCACTTTCGCACGTTCTTTACATGGATTTTAGGCTTAATTCGTTGATTTTTGGCTAAAGTCAGCGTTGAACGATAGTTGTAAAAATTCAGAAATTAAGCCACTTAAAGTTCAAAATTTTAACAATGTAGTTTGATTCAAAATGGGCAAATGCTCAGTACCATCCAATTTCACATGTTCCCTATGCAGATTTCTATCATAATTTTTCAATATTTTGCTAATAGAATCCTTAAAGGTAAGTGCTAAAAACATGTAGAATTTTGGTCGGTTTAATTTTCTGAATGCTGAAAATCTAGTATAATAGAGAATGAGTACAAACTCATTACCGTCCAATTTGGCATGTCCCTACGTGAAATTTAGGCACAATTCGTCGATTTTTTTTTACTAATATAAGCCTTAAATAGTAGTGATGTCTAAGTATCCTGAATTTTACCCAGTTGGATTTTAGAATTCTAATGATGTAGTTTGATTGCAAATGGGTAAAAGCTCAATCTTGTCCATCTTTGCACGTTCTCTACTTGTATTTTAGGCATAATTCATCAATTATCGGATAAAGTGAGAATGAAGGATAGTGATGTAAACATGCTAAATTTAAGCCGATTGAATTTCAAAATTCTAATGACGTAGTTTTTTTTAAATGGGTAAAAACTCAGTACCGTCCAATTTCACATGTTCCCTATGCAGATTTCAATCATAATTTGTCAGTTTTCTACTTTTAGAATCCTTGAAGGGAATTGCTATAAACATGTTGAATTTTTCTCAATTGAGTTTCTGAGTTTTGACAAGCTAGTTTGATAGAAAATGAGTAAAACTCATTACCGTCCTATTCGGCACGTTCCCCACACGGATTTTAGGCATAATTCATCAATTTTCTACTAAAATGAGCCTAAAATAGTTGTGATGTGTAAACATCCTAAATTTCAGCCAATTGAATTGAAAAATTATGATGACGTAGTTTTGATTGCAAATGGGTAAAAAATCGTTCCTATCATATCCAGTGTCCCATACTCTTTACGGGGATTTTAGGCTTACTTCATCGATTTTCGGCTAAAGTAAGCCTTCAAAGATTTTTGTAAAAATTCTAAACTCAAGCCAATTGAATTTCAAAATTTAAACAATGTAGTTTGATTGAAAATGGGAAAAAAACTCAGTACCGTCCAGTTTCGCATGTTTTCTATGCGGATTTCAATCACAATTTGTCAATTTTTTGCTAATAGAATCCTTGAGGGGAAATGCTAGAAACATGTTGAATTTTTTAATTCTTACAATCTAGTTTAATAGAGAATGAGTAAAAACTCATTATAGTCCAATTTGGCACGTTTCCTACCCGAAATTTAGGCTTAAGTCATCGTTTTTCTATTTAAATAAACCATAAATAGTTGTGTTGTTTGTAAATCCTAAATTTCACCCAGTTGAAGTTTTGAGTTCTGAGAATGTAGTTTGATTGCGAATGGGTAAAAACTCATTCCTATCCAGTTTCGCACGTTCTCAACTTAGATTTAAGGCTTTATTTTTGTCAATTATCGGCTAAAGTAAGCTTTAAAGGATAATGCTGTCAACATGCTGAATTCTAGCCAATCGAAAATCAAAATTCTAAGGATCTAGTTTGATGTAAAATGGGTAAAAACTTAGTGTCTTTTTGTTTCAATTGTTCCCTATGCAGATTTCAGTCACAATTTGTCAATTTTTTTCAAATAGAATCCTTGAAGGGAAGTGCTACAAGCATGTTGAATTTTGATCATTAGGTTTTTGAATTCTAACAAACTAGTTTGATAGGAAAAGAGTACAAATTCATTACCGTCCAATTTGGTATGTTCCCTACACTTATTTTAGGCATAATTCATCGATTTTCTACTAAAATAATCCTTAAATAGTAGTGTTGTGTAAACATCATGAATTTCAGCCAATTGAGTTTAAACATTCCGATGATGAAGTTTTGATTGCAAATGGGTAAAAATTCATTCATGTCCAGTTTCACATGTTCTTTACATGGATTTTCAACTTAATTCATCGATTTTCGGCTAAATTAAGCCTTCACAGATTGTTGTAAACTTTCTTAATTCAAGCAGATTGAATTTCAAAATTTTGACTATGAACTTTGATTGAAAATGGGTAAATAATCAGTATCGTCCAATTCACATGTTCCCTATGCGGATTTCTATCACAATTTGTCAATTTCCTACTAATAGAATCCTTAAAGTGACATGCAATAAACATGTTGAATTTTTATCGGTTGAATTTCTGAATGCTGACAATCTAGTTTAATAGAGAATGAGTAAAAACTCATTGTCGACCAATTTAGCCCGTTCCCTACGCGAGATTTATGAATAATTCGTCGAGTTTCTACTAAAACAAGCCATAAATAGTATTGCCGTGTAAACATACTAAATTTTAGCCAGTTGAATTTTACAATTCTAACGATGTAGTTTGATGGCAAATGGGTAAAAACTATTTCCTATCTAGTTTTGAACGTTCTCGATTTGGGTTTTAGGCTCAATTTGTTGATTATCGGCCAAAGTGAGACCCGGAGGTTAGTTTTGTAAACATGATGAATTAAAGCAGGTTGAATTTGAAAATTCTAACGATGTAGTTTAATTTAAAATGGGTCAAAACCCATTACGGCCTAGTTTTACATGATCCCTATGCAGATTTCAATCATAATTTGTCAATATTCTACTAATAGAATCCTTAAAATGAAGTGCTATAAACATGTTGAATGTTGACCAATTCAATTTCTATATTATGACAATCTAGTTTGATAGAGAATAAGTAAAAATTTATTATCGTTCGATTAGGCATGTTCTCTACACGGATTTTAAGCATAATTCATCAATTTTCTACTAAAATAAGCCTTAAATAGTAGTGATATGTAAAATCATAAATTTCAGCCAGTTGAATTTTTGAATTTTTATGATATAGTTTGATTGCAAGTGGGTAAAAAATCATACCTGTACAATTTCGAACGTTTTTTACTGGGATTTTAGGCCTAATTTGTCGATTTTCGACTAAAGTAAGCCTTGAATGACAGTTGTAAACATTCTCAATTTAAGCTGATTGGATTTTCTAAATTTTAATGTAGTCTGATTGCGAATGGTTAAATATACAGTACCGTCAAGTTTCACCAGTTCCCTTTGCGGATTTCTATCACAATTTGTCCACATTCCACTAATAGAATTCATGAAGGGAAGTGCTATAAACATGTTGAACTTTGACCAATTGAATTTATAAATTCTGAAAATCTAGTTTCATAGAGAATGAGAAAAAATTCATTACCGTTCAATTTTGCATGCTCCATATGTGGATTTTATTCATAATTCATCTATTTTATACTAAAATAAGTCTTAAATAGTAGTGTTGTGTAAACATCCTGAATCTCACCCCGTTGAAGTTTGGAGTTCTGAAAATGTAGTTCGATTTTTAATGGGTAAAAACTCATTCCTGTCCAGTTTTGCAAGTTTTTACTTGGATTTTAGGCTTAGTTTTTTTATTATTGATTAGAGTAAGCCTTGAACGATAGTGCTGTAAACATGCTGAATTTAAGCCGATTGAATTTCAAAATTCTAACGATGTAGTTTAATTGAAAATGGGTAAAAACCAGTTACCGCTTAGTTTCACATGTTCCCTGTGCAGATTTCAATCACAATTTTCAATATTGTGCTAATATAATTTTTAAAGAGGGCCGCTAAGGGCACCCCACCATTTAATGAAGGCACCCAGTTAATGTGGGCACAAACCGATTTACCTAGGGCACCCAAAAATTAGACCCGAAATACCTAAACTACCCCTCGTGGAAATCCATCTGCACCCCACCCCCCCCAGCACCATCTTCCCCGCCAGGACTCCAAGAACCCGTCTTGTGTGAACCGAGAGAGGAATCTCCGAAATAGTGTCTCCCGTCTTTCGCCTTGTGTTTCTCCTTCGGTTTACGGAATTTTTGCAATTCGTAGGGTCGTGGTGTAAGCCGATTTCGTCTCCAAGTTAGGGTTCGGCTGAACATCGTCGAACACACATTATTTGCGCGAAATCGGTCGTTTGAAGGTACGTTTTTAGTGTAATTAAGTTACATTTTGTAGAGTAGTTATAATTTACAGTGGTGGTTTGTTCATTAGTTTAAAAATTGGGAATTTGCGGTTCTCGGCCACACAGGCCAGAGAATGTGCTTACCCTCTCGGCCAAGCATGGCAGAGAGAGAAGCTACATTTTGGGGAAGTCGAAGTCTCGGCCACAAAGGCTGAAAAATCTCACTGCGTCTCGGTTACGCAAGGCCGAGAGGACTCTAGGTCTCTCGGCCGAGACGTGACGAGAGCTAGAATTACTGCTCGGTAATGTGGTGGCGGTGGTGTACAACCGGGAATTTGGTCATACTCTAGGTTGTACCATGGCGTGAGTGTTAGAGTAGGCTCGGGCGTGATTGGCCGAGAGCAAGGCGAATTGAAATGGTCAACACATCTCGATGGCCCACAACCGAGGCCGTTTTATTGGACTCGGTTGTACACTACCGATATATTAGAGGAATTGTCGGTCATGGGTGACCGACAATATGTGTTGTTTCACGAACCTGCTTGACCGAGACATAAGAAATGGATGAATTTGAGCATTTTTGTTTTGTAAAATTAATTTGGGATCTGTTCCATGCACTTATATGTTGTAATTTATTCAGGTATGGCTCGTCTGAAGCTACCGGTGACTAGGGAAGAGGTTGGAGCTGAGGTCCCGAGGCCTAACCGGGGGCGAGGTGGCCGGAGACCCCAGACAGCATCGTACCGGAAAGAGAAAGAGAAGGAGAACGAGGATGTTAAGGTCAAGGCAAAGGTAGATGGCACTCGTGGAAGGTTACATTTGCACGATGAGGGTTCGACCCTCGATGCCGGGCGACCTGATGATATTGTTGTTGTCGGAGGTGAAGAGGAGGGGCATGCATCGGAGTCTAGTAGCAGTGACTCTTCAGATGAGGGGAACACGATAGAAACAGATCGTAATGTGGGCGGGAGCAGTAGTGGTGGAATTGGCCATGATGAAGGAGAGCCAGAAGTGCCTGTTGAAGCGCGTGCTCCATTCCCCGGTGGTCCTATAGACGGGGCGTTATTGAAGAGCTTCAAGGATCGTGTGGCTTTATCGATTTGGAGGAATGAGGTAATTTCAATTTCATTGAACGGATTAACTTAACACTCATGGTCTTCACATAATGACGAGATGTTTTTACATTTGCAGGAGCGGCCCGTTCTTAAGTGTACTAATCACGGAGCTCAAATAGCGGAATGGGATTTACAGTCGTGTCACCCGGAAATGGCGGGACTTCAGAGGATTATTCAGCGTTCCGGGTTGAATACGCTGATAGACTGCTCATACCGCAAGGCCAACAAGGAGGTTATCTCTGCATTCGTGGAGCGGTGGCAGCTGGAGACGAACACATTTCACCTACCTTTTAGTGAAATGTCTATCTCATTAGAGGATGTCAGCTTCCTCCTGAAGATCCCTGTGATGGGCAAAGTTGTTGAAGTGGAGAACTTCGCGAGGTATACGGAGGAATCTCGCTCGGACGCTATCAAGATGGTATCGAACCTACTTGGGGTTAGCGCCGAGGAGGCTGAGGAGGAGGTGAATATCAACAAGGGGCTCACAGTGCGCAAACATTGGTTGAAGAGTCGATGGTGCCCCAAAGCTGGTTCGAGACCCAGAAATTATCCTCCTGTGGAATCCACCGCCCGAGCATACCTGCTGTACTTGTTGTCGTGTACTCTTTTTGTCGATAAGAGTGGGTCTCGGGTGTCGATCGCGCTGCTGAAGCTTTTTGAGGACTTGGACGACGTAGGGAGTTGCATGGGAGCAGCTGCGTTGGCCTATTTGTATCGACACATGGGGTCCGCCACGAGAGTGCTAGTGTCTCAGATTGCTGGCTACCTCACATTGCTTGAGGTTTGTTATAAAATAGACTTAATTTTCATTTTATTTTTCAATTAGGCCAACTTGTAATTGTGGACTAACTAACATTGTATGTATTTGCAGGGATGGGTGTACGACCATTTCAAACTTGGTCTGGCCACGCCCAATGCGAAGTACTTGGACTATGTGCAACCTCGTGTCTCTAGATGGATTCAAAAGCACGGGATGGTTGCGAATGTTGACAAGCTCGGGGCCATTAGGAGAACCTTGGATAAGTTGCGACCAAGTGAGGTGAGATGGTTATCCATGTCCTCTGACGATTGATGTTTCTTGGTAATTTATTTTGCAAACAGTGGTTGTTGCATTTTTTCTAGGTCACTTGGGACCCATATGTGAATTTAAGGGAAAATGGCGTTGTGCAAGCGATGGCCTTTTACAGTGGGAAGATCAAGTACATGGATGTGGTGGAGCCCTACCACCCGGAGAGGATTCTGAGACAGTTTGGCCATGTACAATCTATACCAGATCCTCCATACCGTCTATTGGAAGCACACAGAGGCCCATTTGCGAACAAGTACTCCGTCAAGTATGGGTTCGAACAAGACAATTGGGAGCGATGGAGGAACCATGTGTTGGCTCCCGAAGTTCGGGGCGAGAAGGCAGTATTTGAGTTTTTGGCTACACCAGACTACCTGCCTTGGTTTGTCAAAGTGTCTCATCCTGTTATCACGAATCCGAGCTTTGAGGACCTTGTAATGGTCGCCTCAACCATCGCAGACAACGAGATACTTGAGGTATTGGAATGGTTATACGTATTATGCATTTATAAGTAATTCTGATATGTTTTACATTGACAATAACCCGATATTTTTCATCAGCGTAATAGGCGAGCGTTGGACGCGGAGTTGCGATGGACTCGGCAAGGACCACTCTGACTGACATGGTCGACTTCCTTTTGGGAAGGAGTATAAGTCCCACCCCCACGAGTACGACTCCCGCGACCGCAACCGGCACAACCGCAACATCCGGCCCTACCGAACCAGGCCCGAGGCAGTCTCAACATGGTAGCACTTCCACACCCTCCACCCCGGCCACAGCTCAGCCCACCGAGGCCGATGCTCGCCCTCAGAAGAGAATGTATGGAAAGGAGTATCGAAGGAAGAATATGAAAAAACCCAAGCAATGATCAGCCGATAATGGAGGGATAGACATTTGTACTACATTCTTTGAGTTTTATGATGACATCGTCTACTCTCGCCAGTGAGTTTGTAATGTTTTATGAGTACTTGTTGGGTTGCGATTATATGGTGCGTATGGACTACACAATTGTATGACATTTTTAAATGGTTGATGTGTACCTGTTGCCTGTTGACTACATTTTTATGACAGTTTATAATGTTACATTGCCTATTTTTTATTTTGGTTGTAATTTGTTTTTGGATCCTAGTTTTTTCTGCTTACGAGGGTGTCTCGGTCAAGCAGGACCGACGCTCATGTGCAATTTTCGGAACTGAACAGCTGAGACAACTGCATGATGCGCGGTCTTGCCCTGCCGTGAATGTACCTGTTGCCAGTCTTTAAATATGTGTCGGTTAGTCATGGCCGAGAAGCCATGAGTAATGTCGCGCATAGGTCGACGATAAGCGGCATTTTCGGTATTGCGCGACGAAGCATTGGCGTCAATTCTCGGAGGTGTATGGCCGACACATTACCATATGTCTCGGTCATGTAGGACCGAAACCCCTGTTCCAGCAATAATTTCCAACTACCAAGACAAATAACTTTCCAAGAATGACCATCCAGCACGACAAGAGCCACGAAAACAAAATTATTAATATATCAATGTAGTATGATAAAATCACTATACAAGAATCAAACTGTACAACAATACCCGAAAGGTAGGATAAATTCATTCATTCTATATCCACACAACTTGAAAGCTAACTATCAAAATTAGTAAATGTACAAGCAACAAAATTTAGAGGTACCAGTTGTAACACTACGGTGTACCTAAATCTACAACGGATATGGCGGCATCAAGTAGAGTTGCAATGGGCGCGATGTCTCGAAAGACGAATCTATCACGCCAACCTTTCGCACTATCCTGAACATACCGTACCCACAAAGGGTATAAGGATGGCAATGGTGCATTCGTGCTCAACTTCACCTGTCAAAGTGAACAGTATAACATGATCATATTGTCGGGAAACAAAAAAACAATTCAACAAAATTCGTATCACTTACCCTAAGCCAATGTATATTCCTGTCATTAATCATGGCAATGACAAGTCTGTTGTGCGCGCGGACGGACGGAGCACTACGTAGAGGTAGAAATGTGGAGGCACTCCCATGCGAGAGGTTGACGAGAACCACATTGACTGAAGTGGCTACCAACAATCCCATGTCTGGAAGTGTCAACCATTCTTGGAAAGGTGCACCAACTTGATTCTCTCGGCAATGCACCGCAATCTTGACACTCTCGTAACTCGAGCCTAGCACTTCTCGCCAAAGGTTTTCATGCCCGATAATCTCATCATACATCCTACTACGGACAATCCTCCACCCGTCGACATCGGCTAGTCCAAGCCCAGACGCAACACACCTATATCCACAATTCCCATCGGCAAGCACATCGATGATGCCCTCAACATGTGGCAACCAATTCGGTTCTACGCAATGACCGTAAGCCATGTTAGTTGCACTTTGCGTGCGTCGACTGGCACGATGCAGTTTAGGAACAACGTTACTTTTCTTCTGCCTAGAACTGGAGGCCTCCTGAGTCGATAGCACGTACTCAAATTCACTCGGCAACCGTCTCGTAGAAGAATCTTCACCATCGTGTTTTCTCTTCGAAGACCACGGTGTCCTTCCTTTTGTCTTAATTTTTGCCGGCGGCACAAGACCCGGTGTAGACGAAGGTCGACTAATCTCCCTGAGCTGCTGAATAATCCTGAGTCGATCGTCCTCATCAGTGCAAGCATGAAACTTTTCCAACACCCGTTCAATCTCATCGTGCACGTTGTACCCAGACGGGTCCACCGGATTCTCTGGTATCATACTCAACTTTCGCCAACAAACATGAATGTCCTCGAGAGGGATGGGTGACCCAGCAAATATATGATGGTTCAGCTCATGTGCACAAGGAAGGCCATGTGTGGTGCGTATCTCGCAACCACAACGAGTGGAATCGTGACCAACATCCTCTCCACTTGTCAATTCATCTCTAATTAGCCTAAGCACCCGTTGAGAGACATAACCACGCAATCGTCGATACAACTCAACAACGTACTCATGTTGGACGACATTGAAACTTAGCTCAAACGATGCCTTGATATTGTTGTTTTGGGTTCTAAGGAGTCCATCGACCACATTCCATAGAGTCTCAAAATTGGCCTGACTGTTCCCAAGGTGTACCTTCAGAATAGAATGCGCAGACTCCACCCTCTGCGTTGTCGTTTCCCCAAAGTGCATAAGTCTATTTGTCCAAGCTGAGACAAATTTCTCCTTGTAGTTCTTTAACCATGTGTTGTCCAAGTACTCCATAAGACCCTTTACATTCCCAAACTCACAACGCAGGTCATTCACCGTAACTTCGAATAAGGCCTCCGAGTTGGCATACATCACGCTCGTCCACCTATCCGTAAAACGCGCTAAACCATCGTTATCCCCAAACATCTTCTTAGTCTTGGCAATACTACTTTGTTGATGTGCCAAGAGCAAAAGAGGTGAGACGGGGGCGGAAAAACTTCTTCTACGGCACTAATAAGGGCTAAGTCCCTATCGGTAACGAACACGTCAGGCTTAGGCCACCCATCCAATATGGATCTCAACTTCTCAAGTGTCCAAACATAATGCCCATGACTCTCTGATGATAAGAATGCGAACCCAACGGAGAACGTCAAGTGTGTAGAAGTGATGCCAACAATCTCCATCAAAGGCATTCGGTACCTATTTGTCTTGTACGTGCAATCCATCAAAATAACCGATGGAAAACACCTTACCAACTTTATTGAGTCGGGATGTGACAAAAATAACTCCGTGACAACATTCGTAACGGGATGCTTCCTATGTCATGACAGCCACTTATTCTTCTCCAATATGTGCAACAGTTGTTGCATTTGAGTCCTCCCACCCGCATCCCCATTTCGGGCTTTTTGTCTTGCATTATATATAGTCCTCATTGTCGATACGTTTCTAAGGTCTCTTTGCTTCAACGTATTTAGGATGTCTCTTGGCTTCACATTCCCCTTTGTCATTTGCACTACAACTTCCTGCTCCCCCTTATCCAATCTCCCGGCAAATGAATGGCCGTCCAAGTTTTTTGCGGGCTCGTGATTGTGCCTCCCACATATAACAGTGATATACCACAACGAGTCAGCATTTTCCTTTACGTTGATAAGGAAAGGGCATCCACATTTCTTGGTACCAGTTTGAGTCCTCGTCGTTTCGTCTTCTTCTTCATTTCTTGGTTTCGAAGCAATTTTTGCCGCTTTACCCTTCCCAACTCTTTGTGACATTCCCCTATAAGTCCCTGACCTCTCAAAGGCGAGTTTCACCCTTCCCCTGCGCTTAATGCCCCCGGCGTCAAAGTGCTTTGTCACTAGCACAAATATGTTCTCACGGCCTATCATTTGAAGCCATGAAACTGCCGCTTCTCTAGTTGGGAATGGCCTACAATGTGTAAACGTGTCCGTGTAGTCTGGAAATAGGGCAGAAACCGGCATTACCTGCAATACAAACAGTGTAACATTACAATCGACCAAATTGTATAGCACAATCACAAAAACATCCAAAAAAATAGGTTCTCGGTAGTACAGGTCAGCAACTTGCTTCAAAGTCTCGCTCACGAACGACCGAGAGTTAATGAATACTCTCGATTTTACCGTTACGTGACACACGTAAAACAATAGATCCTATATGACCGAGACATAACCATACATCTCGGTCTTGCGAGGCCGAAACAATCGAGCACCCAGACAGAAACTTCGGATAACCGCAAAAAATACACAATAAATTTGCAAAATTACCTCAAGTACGACCTCCTCTGCCACCGAAGCAGTACAATCCTCCATTACATAGTGGAGGCAAGTTCGGATTCGAAGAAATTACCAAACCCTACGTTGACGAACAAATCATCATTTTCACAGTTATACACAACTCAACAGTTCTAAAAAACCCGAATATGGTTGTCAAACATTGTTACCTCGCTGTCGAATGATGTCAATCCGCAATAATCGATCAACGCTCGCCAAATGCAATGTGGCTTTCCGGTTCAACCTTGTGGTGGGGTGCCTTTTTTTCTTTGTCAAAATGATTTGTGGGGTTTGAATCACTATATATACAAGGGCAAAATAGTATTTTCCACTTTTGCTGAATTTTTTACACAAACTTTGGGTGCCTTCATTAAATGGTGGGGTGCCCTTAACGGTCCTCTTTTTAAAGGGAAGTGCTATAAACATGTTGAACTTTGACCAAATGAATTTCTAAATTCTGATAATCTAGTTTGATATAGAATGAGTAAAAATTTATTACCGTCCAATTTTGCACGTTCTCTACACGGATTTTAGGCAAAATTCATTGATTTTCTACTAAAATAAGCCTTAAATAGTAGTCATATGTAAAATCCTAAATTTCAGCCAGTTGAATTTCAAAATTTCGATGATGTCGTTTGATTGCAAACGGGTAAAAACACGTTCCTGTCCACTTTTGCACGTTCTTTACTCAGATTTTAGGCTTAATTCTTCGATTTTCGGCTAAAGTAAGCCTCGATAGATAGTGGTAAACATTCCGAATTTAAGCCGATTGGATTTCCAAATTTTAATGTTGTAGTTTGATTGAAAATGGGTAAATACACAATACCGTCCAGTTTCGCATGTTCCTTTTGCAGATTTCTATCATAATTTGTCAATTTTCGGCTATAAGAATCCTTGAAGGGAACTGCTATAAACTTGATGAATTTTGACTGGTTGAATTTCCGAAAGTTGACAACCTAGTTTAATCGAGAATGACTAAAACTCATTCCCATCCAATTTTGCACGTTCCCTACGAGAAATTAAGGCATAATTCATCGATTTACTACAAAAATAAGCCTTAAATTGTAGTGTTATATAAACATCCTGAATTTTAGCCATTTGAATTTTAGAATTCTTAAGATGTACTTCGATTGCAAATGGATAAAAACATGTTCCTTTCCACTTTGAAATCTTCTTTACGCGGATTTTAGGCTTAATTCGTCGATTTTTAGCTAAAGTCAGCCTTGAAGATGGTTGTAAACATTTTGTATTTAAGCCAATTGAATTTCAGAATTTTAACGATGTAGTTAGATTGAAAATGGGCAAATACTCAATATGGTTCAGTTTCACATGTTCCCTTTGCGGATTTCTATCCCAATTTGTTAATTTTATTTTAATAGAATCCTTGAAGGGAAGTGCTATAAACATATTGAATTTTGATCGGTTGAATTTCTAATTGCTGACAATCTAGTTTAATTTTGAATGAGTAAAAACTCATTATCGTCCAATTTGGCACATTTCCTATGCGAAATTTAGGCATAATTCGTCGATTTTCTATTAAAATTACGCGTAAATATTAGTAACGTATAAACATAATTTTAGCCAGTTGAATTTTAGAATTCCGACGATGTAGTTTGATTGCGAATGAGTACAACCACATTCTTATCCATTTTTGCACGTTCTCTACTTGGATTTTAAGCTCAATTTATCGATTATCGATAAAAGTAAGCCTTGAAGGATAGTGTCGTAAACATGCTAAATTTAAGCCGGTTGAATTTCAAAATTCTAACGATGTAGTTTTGATTGAGAATTGGTAAAAACCCATTACAATCCAGTTTCACATGTTCCCTATGTTGATTTTAATCACAATTTGTTAATTTTCTGCTAATTGAATCCTTGAAGGGAAGTGCTATTAACATGTTGAATTTCGATAGGTTAAATTTCTGAATTATTACAATCTAGTTTGATAGTGAATGAGTAAAAATTCATTACCGTCCAATTTGGCACCTTACCTACATGGATTTTAGGCATAATTTGTCAATTTTTGACTAAAATAAGCCTTAAATAGTAGTGTTGTGTAAACAACCTTATTTTGAGTCAGTTGAGTTTAAGAATTCTATTGATGTAGTTTTGATTGTAAACGGGTAAAAACTCGTTCCTCTCCAGTTTTGCATTTTCCTTTCGGGCATTTTAGGCTTAATTCATCGATTTTCGGCTAAAGTAAGCCTTCACAGAGTGTTGTAAACTTTTTGATTTCAAGCTGATCGAATTTCCAAATTTAAATGATGTAGCTTGATTGGAAATGGATAAAAACTCTGTACCATCCAGTTTCACATGTTCCCCATTTGGATTTCAATCACAATTTGTGAATTTTTTGCTAATAGAATCCCTGAAGGGAAGCACTATAAATATGTTGAATTTTGATCGGTTGGATTTCTAAATTTTGACTAACTATTTTGATAGAAAAAATGTAAAAATTAATTATCGTCCAATTTGGCACTTTCCTTATATAGATTGAAGGCATTATTCATCGATTTTCTAAAAAAATAAGCAATAAATAGTAGTGTTGTTTAAACGTTCGTGATTTCAGCCAATTGAGTTTTAGAATTCTGATAATGTAGTTTGAATGCAAATGGGTAAAAAATCATTCTTATCCAGTTTCAAAACTTCTCTACTTGGATTTTAGGCTCAATTTGTCGATTGTCCGCAAAAGTAAGCCTTGAAGGATAGCGATGTAAACATGCTGAATGTAAGTCGGTTAAATTTCAAAATTCTAACTATGTAGTTTGATTGAAAATAGGTAAATACTCAGTACCGTCCAGTTTCACATGTTCCCTCTGTGGATTTCAATCACAATTTGTGAATTTTTAGCTATTAGAATCCTTGAAGGGAAGTGCTATAAACATGTTGAATGTTGATCGGTTGAGTTTCTGAATTTCGACAAATTATTTTTATAGAAAATGAGTAGAAATTAACTATCGTGCTATTTGACACATTACCTACACTGATTTCAGGCAAAATTTGTCAGTTTTCAACTAAAATAAGCCTTAAATAGTAGTGTTATATAAATATCCTAAATTTCAGCTTGTTCAATTTTAGAATTCTAAAGATGTAGTTTAATGGCAAAGAGGTAAAAACTCATTTCAGTCCAGTTTTGCAAATTCTCTTTGCGGATTTTAGGCTTAATTCATCGATTTTTGGCTACAGTAAGTTATGAAGGATAGTTGTAAACATGTTGAATTAAAGATGGTTGAATTTCAAAATTCTAATAATATAGTTTGATTGAAATTGGTAAAAACTCATTACCATCCAGTTTCAATGATCCCTACGTGAATTTTAATCATAATTTGTCAATTTTTAGCAAATAGAATCCTCGAAGGGAAGAGCTCTTAATATGTTGAATTTTGATCAGTTGAGTTTCTGAATTCGTAAAATCTAGGATAGAAAATGAGTAAAAAATCAATACCATCCAATTTGGCATGTTCCATAGGCCCATTTTTGACATAATTTGTCGATTTTCTACTAAAATAAGCCTTAAATAGTAGTGATGTGTATAAACATCCCTAGATTTCAGCAAGTTGAATTTAAGAATTCTGACGATGTAGTTTGATTGCAAATGGGTAAAAACTTGTTCCTTTCCAATTTTGCATGTTCTTTACACGGATTTTAGGCTTAATTAGTAGATTTTTAGCTAAAGTAAGCCTTGAAAGATTGTTGTAAACATTGTGAATTAAACCAAATTGAATATCAAAATTTGAACGATGTAGTTTGATTGAAAATAGTTAAAAATTCAGTACTGTTCAGTTTCACACGTTCTCTATGCTGATTTCTATTACAATTTGTCAATTTTTTGCTAATAGAATTCAAGAAGGGAAGTGCTAGGAACATGTTGAATTTGGACCTATTGAATTTCTGAATGATGACTATATAGTTTAATAGAGAATGAGTAAAACTCACTGCCGTTTAGTTTGGCATGTTATCTACGAAGAATACAGTCACAATTCATCTATTTTCTACTAAAATAAGCTAGAAATAGTTGTGCTTTATTACCATCCTAAATTCAGCCAGTTGAATTTTAGAATTCTGACAATGTAGTTTGATTGGAAATGGGTAAAAGCTCTTTCCTATCCAGTTTTGGATGTCTTCTTTGTGGATTCTCGGCTTAATTTGTCGATTATCTACTAAAGTAAGCCTTGAAGGATAGTGTCGTAACATGTTAAATTTAAGCCGATCGAATTTCAAAAATCTAACGATGTAGTTTGATTGAAAATGGTTACTGTCCAATTTCACATGTTTCTTATGTGGATTTTAATCACAACTTGTCAATTTTTTGCTAATTGAATCCTTAAAGGGAAATTCTATAAACGTGTTGAATTTCGACCAGTTGAATTTCTGAATTCTAATAATATAGTTTGATAGAGAATGAGTAAAAATTCATTACCGTCTAATTCAGCACATTCTCTACGCAGATTTTAGGCATTATTCATCGATTTTCTACTAAAATAAGCCATAAATTGTAGTGATGTGTAAACATCCTAAATTTCAGCCAGTTGAACTTCAAAATTTTATCGATGTAATTTTACTACAAATGGTTAAAATTTCATACTTGTCCTTTTCTACACGTTCTCCACTCAGATTTTAGGCTCATTTCGTTGATTTTCGGCTACAGTAAGCCAAGATGGATAGTTGTAAGCATGTTGAATTAAAGCTGGTTGAATTTCAAAACTCTAACAATGTAGTTTGATTAAAATTAGGTAAAAACTCAGTACCGTCCAATTTAAGCTATCCCTACGTGGCTTTCAATCACAATTTGTCAATTTTTAGCTAGTAGAATCCTTGATGGGAAGAGCTATTAACATGTTGAATTTTGATTGGTTGAGTTTCTCAACTCTGAAAATATAGTTTGATAGAAAATGAGTAAAAAACCAATACCGTCAAATTTGGCACATTCCTAGGCGCATTTTGGACATAATTCATTAGTTTTCTACTAAAATAAGCATTAAATAGTAGTGATGTGTAAACATCCTAAATTTCACCAAGTTGAAGTTAAGAATTCTGATGATGTAGTTTGATTGCAAATGGGTAAAAACTTGTTCTTTTCCAATTTTGCATGTTCTTTACGTGGATTTTAGGCTTAATTCGTCGATTTTCGGCTAAAGTAAGCCTTGAAAGATTGTTATAAACATTATGAATTCAAGTAAATTGAATATCAAAATTTAAACGTTGTAGTTTGATTGAAAATAGGTAAAAATTTAGTACCGTCCAACTTCACATGGTCTTTATGTGCATTTCTATCACAATTTGTAAATTTTTCGCTAATAGAATCGTTGAAGGGAAGTGCTAGAAACAAGTTAAATTTTGACCGGTTGAATTTATGAATGCGACTAAATAGTTTAATAGAGAATGAGTGAAAATTCATTACAGTCCAATTTGGCACGTTCCCTACGAAGAATACTGGCACAATTCTTCGATTTTCTACTAAAATAAGCCAGAAATAGTATTGCTTTATTAATATCCTGAATTTTAGTTTTAAAATTCTAACGGTCTAGTTTGATTAGAAATGGGTAAAAATTCTTTTAAGTCCAGTTTGCACGTTCTCTTTGTGGATTTTCGGCTCAATTTGCCAATTATCTACTAAAGTAAGCCTCGAAGGATAGTGTTGGAAACATGTTGACTTTCAGACGGTTGAATTTCAAAATTTTAATGATATAGTTTGATTGAAAATGAGTAAAAACCCATTACTGTCCAATTTCACATGTTCCCTATATGGATTTAATCCTCAATTTGTCAATTTTCTGCTAATAGAATCCTCGAAGGGAAGTGCTATAATCATGTTGAATTTTCATTGGTTGAATTTCTGAATTCATACAAACTCATCTAATAAAAAATGAGTAAAAACTCGTTCCTGTCCAGTTTCGTACCTTTTCTACGCGGCTTTTAGGCTCAATTCATTGATTTTCGTCTATAATAAGCCATAAAAGATAGTGTCGTATACATGTTGAATTAGAGCTGGTTGAATTTCAAAACTCTAAAAATGTATTTTTGAGATTTTACTTTGATCGCAAATGGAAAAACTCATTCTTGTCCAAATATGAACGTTCTCTACTCGAATTTTAGGCTCAATTCATCGATTTTCGGCTATAATGAACCTTTAAGGATAGTTGTAAACATATTAAATTAAAGCTTGTTGAATTTCAAAATTCTAACGATGTAGTTTGATTGAAAATGGGTAAATACTTAGTACCATCTAGTTTCACATGTTCCCTATACGGATTTCAATCACAATTTGTGAATTTTTGGCTAATAGAATACTAGAAGGGAAGTGTTATAAACATGTTTTATTTTGATCGGTTGATTTTCTAAATTTTGACAAACTGGTTTTTATAGAAAATGAGTAGAAATTTATTATCGTCCAATTTGACACGTTCCCTACACTGATTTTAGGCATAATTTGACAGTTTTCTACTGCAATAAGCCTTAAATAGTAGTTCTATGTAAACATCCTAAATATCAGCTCGTTCAGTTTCAGAATTTTGATGACGTAGTTTGATTGCAAATAGGTAAAAACTCATTCAGTCCACTTTCGCAAGTTCTCTATGCAGATTTTAAGGTTAATTCGTCGATTTTCGGTTACAGTAAGCCATGAAGGATAGTTGTAAGCAGGCTAAATTTAAACAGGTTGAATTTCAAAATTCTAACAATTTAGTTTAATTGAGATTGGGTAAAAACTCAGTACCATCCAGTTTCAATGTTCCATTTGTGGATTTCAATCACAATTTGTTAATTTTCAGCTAATAAAATCCTTGAAGGGAAGAGCTATTAATATGTTGAATTTTGATCAGTTGAATTTTTGGGTTCTGACAATTCAGTTTGATAGAAGATGAGTAAAAACTCGTTACTGACCTATTTTGCACATTCCCAAGGTGCATTTTAGACATAATTTGTCGATTTTATACTAAAATAAGCCTTAATTACTAATGTTGTATGAGCATTCTAAATTTTTGTCAGTTGAATATTAGAATTTAGATGATGTAGTTTGATTGCAAATTGGTAAAAACTTTTTCCAGTCCAATTTCGCATGTTCTTTACGCGAATTTTAGGCTTAATTCGTCAATTTTTGAGTAAAGTAAGCCTTGAAAGATTGTTGTAAACATTCTGAATTCAAGCCGATTGAATTTAGAAATTTAAATAATGTTGTTTGATTGAAAATAGGTAAAAACTCAGTACCGTCTAGTTTCACATGTTCTCTATGCGGATTTCTATCACAATTCGTCAATCTTTTGGTAGTAGAATCATTAAAGGGAAGTGCTATAAACATATTGAATTTTGATTAGTTGAATTTCTTAATGCTGACAATATAGTTTAATGTAGAAATAGTAGTGCTGTCATAAGTTCCTGAATTTTGATTGGCACATTCCCTACATGAAATACATGCAAAATTCATCGATTTTCTACTAAAATAAGCCAGTAATAGTAATGTTGTCATAACATCCTGAATTTCATCTAGTTGAATTTTTTGAATCTGAAAGTGTAGTTTGACTGCAAATGGGTAAAAACTCTTTCCTGTTTCGTTTCGCTAGTTCTCTACTTGGATTTAAGGCTCAATTTATCAATTATCTGCAAAAGTAAGCCTTGAAAATGGAGAAAACCTCACTACTGTCCAATTTCACTTGTTCCCTATGCAAATTTCTATCACAATTTGTCAATTTTCTGCTAATAGAATCCTTGAAAGGAAGTGTTATTTAAACATCCTTAATTTCAGACGGTTGAATTTTAGAATTCTTATAATGTAAGTAATTGCAAATGGGTAAAAACTATTTCATGTCTAGCTTCCCACGTTCTCTACTTGGATTTTGGGTTCAATTTATCGATTATTGGTTAAAGTAAGCCTTAAAGGATAGTGCTATACACATGCTGAATTTAAGCCTGTTGAATCTCAAAATTCTAACTATGTAGTTTCAATTGAAAATGGGTAAAAACCCATTGCCGCCTAGTTTCACATGTTCCCCATGTAGATTTCAATCATAATTTATGAATTTTCTGCCAATAGAATCCTAAAAGGGAAGTGCAATAAACATGTTGAATTTTGATCGCTTGAATTTCTAAATCCTTACAAACTAGTTTAATAAAAAAAATGAGTAAAAATTCATTATCGTCAAATTTGGCACATTCCCTATGCAGATTTTAGGCATAATTTGTCGATTTTCTACTAAAATAAGCCTTAAATAGTAGTGTTATGTAAACATTCAGAATTTCAACTTGTTGGATTTTAGAATTTTGATAATGCAGTTTGATTGGAAATTGGTAAAAACTCATTCTTGTTCAGTTTTACATGTTCTCTATGCAAGTTTTAGGCTTAATTCGTCGATTTTCGGAGAAAGTAACCCTTGAAAGATAGTTGTAAATATTCTGATTTTAAGCGTAATTCATCGATTTTCTACTAAAATAAGCCTTAAATGGTAATGTTGTTGAAACATTTTTTATTTTAGCTAGTTGAATTTTAGAATTCTCACGATGTAGTTTGATTGCAAATGGGTAAAAACTCATTCTCATCCAAATTTGTACATTCTCTAATTGGATTTTAGGCTCAATTTATCGATTATAGGCTAAAGTAAGCCTTGAAGGATAGTGATATAAACATGTTGAGTTTGAGCTGGTTTAATTTTAAAATGTTAATGATGTAGTTTTGATTAAAAATGGGTAAAAATTCACTACTATCCAGTTTAGCACTTTCGCTACACGAATTTTAGGCGTAGTTCGACGATTTTAATAAAATATGCCTAAAATAGTAATGCTGTGTGAACATCCTGAATTTCAGCCTGTTCAATTTCAAAATTCTGACGAAAAAGTTTGATTGCAAAAAGGCAAAAACTCATTTCAATCTAGTTTCGCATGTTATCTACGTGGATTTTAGGCTTAATTTGGCAATTTTCGACTATAGTAAGCCATGAAAGATAGTTTTGAACATGTTGAATTTAAGCTGGTTGAATTTGAAAATTCTAATGATGTAGTTTAATTGAAATTTGGTAAAAACTCGTTACTTTCCAATTTCACATCTTCCCTATGCAGTTTTTAATCACAATTTGTCAATTTTTTGTTAATAGAATCCTTAAAGGGAAGAGCTATTAACATGTTGAATTTTGATCGGTTCAGTTTCAGGATTTTCACAATTTAGTTTGATAGAAAATGAGTAAAAATTCATTACCGACCTATTTCGCACTTTCCCAATGCGCATTTTAGACATAATTCGTCGATTTTCTACTAAAATAAGCATTAAATATTAGTGATGTCTAAATATCCTCAATTTCAGACAATTAAATTTAAGAATTCAGATGTTGTAGTTTAATTGCAAATGGGTAAAAACTTCTTCCTGTCGAGTTTCGCATGTTCTTTACGCGAATTTTAGTCTTAATTCGTCGATTTTCTAGCTAAAGTAAGCCTTGAAATATTGTTGTAAACATTCTAAATTCAAGCCAATTGAATATCAAAATTTAAACGATGTAGTTTGATTGAAAATGGGTTAAGATTCGGCACCATCCAGTTTCACAAGTTTTTTATGCGGGTTTCTATCACAATTTGTCAATTTTTTGCTAATAGAATCCTCGAAGGGAAGTGCTAGAAACATGTTGAATTTTGATTGGTTGAATTTCATAATTTTGGCAAACTAATTTGATAGAAAAGGAGTAAAAATTCATTACTGTCCAATTTTGCATGTTCCATACACGGATTATAGGCATAATTGATTAATTTTCTACTAAAATATGCCTTAAATAGTAGTGCAGTGTAAACATCCAGAATTCAAGCAAGTTGATTTTTTGAGTTCTGATGATGTAGTTTGATTGCAAATGGGTAAAAACACGTTCCTATCCAGTATTGCAAGTTCTTTACGCGGATTTTAAGCTTAATTCGTTGATTTTCGACTAGAGTCTGCCTTGAAAGATAGTTGTAAACATTGTGAATTTAAGCCGATGGAATTTCAAAATCTTAACGAAGTAGTTTGATTGAAAATGGGAAAAAACAAAGTACCGTTCATTTTCACTTCTTCCTTATGCGGATTTCTTTCGCAATTTGTCAATTTTCTCTTAATAGAATCCTTGAAGGGAAGTGCTATACACATTTTGAATTTTGATTGGTTGAATTTCAAAAATCTTACAAACTAGTTTGATAAAAATGAATAAAAATTAATTATCGTCCAATTTGGCACGTTCCCTATGTAGATTTTAGGCATAATTCATTGATTTTCTACTAAAATAAGCCTTAAATAGTAGTGTTGTGTGAACATACAGAATTTTAACCAGTTGAATTTCACAATTCTTATGATATAGTTTGATTGCAAATGAGTAAAAATTGTTCCTATCCAGTTTCACACGTTCTCTACACATATTTTAGGCTTAATTCATCATTTTTTTGCCAAACTAGGCCTTGAAAGATAATGCTGTAAACATTCTGATTTTGAGCCGATTGAATTTCAAAATCTTTATAATGCAGTTTGATTAAAAATAGGAAAGAACTCAGTGTCGTCTGTTTGGTTTTGGGGTTCATACGCATCGAAAATTACAAAATAATTTTGGCAAAAACCCCAACCGGATCCGAATCTAATTCTATTAAAAATGTTTAAACCATGAAAACTTAATCATACCTCAGTCACAATATACATTTCTTAAGGTTGATCAATCTCTAAGGCCCTGCCAACGACGAACGACCTCTATCAGCAGTCTACACACTAACGGCGGCCGAGATTCGAAGTGCTAGCTTTAAGAGAATACCAAACTTTTTGTTTCTCTCCAAAACGATCCAGAGCGTACCCTAATTCGTTTCTGAAACGAAAATAGAGTTTCGACCCTTTAATGTTTCGTACGTGTGTCTAACTTAAAGCGTCTATTTATACAACCCTTGTATATAGACGGTTAAGTAAATTACGCATGTGTCTAACTTAAAGCGTCTATTTATACAACCCTTGTATATAGACGGTTAAGTAAATTACGCATATACACCTACTTAAAGAAGTATAAGTGTAATACACCACAAGGATATTTCTGTCATGAAATTTATCATATAAAATTCGTTTTTCTGAACCATCTTAAAATCTCGCAAAACCATTCGTACTGTGCAACCCAATTGGCTCATACAATGTTGGCAGTGTACCAAAACACGTTTTGGTATACAAGTCATAAGCAGCCTCTAGCAAGACATTATGACTACCCAAAATGTACGAATATCAAATTGATACAACCTAATCAATAGTGTATATAACATCCTTTAGTCACACGATATCCTTTTGATCGAACATAAGGCATGGAATTGTCATCCAACATGTTTAATCGTACTAGTCTCGATCTCTAGGTAGACTGAAAACATCCAAGTGACATTGATCAATATCAATTCACTTTGACTAGGCCTTTTAACAGTCTAACACATTGAGGGATCCACTAGATATCTCTTTTTATATGAGAGGGATAAATTCAATCTTGATTACACAACTTCATCACATTGCTCACACAGTAACCGATCACAACCTTTATAATCGTCCTACTAAAGACAATGTTCGATTGTGTCAAATCACTATGTTCCTAATGTTAAAGCCTCTGGTAATCTTAAGTCAGAGGACTGAAAAAATATACCTATCATGAGAAACAACTATGACTTAATCCATGTGATGTTCTCATAACGGGTCGATCAAGTACTTTGTTCCCTAACAAGTACTCGTGATCTTGATTCATATCCCTATATGTATAATCTTCATGTGATTATAAATCAAGACTTACACTAGTCTTAATTCATTATAGTTCCCGGTATAATGATCAACTAGGGACATTTAGGATATTTCTGTAAATACTCATGGATCTTATTATAATGTAAACATTCAAATTAATTATAATAAACAACAAATGAAATACTCTATTTTATTAACTAATAGTATTCATAAAGACAGTTAATGGATTAACCTAGGGCACATGCCCCAACATCTCCCATTTGCACTAAGGCCAATCATACATGCATCTAATGCCTAATGATCTAACATGACCGTCATGTTTTGCTTGTGGAATAGCTTTTGTCAATGGATCTGCAACGTCATCTTCAGTAGTTACTCTGCAAATCTTCACGTCTCCCCTATCAATAATTTCTCTGATGAGATGAAAACGCATGAGTATATGTTTGGATCTGTGGTGTGATCTAGGTTCCTTGGCCTATGCCATTGCCCTGTTATTGTCACAATCCAAACAAACAGGGTTAACAATACTTGGAACCACACCTAGTTCAGAAATTAACTTTTTGATCCAAACTGCCTCCTATGCTGCATCGGACGTTGGAATATACTCAACTTCTATTGTAGAATCTGTCACAGTCTCTTGCTTCAAACTTTTCCAACTTTCTCGTTCGAAATAAACACATATCCAGACTGTGATCTAAAATCATCTATATCAGTTTGCAAACTTGCATCTATATAACCATTTACAACTAGATCATTTTCAAAACCTCCATAGACTAAAAACACTTAGTCTATCTTAAGTATTTAATAATGTTCGTTACTGCTATCCAGTGACTTTCACGAAGATCTGACTGATATCTGCTTGTAGTGTTCAAAGCATATGATACATCTGGTCGAGTGCATAGCACGGCATACATGATAGATCCAATAGCTGATGCATATGGAGTCTTTTTTATACGGTCTCGCTCATCATTTATTTTAGGACATTAAATCTTGCTGAGACTTATGCCAT
Source organism: Stephania yunnanensis (assembly GCA_039657365.1). Taxonomy (NCBI): domain Eukaryota; kingdom Viridiplantae; phylum Streptophyta; class Magnoliopsida; order Ranunculales; family Menispermaceae; genus Stephania; species Stephania yunnanensis. The sequence continues at coordinate 32,470,131 of CM077583.1, read as the reverse complement.
GAGACATTGGCAACAATCCTTTTTTAGAGTCTTGCAAACTGAACCTATTCGGCACCTTGTCTATGTAAGCACTCTAACTTAGACCGATTAGCCTCTTAGATCTATCCCTATAGATCCTTATCTCTAGGATATTGGCTACATTCCAAGACTTGACATTCTGCATTGTTGGGATGTCATTTCCAATGAGTAATATATCATCAACATACAGTACTAAAAAAATAACTACACTCCCACTGACCTTCTTGTATACACAAGGCTAATCTGCCTTCTTAATAAAACCAAAATCTTTGATTGCTCCATCAAAATGAAGATTCCAACTCCGAGAAGGTTGCTTAAATCCATAAATGGATCTTTGAAGCTTGCATACCTTCCTAGAATTCTCAGAATGTACAAAACCTTCAGGGTATGTCATATACACGTCCTCAAGCAGCTTTCCGTTAAGAAATGCTATTTTTACATCCATTTGCCATATGTTATAGTCATAATATGCAGAAATGGCAATTAAAATTCTTATGGATTTAAGCATGGCTACTGGCGAAAAAGTTTCATCATAATCAACACTTTGAGTCTGCCTGAAACCTTATGCAACAAGTCTTGCTTTAAAAGTATGCACTTTGCCATCCATGTCATTTTTCTTCTTGAAAACCCATTTACATCCAATGGTCTTACCACCTTCAGGTAAATCAACCAAGTTCCAAACTTGGTTATCATACATGGATTGCATCTCAGAGTTCATGGCACTTAGCCATTTATTTGAGTCTGGTCCAGACATAGCCTTCTGATAAGTGGTGGGCTCATTTTGATCCATAAGAAACACATCACTATTATCAGTAATGAGAAATGTGAATCTCTCTTGCTCATGTCTTACCCTACCGGATTTACGTGGGCCTTGTGTCACTCGTGGAGGTTCAACTGGTTCAGAACATTATTGAGCTTCCAGTAGCGGTTCAGTGTTTATCTGTGATTCTTGAACTTCTTCAAGATTTATTTCTCTCCCACTAGTGTATTTTGAAATAAACTTTTTTTCCACAAAGGCACCATACCGAGCAACAAACACTTTGTTCTCAGCGGGATTATAAAAGCAATATCATTTTGTTTCCTTAGGATACCCCACAAATAAACACTTTTCAGATTTAGGTGCTAGTTTTTCTGAGACTTGTCGCTTTACTTAAGCCTTACAACCCCAAATCTTAAGGAATGATAAACTAGGTATCTTCCCGTACTACATCTAATATGGTGTTTTATTAACCGATTTAGAAGGAACTCGATTTATAGTGAAAGCTGCAGTTTGTAATGCATAACCCCAAAAGGATAACGGAAAATCTGCATGACTCATCATAGATCGAACCATATCTAATAAGGTTTGATTTCTCCTTTTCGAAACTCCATTCTACTGTGGAGTTGCTGGTGGAGTTAATTGGGAGACAATCCCACAATTTCTAAGATGACCATCAAATTCTTGGCTCAAATACTCACCACCTTGATCTGACTAAAGTGTTTTGATAGTTTTACCAAGTTGATTCTGCACTTCATTTTGAAACGTTCGAAACATCTCAAATGATTCAGCTTTATCTTTCATAAGATATACATAACCATATCTCATTTGAAATCATCGATAAATGTAATGAAGTACTTGATAACCTTCTCTAGCTATTGTGTTTATAGGACCGCATACATCAGTATGTATTAGACCCAATAAATCACTTGCCCAGTCACTGTGTCCAGTAAAGGGACTTTTAGTCATCTTTCCTCGTAAACAAGATACGCACGTTTTATATGTTTCCAAATCAAATGAATCTAGAAGTCCATCTTTATGGAGCTTCGTTATGCGTTTCTCATTTATATGCTCGAGATGACAATGCCAAAGTTATGTTTGATTCAAATCATTTGACTTAAATCTCTTTGTATTTATGTTAAAGACTGGAGTATCGGTGGACCTTTTTATTCTTAGAATATAAAGATGGTCACACAAATCAGCATTTACATAAAATATGTCTTTACAAGAAATGGAACATCTATTATTCGCAATAATAAAATCAAAACCATCCATATACAAACATGAAAAAGAAATGATGTTTCTGCTCAAGGTAAGCACAAAATAACAATTATTTAAAGTTAAAATAAGTCCACTAGGTAAGACTAAGTCATATGATCCAACAACCAGGGCAGCAACTCTTACTCCATTCCCTATGCGGAAGATGACTTCTCCTTTCTTCAACTTTATACTTCTGGTGAGTCCCTAGACATTTATACAAATGTGAGATCCACATCCAGTATCTAATACCCAGGAATCACGAGTAGATAAATTAATTTCAATAACATAAATTCCTGTAGTGGTAGTCGCGCTACCCTTTTTCTTCATTAGATATTCCAGATAGAGTTTGCAATTTATGAACCAATGTCCAGGTGAATGGCAGAAATGACAATTTTCTTCCTTTTCTTTTGGATGTTTTGAAGCAGGAACAGACTGGGGCTTGACTTGTTCCACTGGCTTTGAGGGAGGTGCAGCAGCAGCCTTGGCAACTTTAGCTTTGCCTTTGCCTTTCTTCTTCATTCCTTTTCCCTTTTGGACCATCAACACATTACTAGAGGGTTTCTTGATATTTTGTTCAGTAGTTTTTAGCATCAAATGCAACTCTGAAATTGATTTCTCCATATTATTCATATTGTAGTTCATCACAAATTGTGAGTAACTCTCCGGTAATGAATTTAGGATCAAATCCGTAGCCAACTCTTAGCTTATGGGAAATCTGAGTCTATCAAGGTGGTCAACATAGCCCTTCATCTTCAGAACATGAGGACTAACTGACACACCCTCAGTCCTCTTGTAAGAATGTAGCTTCTTGACTATCTCAAACCTTTCTTGCCTAGCTTGCTGCTGGAACATTTCCTTCAGCGTTACGGCCATGTCGTAGGCTTCCTTTAGTTCCATGTCCTTCTGAAGTTCAGGAACCATAATTGCCAACATAATACATGCAACATCAGTAGAATCATTGACATGCTTATTATGCACATCCTTCACAGCTTTCATAGCATTGGCTAGTTGGTCCTCAGGGATTGGAGCATCCAGGACATACAATTTGCGTTCATGCTTGAGAACGATTCTCAAGTTTGTGAACCAGCCAAGAAAATTAGTCCCAGACAGCTTATCATTCTCAAGGATGGATCATAGTGACAGGGGATTATTGTTACTTAAAGAGGCCATTGATCTACAATAAAGATTATGCAAAGTTTATTTTAGTATAGAGGAATAGACTCCCACTAAGTTAACAACCTTCCTAAAACATATTGTTTATTTATGGGACTAAAATCCATATTTCACCTAATTCTATGACAGCTATGGCATGAAACACATAACTAGATTATTTAGATAGGTAACAGCTACCAATTACATCTTATGTAATTTTAGATACTTTTATGAGATATGGGACATCTTATGTCTTAACATGTTTTTTATCTCATCATGTGCCTAAAGCTCAAAACTCTTTTGATAGCTATATTAAGTCGGACCATTTTAAACATTTAGGTAACTCTTACCCAACTTGTCTCACCAAGATAACACAATACACCCAGCTATGGCTGAAACTATATTAGTGTGATCGAGGGCTTGACAAGTGTTTAAAATGGATGGCACGAGACTTAAGATTTAATAGAGGGATTTTATCCAATATTAGTGATTTTATGTAAACAATGAAATATCATATATTTTATTGATTTGTTCAATCACTATATAATTTGGAAATTTTTTTATACTGTTCACTAATAAAATAATTTTTATGCGCTAGGATTAGTTAGACGATGGTCTCGCTGGCCAGTCAACGGGCGGTGGTTCCGCTGATCGGTTAGCGAACCAGGGAACGAATTTCAATTTCGAAAATTAAAATTTGCTATAGAAAATCATATTTTTTGCTGATTTTATTAGCCTAAATTAACCCCTTAATTTATTCGAAATTAAGTCAATTAAAACATTTTAATTAATTCAGGCCCACATCTAACTAATCATCTTACCCTAATTCAATTCGGACTTAAGATATTTGAATCCTAGCATATCACCAATAACGAAATTCTTGATATTTATCTCCTATCCAATAGGGATAACGAAACCGATTTTGCTAATATCTCCTAATCTAATTTGTTATCTATTTCCTATCCAATAGGGATAATGAAATCCTCTATTTTATTAACTAAAATTATTCATAAAGAAAGTTAACAGATTGACCTAGGGCACATGCCCCAACACCATCCAGTTTCACTTGTTCCCTGTGCGGATTTCAATCACAATTTGTCAATTTTATGCAAATCGAATCCTTGAATGGAAGTGCTATAAACATGTTGAATTCTGACCGGTTGAATTTCTGGATGCTGACAATCTAGTTTAATAAAGAATGAGTAAAAACTCACTTTCGTTCAATTTGGCACGTTCCCTACGCATTATTTAGGAATAATTTGTCAATTTTTCTTCTAAAATAAGCCTTAAATAGTAGTGCTATTTAAACATCTTTAATTTCAGCCAGATGAATTTTAGAGTTCTCACGATGTACTTTGATTGCAAGTTAGTAAAAACTCTTTCTTGTCCAGTTTTGCACGTTCTTTACTTGCATCTTAGGCTCAATTTATCCATTATTGGTTAAAGTAAGCTTTGAAGGATAGTGATGTAAAGATGCTAAATTTAAGGAGATTGAATTTTAAAATTCTAATGGTGTAGTTTTGATTGAAAATGGATAAAAACCCATTACCATCTAGTTTCAAATGTTCCCTATGCGGATTTTAATCACAATTTGCTAATTTTCTACTAATAGAATCCTTGAAAAGAAGTGCAATAAACATGTTGAATTTTGATCGGTTGAATTTCTGAATTACTAAAATCTAGTTTGATAGTGAATGAGTAAAAACTCATTACCATCCACTTTTCCACATTCCCTACGCGGATTTTAGGCATAATTAGTTAATTTTCAACTAAAATAAGTCTTAAATAGTAGTGTTGTGTAAACATCTTGAATTTCACCTATTTGAATTTCAAAAGTTTGATCTGATATAGTTTGATTGCAAATGGGTAAAAACTTGTTCCTCTTACGTTCTCTACACGGATTTTTGGCTTAATTCGTCAATTTTCGACTAAAGTAAGCCTTGAAAGATAGTTGTAAACATTCTAAATTTAAGCCAGTTAGATTTCAGAATTTTAATGTAGTTTGATTGAAAATAGGAAAAAACTCACTACGCTCCAGTTTCACTTGTTCCCTATTCGGATTTCTATCGTAATTTGTCAATTTTCTACTAATAGAATCTTCGAAGGGAAGTTCTATAAACATGTTGTATTATGAACGGTTGACTTTCTAAATGCAGATAATCTAGTTTAATGAGTAAAAACTCATTACAATCAAATTTGGCACGTTCCTTGCGAAATTTAAGCAGAATTTCTCAATTTTTTACTAAAATAAGCCTTAAATAGCAGTCCTTTGTAAACATCCCGAATTTCAGCTAGTTGAATTTTAGAATTTAGACGATGTAGTTTGATTGCAAATGGGTAAAAACTATTTTCTATCCAATGTTGCTTGTTCTCTACTTGGATTTTATGCTCAATTTGTCGATTATCGGTTAAAGTAAGCCTTCATAGATAGTGTTGTAAACATGCTGAATTTAAGTTGATTGAATTTTAAAATTCTAACGATATAGTTTGATTAAATATGGGTAAAAACTTCGTATTGTCCAGTTTTACATGTTCCCTACACAAATCTCAATCTCAATTTGTGAATTCTCTACTAGTAGAATCTTTGAAGGGAAGTGCTATAAACATGCTGAATTTGGATGGGTATAATTTCAGAATTCTTACAAACTAGTTGTATATAAAATTAGCACAAAGTTCATTATCATCCAATTTCGCACGTTCCATGTACTGATTTTAGGCAAAAAATGTCGGTTTTCTAGTAAAATAAGCCTTAAATAGTAGTGTTGTGTAAACATCTTGAATATCTACCATTTGAATTTCAGAATTCTAATGATATAGTTTGATTGCAAATAGGGAAAAACTCATTCCAATCCATTTTCGCATGTTCTCTACCCGGATTTTAGGCTCATTTAGTCAATTTTTTTCTATAGTAAGCCATGAGGAATTGTTCTAAGCATGCTAAATTTAAGCCGGTTGAATTTCAAGATTTTAACGGTATGGTTTGATTGAAATTGGGTAAAAACTCAGTACCGTCAAGTTTCACATGTTCCCTATGCAAATTTTCATTACAATTTGTAAATTTTCAGCTAATAGAATTCTTAAAGGGAAATGCTATAATTAAGTTGAATTTTGATCGATTGAGTTTCTAAATTTAGAAAAACAAATTTAATAAAAATGAGTAAAAATTCATTAACGTCCAATTTAACACATTCTGTACGCAGATTTTAGGCATAATTCATCGATTTTCGACTAAAATTAGCCTTAAATAATAGTGTTTTGCAAACATCTGGAATTTCAGCCAATTGAAATTAAGAACTCAAATGATTTAGTTTGATTGCAAATGGGTTAAAACATGTTCTTGTTGAGTTTCGTACGTTCTCTACGCTGATTTTAGGCTTAATTCGTCGATTTTCGGCTAAAGTAAGCCTTGAAAGATAGTGTTGTAAACAAGCTGAATTTAACCTGGTTGAATTTCTAAATTTTAACGATGCAGTTTTGAAATGTACTTTGACTGAATATGGGAAAAACTCATTCATTTCCAGTTACGCACGTTCTCTATGCATATTTTAAGCTCAATTTGCTAATTTTCGGCTATAGTAAACCTTCAAGGATAGTTGTAAACATGCTAAATTCAAGATGGTTGAAAAAATTTAAAATTCTTACGATGTAGTTTGATCGAAAATGGGTAAATACTCGGTAACGTCCAGTTTCACGTATTCCCTATGCGGATTTCAATCACCAACTGTGAATTTTCTACTAATAGAATCCTTGAAGGGGAGTGCTATAAACATGTGGAATTTTGATCTGTTGAATATCTGAATTTTGACAATTATGTGTAATAAAGAGTGAATAAAAATTCATTAGCCTCCAATTTGGCAAGTTTCCAACGTTGATTTTAGCCATAATTCATCGATTTTTTACTTAAATAAGCCTTAAATAGTAGTGCAGTGTAAACATCCTGAATTTCAGCCTGTTGAATTTTAGAATTCTGACAATGTAGTTTAATTGCAAATGGGTAAAACTCATTCATGTCCAGTTTTGCATGTTCTCTACTTGTATTTTACGCTTAATTCGTTGATTTTTGGCTATAGGAAGTCTTAAGGGATATTTGTAATCATGCTGAATTTAAGATGGTTGAACTTCCAGATTCTAATGATGTAGTTTGATTAAAAATTGGTAAATACTCAAAATCGTTCAGCTTCACATGTTCCCTATGCAGATTTCAATCACAATTTATGAATTTTCTACTAATAGAATCCTTGAAGGGGAGTGCTATTAAGACGTTGAATTTGGATTGGTTGAATATCTAAATTCTCGAAATCTAGTTTCATAGAGAATGAGTAAAAAGTCAATTCCTTCCAATTTGGCAAGTTCCCTATGCGGATTTTAGGCATAATTCATCAATTTTTCACTAAATAAGCCTTAAATAGTAGTGCAGTGTAGACATCCTAAATTGCAGCCAGTTGAATTTCGAAATTCTAGTGATGTTGTTTGATTGCAAATGGGTCAAAACTCATTCATGTCCAGTTCTTTACGCGGATTTTAGGCTCAATTCGTCGATTTTTGGCTATAGTAAGGCTTACAAGATAGTTGTAAACATGTTGAATTTAAGCTGGTTGAATCTAAAAATTCTAACGATGTAGTTTGATTGAAAATGGGTAAATACTCAGTTCCGTCCTGTTTCAAATGTCCCCTAAATGGATTTCAATCACAATTTGTGAATTTTCTCCTAATGGAATCCTTGAAAGGAAGTGCTAGAAACATATTAAATTTTGATTGGTTGAATTTTTGAATTTCGACAAACTAGTTTGATAGAAAATAAGTAAAAATTCATCACCGTCCAATTTGGCACGTTCCTTACGCGGATTTTAAGCATAATTCATCGATTTTGTAGTAAAATAAGCCTTAAATAATAGTGTTATGTAAATATCCAAAATTTCAGCCAGTTGAATTTCATAATTCAGATGTTGTAGCTTGATTGCAAATGGGTAAAAACTCGCTCCTGTCTAGTTTTGCTCTTTCTCTATGCAGATTTTATGCTTAATTCGTCGACTTTGGGCTAAAGTAAGCCTTGAAATATAGTGTTGTAAAAATTATAATTTTAACCCGATTAACTTTCAAAATATTTACGATGCAGTTTGATTAAAAATGGGAAAGAACTTAGTATTTTCCTGTTTCACTTGTTCCCTATGCGGATTTTTATTACAATTTGTCAATTTTTTGATTGAATCCTTGAATGGAAGTGCTATAAACATGTTGAGTTTTGACCGATAGAGTTTCTGAATGCTGACAATCTAGTTTAGTAGACAATGAGTAAAAACTCATTACAATCCAATTTTGCATGTTCCCTACACGAAATTCAAGCACAATTTGTCTTTCTTCTACTAAAATAAGCCTTCAATAGCAGTCATTTGTAAACATCCTGAATTTCAGCCTGTTTAGTTTTAGAATTTTGACAATGTAGTTCGATTGCAAATGTGTAAAAACTCTTTTCTATCCCGTTTCGCACGTTCTCTACTTGGGTTTTATGCTCAATTTGTCGATTATCGACTAAAGTAAGCCCAGAAGGATAGTGCTCTAAACATGCTGAATTATAGCTGGTTGAGTTTCAAAACTTAAACGATATAAGTTGATTGAAAATGGGTAAAAACTTAGTACCGTCAAATTTTACATGTTCCCTATGTAGATTTCAATCACAATTTGTGAATTTTCTACTAATACAATCCTTGAATGGAAGTGCTATAAACATGTTTAATTTTTATCGGTATAATTTTTGAATTCTTACAGCCTAGTTTAATAGAAACTTTGTAAAAAAATTCATTATCTTCCAATTTGACACGTTCCATACACTAGTTTTAGGCCTAATTCATTGGTTTTATACTAAAATAAGCCTTAAATAGTCGTGCTGTATAAACATCCGAAATTTCTGCAAGTTGAATTTCTGAATTTTAACGATATAATTTTATTAGAAAGGGCTAAAAACTCATTCCTGTCCAGTTTCGCACGTTCTATACGCGGATTTAAGGCTCAAATCGTCAATTTTTGGCTATAGTAATCCGTAAGAGATTGTTGTAAACATGCTAAATTAAAGCTGGTTGAATTTCAAAATTCTAACGATGAAGTTCGATTGAAATTGGGTAAAAAGTCAATACTGAAAAGCTTCATATATTCCGTATGCGGATTTCCATTATAATTTGTCAATTTTCTGTCAATAGAATCCTTGAAGGGAAGTGTTATAATGATGTTGAATTTAGATTGGTTGAGTTTCTGAATTCTTACAAACTAATTTAATAAAAAATGAGTAAAAATTCATTATCATCCAGCTTGGCACATTCCCTATGCAGATTTTAGGCATACTTCGACGATTTTCTACTAAAATAAGCCTTAAATAGTAGTTCTATGTAAACATCCAAAATTTTAGCATATGAAATTTCAAATTTTAATGAAGTATTATGTTTGCAAATGGGTAAAAACTCGTTGTTATCCAGTTTCGTACATTCTCTACTCGGCTTCTAAGCTTAATATGTCAATTTTCGGCTAAAGTAAGCCTTTAAAGAAGATGTTGTGAATATGCTAAATTTAAGATGGTTAAATTTAAAAATTCTAAGGATGTAGTTTGATTGAAAATGGGTCAATACTCGGTACCATCCAGTTTCACATGTTTCCCATTCGGATTTCAATCACAATTTGTGGATTTTACGCTAATAGAATCCTTGAAGGGAAGTGCTATGAACATGTTGAATTTTGATTGGTTGAATTTCTAAATTCTTACAAAAAATGAGCGAAAATTCATTACCGTCCGATTTGGCACATGCCCTACTCGGATTTTAGGCATAATTCGTTGATTTTCTACAAAAATAAGCCATAAATAGTAGTCCTATGTAAACATCCATAATTTCAGCCAGTTGAATTTCAGACTTTTGATGATGTAGTTCGATTGGAAATGGGTAAAAACTCGTTCATGTCCAGTTTCGCATGTTCTCTATGCTTACTTTAGGCTTAATTCGCCGATTTTTTGCTAAAGTAAGCCTAAAGAGATAGTTGTAAACATTTAAATTTTAAGCCGATTGAATTTCAAAAATCTTTTATGATGTAGATTGATTCAAAATGGGAAAAAGCCCAGTACCGTTCAGTTTCACTTGTTCCCTACGCGAATTTCTATTTCAATTTGTCAATTTTTTGCTAATAGAATCCATGAAGGGAAGTGCCATAAACAAGTTTATTTTTGATCGGTTGAATTTATGAATGATGACAATCTAGTTTAATAGAGGATGAGCAAAAACTCACCTTCATCCAATTTGGCATGTTTCCTACGTAGGCACAATTCATTGATTTTCTACTAAAATAAGCATTAAATAGTAGTGTTGTTTAAACATCCATAATTTCAGCCTATTTCGTTTTAGAATTCTCACGATGTAGTTTGACTGCAAATGGGTAAAAGCTCTTTCTTATTCAGATTCACATGTTCTCTACTTGGATTTTAGGCTCAATTTATCGATTATCAGTTAATGTAATCCTTGAAAGATAGTGCTGTAAACATGCTAAACTTAAGCAGGTTTAATTTGAAAATACTGACGATGTAGTTTTGATTGAAAATTGGTAAAAACTAATCATCGTCAAGCTTCACATGCTCCCTATGCGGATTTCAATCACAATTTGTTAGTTTTCTGCTAATAGAATCCTTGAAGGAAAGTGCTATAAACATTTTGAATTTTGATTGGTTTAATTTCTCAGTTATTACAATCTAGTTTGATAGTGAATGAGTAAAAATTTATTACTGTCCAATTTGACGCGTTCCCTACACGAATTTTAGCCATAATTTGTCAATTTTCTACTAAAACAAGCCTTAAATAGTAGTGTATTGTAAACATCCTAAATTTCACCAGTTGAATTTTAGAATTCTGATATGATGTAGTTTGATTGCAAATGGATATAATCTCATTGTTGTCCAGTTTCCTACGTTCTCTACCCAGATTTTTGGCTTAATTTGTCAATTTTTGGCTAAAGTAAGCTTTGAAAGATAGTCGTAAACATTCTAAATTTAAGCTAGTTGAATTTCAAAATTTTAACGATGTAGTTTGATTAAAAATGAGAAAAAACTCAGAACTATCCAGTTTCACTTGCACCTTATGCGGATTTCTATCGCAATTTGTCAATTTTTTGCAAATAGAACCCTTAAAGGGAAGTTCGATAAACATGTTGAATTTCGACAGGTTGAATTTCTGAATGCTGACAATCTAGTTTGATAGAGAATGAGTAAAAACTCACTACCGTCCATTTTGGGACGTTCCTTACCTGAAATCTAAGCACAATTCGTCGATTTTCTACTAAAATAAGCCTTAAATATCAGTCCTTTGTAAACATTTTGTATTCTTGCCAGGTTGATTTTAGAATTCTGACGATGTAGTTTGATTGCAAATGGGTAAAAACTCTTTTCTATCCAGTTTCGCACGTTCTCTACTTGGATTTTATGCTCGATTTGTCGATTATTGGATAAAGTAAGCCTTGCAAGATAGTGTTATAAACATGATGAATTTAAGCTGATTGAGTTTCAAAATTCTAATGATATAGTTTGATTTAAAATGGGTAAAAACTTAGTACCGTCCAATTTCACATGTTCCCTATGCAGATTTCAATCAAAAGTTTTGAATTTTTTAAATTCTTACAAACTAGTATGATAAGAAATGAGCAAAAAATTCAATATTGTCCAATTTGGCACGTCCCCTACACTGATTTTAGGCATAATTTGTTGGTTTTCTTTTAAAATAAGCCTTAAATAGTAGTGCTGTGTAAACATCCTGAATATCAGCCTTTTGAATTGCTAAATTACGATGATGTAGTTTGAATGCAAATGGGTAAAAACTCATTCCTGTCCAGTTTTGCACGTTCTCTACGCGGATGTAAGGCTCAATTTGTTGATTTTCGGCTATATTAAGCCTTGAGGGATTGTTCTAAACATGCTAAATCTAAGCTGGTTTAATTTCATAATTCTAACGATATAGTTTGATTAAAATTGGTCAAAAACTCAGTACCATCCAATTTCACATCTTCCTTATGCAGATTTCCGTTACAATTTGTAAGTTTTATGCTAATAGAATCCTCGAAGGGAAGTATTATAATCATGTTGAATTTTGATAGGTTGAATTTATGAATTTTTACAAACTAATTTAATAAAAAATGAGTAAAAACTCAATACCATCCAATTTGGCACATTCCTTACACAGATTTTAAGCATAAGTCGTCAATTTTCTACTAAAATATGCCTTAAATAGTTGTGTTGTGCAAACATCCGGAGTTTTAGCCAGTTGAAATTTGTAATTTTGATGATGTAGTCTGATTGCAAATGGGTAAAAACTCGTTCCTGTCCTGTTTCGTACCATTTCTACACTACTTTTAGGCTTAATTCGTCGATTTTCGTCTAAAATAGGCCTTGAATAATAATGTTGAATACATGCTGAATTTAAACAGATTGAATTTCAAAATTCTAACAATGCAGTTTTGACGTTGTGCTTTCACCGCCAATGGGAAAATGCTAGAGTAAACCTTCAAGGATAGTTATAAACATATTACATTTAAGCTTGTAGAATTTCGTAATTCTAATGATGTATTTTGATTGAAAATGGGTAAATATTAAGTACCGTCTAGTTTCACATGTTCCCTATACGGATTTCAATCACAATTTGTAAATTTTCTTTTAATAGAATCCTTGAAGAGGAGTGCTATGAACATGTTGAATTTTGATTGGTTGAATATCTAAATTTTGAAAATCAAGTTTAACAGAGAATGAGTAAAAATTCATTACGGATTTGAAGTATAATTCATCGATTTTTTACTAAAATAAGCTTTCAATAGTAGTGTAGTCTAAACATCTTGAATTGAAGTCATATGAATGTTGGAATTTTGACTATGTAGTTTGGTTGCAAATGGGTAAAACTCATTCTTGTCTTGTTTCGCACGTTCTCTACTCGCAATTTAGACTCAATTCATAATTTTTTGGCTATAGTAAGCCTTGAAGGATAGTTTTAAACATGTCGAATTGAATCTAGTTGAGTCTCAAAGATCTACCGATGTAGTTTGAATGAAAATGGGTAAATACTCAGTACCATCCACTTTCACATGTTCCCTATGCGGATTTCAATCACATTTTTGTGAATTTTCTGAAGGGGAGTGCTATAAACATGTTGAATTTGATGGATTGAATATTTGAATTCCAACACTCTAATTTAATAGAGAATGGGTAAAAATTAATTACCGTGCAATTTGGTAAGTTCCCTGCGCGGATTTTAGGCATAATTCATCGATTTTTTACTAAAATAAGCCTTAAATAGTAATGGAGTGTAAACATCCTGAATTTTAGCCAGTTGAAGTTCGTAATTTTGGCAATGTGGTTTGATTGCAAATGGGTGAAACTCATTCTTGTCGAGTTTTGCACGTTCTCTACGCAGATTATAGTCTCAATTCATTGATTTTTTGCTATAGTAAGCCTTAAAGGATAGTTGTCAACAAGCCAAATTTAAGTTGGTTGAATCTCAATATCCTGACGATGTACTTTGAATGAAAATGGGCATGCAGAATTTAAGCTAGTTGAATCTCAAGATTCTGACGATGTAGTTTGAATGAAAATGGGTAAATACTCGGTACCGTCTAGCTTCACGTGTTCCCTAGGCGAACGTCAATCATAATTTGTGAATTTTCTACAAATAGAATCCTTGAAGGGAAGTGCAATAAACATGTTGAATTTGGATCGGTTGAATTTCTGAATTCTAATAAACTTGTTCGATAGAAAATGAGTAAAAATTTATTACCATCTAATTTGGCACATTCCATATGCAGATTTTAGTCATAATTCTTAGATTTTCTACTTAAATAAGCCTTAAATAGTAGTGTTGTTTAAACATCCAGAATTTCAGCCAGTTGATTTTTTGAATTTTGATGATATAGTTGGATTGCATAAGGGTAAGAACTCTTTCTTGTCTAGTTTCCCACGTTCTCTACTTGAATTTTAGGCTCACTTTGTCGATTATCGGCTAAAGTAAGCCTTGAAGGATAGTGCTGGAAACATGTTGAATTTAAGCTGGTTCAATTTCAAAATTCTAACAATGTAGTTTTATTGAAAATGGGCTAAAACCCACTACCATCGAGTTTCACGAGTTCCCAATACAGATTTCAATAATAATTTGTCAATTTTTAGCTAATAGAATCCTTGAAGGGAAGTGCTATAAACATGTTAAGTTTTAATCGATTGAATTTATGAATTCTAACTAACAATTTTGATAAAAAAAGAGTAAAAATTAATTACCATCCAATTTTGCACTTTTCTTGCGCAGATTTAAGGCATAATTCGTCGATTTTTCTACTAAAATAACCAATAAATATTCGTATTGTTTGAACATCCGCAATTTCAGCCAATTGGGTTTTAAAATTTTGACGATGTAGTTTGAAAGCAAATGGGTAAAAACTCGTTTCTGTCCAGTTTCGCAAGTTCTCTACTTGGATTTTAGGCTCAATTTGTCGATTGTCGAATAAGGTAAGCTTCAAAGGATAGTGCTGTAAACATGCTGAATTCAAGCCCGTTGAATTTCAAAATTCGAACTATGTATTTTGATTGAAAATGGGTAAATAGTCAGTACCGTACAGTTTCACATGTTCTTTATGCGCATTTCAATCTAAATTTGTGGATTTTCTTCTAATAGAATCATTGAAGGGAAGTGCAATAAACATGTTGAATTTGGATCGATTGAATTTCTGATTTTGATGAACTTGTTCAATAGAAAATGAGTAAAAAGTCGTTACTGTCGAATTTCGCACGTTCCCTACACGGATTTTAGGCACAATTCCTAGATCTACTAAGATAAGCCTTAAATAGTAGTGTTGTTTAAACATCCAGAATCTCAACTAGTTGAATTTTTTGAATTCTGGCGATGTACTTGGATTGCATATGGGTAAAAGCTCCTTCCTATCCAGTTTCCCACGTTCTTTACTTGGATTTTAGAGTCAATTTGTCGATTATCGTCTAAAGTAAGCCTTCAAGGATAGTGCTGCAAACATGCTGAATTTAAGCTGGTTAAATTTTCTGAATTCTAACGATATAGTTTGATAGAAAATGGGTAAAAACCCATTACCATCTAGTTCCACAAGTTCCCAACGCAGATTTCAATCACAATTTATCAATTTTCAGCTTATAGAATCCTTGAAGGGAAATGCTATAAACATGTTGAGTTTTTATCGATTGAATTTCTGAATTCGAACAAACCTTTTTCTTAGAAAACGAGTAAAAATTCATTACCATCCAATTTGGCACATTCCCTACGCAGATTTTAGTCGTAATTCTTCAATTTTCTACTAAAGTAAGCCTTAAATAATAGTGTTATGTAAACATCTTGAAATTCACATGATCGAATTTTAGAATTCTGAGGATGTAGTTTGTTTTCATATAGGTGAAAACTCATTCCTGTCAAGTTTCCTAAGTTCTCTACTTGGATTTTAGGCTTAATTCATAAATTTTCAGCTATAGTAAGCCTTAAAGGATAGTTGTAAACATGTTGAATTTAATCCGGTTAAAATCTCAAAATTCTAACAATGTAATTTAATTGAATGGGAAAAAACTCGTTACCGTCCAGTTTCACATGTTCCCTGTGCGGATTTCCAATACAATTTGTCAGTTTTTTGCCAATAGAATATTTAAAGGGAAGTGCTATAATCATGATATATTTTGGTTGGTTGAATTTATGAATTCTTACAAACTAATTTAATAAAAAATGAGTAAAAATTCATTACCGTCCAATTAGGCACGTTCTCTACATGGATTTCAGGCATAATTCGTCGATTTTCTAGTAAAATAAGCCTTTAATATTAGTGTAGTGTAAACATCCGGAATTTTAGTTAGTTTTGTTTCAGAATTATAATGATGAAGCTTGATTGCAAAAGTGTAAAAACAATTTCCAATCCAATTGCATGTTCTCTACGCGGAATTTTGGCTTTATACGTCGATTTTCGGCTAAAGTTAGCCTTGAAAGATAGTTGTAAACATTCTAAATTAAAGCCAATTGAATTTCAAAATCTTAACCATGTAGTTTGACTAAAAATGGAAAAAAAACAAAGTACCGTCCAGTTTCACTTTTTTCTTAAGCGGATTTCTATCACAATTTGTCAATTTTCATAATTTTTCAATTTTTCTGCTAATAAAATCCTCGAAGGGAAGTTCTACAAACATGTTGAATTTTGGTCGATTGAATTTTGGAATTCTTACAAACTAGTTTGATAAAAAGAAACGAGCGAAAATTCATTACCGTCCAATTTGGCACGTTCCCTACTTAGATTTTAGGCATAATTCGTCGATTTTCTATGAAAATAAGCCTTAAGTAGTAGTGTTGTGTAAACATCCGGAATTTCAGCCAGTTAAATTTCAGACTTTTCATGTTGTAATTTGATTGGAAATTGGTAAAATCTCGTTATTGTCTAGTTTCGCTCGTTCTCTACTCGGATTTTAGGCTTAATTCATCGATTTTTAACTAAAGTAAGCCTTGAAGATAGTTGTAAACATTCTAATTTTAAGCCGATTGAATTTCGAAAATCTTTACGATGTAATTTGCCACATTCCCTATGCGAAATTTAGGCACAATTCATCGATTTTCTACTAAAATAAGGCTTAAATTGTAGTGTTGTTTAAACATCCATAATTTCAGCCAGTTGAATTTTAGAATTCTCACGATGTGGTTTGACTACAAATGGGTAAAAACTCTTTCATGTTCAGTTTCGCATGTTCTCATTTTTTATTTTAGGCTCAATTTATCGATTATCAATTAAAGTAAGCCTTAAAGGATAGTGTTGTAAACATGCTAAATTTAAGGTGATTAAATTTTAATATTCTAACAACGTAGTTTTCACTGAAAATTGGTAAAAACCAATATCGTCCAGTTTTACATGTTCCCTATGCAAATTTCAATCACAATTTGTTAAATTTATGCTAATAGAATCCTTAAAGCAAAGTGCTATAAACATGTTGAATTTTGATCGGTCGAATTTCTAAATTATTACAATCTACTTTGATAGTGAATGAGTAAAAATTCATTACCGTCCAATTTGGCATGTTCCTTAGGCGGATTTCAGGCATAATTCGTCAATTTTCAACTAAAATAAGCTTTAAATAGTACTGCAGTGTAAGCATCCTAAATTTCAACCTGTTAAATTTTAGAATTTTGATATGGTGTAGTTTGGTTGCAAATGGGTAAAAACTCATACCTGTCTAGTTTCCCACGTTCTCTAAGAGGATTTTACGGTTAATTCGTCGAATTTCTACTAAAGTAAGCCTTCAAAGATAGTCGTAAACATTCTGAAATGGGTAAAAACTCGTTCATGTCGTGTTTCACATGTTCCCTACGCAGATTTAAGCATAATTCGTCTATTTTCTACTAAAATAAGCTTAAAATAGTAGAGTTGTGTAAACATCTTGAATTTTAGCCAATTCAATTTTAGAATTTTGATGATATACTTCTATTGCAAATGGGTAAAAATTCATTTATTTCCAATTTTGCACATTCTCTATGTGGATTTTAGGCTTAATTCGTCGAATTTGGGCTATAGTAAGCCTTAAAGGATGTTTGTAAACATGTTGAATTTAAACTGGTTGAATTTCATTATTTAAAGATATAATTTTATTGAAATTGGGTAAAAACTAGGTACCGTCCAATTTCACATGTTCCCTATGCGGACTTCAATCATAATTGGTGAATTTTCTGCTAATAGAATCCTAGAAGGAAAATGCTATAAACATGTTGAATTTTGATCAGTTGAATTTATGAATTCTTACAAACTACTTTGATAAAAGAAAAATGAGTATAAATTCATTACCGTCTAATTTGGCACGTTCCCTTCAACGATTTTAGGCACAATTCGTCGAATTTCGGCTACAATAAGCCTTGAAGGATAGTTGTTAACAAGCTAAATTCAATACCATCCAGTTTCAAAATTTGCAAATTTTTACGATGAAGGTTGATTGAAAATTCTTACGATAAAGTTTGATTGAAAATGGGTAAAAACTCAATACCATCCAGTTTCACATGTTCCTTAAGTAGATATCATTCATAATTTGCAAATTTTCTGCTAATAGAATCCTTGAAAAGAAGTGTTATAAACATGTTTAATTTCGATCGGTCAAATTTTTGAATTATGACAAACTAGTTTGTTAGAAAATGAGTAAAAATTCATTATCATACAATTCGGCATGTTCCCTAAATAGATTTTAGAAATAATTCACCGATTTTCTATTAAAATAAGTCTTAAATAATAGTGTTGTTTAAACCTACTGAATTTTAGCTAGTTGATTTTAAGAATTTTGATGATGTAATTTGATTGCATATGAGTTTAAACTCTTTCCTGTCGAGTTTCGCACGTTCTCTACTTGGATTTTAGGCTCAATTTGTCGATTATCGGATAAAGTAAGCATCGAAGGATGGTGCTGTAAACATGCTGAATTTAAGCCGATTAAATTTCAAAATTCTATCGATGTAGTTTGATTGAAAATGGGTGAAAACCCATTACCATCCATTTTCACATGTTCCTTATACAGATCTCAATCAAAATTTGTCAATTTTTTGCTAATAGAATCATTGAAGGGAGGTTCTATAAACTTGTTGAGTTTTGATCAATCGAATTTATGAATTTTGATTAACTATTCAGATAGAAAATGAGTAAAAATTCGTTACCGTTCCAATTTGGCACATTCCCTGCGTGAGTTTTAGGCACAATTTGTTGATTTTCTTCTAAAATATGCCTTAAATAGTAGCGTTGTGTGAACATAATAAATTTCACCTAGTTCAATTACGGAATTTTGACGCTGTCGTTTGATTGTAAATGGGTAAAAACTCATTTATGTCTAATTTCGCACGTTATCTACGCGAATTTTAGGCTCAATTTATCGATTATCGGCTAAAGTAAGCCTTGAAGGATAGTGTTGGGAAAAAAACTTAGTATTGTTTAGTTTCACATGTTCCATATGCAAATCTCAATCATAATTTGTCAATTTTTCTGCTAATAGAATCCTTGAAGGGAAGTGCTATAAGCATGTTGAATTTCGACCAGTTGAATTTCTATATGCAGACAATCTAGTTTAATAGAAAATGAGTAAAAAATCACTTTCGACCAATTTGGCGTACTCCATACGCGAAATTTAGGCACAATTCACCGATTCTCTTCCAAAATAAGCCTTAAATAGTAATGTTATTTAAACATCCTGATTTTCTGCCAGATGAATTTCAAGATTTTAATGACGTAGTTTAATTGCAAATGGGTAAAAACTCATTTCTTTCCGGTTCTGCAAATTCTCTATGCGGATTTAACGCTCAATTTGTTGAATTTCATCTATAGTAATCCTTGAAGGATAGTTGTAAACATGATGAATTGAAGTTGGTTGAATTTCATTATTGTAACGATGTTGTTTGATTGAAATTGGGTAAAAACTAAGTACGGTCCAATTTCACATGATCCCTATGAGGATTTCAATCACAATTTGTGAATTTTTTGCTAATAGAATCTTTGAAGGGAAGAGCTACACACATGTTGAATTTTGATCAGTTGAATTTTTTAATTCTGACAAACTAGATTGATAGAATGAGTAAAAACTCATTATCGTCCAATTTGGCACGTTCCCGATACTGATTTTAGACAAAATTCGTCGATTTTCTACTAAAATAAGACTTAAATAGTAGTACTATTTAAACCTCTTGAATTTTAGCCAGTGGAATTTTAGTATTACGATGATGTAGTTTGATTGTATAACTCATTCCTATCCACTTTCGCACGTTCTCTTCGTGGATTTTAGGCTTAATTTGTTGATTTCAGCTAAAGTAAGCCTTGAAAGATAGTGCTGTACACATGCACAATTTAAGCCGGTTGAGTTTTAAAATTGTAAAGATGTAGTTTGATTGAAAATGGGTAAAAACTCATGACCGTCAAGTTTAACATATTCCCTATGCGGATTTCTATCACAATTTGTCAATTTTCTGCTAATAGGATCTTTGAAGGGAAGTACTATAAACATATTGAATTTAGACCGGTTGAATTTCTTAATGCTGACAATCCAGTTTAATAGAGAATGAGTAAAAACTCACTTTTGTCCAATTTGGCATATTCCATACGCAAAATTTATGCACAATTCGTCGATTTATTACCAAAATAAGCCTTAAGTAGTAGTGTTGTTTAAACATCGTGATTTTCCGCCAGTTGAATTTTTGAATTTTTAGTATGTAGTTTGATTGCTAATGGGTAAACCCTCATTCCTGTCCAGTTTCAACGGTTTTCTTCGCAGATTTTTGGATCAATTCATATATTTTCAGTTATAGTGAGCCTTGAAAGATCGTGCTATACACATTTTTATTTTAACCAGATTGAATTTCAAAATCTTTACAATTTAGTTTGATTGAAAATGGAAAAGAACTCAATATCGTCTTGTTTCACTTGTTCCCTATGTGGATTTCTATCAAAAGTTGTCAATTTTTTGCTAATAGAATAATTGAAGGGAAGTGCTATAAATATGTTGAATTTCGATTGGTTGAATATCTGAATTCTAACAAACTAGTTTGATAGAAGATGCATAAAAATTCAACACCGACCAATTTGGAACATTCCCTACGCGAATTTTAGGCATAATTCGTAGATTTTCTACTAATATAAGCCTTAAATAGTAGTGCTATTAAAAAATCATGAGTTTCAGCTAGCTCAATTTCAAAATGTTGTTGAGGTAGTTTGATTACATATGGGTAAAAACGCTTCCCTGTCCAATTTCACACGTTATCTACTTGGATTTTAGCCTCAATCGGTCGATTATCGGCTATAGTAAGCCTTGAAGGATAGTGTTGTAAACATGATGAATTGAAGCCGATTAAATTTCAAAATTCTAACGATTTAGTTTGATTGAAAATAGGTAAAAACCAATTACCATCGAGTTTCACATATTCCCTATGCGGATTTGAATCACAATTTGTCAATTTTTAACTAATAGAATCCTTGAAGGGAAGTGCTCTAAACATGATGAGTTTTGATCAGTTGAATTTCTAAATTCTGACTAACTATTTTAATAGAAAATGAGTAAAAATTCATTACTGTTCAATTTGGCACGTTCCCTATTCAGATTTTAGGCGCAATAAGTTGATTTTCTTCTACGATATGCCTTAGATAGTACTGTTGTGTAATCATTTCTGTCCACTTTGGCACGTTCTCTTTGTGGGTTTTAGACTCAATTTGTCGATTATCGGCTAAAGTATGCCTTGAAGGATAGTATTGTAAACATGCTGAATTTCAGCCGGTTGAATTTCAAATTTCTAAAGATGTAGTTTGATTGAAAATGGGTAAAAGATCAATACCGTCCAGTTTCACATGTTCCCATTGCGGATTTCTATCACAATTTGTCGGTTTTCTGCTAATAGGATCCTTGAAAGGAAGTGCTATAAACATGTTGAATTTTGACAAGTTGAATTTCTTAATGCTGACAATCTAGTTTAATAGAAAATGAGTAAAAACTCACTTTCGTCCAATTTGGCACGTTCCCTACGCGTATTTTAGCCATAATTCGTAAATTTTCTACAAAAATAAGCCTTGAATAGAAGTGATATTTAAACAAATTGAATTTTAGCCAGTTGAGTTTTGGAATCCAGATGTTGTAGTTGAATTGCATATGGGTAAAAACCCTTCCCCGTCCAGTTTCCCACATTCTCGGCTTGGATTTTAGGCTCAATTTGTCAATTTTTCAGCTAAGGGAAACATGCTGAATTTAGGCCGGCTAAATTTCAAAATTGTAAAGATGTAGTTTCATTAAAAATGGGTTGCCATCGAGTTTCACAAGTTCCCAATGCAGATTTCAATCACAATTTGTCAATTTTCCTCTTATAGAATCCTTGAAGGGAAATGCTATAAATATGTTGATTTTTTATTGGTTGAATTTCTGAATTATGACTAACTATTTTGATAGAAATTGAGTAGAAATTCATTATCGTCCAATTTGACACTCTCCCTACTTGGATTTTAGGCATAATTCATCGATTTTCTACTAAAATATGCTTCAATTTGTAGTGCTTTTTAAATATCCTGAATTTCAGCCAATAGAATTTAGAATTCTATCAATGTAGTTTGAATGCAAATGGGTAAGAACTCATTCCTGTCCAGTTTAGCAAGTTCTCTACTTGGATTTTAGGCTCGATTTGTCGATTATCGACCAAAGTAAGCCTTAAACGATAGTGTTGTAAGCATGCTGAATTAAAGTCGATGGAATTTAAAAAATTATAACGATGTAGTTTGATTGAAAATAAGAAAAAATTCATTACCGTCTAATTTCACATGTTCCCTGTGCAGATTTCTATCACAATTTTTCAGTTTTACGCTAATAGAATCCTAGAAGATAAGTGTTATAAACATATCGAGTTTTGAGCGGTAGAATTTATGAATGTAGACAATCTCGTTTAATAGAGAATGAGTAAAAAATCACTTTCGTCTAATTAGGAACATTCCATACGTGAAATTTAAGCACAATTTGTCGATTTCCTACTAAAATAAGCCTTAAATAGTAGTGATGTTTAAACATCCTTAATTTTGGCAAGTTAAATTTCAGAGTTTTGACGATGTAGTTTGATTGAAATAGGTAAAAACTAATTCCTATCCAGTTTCGCTTGTTCTCTTCACGGATTGTATGCTCAGTTCGTCTATTTGCGGCTATAGTAAGCCATGAAGGATAGTTGTAAACATGTTGAATTTAAGCTGGTAGAATTTCAAAATTTTAACATTGTTGTTTGATTAAAAATGGGCAAAAACATAGTACCATCCAGTTTCACATGTTCCCTATGCAGATTTCAATTACAATTAGTGAGTTTTTTACTAGTAGAATCCTTGAAGGGGAGTGCTATAAACGTGTTGAATGTGGAAAGGTTGAATTTTTGAATTGTGACAAACTTGTTTGATAGAAAATGAGTAAAAATTCACTACCGTCCAATCTGGCACATTCCCATGCAAGGTTTAGGCATAATTCATAGATTTTCTATTAAAATAAGCCTTAAATAGTAGTGTTATTTAAACATCCTGAATTTCAGCCACTTGAATTTGAAAATTCTTGCGATGTAGTTGGATTGCATATGGGTAAAAACTCTTTCTTGTTCAGTTTCCTACATTCTCTACTTGGATTTCAAGCTCAATTTGTCGATTATCAGCTAAAGTAATCCTTGAATGATAGTGTTGTAAACATCCTAAATTTAAGCAGGTTAAATTTCAAATTTCTAACAATGTAGTTTGATTGAAAATAGGTTAAAACCCAATACCATCGAGTTTCACATGTTCCCTATACGGATATCTATCACAATTTGTCAATTTTCAACTAATATAATCCTCGAAGGGAAGGGCTATAAACATGTTGAGTTTTGATCGGTTGAATTTTTAAATTCTGACTAACTATTTTATAGGAAATGAGTAAAAATTAATTATCGACCAATTTGGCACTTCCTCTACGTGGATTTTAGGCATAATTCGTCGATTTTCCAAAACAATAAGCCTTAAATAGTAGTGTTGTTTAAACATACTGACTTTTAGCCAATTCGAATTTAGAATTTTGACTTTGTAGTTTAATTACAAATGGGTAAAAACTCTTTCCTATCTAGTTTTGCAAGTTCTCTAATTGGATTTTAGGCTAAATTTGTCGATTATCGGCCAAAGTAATCCTTAAAGGATAGTGTTGTAAACATGTTGAATTTAATCTGGTTGAATTTCATAATTTTTTACGATATAGTTTGATTGAAAATGGGCAAAAACCCATTATCATCAAGTTTGACATGTTCCTTTTGCAGATTTCAATCACAATATGTCAATTTTCTACTAATAGAATCCTTAAAGGGAAGTGTTATAAACATGTTGTATTTTGATCGGTTGAATTTCTTAATTCTGACTAATTATTTCAATAAAAATAAATGAGAGAAAATTCATTACCGTCCAATATTGCATGTTCCTTAGGAGGATTTTAAGCACAATTTGTTGATTTTCTAATAAAATAACCCTTAAATAGTTATGCTGTGTAAACGTCCTGAATTTCAACCAATTGAGTTTAATAATTCCAATGATTTAGTTTGATTGCAAATGGGTCAAAACTCATTCCTATGTTGTTTCGCACATTCCTTGCGCAATTTTTAGGCCCAATTTGTCGATATTTTTCTATAGTAAGTCTTAGAGGATAGTTGCAAACATGTTGAATTTAAGTTGGTTGAATTTTAAAATTATAACAACGTTGTTTGATTGAAAATGGGTAAATACACAGTACGGCCAAGTTTAACATGTTGCCTATATAGATTTCAATCGCAATTTATGAATTTTTTGCTAATATAATCCTTGAAGGGAAGTGCTATATACTTGTTGAAATTTGATCGATTCAGTTTCTGAATTTTTCCAAAATAGCTTGATAAAAAATAGAAGAGATTTATTATCGTCTAATTCGGCAAGTTCCCTACGCAGATTTTAGGCACAATTCATCGATTTTCTACTAAAACAAGTCTTAAAAAGTGGCGCTGTTAAGCATCCTAAGTTTCAGCTAGTTGAAATTTTGAATTCTGACAATGTAATTTGATTGTAAATCGGTACAAACTCTTTCCTGTCAATTTTTGCACGTTCTCTACGTGGATTTTAGGCTCATTCGTCGATTTTCGACTATAGAAAGCCTTACAGGATTGTTGCAGAGATGTTAAATTCAAGCCAGTTGAATTTCAAAATTCTAACTTGATTGAAAATGGGTAAAAACTCAGTTTCGTACAGTTTCACAAGTTTATTATGCAGATATCAATCATAATTTGTCAATTTTCACTTAGAGAATCCTTGAAGGAAATGCTATAAACATGTTAAATTTGATTGGTTAAGTTTCTGAATTCTCACAATATAGTTTGATAGAAAATGAGCAAAAATTCATTACCGACAATTTGGCATGTTCCCTACGCGGAGTTTAGGCATAATTGGTCGATTTTCTACTAAAATAAGCCTTAAATAGTGGCGTTATGTAAACATCCT
Source organism: Stephania yunnanensis (assembly GCA_039657365.1). Lineage (NCBI taxonomy): Eukaryota > Viridiplantae > Streptophyta > Magnoliopsida > Ranunculales > Menispermaceae > Stephania > Stephania yunnanensis. Next base: position 32,444,939 of record CM077583.1, on the reverse strand, counting down.
CAATTTCAGCCAGTTTAATTTTAGAATTCTCATTATGTAGTTTGATCGTAAATAGGTAAAAACTCATTCCGGTCTGGTTTAACACATTCTCTACTTGGATTTTAGGCTTAACTCCTAAATCTTCGGCTATAGTAAGCCTTCAAGAATAGTTGTAAACACGTTGAATTTAAGCCGGTTGAATTTCAAAATTCTAACAATGTAGTTTATTGAAAATGGGAAAAAACTCATTACCGTCCAATTTCACATGTTCCCTATGCGGATTTCAATCATAATTTTTCAATTTTCTGAATCCTAGAAAGGAACTGGTGTAAACATGTTGAATTTTGACTGGTTAAATTTCTGAATGCTGACAATCTAGTTTCATAAAGAATGAGTAAAAACTCATTACCATCCAATATAGCACGTTCCCTTCAAGAAACTTAAGCACAATTCGTCTATTTTATACTAGAATAAACTTAATTAGTAGTGCAATGTAAATATCTTGAATTTCAGTCAGTTGATTTTTAAAATTCTGACGAAGTTGTTTGAATGAAAAAAAAACCTTTTTCCCGTCCAATTTAGCATGTTCCTTACTCCTCAATTTGTCAATTTTTGGCTATAGTAAGCCTAGAACGATAGTTGTAAACATGCTAAATTTATGCTGATTGAATTTCAAAACTCCAACGATGTAGTTTGATTGAAAATGAGAAAAAACTCTGTGTCATCTAGTTTTAGATGTTCCCCATGCAGATTTCTATCATAATTTTGTCAATTTTTTGCTAATAGAATCTTTGAAGGGAAGTGCTTTAAACATGTTGAATTTTGACCGTTTAAATATCTGAGTTTTGACAATCTAGTTTAATTGTGAATTAGTAAAAACTCATTAACGTCCAATTTGGCACATTCCTTACGTGGACTTTATGCATAATTTGTTGATTTTCGATAAAAATAAGCCTTGAGTAGTAATGCTACGTAAACATCCCAAATGTCAGCCACTTGAATTTTAGAATTCTGAAGATGTAGTTTGATTGCAAATGGGTAAATACTCTTTCCTACGTAGTTTTGCACGTTCTCTACTTGGATTTTAGGCTCAATTCGTCGAATTTTGGCTTCCGTAAGCCTTGAAGGATTAATGTAAACATGATGAATTAAAGCTAGTTGGATTTCAAATTTTTAACGATGTAGTTTGGTTGAAAATGGTTGAAAACTCAGTACCGCCAAGTCTAACTTGTTCCCTACACGTATTGCAATTAAAATTTGTCAATTTTCAGCTAATAAAATCTTTAAACGGAAGTGCTATAAGTATGTTAAATTTTGATGGGTTGAAATTTAGAATTTTGACAATCTAGTTTGATAGAAAATGTGTAAAAATTCACTGTAGTCCAATTTGGCTCGTTCCCTTTGCGGATTTTTCACATAATTAGTCAATTTTCGACTAAAATAAGCCATAAATAGTAGAGCTGTGTAAGCATCCTGGATTTTAGCCAGTTGAAATTCAAAATTCTCATGATGTACTTCGTTTGCAATGGGTAAACACCCATTCTTTTCAAGTATCCCATGTTCTCTACTTGGGTTTTACATTCAATTCGTCAATTTTTGGCTATATTAAGCCTAGAAGGATAGTGTTAAACTTGCTAAATTTAAGTCGGTCGAATTTCAAAATTCTAACGATGTAGTTTGATTAAAAATGGGGAAAAACTCACTACCATCCGATTTCACATGTTACTTATGCGGATTTCAATCATAATTTGTCAAATTTCTACTAATAGAATCCTCAAAGGGAAGTGCTATAAACATGTTAAATTTTGATCGGTTAAATTTTTGAATTCTGAAAATCTAGTTTAATAGAAAATGAGTAAAAATTCATTACCATAAAATTTGGTACGTTCCCTATGCGGTTTTAAGCATAATTACTCAATTTTCTACCATAATAAGTCCAAAATAATAGTGTTGTGTAAACATCCTGAATTTTAGCCAGTTGAGTTTTAGAATCCTCATGATGAGTTTAATTGCAAATGGGTAAAAACTCATTCCCGTCCAGTTTCGCACATTCTCTGCGTACATTTTAGGATGAATTTTTTAATTTTTTGCTAAAGTACGCCTCGAAGGATAGTGATGTAAATATCCTGAATATAAGCCGGTTGAATTTCAAAATTAAAATGATGTAGTTTGATTGAAAATGGGTAAAAACTCATTACTGTCCAGTTTCACATGTTCCCTTTGCAGATTTCAATCACAATTTATTAGTTTTCTACTAAGAAAATCTTTGAAAGGAAGTGCTATAATATTGCCGAATTTTAATAGGTTGAATTTCTAAATTCTAACATTCTAGTTTGATAGAAAATGAGTAAAAACTCATTACCGTCCAATTTGACACGTTCCCTACGCGGACTTTAAGCATAATTAGTAAATTTCCTACTAAAATGAGTATTAAATAGTAGTAATGTGTAAACACCCTAAATTTTAGCCAGTTGAATTTCAGAATTGTAATGATGTAGTTTATTTGTAAATGGGTAAAAAAAAACTTGTTCCTGTCCAGTTTCGCACATTATCTATGGGGATTTTGGGCTCAATTCGTCGATTTTAGGCTAAAGAAAGACTTAAGAGGATAGTTCTAAAAAAACTGAATTGAAGCCTATTGAATTTTAAAATCTTAATGATGTAGCTTGATTGAGAATGGCTAAAAACCCAATACCGTCTGGGTTCACATGTTCCCTATGCGGATCTCAATCTCAATTTGTCAATTTCCTACTAATAGAGTCCTTAAAGGGAAGTGCTATAAACCAGTTGATTTTTTATCGATTAAGTTTCTGAATTCTAACAATCTAGTATAATAGAAATGAGAAAAAATTTATTACTTTCAAATTTGGAACGTTCCCTACGTGGATTTAAGCATAATTTGTCAATTTTCTACTAAAATAAGCCTTAAATAGTAGTGTTGTGTAACCATGCCGAATTTCAGCAAGTTGATATTCAGAATTCTGATGTACTTTGTTTGCAAATGGGTAAAAACTCGTTCCTGTCCATTCTCACAAATTAACAACTTAGATTTTAGGTTCAATTCATCGATTTTCATCTATCATAAACATTGAAGGATACTTGTAAACAAACAAAATTTAAGCTAGTTGAGTTTCTAATTTCTAACGATGTAGTTTGATTAAAAAAGGGTTAAAACACAGTATGATCCAGTTGCATAGGTTCCCTACGCAGATTTAAATCACAATTTGTCAATTTTCGTTAAATAAATACTTGAAAAGAAGTGCTATAAACAAGTTGAATTCTGATCGGTCGAATTTTTGAATTTAGACAACAGGTTGATAGAAAATGAGTAAAAATTCACTACATGTTAATTTGGCACGTCTCTACGCTGATCTTAGGCAAAATTTGTTGATTTTCTACTAGAATAAGCCTTAAATAGGGTAGTGTTGTGTAAACATCCAAAATTTTAGCCAGTTGAATTTTAGAAATTTAGACGATGTACTTTGATTTCAAATGGGTAAAAACTCATTCCCGTCCAGTTTGGCATGTTCTAAACGTAGATTTTAGGTTCAATTTGTCGATTTTTGGATAAAGTATGCCTGGAAGGATAGCGCTGTAAATCTGTTGAATTAAAGTAGGTTGATTTTCAAATTTCTAATGATGTTATTTGAATTTCCAAATTAGTTATTGTCTAGTTTTGAACGTTCTCTATGGAATTTAGGCTCAATTTATCGATTTTCGGGTCTAGTATGCCTTGGAGAATAGTTGTAAACATCCAAATTTAAGCCGGTTGAATTACAAAATTCTAACGATGTAGTTTGATTGAAAAAGGGTAAAAACTCACTATCATCCAGTTTCACATGTTCCTTAAGCGGATTTCATTCACAATTTGCCAAGTTTCTGCTAATAGAATCCTAGAAATGAAGTGTCATAAACACGTTAAATTTTGACTGGTTAAATTTCAGAGTTCAAACAATCTAGTTTAATAGAAAATGAGTAAAAATTCATTATCGTAAAATCTGGCACGTTCCCTATGCAGTTTTAGGCATAATTACTCGATTTTCTACCATAATAAGTCTTAAATTGTAGTGTTGTGTAAACATCCTAAATTTTAGCCAGTTGAATTTTAGAATTCTCACTATGTAGTTTAATTACAAATGGGTAAAAACTCATTCCTTTCCAGTGGATTTTAGGATGAGTTTTTCGATTTTAGGCTAAAGTAAGCCTCGAAGGATAGTGCTGTAAATATCTTGAATTTAAGTCGGTTGAATTTCAAAATTATAATGATGTAGTTTCATTGAAAATGGGTAAAAACTCATTACCATCCAGTTTCACATGTTATTTTTGCTGATTTTAACCATAATTTGTCAATTTTCTACTGAAAGAATATTTGAAAGGAAGTGCTATAATAATGTTGAATTTTGATAGGTTCAATTTCTAAATTCTAACAATCTAGCTTGATAGAAAATGAGTAAAAACTCATTACAGTCCAATTTGGCACGTTCCCTATGTGGATTTTGTGCATAATTAGTCAATTTTCTACTAAAATGAGTCTTAAATAGTAGTAATGTGTAAACATCCTAAATTTTAGCCAGTTGAATTTCAGAATTGTGATGATGTAGTTTATTTGTAAATGGGTAAAAAAAACTTGTTCCAGTCTGGTTTCGCACATTATCTATCCGGATTTTAGGCTCAATTCTTCGATTTTAGGCTAAATAAAGACTTAAGAGAATAGTTGTAAACAATCTGAATTTAAGCTGGTTAAATTTCAAAATTCTAATGATGTAGTTTGATTCAAAATGGGTAAAAACCCAATACCTTCCGGTTTCACATGTTCTATATGCGGATTTCAATCACAATTTGTCAATTTTTCACTAATAGTATCCTTGAAGGGAAGTGTTATAAACCTGTTGATTTTTTATCGATGGAGTTTTTGAATTTTGATAATCTAGTATAATAGAAAATGAGTAAAAATTCATTACCTTCAAATTTGGTACATTCCCTATGTGGATTTAGGCTTAATTAGTCAATTTTCTACTAAAATAAGCCTTAAATAGTAATGCTGTGTAAACATCCTGAATTTCAGCCAGTTTAAATTCAGAATTATGATGTACTTGGTTTGCAAATGGGTAAAAACTCGTTCTTGTCTAGTTTCACATGTTCACAATTTAGATTTTAGGCTCAATTCGTCGATTTTTAGCTATAGCTAACCTTGAAGGATAGTTGTAAACAAGATGTATTAAAGCTGGTTTAATTTCAAGTTTCAAACGATGTAGTTTGATTAAAAAAGGGTTAAAACTTTGTACCATCCAACTTCACAGGTTCCCCACAGAGATTTCAATAACAATTTGTCAATTTTTGGTAAATAAAATACTTAAATGGAAATGCTATAAACATGTTGAATTTTGATCGGTCGAGTTTCTGAATTCTGATAATAGGCTGATAGAAAATGAGTAAAAATTCACTACATGTTAATTTAGCCCGTCCCCTATGCTGATCTTAGACATAATTTGTCGATTTTTTACTAAAATAATCATTAAATTGTAGTGTTGTGTAAACTTCCTGAATTTTAGCCGGTTGAATTTTAGAATTCATACAATTTAGTTTGATTTCAAATGGCTAAAAACTCATTCAAGTCCAGTTTCCCACATTCTCTACGCATATTTTTTGTTCAATTTGTCGATTTTTGGATAAAGTAAGCCTTGAAGGATAGCGCTATAAAGATGCTGAATTTCAACAAGTTGAGTTCCAAATTTCTGACAATGTAGTTTGAATTTCAAAACTCATTCTTGTTCAGTTTCGCACGTTCTCTACGTGGAATTTAGGCTCCACTTATCGATTTTCGGCTCCAATAAGCCTTGGAGGATAGTTGTAAGCATGCCTAATTTAAGAAAGATGAATTTCAAAATTCTATTGGTGTAGTTTGAATAAAATGGGTAAAAACTCATTCTTGTCCTGTTTCACACATTCCTTATGCAGATTTCAATCACAATTTGTCAATTTTCTCCTAATATAATCCTTGAAGGGAAGTGCTATAAACATGTTGAGTTTTCACTAGTTGAGTTTTTGAATTTGAAAATATAGTTTGATAGAGAATGAGTGAAAAATCATTTTTTCCAATTTGACATGTTCCATACGTGAAATTTAGGCACAATTCGTCGATTTTCTACTAAAATAAGCCTTAAATAATAGTGATGCTTTAACAACTTGAATTTCTGCAAGTTGAAATTCAAAATTCTGACGATGTAGTTTGATTTGAAATTGGTACAAACTAATTCCTATCAAGTTTCGCACATTCTCTTCGCGGATTTTAGGCTCAATTCGTATACTTTTTGTTATAGTAAGCCTTGAAGGATAGTTGTAAACGTGCTGAATTTAAGTTCGTTGAATTTCAAAATTCTAACGATGTAGTTTAATTGAAAATGAATAAAAATTTAGTATTGTCTAGCTTCACATGTTCCCTTTGTGGATTTTAATCACAATTTGTGAATTTTCTACCAATAAATTCCTTGAAGGGAAGTGCTATAAACATGTTGAATTTTGATCAGTTGAATTTCTGAATTATGACAAACTAGTTTGATAGAAAAATGAGAAAAAATTAATTACCATCCAAGTTGGCATGTTCCCAACGCGAAATTTAGGCTCAATTCGTCGATTTTCGGGTAAAATAAGCCTTAAATAGTAGTGCTATGTAAACATCCTGAATTTTATCCAGTTGAATTTTAGAATTCTGACGATTTAGTTTGATTGCAAATGGGTAAAAACTTTTTCTTGTCAAATTTTGCACGTTCTCTATACGGATTTTAAGCTAAATTGGTCGATTTTCGGCTATAGTAAGCTTGAAGGATAGTTGTAAACATGTTGAATTGAAGCCGGTTAAATTTCAAAATTCTAACGATGTAGTTTGATTGACAATGAGTAAAAACTCATTACCATCCAGTTTCACATGTTCTCTATGCGGATTTCAATCAGAATTTGTCAATATTGTGCTAACAAAATCGTTTAATGGAAGTGCTATAATCATGTTGAGTTTTGATCGATTGAATTTCTTACTTCTGGCAATCTAGTTTGATAGAAAATGAGCAAAAATTCAGTACCGTCCAATTTGTCACGTTCCCTACACGGATTTTAGGCATAATTCGTCGATTTTCTAGTAAAATAATTCTTAAATAGTGTGTTGTGTGAATATCCTGAATCTCAACCAGTTGAGTTTTAGAATTCTAACGATGTAGTTTGATTGTAAATGGGTAAAAACTCTTTCCTTTCCAATTTCACACATTTTCTACTTGGGTTTTAGGTGTAATTCGTCAATTTTAGCCTATAGTAAGCCTTAAAGGGTAGTTGTAAACACGCTAAATTTAAGCAGATTGAGTTTCAAAATTTTATCGAGGTATTTTCATTGAAAATGGGTAAAAATCTAGTATCGTCTAGTTTCACATGTTCCCGAAATGGATTTCTATTACACGCTCTTAATTTTCTGCTAATAGAATCCTTAAAGGGAAGTTCCCAAAAAGGTTAAATTTTGACCGGTTGAATTTCTGAATGCTAACAATCTAGTTTAATAAAGAATGACTAAAATCTCATTACCGTACAATATGGCACGTTCCTATCAAAAAATTTAGGCACAATTCGTCGATTTTCTACTAAAATAAGCTTTAAATAGTAGTGATGTGAAAACGTGATGAATTTAAGCCAATTTAATTTTAGAATTATGACAAAGTTGTTTGATTGAAAATGAGTAAAAACGTTTTCCTATCCAGTATAACATGTTCTCTACTTTGATTTTAGGCTTAATTCGTCGATTTTCGGCTAAAGTAAGCCTTAAATGATAGTGCAGTAAACATGCTGAATTTAAGCCAGTTGAATTTCATAATTCTAGTAATGTATTTCGATTAAAAAATGGGTAAAAACTCAGTACCGTCCACTTTCACATGTTCCCTATGTGGATTTCAATCACAATGTCAATTTGTGCTAGTCGAACCCTAGAAGGGAAGTGCTATAAACATGTTGAATTTTTGAATTCCAATAATATAGTTTAATAAAGAATGAGTTAAAACTCATTACCATCCAATTTTGCACATTCCTTAAGCAGATTTTAATCATAGTTCGTCGATTTTTTGCTAAAATAAGCCTTAAATTGTAATGGTATGTAAGCATCCTAAATTTCAGCTAATTAAATTTTAGAATTATGACGATGTAGTTTGATTGCAAATGGGTAAAAACTTTTTCCTGTCAAGTTTGGCACGTTCTCTTAGCAGATTTTAGGCTCAATTCATCAATTGTCGGTTATAGTAAGCCTTGAAGGATTGTTGTCAACATGTTGAATTTAAGCCAGTTGAATTTCAAAATTCTAAGATGAGTTTGATTGAAAATGGGTAAAAACTCTTTACCATCTAGTTTCATATGTTCCCTATTCAGATTTCAATAACAATTTGTCAATTTTCTCCTAATAAAATCATCGAAGGGAAATGCTACAAAAATGTTGAATTTTGATCGGTTTAGTTTCTGAATTCAGATAATCTAGTTTGATAGAAAATGAGCAAAATTTTATTACCTTTCGATTTCGCACGTTCCCTACGTGTATTTTATGCATAATTCATCGATTTTCTACTAAAATAAATAGTAGTGTTATATAAACATTTTGAATTTCACCCTGTCGACTTTCAGAATTATAATGATGTAGTTTGATTGCAAATTCGTTGATTTTTGGATAAATTAAGCCATGAAAGATAGTTGTAAACATGCTAAATTTAAGTCAATAGAATTTCAATATATTAACAAGGTATTTTGACAGAAAATGGATAAAAACTCAGTACCGTCCAGTTTCACATGTTCCCTAAGTGGATTTTTATCACAATTTCTTAATTTTCTGCTAATAGAATCCTTGAAGGGAAGTGCCATAAAAATGTTGAATGTTGACTGATTGAATTTTTGAACGCCAAAAATCTAGTTTAATAGAGAATGACTTAAAACTCATTACCGTCTAATTTGGCACGTTCTCTAAGCGAAATATAGGCACAATTCGTCGATTTTGTACTAAAATTTCCTTAAATAGTTATGTGTAAACATCTCGAATTTTAGCTAGTTAAATTATAGCAAAATATGTAGTTTGATTGAAATTGGGTAAAAACTCTTTCCTATCCAGATTCACACGTTCTCTACTTGGATTTTAAGTTTCATTCGTCGATTTTTCGGATATGGTAAGCCTTCAACGATAGTGTTGTAAACCTGCTGAATTTCAGCCAGTTAAATTTCAAAATTCTAACGATATAGTTTGAAAGAAAATAGGTGAAAACTCATTGCCGCCCATTTCACATGTTCCTTAGGCAGATTTCAATAACAATTTGTCAATTTTCATCTAATAGAATCCTTGAAAGGAAGTGTTATAAACATGTTGGATTTTGACCAGTTGAGTATTTGAATTCTGATAATCTAATTTAATTGAGAATGTCCAATTTGGCACATTCCTTATAAGGATTTTAGGCACTATTTGTCAATCTTCAACTAAAATAAGCCTTAAATAGTAGTGCTGCGTAAACCTCCCGAATTTCAGCCAGTTGAATTTTAGAATTCTAACGATGTAGTTTGATTGAAAATGGTTAAAAAATCTTTTATGTCAAGTTTCGCACTTTTGTGTGCGGATTTTAGGCTTAATTCGTAGATTTTTTACTAAAGTAAGCATTGAAGGATAGTGTTGTAAACATGCTGCATTTAAGCCTATTAAATTTCATAATTCTAACAATGTAGTTCGATTGAAAATGGGTAAAAACTCATTACCATCGAGTTTCACGTTTTCCCTATACAGATTTCAAACATAATTTGTCAAGTTTCAACTAGTAGAATCTTTGAAGGGAAGTGCTAATTCTTATCGGTTGAATTTCTGAATTCTAACATTCAAGTTTAATAGAGAACGAATAAAAACTCATTAACATCCAATCTGGCACGTTCCTTATGGGGATTTTAGGCACTATTCATCAATTTTCTACAAAAATATTCTTTAAATAGTACTGTTGCGTATAGGTCCTGAATTTCAGCCAGTTGAATTTTAGAATTCTGACGATGAAGTTGGTTGCAAATAGGTAAAAACTCATTACCGTCCATTTTCACATTTTCCCTATGCCGATTTTAATCAAAATTTGTCAATTTTCTGCAATTAGGATCCTTAAAAAGATATGCTTTAAAACTGTTGAATTTTGACCTGTTGAATTTCTGAATTCTGACAACCTAGTTTATTAGCAAATGAGTAAAAACTCATTACCGTCAATTTTGGCACATTCCCTAGGCGAAGTTTGGGCATAATTTTTTAATTTTTTACTAAAATAAACCTTAAATAGTAGTGATGTGTTAATATCTTGACTCTCAACCAATTGAATTTTAGAATTCTGATGGTGTAATTTGATTGGAAAAGGGTAAAAACTCGTTCCTGTCCAATTTCGAACAGTCTCAAGGCGGATTTTAGGATCAATTTTTCGATTTTCAGCAAAAGTAATCCTTGAAGGATAATTGTAAACATTATGAATATAAGCTAATTGAATTTCAAAGTTCTAATGATGTAGTTTGATTTAAAATGGGTAAAAACTCAATACCGTCCAGTTTCACATGTTCTTTAAACGGATTTGTATCACAATTTGTCAATTTACTGCTAATAGAATCTTGGAAGGGAAGTCCTATAAACATACTAATTTTTGACCAGTTGAATTTTTGAATTCATACAATCTAGTTTAATAGAGAATTGGTAAAAATTCATTATCGTCCAATTTGGCACATTCCTTACGCGGATTTTATGCACAATTCATCGATTTTCCTAAAAAATAAGCCTTAAATAGTAGAGCTATGTAAACATCCTGAATTTCAACTAGTTTGAAATTAAGAATTCAAATGATGTACTTTGTTTGCAAATGGGTAAAAACTTATTATTATCCAGTTCCGCAGGTTCTCTACGCGGATTTTAGGCTCATTTATCAACTTTCATCTAAAGAAAGCCTTGAATGATAGTTGTAAGAAGCTGAATTTAATTAGGTTGAATTTCAAATTTCTAACGATGTAGTTTGATTAAAAATGGGTAAAACTCAGTATCGTCCAGTCTCACTTGTTCCCCATTCAGATTTCAATCACAATTTTTCAATTTTTTGCTAATAGAATCCTTGAAGCGAAGTGCTATAAACTTTTTAAATTTTAATCAGTTGAATTTTATAGTTCTAACAATCTAAGTTGATAGAAAATGAGTAAAAATTCATTAATGTCCAATTTGGCACATAACCTAGGCAGATTTTAGGCCTAAATTGTTGATTTTCTACTAAAATAAACCTTAAATAGTGGTGTTGCGCAAACATCCTGAATTTCAGTTGAAGTTTATAATTTCGACGAGGTAGTTTAATTGCAAATGGGTAAAAACTCCTTCCTCTCTAGTTTGAATGTTCTTTATGCAAGTTTTAGGATCAATTCGTCGATTTTCGGCTATGGTAAGCCTTGAAGGACAGTTGTAAACATGTTGAATTGTAGCAGGTTGAATCTCAAATTTCAACTAAAATAAGCCTTAAATAGTAGTGTTGTGTTAACATCCTGAATTTCAGCCAGTTCAATTTTAAAATTCTTATGGTGTAGTTTGAATGCAAATGGGTAAAAACTCATTCATGTCTAGTTTCGGACATTCCCTAGACAGATTTTAGGTATAATTCGTCAATTTTCAGCCAAAGTAAGCCTTGAAGGATAGTTGTAAACATTGGGAATATAAATTGATTGAATTTCAAAATTATAATGATGTAGTTTAATTGAAAATGGGTAAAAACTTAGTACCCGCCAGTTTCACATGTTCCTTATACGGATTTCTATCCCAATTTTTCAATTTTCTACGAATAGAATCGTTGAAGGGCAATATACATGTTGTATTTTGACACGTTGAATTTTTGAATTCTGACAATCTAGGTTAATAGAGAATGAGCAAAAACTCATTAACGTCCAATTTGGCATGTTACTTACCTGGATTTTAGGCACAATTTGTCGATTTTCTACAAAATAAGCCTTAAATAGTAGTGTTGCGCAAACATCCTAAATTTTAGCCAGTTGAATTTTAGAATTTTGACGATGTACTTTGATTGCAAACGGGTAAAAACTCTTTCCCATCTAGTTTTGCACGTTTTCTACCAGGAATTTAGGCTCAACTCGTCGATTCTCGGCTATAGTAAGCCTTGAAGGATAGTTGCAAACATGCTAAATTTAACCAGGTGGCATTTCAAATTTCTAACGATGTAGTTTGATTGAAAATGGGTAAAAATTCAGTACTATCCAGTTTCATATGTTCCCTATAGAGATTTCAATCACTATTTGTCAGTTTTCTACTAATAGAAAATGAGTAAAAATTCACTATTATCTAATTTGGCACCTTCCCTAGGGGGATTTTAGGCTTAATTTATCGCTTTTCTACTAAAATAAGCCTTAAATACTAGTACTGCGTAAACATCTTGAATCTCAGCCAATTAAGTTTTAGAATTCGGACGATTTGGCTTGATTGTAAATGGGTAAAAACTCTTTCTTGTCCAGTTTCACACGTTTTCTATATGGATTTTAGGCTCAATTCAATGATTTTCGACTATAGTAAGCCTTGAAGGACAGTTGTAAACACGTCGAATTCATGCAGGTTGAATTTCAAATTTCTAACAATGTAGTTTGACTGAAAATGGGTAAAAACTCAGTACCGTCCAATCTTATAAGTTCCGTACGTGGATTTCAATCAAAATTTGTCCATTTTCTGCTAGTAGAATCTTTGAAAGGAAGTGCTATAAACATGTTGAATTTTGATAGGTTGAGTTTCTCAATCCATATAATCTAGTTTGATAGAAAATGAGTAAAAATTCATTACTGTCCAATATGGCACATTCCCTAGGCAGATTTTTGGCCTAATTTGTCTATTTTCTACTAAACTAAGCCTTGAATAGTGGTGCTACATAAACATCCTGAATTTCAGTTGAATTTTAGAATTTAAACGAGGTAGGTTAATTACAAATGGGTAAAAACTCTTTCCGGTCTAGTTCGCACGCTCTCTATGCGAATTTTAGGATCGATTCATCGATTTTCGGCTTTGTTAAGCCTTGAAGGACAGTTGTAAACATGTTGAATTGTTACAGGTTGAATCTCGAATTTCTACTAAAATAAGCCCTAAATAGTAGTGTTGTGTTAACATCCTGAATTTCAGCCAGTTCAATTTTAATACTCTTATGGTGTAGTTTGAATGCAAATGGGTAAAAAACTCATTCATGTCTAGTTTCGGACATTCCCTAAGTGGATTTTAGGTACAATTCGTCAATTTTCAGCCAAAGTAAGCCTTGATGGATTGTTGGAAACATTGGGAGTATAAGCCGATTGAATTTCAAAATTCTAATGATTTAGTTTTATTGAAAATGGGTAAAAACTCAGTACCCGCCAGTTTCACATATTCCTTATACGGATTTCTATCACAATTTTTCAATTTTCTACTAATAGAATCATTGAAGGGCTATAAACATGTTGTATTTTGACACGTTGAATTTTTGAATTCTGACAATCTAAGTAAATAGAGAATGAGTAAAAACTCATTAACGTCCAATTTGGCATGTTCCTTACCTGGATTTTAGGCACAATTCGTCGATTTTCTACAAAATAAGCCTTAAATAGTAGTGCTGCGCAAACATCCTAAATTTTAGCCAGTTGCGTTTTAGAATTTTGACGATGTACTTTGATTGCAAACGGGTAAAAACTCTTTCCCATCTAGTTTTGCACGTTCTCTACCAGGAATTTAGGCTCAACTCGTCGATTTTCGACTATAGTAAGCCTTGATGCTGAATTTAAGCAGGTGGCCTTTCATATTTCTAATTATGTAGTTTGATTGAAAATGAGTAAAAATTCAGTACTATCCAGTTTCATATGTTCCCTATAGAGATTTCAATCACTATTTGTCAATTTTTTGCTAATAGAAAATGAGTAAAAATTCATTATTATCAAATTTGGCACCTTCCCTACGGGGATTTTAGGCAAAATTTGTCGATTTTCTGCTAAAATAATCCTTAAATAGTAGTGATGTGTAAACATCCTGAATTTCACTCTGTCAAATTTTAGAATTCGGACGATTTAGCTTGATTGTAAATGGGTAAAAACTCTTTCTCGTCCAGTTTCACACGTTTTCTATGTGGATTTTAGGCTCAATTCATCAATTTTCGACTATATAAGCCTTGAAGGACAGTTGTAAACGTGCCGAATTCAAGCAGGTTGAATTTCAAATTTCAAACGATGTAGTTTGATTGAAAATGGGTCAAAACTCAGTACCGTCCGATCTTATAAGTTCCCTACGCGGATTTCAATCAAAATTTTTCCTTTTTCTGCTAATAGAATCTTTGAAGGTAAGTGCTATAAACATATTGAATTTTGATAGGTTGAATTTCTGAATCCATACAATCTAGTTTGATTGAAAATGAGTAAAAATTCATTACCGTCCAATTTGGCACGTTCCTTATACAGATTTTAGACATAATATTTTGATTTTCTACTAAAATAAGTCTTAATTAGAAGTGATGTGTAAAAATCCTAAATTTTGGCCAATTGATCTTCAGAATTACGATGATGTTTTTTTATTGCAAATGGTTGTTCCTGTCCAGTTTTACACATTCTCTATCAGAATTCTAGGCTCAATTGGTCGATTTTCTGCGTAGTAAACCTTGTAGGATAGTTGTAAACTTGTTGAATTCAAGTCGGTTGAATTTCAAAATCCTAATAATGCAGTTTGATTGAAAATGGGTAAAAACTAAGTATCATCCAGTTTAATATGCTCCCTAAAGGGATTTCTATCAAAATTTGTCAATTTTCTGCTATAAGATTCTTTGAAAGGGAAGTGATATAAACCTATTAAATCTTGATTGGTTGAGTTTCTGAATTCTGACAATCTAGTATAATGGAAAATGAATAAAAACTCATTACCGTCGAATTTGGTAGGTTCCCTACTTGGATTTTATGCCTAATTAGTCGATTTTCTACTTAAATAAGTCTTAAATAGTTGTGATTTGTAAACTTCATGAATTTTAGCTAGTTGAATTTTAGAATTCTCATGATGTACTTTAGTAGGAAATGGGTAAAAACACATTCCTGTCCAGTTTCGCACATTCTCTGGACAGATTTTATGATCAATTTGTAGATTTTTCGCTAAAGTAAGCTTCAAAGGATAGTGTTGTAAACATGCTGAATTTGAGCCGCTTGAATTTCAAAGTTCTAATTATGTAGTTTAATTAAAAATAGATAATAAATCGTAACCGTCTAGTCTCTCATGTTACCTATGCGGATTTCAATCAAAATTTTGTGAATTTTTTGCTAATAGAATCTTTGAAGGGAAGTGCTATAAACATGTCGAATTTTTATAGGTTGAATTTCAAAATTCTAACGATCTAGTGTGATAGAAAATGATTAAAAATTCATTACCATCCAATTTGGCATGTTCCCTACGCGGATTTTAGAAATAATTTGTCAATTTTCTACAATATAAAGCTTAGATAGTAGTGTTGTGTAAACATCATGAATTTCAGCTAGTTGAATTTCAGAATTCTGATGATGTAGTTTGTTTTTAAATGGGTAAAAACTCGCTCTTGTCTAGTTTCATAAGTTGGTTGAATTTCGAAGTTCTAACAATGTAGTTTCACTACAAAAAATAGCTGATTAGAAACTTAAATTTTCGTTGCTGAATAGCATAAATTCCTTCTCTAACTATATTATGCAACTGAACAAAGACGAAATCGATTATGTCTCTAAATTAGTCGAGGCTAAATTAGCTAGCAATGGAAATGTGTTCCGTTGCTGATTAGAGACGGATTCGAGAGGCATTTAGAAACAACAAAGACGGAACAGAAATGGACTTTCTCCCAAACTGAATCGTTATGGTTGTATTCCGTGTCTGATTCGTCTCTATTCTGCGTCTAAATTTAGTATTACCCAGTTTGTCGCAACTATTTCCTCGCCAATTAGAGATGGAATGGCAAAGGAATATATGAATTCCTCTGCTAATCCATCTCAATTGCATTTGAAAGCCTATTTTTTTACTACTAAGATGAGTCCAATTAGTTCTCTAAAACCTCTAAACTTGAAAATACAACAACAGGACTTGCTCCATCGCTTGCACCCCCTCCAATAACTCCTTGGGGATGCTAACATCCCCCAAAAAAATTGAATTTGACATACATACATCAACAATATATATCAACAACAAAGATTCAAATGAGGGAAAAAAATGTACAATTTGACATTAAAAAACATTTATATATCCACGAAAGCTTGTCGAGTATAATAAATGTTTCGAATGCTTAAGTACCCACAAAAACCACTAATCCTATTATTCTACATCAACCACAAAAAACCTCCAATGCTCTAAATATGCACAAAAAGAACTATCAATCTAAAAGTTCTATAAATGACTATAAAAGATATCCACAAAAGTAAAATTAACATCTCAAAAGTTATGCAAACTACCAAAAAAATACCTAAGTATCACCAAGATGCTCATCTCTAGTAAGCCAATCTTGCATTTCCCGATCAACATTGTCCTATTGTTGTAGTGGATCAGCGGGATCTGTTTGCGGCGGTTGTTGTTGCTCATGAGGTGGTGGTGGTGGTGGTGGATGTAGCTGAGACATGCCTGCTCCGTCCATGGTCATCCTGAATTGCCTCTACATAACCACCACAACATGTCACAATTACTCGGCAACACTATCGAACTATGAGCGTGGCATCATCTTCAGCATTTGTGATGTGCTAGCACCAGGATCTGCATATTTTCTCTTCTTTCTCCCTAATGACCCGAGACCGTAGACACGTCCACTGGGACACTGACCCGCCACATTGTAGTACACCGCCTCATCATCCACCGGCTGGTCTGGTGTCGCCTGGGTCAGCTCCTGACGTCTCCTCTGGAGCTTAGCCTGCATGGATCAACTATAAACAACTTAAACGATGTGCTTTTAAGTAAACTTACTGTTATTTAGCTCGTATTTCTATGCTTACATAGAACTGCTCCGATCTAGTAGCGATGAAAGTCACCCCGTCGTGATTTACGGCGTGGAGATGCAAATAAAAATCTTTCACGGTAGGTGGCATCTCGAATGTATAAGTATGCATAGAAAAGTTATAAAAATGTTAAACATGTCAATTACTATTAGGTCGGTGCACTTATATTCGCCAAGCACAAATCAATTGCATAGAAGTGAAATGAATAGAAGTGAATGAAATCTGTACAATTCAAATGAGTTAAACTAGCATCAATGTGTAAGAAATTAAAAAATAAGATTAAAAGCAAACACAAGCATAGTGAACAAGTGTAGAAATGAAAAAAATACACAAGAGTATAAAAACAATTACCAATCTTTCATTGTAGTGCTATTTAAACAACATGAATTTTCGCCAATTGAGTTTTCGAATTATGATGATGTAGCTTGATTGTGAATGGGTAAAACTCATTCCTATCAAGTTTCGTACGTTCTCTTCCTGGATTTTAGGCTCAATTCATATATTTTCGGCTACAGCAAGCCTTGAAGGATAGTTGTAAACATGTTGAATTTAAGCTTGTTCAATTTCAAAATTCTAACGATGTAGTTTGATTGAAAATGGGTAAAAACTCAGTACCATCCAATTTCACATGTTCCTTATGCGGATTTCAATCACAATTTGTGAATTTTCTTCTCATAGAATTCTTGTAGGGAAGTGCTATAAACATGTTGAATTTTGATTGGTTGAATTTCTGAATTCTGAAAAACTAGTTTGATAGAAAGTGAGTAAAAATTCATTACCCTCCAATTTAGCACGTTCCTATGCGTATATTAGGCAAAATTCATAAGTTTCCTACAAAAATAAGCCTTAACTAGTAGTGTTGTTTAAACATCCTAAATTTCATCTAATTGACTTTTAAAATTCTTATGATGTAGTTTGATTGCATATGGGTAAAAACTCTTTACTCACCAGTTTCGCAAGTTCTTTACTGGGATTTTAGGCTCAATTTGTCGATTATCGGCGAAAGTAAGCCTTAAGGATAATGATGTAAACATGTTAAATTAAACCAGGTTGAATTTCGAAATTTTAATAAAGTAGTTTTATTGAAAATGGGAAAAAACTTAGTACTGTCTTGTTTCACATGTTCCCTATGTGGATTTCAATCACAATTTATCAATTTTTAGCTAATAGAATCCTTGAAGGGAAGTGTTAGAAACATGTTGAATTTTGACCAATTGAATTTCTGAATTCAGACTAACTATTTTGATAGAAAATGAGTAAAAACTCATTACACGAATTTTAGGCATAATTCATTGATTTTCTACTAAAAGAATCCTTAAATAGTAGTGTTGTTTAAACATCCTATATTTCAGCCAGTTGAATTTTAGTATTTTGACGATGTAGTTTCCTTGCAAATGGGTAAAAACTCTTTCTAATCCAGTTTCGGACGTTCTCTACTTGGATTTTAGGCTAAATTTGTCGATTATCAGCTAAAGTAAGCCTTAAAGGATAGTGATGCAAACATGCAGAATTTAAACCAGTTGAATTTCAAAATTCTAATATGTAGGTTGATTGAAAATAGGTAAAAAAAATTTATCATCAAGTTTCACATGTTTCCTATGCGGATTTCTATCATAATTTGTCAAATTTCCGCTAATAGAATCCTTTAAGGAAAGTGTAATAAACATGTTGAGTTTTAATAGGTTCAATTTTTAGATTTCGCTTAACTATTTTGATAGAAAATGAGTAAAAACTTATTACCGTCCAAATTCGCATGTTCCCTACGCGGATTTTAAGCATATTTTGTTGATTTTATACTAAATAATCCTTAAATTGTTCTGGTGTGTAAACATCCTGAATTTTAGCCAATTGAACTTTGAAATTCTAACGACGTAGTTTGATTGCGAATGGGTCAAAACTCATTCCTATCTAGTTTCGCTCATTTTCTATGCCAATTTTAGGCTTAATTCGTCGATTTTATGCTATAGTAAGCCTTAAAGGTTAGTTGTACAAATATTGAGTTTAAGTTGGTTGAATTTCAAAATTCTAACGATGTAGTTTGATTGAAAATGGGTAAATATTCAGAACCATCCAGTTTCACATGTTCCCTATGCAGATTTCAATTACAATTTGTGAATTTTCTAATAACATAATCCTTGAAGGGAAGTGCTATATACTTGTTGAATTCAAATCAGTTGAATTTTTAAATTCTTACAAACAAGTATGATAAACAAATGAGTAAAAATCCAATACTATCCAATTAGGTAAGTTCCCAGTGCAGATTTTAAGCACAATTCGTCGATTTTCTACAAAATTAAGACTTAAATAGTAGTGTTGTCTAAACATCTTGAATTTCAGCTAGTTGAAATTTTGACTTCTGACGATGTAGTTTGATTGCAAATAGGTAAAAACTCATTCCTGTCCACTTTCGCATGTTCTCTACTTGGATTTTTGGCTTAAGTTGTCGATTATCGGCTAAAGTAAGCCTTGGAAAGTTGTAAACATGCTGAATTTAAGTCGGTTGAATTTCAAAATTCTAACGATGTAGTTTGATTGAAAATGGGTAAAAACTCAGTACCGTCCAGTTTCCATGTTCCCTACGCCGATTTCTATCGCAATTTGTCAATTTTTTGCTAATTCAATTCTTGAAAGGAAGTGTTATAAACATGTTGAATTTTGATTGGTTGAGTTTATAAATTCTGACAATCTGTTTGATAGGAAATGTTCGATTTGGCACATTTCCTATGCAGATTTTAGACTTAATTCATCAAACATCCTGAATTTCAGCCTATTGAATTTTAGAATCTTGACAATGTAATTTCATTGTAAATGGCCAAAAACATTTTCTTGTCCAATTTCGCATGTTCTCTACTTGGATTTTAGACTTAATTCATCAAATTTCGGCTATAGTATGCCTTAAAGGATGCTTGTAAACATGTTGAATTTAAGCCGGTTGAATTTCAAAATTCTAACGACATAGTTTGATTGAAAATGGGTAAAAACACGTAATCATCCACTTTCCCATGTTCCCTATGCGAATTTCAATCACAATTTGTCAATTTTTTAGTAATAGAATCCTTGAAGGGAAGTGCTACAAACATGTTGATTTTGACTGGTTGAATTCCTTAATGCTGACAATCTAGTTCAATAGAGAATGAGCAAAACTATTAAACATTTAATTTGGCACGTTCTCTTCGAAAAATTTAGGCACAATTCATCGATTTTGTACTAAAACAAGCCTTAAACAATAGTGATGTATAAACATCCTCAATTTCAGCCTGTTGAATTTTTGAATTTTCATGAAGTTGTTTGATTGAAAATGGGTAAAAACTCTTTCCTATCTAGTTTATCACATTCTTTACTTTAATTTTAGCCCTAATTCATCGATTTTTAGCTAAAGTAAGGCTTGAACGATAATGTTGTAAACATGTTAAACTGAGCCGGTTAAATTTCAAAATTCTAATTTTGTAGATTGATTGAAAATGGGTAAAAAGTCATTACCATCCATTTTCACATGTTCTCTTTACGGATTTCAATAACAATTTGTGAATTTCCTGCTAATAGAATCCTTGAAGGGAAGCACAATAAACATGTTTAATTTCAACCAGTTGAGTTTCTGAATTTTGAAAATCTAGTTTGATAGAGAATAAGTAAAAATTCATTACCATCCCATTTGGCACGTTCCCCACATGGATTTTAGGCATAATTCATCAATTTTCTACTAAAGTAGGCCTTAAATAGTAGTGCAGTGTAAACATCCTGAATTTCAGCCAGTTGAGTTTCATAATTCTGACAATGTGGTATGATTGCAAATGGGTAAAACCTCATTCATTTCCAGTTTCGCACGTTCTCTTCACAGATTTTAGGCTCAATTCATCAATTTTCGGCTATAGTAAGCCTTGAATGGTAGTTGTAAACTTGCTCAATTAAAGCAGGTTGAATTTCAAAATTCTAACGATGTAGTTTGACTAAAAATAGGTGAAAACTCAGTACCGTCCAGTTTTACATGTTCCCTATGCAGATTTCAATCACATTTTGTGAATTATCTGCTAATAGAATCCTTGAAGGGAAGTGCTCTAAACATGTTGAATTTCGATTGGTTAAATTTATGAATTTTGAAAAACTAGTTTGATAGAAAATGAGTAAAAATTCATAACCGTCCAATTTGGCACATTCCGTATGTGGATTTTAGGCATAATTCGTAGATCTTCTACTAAAATAAGCCTTAAATAGTAGGGCTGTTTAGACATCCTGAATTTCAACTGGTTGAATTTTAAAATTCTGACGATGTAGTTTGATTACATATGGGTAAAAACTCTTTCTCTCAAGTTTCGCACGTTCTCTACTTGGGTTTTACGCTTAATTTGTTGATTATCGGCTAAAGTAATCCTTAAGGATAATGATGTAAACATGCAGAATTTAAAATCAATTTAATTTCAAAATTCTAACAATGTAGTTTGATTGAAAATGAGAAAAAACTCTATACTAACCAGTTTCCCATGTTCCCTATGTGGATTTCAATCACAATTTGTCAGTTTTCAGTTAATAGAATTTTTGAAGGGAAGTGCTTTAAACATGTTTAATTTTGACCAGTTGAATTTCTGAATTCTAACTAACTATTTTGATAGAAAATGAGAATAATTATAGTATTGTCCAATTTGACACTCCCTACTCAGATTTTAAGCGTAATTCATCGATTTTCAACTAAAATAAGCTTAAATAGTAGTGTTGTTTAAACATCCTGAATTTCTGCCAGTTGAATTTTAGAATTTTGACGATGTAGTTTGATTCAAAATGGGTAAATACTCGGTATCGTCAAGTTTCACAAGTTCCCTATGCGGATTTCAATCGGAATTTGTGAATTTTACTCTAAGAAAATCCTTGAAGGGAAATTCTATATACATGTTGAATTTTGATCGGTTGAGTTTTTGAATTCTTAGAAACTAGTTTGATAAAAAAAATGAGTAAAAATTATTATCGTCCAATTTGGCAAGTTCCCTATGCGGATTTTAAGCACAATTTGTCGATTTTCTATTAAAATAAGCCTTAAATAGTAGTGTTGCGCAAACATCTAGAATTTCAGCTAGTTGAATCTTAGAATTCTGAGGATGTAGTATCATTGAAAATGGGTAAAACCTCATTCCTATCCAATTTCGCACGTTCCCTTCACGGATTTTAGGCTCAAGTCATCGATTTTCGGCTATAGTAAGCCTTGAAGTATAGTTGTAAACATGATAAATTCAAGCAGGTTGAATTTCAAATTTCTAACATTGTAGTTCGATTGAAAATGGTTAAAAACTCATTAATTTCTAGTTTCACATGTTCCCTATGCAGGTTTTAATCGCAATTTGTCAATTTTATGCTAGTAGAATCCTTGAAGGGTAGGGCTGTAAATATGTTTAATTTTGAACGGTTGAGTTTCTGAATTCTAACAATCTAGTTTCATAGAAAATGAGCAAAAATTCTTCACTGTCCAATTTGGCACGTTCCCTACACTGATTTTAGGCATAATTCGTTGATTTTCTATTAAAAGAACCTTTAAATAATAGTGTTGTGTAAACATCCTGAATTTAAGGCCGTTGAGTTTTAGAATTATGATGATGTAGTTTTATTGTAAATGGGTAAAAATGATTTCTTGTCCAATTTTGCTCGTTCTCTACTTGGATTTTAGGCTTAATTCGTCAATTTTCTGCTATAGTAAGCCTTGAAGGATAGTTGTAAACATGTTGAATTTAAGTTGGTCGAATTTTAAATTCTAACGATGTAGTTTAATTGGAAATGGGTACAAACTTAGTACTGTCCACTTTTGCATGTTCCCTAAGGGGATTTCAATCACAATTTTTCGGTTTTTTGCTAAAAGAATCCTCGAAGGGAAGTGTTATAAATGTGTTGAATTTAGACTACTTGAATTTCTGAATGCTAACAGTCTAGTTTAATAGAGAATGAGTAAAAACTCATTACCTTCCAATATGGCACGTTCCTTTCGAAAAATTTAGACACAATTCATTGATTTTCTATGAAAATAAGCCTTAAATAGTAGTGTTGTGTAAACATCATCAATTTTTGCCAGTTCAATATTAGAATTCCGACAAAGTTGTTTGATTGAAAATGGGTAAAAACTTTTTCCTATCCAGTATTGCACGTTCTCTACTTTGATTTTAGACTTCATTCATCGATTTTCTGCTAAAGTAAGCCTTGAACGATGGTGACGTAAACATGCTGAATTTAAGCCGATTAAATTTCCAAATTCTTACAATATAGTTTTATTGAAAATGGGTAAAAACTCATTACCGTCCATTTTCACTTGTTCCCTATGCAGATCTCAATCACAATTTGTCAATTTTCTACTTATAGAATCCATGAAGGAAGTGCAATAAACATGTTTAATTTTAACCAGTTAAATTTCTGAATTTTGACAATCTAGTTAGATAGAGAATAAGTAAAAATCATTACTCCCATTTAGCACGTTCCCTACGTGGATTTTAGGCATAATTCATCAAATTTCTATTAAAGTAGGCCTTAAATAGTAGTGTAATGTAAATATCCTGAATTTCAGCTAGTTGAATTTCAGAATTCAGATAATGTAGTATGATTGCAAATGGGTAAAACCTCATTCCTGTCCAGTTTCACAGGTTCTCTTCGCAGATTTTAGGCTCAATTCGTCGATTTTCAACTATAGTAAGCCATTAGGGATAGCTGTAAACATGATGAATTCAAGCAGACCGAATTTCAAAATTCTAACGATGTAGTTTGATTAAAAATGGGTAAGAACTTTATACCGTCCAGTTTCACATGTTCCCTATGCGGATTTCAATCACATTTTATGAATTATCTGCTAATAGAATCCTTGAAGGGAGGTGCTATAAACATGTTGAATTTCTATCGGTTAAGTTTCTGAATTATGAAAATATAGTTTGATAGAAAATGAGTAAAAATTCATAACCGTCCAATTTGGCACGTTCCATATATGGATTTAGGCATAATTCAAATTTTCTACTAAAATAAGCCTTAAATAGTAGTGCTCTGTAAACATCTTGAAATTCGGTTAGTTGAATTTTAGAATTGTGACAAAGTTGTTTGATTGAAAATGGGTAAAAACTCTTTCCTGTCCAGTTTAACATTCTCTACTTTGATTTTAGGCTTAATTCGTAGAGTTTTTACTAAAGTAAGCCTTGAAGGATTGTTGTAAACATGTTGAATTTAAGTCGGTTAAACTTCAAAGTTCTAACGATATAGTTTGATGGAAAATAGGTAAAAACTCAATACCATCCGCTTTCACATGTTCCCTATGCGGATTTCTATCACAATTTGTAAATTTTCTGCTAATAGAATCGTTGAAGGGGAGTGCTATAAACATTTTGAATTTTCATCGATTTAGTTTATGAATTCTGACAATCTAGTTTGATAGCAAAAGAGAAAAAAATTCATTACTGTCCAATTTGGCACCTTCCCTACACAAATCTTAGGCATAGTTCGGCGATTTCTACTAAAATAAGCCTTAAATAGTAAAGCCATTTAAACAACCTGAATTTCACCCAATTGACTTTTAGAATTCTGATGATGTAGTTTGATTGCAAATAGGTAAAAACTCGTTCCTGTCCACTTTCACATGTTCTCAACTCTGATTTTAGGCATAATTCAACAATTTTCGGCAAAAGTAAGCCATGAAAGATATTTGTAAACATGCAAAATCTTAAGTCGGTCGAATTTTAAAATTCTAACTATCTAGTTTGATTGAAAATTGATAAAAACTCAGTTTCATCTAGTTTTGCACGTTCCCTATGCAGATTTCTATCACAATTGTTCGATTTTTTCCTAATAGAATCCTTGAATTTTAGAATTCTGACAATGAGTAAAAATTCATTAACATCCAATTCTGCTTGTTCCCTACGCGGATATTGGGCATAATTAGTCGATTTTTTATTAAAATAAGCCTTAAATAGTAGTGGTGTGTAGACATCTGGAATTTCAGCTAGTTGGTTTTCTGAATTCTAATTATGTATTTTGTTTGCAAATGGGTAAAAACTTGTTCCTGTCCAATATCGCACATTTTCTACATGGATTTTTAGCTCAATTCGTCGATTTTCTGCTATAGTAAGCCTTGAAGGATAGTTGTAAACATGCGAAATTAAAGCCTGTTGAATTTCAAAATTCTAGCAATTTACCTTCATTGAAAATGGGTAAAAACTCGGTACAGTCAAGTTTCACATGCTCCCTATGCAGATTTCTATCACAATTTGTCTATTTTCTGCTAATAGAATCTTTGAAGGGAAGTGCTATAAACATGTTGAATTTTGATGGTGTAGTTTGATTGCAAACGGGAAAAAAACTCATTCATGTCTAGTTACAAACGTTCTCTAGGTGGATTTTAGGTTCAATTCCTCGATTTTCGGCTAAAGTAAGCCTTGAATGATAATTGTAAACATGCTAAATTTAAGCCAATTGAATTTCAAAATTCTAACAATCTAGTTTGATTGAAAATGGGTAAAAACTCGGTATTGTCTAGTTTCACATGTTCCCTATTTGGATTTCTATCACAATTTGCCAATAATTTGATAATAGAATCTTTGAAGGGAAGTGCTATAAACATGTTGAATTTTGATCGATTGAATTTTCAAATTCTCACAATTTAGTTTAAAAGGGAATGAGTAAAAACACATTATAGCCAATTTGGCACGTTCCTTACAGGGATTTTAGGCATAATTTATCGATTTTCTACAAAAATAAACTTTAAATAGTAGTACGATGTACACATCTTAAATTTCAGCTAGTTGAATTTTAGAATTCTGACTATTTAGTTTGTTTCCAAAGGGTAAAAACTCATTCATGTCTAGTTTTGCACATTCTCTATGTAGATTTTAGGCTCTATTCGTCAATTTTTGGCAAAAGTAAGCCTTAAAGGATAGTTGTAAACATGCTGAATATAAGCCTATTGAATTTCAAAATTCTAACAATGTAATTTGATTGAAAATGGGTAAAAACTAAGTATCGTCCAATTTAACATGCTCCCTAAAGGGATTTCTATCAAAATTTGTCAATTTTCTGCTAGAAGATTCTTTGAAAGGGAAGTGATATAAACATGTTGAATTTTGATCAGTTGAATTTTCGATATTTGACAAACTAATTTAATTGCAAATGAGTACAAATTCATTACAGTCAAATTTGGCATATTCCCTACGCGGATTTTAGGCATAATTTGTCGATTTTCTAATAAAATAAGCCTTAAATAATAGTGTTGCGTTAACATCCTAAATTTGTGCTAGTTGAATTTTAAAATTCTAATTGTGTACTTTATTGCAAATGGGTAAAAACTCGTTCCTGTCCAGCTTCGCACATTCTCTTGGCAAGATTTAGGATCAATTCGTCAATTTTCGGTAAAAGTAAGACTTGAAAGATAGTTGTAAACATGTTGAATATAAGCCAATTGAATTTCAAAATTCTAGCGATGTAGTTTGATTGAAAATGGGTAAAAATTGAGTACTGTCCAGTTTCACTTGTTCCCTATGTGGATTTGTATCACAAGTTTGTCAATTTTCTGCTAATAGAATCGTTGAAAGGAAGTGCTATAAACATGTCGAATTTTAAACGGTTGAATTTCTAAATTCTAACAATCTAGTTTAATAGAGAATGAGTAAAGACTCATGAACGTCCAATTTGGCATGTTATTTACACTGATTTTTGGCACAATTCATCGATTTTCGACAATAATAAGCATTAAATAGTAGTGCTGCGTAAACGTCCTGAATTTTAGCTAGTTGAATTTTAGAATTCCGATGACGTAGTTTGATATTAAATGGTAAAAACTCTTTCCTATCTAGTTTCACACATTCTGTACGCGGATTTTACGCTCAAGTCATCGATTTTCGGCTATAGTAAGCCTTGAAGGATAGTTGTAAACATGCTGAATTTAAGCAGGTTGAATTTCAAATTTTTAACTATGTAGTTTGATTGAAAATGGCTAAAAACTCAGTATTGTCCAGTTTCACATGTTCCCTACGTAGATTTCAATCACAATTTGTCAATTTTATGGTAATCCTTGAAGGGAAGTGCTATAAATAAGTTGAATTTCGATCGGTTGAATTTTTGAATTTTGTCAATCAAGATTGATAGAAAATGAGTAAAAATTCATTACTGTCCAATTTGGCATGTTCCTTACGCAGATTTTATGCATGATTTGTTGATTTTCTTCTAAAATAAGCCTTAAATAGTAGTGTTGTGTTAACGCCCTCAATTTCAGCCAGTTGAATTTCAAAATTCCGATGGTGTAGTTTGATTGCAAATGGCTAAAAACTAGTTCATGTCCACTTTTGCATGTCCTCTAAGCGGATATGGGCTCAATTCGTCGATTTTTGGTTAAAGTAAGCTATGAAGGATTGTTGTAAACATGCTAAATTTAAGCCGATTGAATTTAAAAATTATACCAATGTAGTTTGATTGAAAATGGGTAAAAACTCAGTACCATCCAGTTTCACATGTTCCTTATGCAAATTTTTATTAGAATTTGTAAATTTTCTACTAATAGAATCCTGGAAGGGAAGTAATATAAACATGTTGAGTTTTGCCCAGTTGAATTTCTGAATTCTGAAAATCTAGTTTAATAGAGAATTAGTAAAAACGCGTTAATGTCCAATTTGGCACGTTTCTTGCACAGATTGTATGCACAATTCCTTGATTTTCTACAAAAATAAGCCTTAAATAGTAGTGCTGCATAAATATCCTGAATTTTAGCCAGTTGAATTTTAGAATCCTGCTATGTAGTTTGATTGCAAATGGGTAAAAACTTATTCCTATCCAGTTTTGGACATTCTCTACTCAAATTTTAGCCTCAATTCGTTGATTTTTGGCTATAGTAAGCCTCGAAGAATAGTGTAAACATGTTGAATTTAAGCAAGTTGAATTTCAAATTTCTAACGATGTAGTTTGATTGAAAATGGTTAAAAACTCCGCACAGTCCGGTCTCACTTGTTCCCTATACAGATTTCAATCGAGATTTGTCAATTTTCTGCTAATTGAATCTTTGAAGGGAAGGTCTATAAGCATGTTAAATTTTGATGGGTTGAGTTTCTGATTTTTGACAATCTAGTTTGATAGAAAGTGAGTAAGAATTTATTGCCATCTAATTTGGCACATTCCTTATATGGATTTTAGGCATAACTCGTGGATTTTCAACTAAAATAAGCCTTAAAAAGTAGTGTTGTTTAAACATTCTGGTTTTCAGTCAATTGAGTTTAAGAATTCAGACGACATAGTTTGATTGCATATGGGTAAAAATTCTTTCCTATCCAATTTCACACATTCACTTCTTGGATTTTCAACTAAAATAAGCCTTAAATAGTAGGGTTGTGTAAACATCCCGAATTTCAACTAGTACTGATGATGTAGTTTGTTAGCAAATGGGTAAAAACTCGTTCTTGTCCAATTTCGTACGTTCTCTACTCAGATTTTAGGCTTAAGTCGTCGATTTTTGGCTATATAAAACTTGAACGACAGTTGTAAACATGTTGAATTTAAGCTGGTTCAATTTAAAATTTCTAAAGATGTAGTTTGATTAAAAATGGGATAACTCAATATCGTCGGATTTCACATGTTCCCTATGCAAATCTCAATCACACCTTGTCAATTTCTGCTAATAGAGTCCTTGAAAGAAGTGCTATAAAAACGTTGAAATTTGATCAGTCGAATTTCTGAATTTTGACAATCTAGGTTGATAGAAAATGAGTGAAAATTCATTATATGTTAATTTGGCATGTTACCTATGCTTATTTTAGGCATAATATGTCAATTTCCTACTAAAATAAGCCTTAAATAGTAGTGTTGTGTAAACATTTTGAATTTTAGCACGTTGAATTTTAGAATTTAGACGATGTCGTTTGATTGCAACAGGTAAAAACTCATTCCTGTCCAGTTTTGCATGTTCTATACACTGATTTTAGGATCAATTTGTCAATTTTCGGCAAAAGTAAGCCTCGAAGGAAAATGCTATAAGCATGCAAAATGTAAGCAGGGTGAATTTCAAAATTATAACAATGTATTTGATTGAAAATGGGAAAAAAACTCATTACCGTCTAGTTTCACATGTTCCTTTTGCAGGTTTCAATAGCAATTTGTCAATTTTCTGCTAAAAGAATCTTTGAAGGGAAGTGCTATAATAATGTTAAATTCTGATTGGTTGAATTTGTGAATTTTGACAATCTAGTTTGATAGAAAATGAGTAAAAATCATTGCCATCGAATTTGGCTCGTTCCCAATGCGTCTTTTAAGCGTAATTAATCGATTTTCAACGAAAATAAGCATTAAATAGTAGTGCTATGTAAAGATCCTGAATTTCAGCGAGTTGGATTTTAGAATTCTGATGATGTAGTTTATTTGCAAATGGGTAATAACTCGTTCTCATCCAGTTTCGCGCGTTCCCTTCGTGGAATTAAAGCTTAATTCGTCGATTTTCGGCTATAGTAAGCCTTGAAGGATAGTGGTAAAGATGATGAATTTAAGCCGGTTGAATTTCAAAATTCTAATGATGTAGTTTAATTGAAAATGGGTAAAAACTCATTACCGTCCAATTTCACATGTTCCGTTTGCTGATTTCAATCACAATTTGTAAATTTTCTGCTAGTAGAATCTTTGAAGGGAAGTGCTTTAAACATGTTGAATTTTGATCAGTTGAATATCTGAATTCTAACAGTCAAGTTTAATAGAGAATAAGTAAAAATTCATTATAGTCAAACTTTGTACGATCCAAATGTGGATTTTAAGCATAATTACTCGATTTTCTACCAAAAAAAGTATGAAATAGTAGTGCTTTGTAAACATCCTGAATTTTAGCCAATTGAATTTTAGAATTTTGATGACCTTGTTGGATTGCAAATGGGTAAAAACTCATTCCTATCAAGTTTCACACATTCTCTATGCGGATTTTAAGATCAATTTGTCAATTAACAGTTAATGTAAGCCACGAAGGATAGTGTTGTAAACATGCTAAATTTAGGACGGTTGAATTTGAAGATCAATTTATCGATTCGTCAATTTTCTGCAAAAAGAATCTGCAAAGGGATGTGCTATAAAAATGTTGAGTTTCGATAAGTTGAGTTTCTAAATTTAGACAATCTAAGTTGATAGAAAATGAGTAAAAATTCATTACCGTCCAATTTGGCATGTTCCCTACATTGATTTTAAGCATAATTAGTCGATTTTCTACTAAAATAAGCCTTAAATAGAAGTGTTGTGTAAATATCTTAAATTTAGCTAGTTGAATTTCAGAATTTTTATGATGTATTTTTTTGCAAATGGGTACAAGCAGTTTCCTGTCCCGTTTCGCACGTTGATACCCGAATTTTAAGCTCAATTGATCGATTTTTGTCTATAATAAGCCTTGAATGATAATTGTAAACATGCTAAATTAAAGCTGATTGAATTTCAAAAATCTAACGATGTTGTTTGATTGAAAATGGGTAAAAACTCAGTACCGTCCGATTTCACATGTTCCCTACTTGGATTTCAATTACAATTTGTCAATTTTCTGCAAATAGAATCCTTGAAGGGAAGTGATATAAACCTGTTGAATTTTAGTTGGTAGAGTTTTTGAATTTTGGAAATCTAGTATAATAGAAAATGGGTAAAAATTCATTATCGTCAAATTTGGGACGTTCCCTATGCGGATTTAAGCATAATTAGAAAAGTTCCTACTAAAATAAGTCTTAAATAGTAGTGCTGTATAAACATCCTGAATTTTAACCTATTGAATTTAGAATTTTGATGATGTAGTTTAATTGCAGATGGGTAAAAACTCATTCCTATCCCATTTCATATGTTCTCTGCGTGTATTTTTGAATTAATTTGTCGATTTTTTACTAAAGAAAGCATTGAAGTATAGTGATGTAAACACGTTGAACTTAGGTTGGTTGAATTTCAAAATTCTAACGATGTAGTTTGATTGAAAATGGGTAAAAACTCATTACCGTCCAATTTCACATGTTCCTTTTCTGGATTTCAATTACAATATGTCGATTTTTTGCTAAGAGAATCCTTGAAGGGAAGTGCTATATACATGTTGAATTATGATCGGTTAAATTTCTGAATTCTAACAATCAAGTTAAATAGAGAATGAGTAAAAATTCATTACTGTCAAATTTTGTACGTTCCCTATGCGGATTTTAAGCATAATTACTCGATTTTCTACTAAAATAAATATCTAAAATAGTAGTGTTGTGTAAACATCCTGAATTTTAGCTAGTTGAATCTTAGAATTCTGATGATGCAATTTGATTGCAAATGGGTAAAAACTCATTCATGTCCAGTTTCGCACGTTTTCTGCACGGGTTTAAGGATCAATTTGTCAATTTTCTATTAAAGTAAGCCTTGAAGGATAATGTTGTAAACATGCTTAATTTTACCCGGTTAAATTTCAAGAATTTAACGATGTAGTTTGATTTAAAATGGGCAAAAACTCATTACCCTCCAGTTTCACATATTCGTTTTGCGAATTTCACTCATAATTTGCCAATTTTTTACTAAAAGAATCTTTGAAGGAGCAGTTATAATAATGTTGACTTTTGATAGGTTGTATTTCTGAATTTAACCATCTAGGTTGATAGAAAATGAGTAAAAATTCATTACCATCCAATTTGGCACGTCCCCAACTTGTCTTTTAGGCATAATTAGTTGATTTTCAACGAAAATAAGACTTACATAGTAGTGCTATTTAAACATCCTGAATTTTAACTAGTTGAATTTCAGAATTCTGATGATGTAGTTTGTTTTCGAATGGGTAAAAACTTGTTCTTGTCCAGTTTCGCACGTTCCGTACGCGGAATTTGGGATCAATTCGTCAATTTTCGACTATGGTAAGCTTGAAGGATAGTTGTAAACAAGCTAAATTTAAGTCGGTTGAATTTCAAAATTCTAACAATGTAGTTTGATTGAAAATGGGTAAAAACTCATTACCGTCAAGTTTCATATGTTTTGTTTGCAGATTTCAATCACAATTTGTCAATTTTCCGCTAATAGAATCCTTAAAGGGAAGTGCTTTAGACATGTCGAACTTTGATCGGTTGAATTTCTGAATTCTAACAGTAAAGTTTTATAGAGAATGAGATAAAATTCATTAATGTCAAATTTTGTACTTTCCCTATGCGGATTTTAAGCATAATTACTCGATTATCTACCAAAATAAGTTTAAAATAGTAGTATTGTATGAACATCCTGAATATTAGCAAGTTGAATTTTAGAATTACGACGATGGAGTCTGATTACGAATGGGTAAAAACTCATTCCTGTCCAGTTTTGCACATTCTCTTAGCGGATTTTAAGATCAATTTGTCGATTTTCAAATAGAGTAAGCCTCGATGGATAGTGCTGTAAACATGCTGAATTCAAGCCGGTTGAAATCCAAAAATCTAATGATATAGTTTGATTGTAAATGGGTAAAAAATCATTACCATCCAGTTTCACATGTTCCGCTTGCAGATTTCAATCACAATTTTTCAATTTTATGCTAAAAGAATCTTTGAAGGGAAGTGCTATAAAAAACATTGAATTTTTAGAGATTGAATTTATGAATTCTTACAATCTAGGTTGATAAAAATGATTAAAAATTCATTATTGTCCAATTTGGTACATTCCCTACGCTGAATTTAGGCATAGTTAGTCAATTTTCTACAAAAATAAGCCTTAAATAGTAGTGCTATGTAAATATCCCAAATTTTAGCCTGTTGGGTTTTAGAATTCTTATGATGTCGTTTGTTTGCAAATGGGTAAAATCACATTCATGTCCAGTTTCTCACGTTCTATACGTAGATTTTAGGCTCAATTCGTCAATTTTTGTCAATAGTAAGCTTTGAATGATAGTTCTAAACATGCTGAGTTAAAGCTGGTTGAATTTCAAAATTTTAACGATGTAGTTTGATTGAAATTGGGTAAAAGCTCAGTACCGTTCGATTTCACATGTTCCCTACTTGGATTTCAATCACAATTTGTCAATTTTCTGCAAATAGAATCCTTGAAGGGGAGTGATATAAACCTGTTGAATTTGATCAATTGAGTTTCTGAATTCTTATAATCTAGTATACCAGAAAATGAGTTAAAACTCATTACCATCAAATTTGGCACATTCCCTACGTAGATTTTAAGCATAACTACTCGATTTTCTACCAAAATAAGTCAGAAATAGTAGTGTTGTGTAAACATCCTAAATTTTAGCCAGTTCAATCTTAGAATTCTGACGATGTAGTTTGATTGCAAATAGGTAAAAACTTATTCCTGCCCAGTTTCGCAATACGTGGATTTTCGGATCAATTTGTCGATTTTATGTTAAAGTAAGCCTCAAAGGATAGTGCTGTAAACATGCTGAAATTTAGCCAGTTGAGTTTCAAAAATCTAACAGTGTAGTTTGATTGAAAATGGGTAAAAACTAAATACTTTCAAGTTTCACATATTCCTTATGAGAATTTCAATCACAATTCGTCAATTTTCTGCTAAAAGAATTTTTAAAGGAAAGTGCTATAATAATGCTGAATTTTTATAGGTGTATTTCTGAATTCTAACAATCCAGGTTGATAGAAAATGAGTAACTATTCATTACCATCCAATTTGGCATGTTTTCTACACTCATTTGGGCATAATTATTCGATTTTCAACTAACATAACCTTTAAATTGTTGTGCGGTGTAAACATCCAAAATTTCGGCCGGTTAAATGTAAGAATTCTGATGATGTAGTTTGTTTGAAAATGGGTAAAATCTCATTCTTGTCAAGTTTTGCGCGTTCTATACGTCGATTTAAGGCTCAATTCGTCGATTTTCAGTTATAGTAAGCCATGAAGGATTGTTGTAAACGTGCTAATTTTAAGCCAATTGAATTTGGAAATTCTAACGATGTAATTTGATTGAAAATGGGCAAAAACTCAATATCATCTAGTTTCACATGTTCCATACGCGGATTTCAATCACAATTTGTCGATTTTTTGCAAATAGAATCCTTGAAGGGAAATGTTATAACCCTGTTGAATTTCGATCGGTTGAATTTCTTTGTTCTAACAATGTAGTATAATAGAAAATGAGTAAGAATTCATTACCGTCAAATTTGGCATGTTTCCTGCGCAGATTTAAGCATAATTAGTCAATTTTATACAAAAGTAAGTCTTAAATAGTAATGTTGTGTAAACATCCTGAATTTTAACCAATTGAGTTCTATTTTGACGATGTAGTTTGATTGCAAATGGGTGAAAACTCATTCCTGTCCAGTTTCACATGTTCTCTACGCGTATTTTTGAATCAATTTGTCAATTTTTGACTAAAGTAAGCATCAAAGTATAATTATGTAAACATGTTGAATTTAAGTCAGTTGAATTTCAATATTCTAATGATATAGTTTGATTGAAAATGGATAAAAACTCATTACCTTCCAGTTTCACATGTTCCTTTTGCAGATTTCAATTACAATTTGTCAATTTTTTGCTAATAGAATCCTTGATGGGAAGTGTTATAAACATGTTGAATTTTGATCGGTTGAGTTTCTGAATTCTTATAATATAGTATAATAGAAAATGAGTTAAAATTCATTACCACCAAATTTGGCACATTCCATATGCAGATTTTAAGTATAATTACTCGATTTTCTACCAAAATAAGTCTGAAATAGTAGTGTTGTGTAAACATCCTGGGTTTTAGACAGTTGAATTTCACAATTCTAACAATTTAGTTTTATTGCAAATGGGTAAAAATTCATTCCTATCCAGTTTCAAGCGTTCTCTGCGCGGATTTTAGGATTTGTTTGTCGATTTTCGGCTAAAGTAAGCTTCCAAGGATAGTGTTGTAAACATGTTGAATTTAAGCCGGTTGAATTTCAAAATTCTAACGATGTAGTTTGATTGAAAATGGGTAAAAACTCATTATCGTCCAGTTTAACATGTTTCTTTTGCGGATTTTAATCATAATTTGTCAATTTTCTACTAATAGAATCCTTGAAAGGAAGTGCATTAAACATGTTGAATTTTGACCGATTGAATTTTTGAATTATAACAGTCATGTTTAATAGAGAATGAGTAAAACCTTATTACCATCAAATTTCATACATTCCCTATGCGGATTTTAAGCATAATTACTCGATTTTCTACAAAAATAAGTCTGAAATACAAAAATAAGTCTGAAATAGTAGTGCTGTGTAAACATCCTGAATTTTAGCAAATTAAATTTTAGAATTCCGACGATGTAGTTTGATTGCGAATGGATAAAAACTCATTCCTGTCCAGTTTTGCACCTTCTCTGTACGTATTTTAGGATCAATTTGTTTATTTTTAGTTAATGTAAGCCTCGATGGATAGTGCAACAAACATGTTGAAATCAAGTCGTTTGAATTTCAAAAATGTTATGATATAGTTTGATTGAAAAATGGTAAAAACTCATTACCATCTAGTTTCAAATGTTCCTTTTGTGAATTTCAATCGCAATTTGTCAATTTTCTGCTAAAACAATCTTCGAAGGGAAGTGCTACAAAAAGTTGAACTTTGATAGGTTCAATTTTAGAATTCTCACAATCTAGGATGATAGAAAAATGAGTAAAAACTCATAACCGTCCAATTTAGCACGTTCCTTACGCGTCTTTTTGGCATAATTAATCGATTTTCAACGAAAGTAAGTCGTAAATAGTAGTGCTATGGAAACATCATGAATTTCAGCTTGTTGAATTTTAGAATTTGGATGATGTAAACTCATTCTTGTCTATTTTTGCTCGTTCCCTGCGTGGAATTTGGGCTCAATTCATCGAGATTCGACTATGGTAAGCCTTGAAAGATAGTTGTAAACAAGCTGAATGTAAGATGGTTGAAGTCCAAAATTCTAACGATGTAGTTTGATTGAAAATGGGTAAAAACTCAGTACTGTTTGATTTCACTTGTTCCCTACTCGGATTTCAATCACAATTTGTCAATTTTCGGCAAATAGAATCCTCGAAAATGGGTAAAAACTCAGTACATGTCAAATTTTGATCGGTTGGATATTTGAATTCTAACCATCAAGTTTAATAGTGAATGAGTAAAAATTCATTGTTGTCTAATTGAGTATGTTCCCTATGCATATTCTAAGCATAATTACTCGATTCTCTACCAAAATAAGTCTAAAATTGCAATGTTGTGTAAAATTCTGAATTTTAGCCAATTAAATTTTAGAATTTTGATGATGTAGTTTGATCGCAAATGGGTAAAAAATCATTCCTTTCCAGTTTCGCATGTTCTATGTGCGGGTTTTAGGATCAACTTGTCGATTTTAAGTTAAAGTAAGCCTCAAAGGATAGTGCTGTAAACATGTTAAATTTAAGCAGATTGAATTCCAAAAATCTAACGATATCGTTTGATTTAAAATGGGTAAAAAAATCATTACCATCCAGTATCACATGTTCCTTTTGCATATTTCAATTTCAATTTGTCAATTTTGAGCCAAAAGAATCTTTGAAGGGAAGTGCTATAAAATTGTAGAATTTTTTTAGGTTGAATATCTGAATTCTGACAATCTAGGTTGATAGAAAATGGGTAAAAATTCATTATCATCCGATTTGGTACGTACCCTACACTGATTTTAGGCATAATTAGTCGATTTTCTATAAAAACAAGCCTTAAATAGTAGTGTTGTGTAAATATCCTATAATTCAGCTAGTTGAGTTTTAGAATTCTTATGATGTAGTTTGTTTGCAAAAGGGTAAAAACACATTCCTATCCGGTTTCGCACGTTCTATACACGGATTTTAGGCTTAATTCGTCAATTTACGTCTAAAGTAAGCCTTAAATAGTAGTGATGTGTAAATATCCTATAAAATACCCCCAAACTTAAGGCTTTGCACGTTCCGGGCAAAGGTGTTGATGACAATATAAACTAAAGTAGACTCCTAATATATTAATGCACTGACTCACTAATCCTACACCCAATTCAAAATTCATGGAGTTCATTTGATTTACATAGTCACCAAGTTAACAAGCCACTCAAGATATTTCAGAGTTATGATATGTCAGGACTCGCAACCCAAACACAATTAAGATCCCATTTTAAACATATAGATCCGGTCAAGACAAAGGCCATCAACTACTCGTGAGTTTTCTTGGTCTATATATTCAAGCTCACAAGTTTAAAATTTTCACTTAATCTAGTAAAAGCACTCGAGCTAAATCTTGTATTTGAGAAGTTTTCACAACTTTTGCCTTCATTCATTATTTTATTCTTTTTTTATATATTTTTTCTCCAATTTTTTTTATTAATACGATCCTTGATCCATTTCCTATAGACCGATTTTCTCTCTTTTTCCCACCACAAGTTTCCCTGCTCCATTTCCCATGGAAACCCGTGGGACTCACTATATTAACAAAAAACTCATGTTAGCCTGTCCCACTTCCACTATAATCAAGCAAATCCCTCAATATGGGTTAAAATACTACCACTTGCATAAGTCTGACCATCTGCTTATTTCCGTTATCTTGCACAAAGTCCAACCATCAACTAAGCCCCTAATCAAGAAATCATAAAAATGCTAGGTACGGGCTTGATTGAGTGTTTCTCCTAGTTTTTCCTAAGTTTCAAGTCAAAAAGCAACTGTAATGTACTCATCCACAACCAAAGGCATGAAACAAAGTTTCACGTGACTCTATATGCAATAAAAAATAAACTATACTAAATACATGAATGAAAGTGTATCATATCCTAATGAAATGAAAAAGAAATATGAATGAACAAGAAATGATATAAAACACCACCATTACCATCCATCTATCGCATATAACTGCATAAAAAATGGTCTCCCCTCTGTCTTTCGCAAAGAATCCATCCAAATTAATCCACATTCCCTAAAATACCCTCAAACATATTCCAAACCTTGTCCTCAAGGTTCAAAACAAGTCAAGGCATCCATATATAACAAGAAGAAAAAGACAATTCTGAAGAAAAACATGGATAAGAAGATGATACAAATGCATACATGACAAAAACTCTGTAAACACCAGTGAACGCATAAAATATCTCATGTCTAGGTAACTAAGGAAACTAGGAAAGAACAATCA
This sequence comes from Stephania yunnanensis, assembly GCA_039657365.1. Lineage (NCBI taxonomy): Eukaryota > Viridiplantae > Streptophyta > Magnoliopsida > Ranunculales > Menispermaceae > Stephania > Stephania yunnanensis. The sequence continues at coordinate 32,406,953 of CM077583.1, read as the reverse complement.
TAACATGATCAAGAACTAGTAACCATAGGAGTTAACTCAAATAATTGCTACCAAATCTTGTGAGCCCAAAGTCTTTTAAATAAGGGTGAAATCAACAAGATGATGGAATGAAGTTTAGGATTTTGGATTTACTCAAATACATGCCATTAATGCGGCGACATAAGTTTGATGCGTCCCAACCAAGTCTCTAAACACCCAAAATTCTATAAACATGTTGATTCCTAAAAAAAAGTGCTCACGTTATGCTAAAATTATATATATAATCCATAGTCAAACCTAACAAAACTCTCGGGGGTGCTCCAATTAATTAAATTAAATAATAATAATAATAATAATAATAAATAAATAAATAAATAAATAAATAAATAAACCAAAGAAAGAAAACCAATCCCCGGCGACGGCTCCAAAAATTGACGTGAGACGAATGCATCAATAAAATAAGATTTTCTAAACCAACTATTTTATAGAATAATGGTAAAAGGTCAATCCCACAGAGATTGGTGGTCTTTGAAAGGTTAAAAACAATGAAAAGGAAATATTAGGGGTTTTAAATAAATAATTTAATAATTTAACTAACTAAACTAACTAAACTAAATAAATAAAATAGCTAAAACAACTTTGAAAATAATTAATGAACACCTAAATAACATCTAGGTCTACAATTCAACAAATCAAGATCAAGATTCAATGGCAATCATGGTCATTAATCTTTCCCAAAAAGTTATTAATTTAAGTTCACCTAGATTAGCTATAGAAAATCGACATCTGCCGGAAATCCCTCAGTCCCCTGATCTCGATAGCCAGGACGTCCGCCACTAACTTATTCCCTAGACAACCTCAAATCAGGTTTAATACACTAATCGTAGTAATATGGATCTATAGGAACACTAATCCAAAATAATCTGATTGCATACGCTTCTAATTTAACCTAGATTCAAATATTGCACACTCGATATCTGAAAGGGTTTTACGGCAAATGGGTGAGTTTTCGTTACTTTATTGGTCCAAAAGCACAATTACACGGATACTAATGATCCAAATAACTCCGCTTAAAAACATGCACTGGTCACATACATACCCTAGATTTAAACCATATTTATTGAAATCAACAATGAAATATGTGAATTAAATTAAATTAAATAATAAAATAAAAGAGTTCACATAATATGCCATGAATCCATAATCCCGACTTGTTTCCCCGCCAACTAAGGCAATCGTTGAGAGAAGTCAATGCTAAAAATATAATAATGGGTGTTCGCTAATAAAACCTAAGGTTCCTAATGTATAAAGCTACTATAAATTGGTCCTGGGAGGTGAGAAAAACTAATTTTAGGGTTTGGGCAGGTGACTCGTGCGTGGAGGAGCATCGTATGGCTATTTATAGGCTTAAAATCATGTTATGTCCACGTGTCGTAGAGCGATTGGTTTGTCTTCTACCATGCGCCGACGTGTCAATGCCTGATTGGAGGAGAAATGTGTAATGATGTGATGTGCATGGAAAGCCAGAAATTGACGTGCGCCAATTTTTTGTGTGAGTCGAATGCGTTAATAAAATAAAATCTCCTAAACCAACTATTATGTAGAATAGCAGCAAAGGGCCGATTCTAAAGAGATTGGTGGTCTTTCTAAGGTTAAAAACAACGAAAAAGAAAAATCGAAAGTTTTAAAAAAGTAATTTAACGAACTAAACTAACTAAACTAAATAAATAAAATAACTAAAATAACTTTGAAAACAATTATTGAACACCTAAATAACACTTTGGTCTATAGTTCCACAAATCGGGATCAAGATTCAATGGCAATCATGGTCTTCCATCTTTCCTAAAAAGTTATTAATTTAAGTTCTCCTAGATTAGCTATAAAAAATCGAAATCAACCAGAAGTTCCTCATTCCCCTAATCTCGATAGTCAAGATGTGCGGCACTAACTACTTCCCTAATTTATACATAACCCCAAACATCTGTCAATCAGGTTTAACACACTAACCGCAATAATATGGATCTGTGGGAACACTAATCCAAAATAATCGGATCACATTTGCTTCTGATTTAATCTAGATTCAATTTTTGCACACTCATGGACCGAAAGGGTTTTATGGTAAACAGGCGAGTGTTTATCAATTTATTGGTCCAAAAGCACAATTACATGGATACTAATGGTCCAAATAACTATAGGTTGTCCCCTTAAAAACATGCACTGGCCATATACATACCCTGGATCTAAACCATATTCATTAAAATCAACCACAATGAAATAGGAGAATTTAATTAAATTAAATAATAAAATAAAAGATCTCACATAATATGTCATGAATCCATAATGTTGACATGTTTCCCCGCCGACCTAGGCAATCGTCAAGAGAAGTCGATGCTAAAAATATAATCGTCGATGTTTTCTAATAAAACATAAGGTTTCTAATATAGAAAGCTACTAAAAACTGGTCCCAAGAGATGAGAGAGACTAATTTTAGGGGTTGGGGAGGTGACTCGTGCACCAAGGAGCATCATATGGTTGTTTTTTGGCTTGAAATCACATTTTTTCCACGTGTCACAGCGCGATTGGTTCATCTATTGTCGTACGCTGATGTGTCGGCACCTGATTGGAGAATAAGTGTGCAATGATGTGATATGCATCGAAAGCCTACCACGTGTCGAGTGGTGGTAGGTGAAAAGCTGTTGGAAGACGTGGTGAAGAGGCTGAGCAACTGACGTGTGGCACTGATGGAGGCAGTGGTGAGAATCGCACAAAATCGGCGAAGATCTGGGAGACCGCACCAGCATAGATCTCAAGGAAATCAAAGAGTTGTTGAATGAGGAGAAGAAATGGTTTGGATTTTGTGTAATTGGCGATGGTGAGAGACCACGTGGCGGCCTCCTATCGAAGGAAAGCAGATGGAATGACATGGGAGAGCGTGGAGACTAAAGGGTGAGCGACACGTGGCGCTGGTGTGAAGAGAAAGTTGAAGAAAATGATGTTCTTATCTAATGGCAAAGTGACATGTGGTGGCCTACTGGGTCCGATGTCTCTTATTCTACCTGCCATGTCGCACGTAACTCGAGGCAACTAGTTTGGCGATCAATCAATACATGTAAATACTTCATTTTGAGTAAATTTTCTTTATAAATTTAACCGTGCACACTGTTTCACCTAAAAATGACCAATAAATATAATTAAATATATATTTTTGAGACTTTTCACATTAAATATATTAAAATAAACTATTAAATGACTATAAATACTGACTTATCACCTTTTTGGCCCATAATTTTACAAATGAGAAGGCCCTCACTAGGATGAAGAGCGATATTACCAAGAATAGAAAAATTATTTTGAATAAGGGTTTCAATGTCAAGAATGAAATAAAGTACGGGCCTAAAATTTTGAATACGATAAGGTATTTGAATTGGGGATTGTTGACTAGAGACTACTATGTGATAATGACACAAGGTCCTTTGTAGAGATAGGTTATGAGATCTGAATCGATATTCTTATATAAACGGGCATGAAGATGATGATAAAATGGTAGCCATGGTTCGAGGAAGACAAGTGGACTATTCACCTACAAGAACAAATCGGTACTATGGTTTACCAAGTTTTCATGGGAGAGAAAATAATGAATACCTTAAACTTGAATATGGATTCATCCATGGATTTCCCCATGAAACCGTAAGGAATAGATTAGAAGCAATTATAGGGGACGGATTCATTTTTGATAATGATGGGTATTCAAAACATACTCAAACTAGAAAATTATAGGAAAACCACTAAAGTATGAAACTACTTTATTAATGCAAGCCAACAGCCAAACTTGCAATAATATGAGGTTGTGAACTATAAGGCGTCGATGTTATACCACATAGTCCAAGGGATAGGTTACATTGATGTTGACAATATCATATATGATTCAGTTAGGAATGTGCCTACAAATAGAAACGAAAGGTTACCTTTTCCCTTAATGATTACAAAATTTTGCAAACCTGACCAAGTTCCTATGATAATTCTGGGGTTAAATGTTTACAATGACAGGACCATCACTGTAGAACTATTAAAAAGCACCAAACAAGTGTCAAATTATGTGGATTATAAGGAAAAGCGAGAGAGGAATCAAATACTTATGAGAGATACCGTAAAAAGAAGAATAATACTGGCGAATAATAGAAGAGTTTTGGAAGAAATGCAATCTCCTGCATAAAATGAAATTATGAACTAAAGCTTAGAGCCACAAGTTAAACCTTTTACTGGCATGCATGCTAAAGATACAAAAATTGCCATGATGGTGTCAATTTTGTCGAACCCGATGCGAACTCTAAGAAATCATGAGTTCATGTGGTAAAACCAGTGCGAAATTGTAAGGAGCATACATGGGTTCGAGAGACATGACCAGGAGAATGAAGGGTAGGGAAAGAGAAATCTCAAACCATCTACCTAACTAAGAAAGCCTCATGCGAGAGTTTTTTTAAAAAGTACTCTTGTGGTGGGAGTGGACCACAGGATCTATGACCTTGTAGCAAGCTTACAGTCTTAACAGCACGACCAAGGGGATAGGGTGACAATGTGACTTCTTGACGGTGGTCTTAATCTACTAATTCTTCTCCGTTTAGTTTATTTTTCAGTTATTATGAGTGAAGTCTCAATTTGTAAAATGATATGATGATCTATGTGATGTGGTGTACTACTGCGATACTATTACTATGGTGTGGTTTATATTATACATTAGTTTTATGTATTATCCTATATAACAATGATGTTTGAAAAATTTTCATGTCATTTTTTCTCTGATTTTGAAATTCTTTCTTACGATAATTTTATTAATTATTTCCTTATTTATTTAGAGGACCGCTAAGGGCACCCCACCAATTAATGAAGGCACCCAAAGTTTTTGTAAAAATTTCAGCAAAAGTGGAAAAGACTATTTTGCCCTTGTATATATAGTGATTCCAACCTCACAAATCATTTTGACAAAGAAAAAAAGGCACCCCACCACAAGGTTGAACCCTAAAACCACATTGCATTTGGCGAGCGTTGATCGATTATTGCGGATTGTCATCATCCGACAGCGAGGTAACAATGTTTGATAACTATATGATGGTTTGAAGGAACTGTTTTTTGTCAAGGTAGGGTTTCTCAAATTTTCAGATGTTTTTTCACGGACGCGATTGATTCGGCCTCGCAGAACCGAGAGTTCTGCACACTTCTCGGTCACCATCCACCGAGAACTGAATAACAGTCTCGGTAATGGACAACCGAGAGCTATTCTACATTCTCGGTTGGACATCACCGACAGGACAAACTATACACTTCGACTTACTCTCGTGAAGTGGTGACCGAGACAACAATAAAAGTCTCGGTTATGGACAACCGAGAGCTATTCTACATTCTCGGTCATGCCTGGCCGAGACTGTAAACAAAATCTCTAGCCTGCGTGGCCGAGAACCACGAACGCCCAATAAATGAACCATTGAATGCACCGCCACACAAACATAACAACTACTCTATTAAATGCAACTTAATTAGACTACCAACGCACATTTAAACGATCGATTTCAACACTATCGATGTGTGAACAAAAAACTTGAACCGAGCCCTAATTTGGATATGAAATCGACCAAAACTCAAAGTCTTCAAACTCGAAAAACGTCCTACAACAGAGGAGAGAGACATAGAGGAACGAATACAACTTAGATTCGGGATTGCTAGGTGGTTCGTTGACGAGAAATGGAGAAAGTCAAGCAAGAGGAAGGTGGTGGGGTGCCTCTGTTTTGCAAGAGTTTTTTGGTGCCCCAGGTAAATTTGTTAGAGGGGTATTTTGGGTATTTCGGGTCTAATTTTTTGGTGCCCAAGGTAAATTGGTTGGTGCCCCATTAACTGGGTGCCTTCATGAAACGGTGGGGTGCCCTTAGCGGCCTTCTTTATTTATCTCATTTATTCTTCATAAGGTATTTTTGTTTTATAGGAAACCCGACTTGATTTTTAAACTTTGAGGACAAGGTTTGAAATGAGTTCGGGGGTATTTAGGTGAAGTGAAGTATGAAGAAGTGAAGTATGAAGAAGTGAAGTATGGAAAAATGAGAGATATAATCTATTTATTCGATGATCAAAGTTGACTTAAAATTTTTAATATTTTTGACGATTTAGGTAATATTTCTACAATTTACATTATTTAGTTAGGAATATGAATTAACTACAATTTGGATTTGATTAGAAGTTATACATAATTATTACCCATGAAAATAAAGATTCTAAAATCGAAAGGAATTGTTATACTCTATTTCACTTAACATTGTGTATGCACTAGAGGAATTTAGAGGGGATTGACAACTTTGGGGTAGACATTATAATAGGTATAAGATCGAAGTAATAGTGCAAGATAAACCAGACAGATTTCTAAGGATCATTTTATATAAAGATTATGGATCAAGTATTATATATATAATGAAATGAACTTATGCCAAAATTGAAAAAAAAAAAGAAATAGGAAATTAGCCAATAAAATGACACTTAATCAAAAAGAATACTTCCTTGAAAATTATGAAAGTGAGAAGAGCTAACAAGAGTTTTTAAATGAAAAAATAGAGAGGCCCATAAATTTTAAAAGAAATGAAGCAGGGAATCTAGTGGTTGAAAAAATGAGAGGTAGAATTCCTAATAAAAAATTATGGATTTCAAAGGAAATGAAGCACAGAACCGAGGGAATATAATATATATGAAGAAATATATATATATATATATATATATATAGAAAAAGAAGAAAGAAAGATAGATATAAAAAATGGAATGAAGTTTATGAAAGCTCTTCAAATAAAAGATTTAGTTCGAGTGCTTATAGGTAAGTCAAGTGAAGTATCTTCTTTTTCCAACATTCCTATAAATGAAAAAGATAATGATAATTATTGGTGATTAAAATTATTATTGACTTTGATCGTGGTGATATTTTAAGTTTTGTTTGAAAATTAGATTGACTTAGTGATTTTTATATTTTCAGATTCTATATTAGTTATCGTAAGCTTGATGCTTGTCAGTGGAGATTGAGAAAACCTATGTAGCAGTTTGGCCTTCTAATTGATTGAACTTTGAATTATGAGGTGTATTGCATAACTAAAAGATTGAAATGTCAAATAAGAAGTTCTTCTTTAAAACTTTCTATTCTATCATGTTTTTATTTTTGTGAGGGTAATATATTTCTATTTAACGATCTTTTCTATTTCATAATAAGAGAAAATAATTATGAAATCAAAATGAGGGAAGAAAGGAGAAAATAATTTAGAGTATTTCTTTGCTTACGACATCAAAGTGTTGAGTTTTAGGGTATTTGATAAGTCAATAGTTTAACAGTGTTTTATAGCACATTTTAGATTGATTTTGGATGTAAACGACTATATTACATAAGGTTTTCTCTTATTTTTATTATTTCAGGTAATAATTGAATGGAAACGGCACACAAAGAATCAAAAATGAATCAAAGATGAACTATGATTTACTTCTTGCGAATCCTCAACAATTTAAGATTTACACTAGGAATCGTTAGTCAGATTGACGGAGCACAGACATAGATTTCTAATTATTTTCTCAGTCTAATTATTTTCTCAGTGATTTGAGAATTAAGTTGAATCGCTGAGGCATCGCTGGGTTCAATTCGTGAATTTTAGATAACCACAACATGTTTGAATTAGTTTGAGTTAGATAACCACAAAATCAGTTGTCATTGAGTACTTAGATCAGTATTTCATTGCACTTGGAGCCATAGTTTACTTTCATAGTTTATTGAATTAGTTTGAGTTAGATAACCACAAAATCAGTCATGTAGATTACAAAACAATTTTGACAAAAACCCCAACGGGATCCGAATCTAATTCCATTAAAAACGTTTAAACCATGAAAAACTTAATCATACCTCAATCGCAATATACTTTTCTGAAGGTTCATCGATCTCTAAGGCGTTGCCAACGTCGAACGCCCTCTATCAGCAGTCCACACACGAACGGCGGTCGAGATTCGAAGTGCTAGCTTCGAGAGAATACCAAACCTTTTGTTTCTCTCCAAAACGATACAAAGCATACCTAAAACCCTAAGTCGTTTCTAAAACGAAAATAGAGTTTCGGCCTTTTGATCTTTCGTCCGTGTGTTCTAACTTAAAGCGTCTATTTATACAACCCTTGTATATAGACGGTTAAGTAAAATACACGTATACCCCTACTTAAAGAAGTATAAGTGTAATACACCACAAGGACGTTTCCGTCATGAATTTTATCATATAAAATTCATTTTTCTGAACCATCTTAAAATCTCGCAAAACCATTCTTAGTGTGCGACCCAATAGGCTCATACAACGTTGGCAGTGTACCAAAACACATTTTGGTATACAAGTCATAAGCGGCCTCTAGCAAGACATTATGACTACCCAAGTTGTACGAATATCAAATCGATACAACCTAATCAATAGTGTATATAACATCCTTTTGTCACACGATATCCTTTTGATCAAACATAAGGCATGGAATTGTCATCCAACATGTTCAATCGTACTAGTCTCGATCTCTAGGTAGATCGAAAACATCCAAGTGACATTGATCAATATCAATTCACTTAGACTAGGCCTTTTAACAGTCTAACACATCGAGGGATCCACTGGATATCTCTCTTTATATGAGAGGGACAAATTCTATCTTGATTACACAACTTCATCGCATTGCTCACATAGTAACCAATCACAACCTTTATAATCGTCCGGTTAAAGACAACGTTTGATAGTGTCAAATCACTATGTTCCTAATGTTGAAGTCTCTCGATAATCTCAAGTCGAGGAAAAATATACTTATCATGAGAAACAACTATGACTTAATCCATGTGATGTTCTCATAGCGGGTCGGTCCAATACTTTGTTCCCTAACAAGTACTCGTGATCTTGATTCGTATCCCTATACGTATAATCATCATATGATCATCAATCAAGACTCACACTAGTCTTAATTCATTATAGTTCTAGGTATAATGATCGACTAGGGACATTTAGGATATTTCTGTAAATACCCATGGATCTTATTATAATGTAAACATGCAAATTAATTATAATAAACAGCAAATGAGATCCTCTATTTTATTAACTAAATATATTCATAAAGACAGTTAATGGATTGACCTAGGGCACATACCCCAACATCTCCCATTTGCACTAGGACCAATCATATATGCATTTAATGCCTAATGATCTAATATGACCATCATGTTTTGCTTGTGGAAAAGCTTTTGTCAATGGATCCACAACGTTGTCTTCAGTAGGTACTCTGCAAATCTTTACGTCTCCCCTCTCAATAATTTCTCTGATGAGATGAAAACACCTGAGTATATGTTTGGATCTGTGGTGTGATCTAGGTTCCTTGGCCTGTGTTATTGCCCCGTTATTGTCACAATACAAACAAATATGGTTAGCAATACTTGGAACCACACCTAGTTCAGAAATTGATCCAAATCGCTTCTCTTTCTTTGCATCGGACGCCGCAATATACTCAACTTCATTGTAGAATCTGCCACAATCTATTGTTTCGAACTTTTCCGCTTCTTGCACCCCCATTCAAAGTAAACACATATCTAGACTGTGATCTAAAATCATCTATATCAGTTTGAAAACTTGCATCTGTGTAACCATTTACAACTAGATCATTTTCAAAACCTCCATAGACCAAGAACATTTCCTTAGTCTTTCTTAAGTACTTAAGGATGTTCTTTACTGCTATCCCAAGTGACTCTCACCAGGATCCGACGATATCTCGCTTGTAGTGCTCAAAGCATATGATACATCAGGTCGAGTGCATAGCATGGCATACATGATAGATCCAATAGCTGATCCATATGGAATCTTATTCATGCGATCTCTCTCATCATTTGTCCTAGGACATTGATTCTTGCTGAGACTTATGCCATGAGACATTGGCAACAATTCTCTTTTAGAGTCTTGCAAACTGAACCTATTCAACACCTTGTCTATGTAAGCACTCTGACTTAGACCGATTTGCCCCTTAGATCTATCCCTATAGATCCTTATCCCTAGGATATAGGCTGCATCTCCTAAGTCTTTCATTGAGAAACACTTCCCTAACCAAGACTTGACACTCTGCAATGTTGGGATGTCATTTCCAATGAGTAATATATCATCAACGTACAAATACACTGAAAAATAACTACACTCCCATCGACCTTCTTGTATACACAAGGCTCGTCTTCGTTCTTGATAAAACCAAAATCCTTGATTGCTTCATCAAAACGAAGATTCCAACTCCGAGAAGCTTGCTTTAATCCATAAATGGATCTTTGAAGCTTGTATACCTTCCTAGAATTCTCAGGATGTACAAAACCTTCAGGTTGTGTCATATACACGTCCTCAAGCAGCTTTCCATTAAGAAATGTCTTTTTTACATTCATTTGCATATCTCATAGTCATAATATGCAGCGATGGCAACTAAAATTCTTATGGATTTAAGCATGGCTACTGGCGAAAAAGTTTCATCATAATAAAAACCTTGAGTCTGCCTGAAACCTTTTGCTACAAGTCTTGCTTTAAAAGTATGCACATTGCCATCCATGTCAGTTTTATTCTTGAAAACTCATTTACATCCAATGGTTTTACCACCTTCAGGTAAATCAACCAAGTTCCAAACTTGGTTATCATACATGGATTGCATCTTGGAATTCATGGCTTTGAGTCATTTATCTGAGTCTGGTCTAGACATAGCCTCCTGATAAGTGGTGAGCTCATTTCGGTCTATAAGCAACACATCACGACTATCATTAATGAGAAATGTGAATCTCTCTGGCTCATGTCTTACCTTACTAGATTTACGTGGGCCTTGTGTCACTTGTGGAGGTTCAACTGGTTCGGAACGTTGTTGAGCTTCCAGTAGCGGTTCAGTGTTTACCTGTGATTCTTGAACTTCTTCAAGATTTATTTCTCTCCCACTAGTGTCTTTTGAAATAAACTATTTTTCCATAAAGGCGCCATACTGAACAACAAACACTTTGTTCTCAGCGGGATTATAAAAGTAATATCATTTTGTTTCCTTAGGATACCCCACAAATAAACACTTGTCAGATTTAGGTGCTAGTTTTTCTGAGACTTGTCATTTTACGTAAGCCTCACAACCCCAAATCTTAAGGAAAGACAAACTAGGTCTCTTCCCGTACCATATCTCATATGGTGTTTTATCAACCGCTTTAGAAGGAACTCGATTTAGAGTGAAAGCTGCGGTTTGTAATGCATAACCCCAAAAGGATAATGGAAGATCTGCATGACTCATCATAGATCGAATTATATCTAATAAGGTTCGATTTCTCCTTTCAAAAACTCCATTCCATTGTGGAGTTGCTGGTGGAGTCAATTGGGAGACAATCCCACAATTTCTAAGATGATCATCAAATTCTTGGCTTAAATACTCACCACCTCGATCTGATCGAAGTGTTTTGATAGTTTTACTAAGTAGATTCTCGCACTTCATTTTGAAACGTTCGAAACATCTCAAATGATTCACTTTATGTTTCATAAGATATACATAACCATATATGCTTTGAAATCATCGGTAAATGTAATGAAGTACGATAACCTCCTCTAGCCATTGTGTTTATAGGACCGCATACATCGGTATGTATTAGACCCAATAAATGACTAGCCCTTTCACTGTGTCCAGTAAAGGGACTTTTAGTCATCTTGCCCAGTAAACAAGATACGCATGTTTCGTATGTTTCTAAATCAAATGAATCTAGAAGCCCATCTTTATGGAGCTTTGTTATGCGTTTCTCGTTTGTGTCCGAGACGACAATGCCAAAGATAGGTTTGATTACAGAAATGACAATTTTCTTCCTTTTCTTTTGGGTGTTTTGAAGCAGGAACAGGCTGGGGCTTGACTTCTTCTACAGGCTTTGCGACAGGTGCAATAGTAACCTTGACAACTTTAGCCTTGCCTTTGCCTTTCTTCTTCATTCCTTTTCTCTTTCGAACCATCAACACATTACTAGAGGGTTTCTTGATATTTTTGTTCAGCAGTCTTGAGCATCAAATGCAACTCTGAAATTGATTTATCCATATTATTCATATTGTAGTTCATCACAAATTGTGAGTAACTCTCGGGTAATGAATTCATGATCAAATCCGTTGCCAACTCTTGGCTTATGGGAAATCCGAGTCTATCGAGCTGGTCAACATAGCCCTTCATCTTCAGAACATAAGGACTAACTGACGCACCCTCAGTCATCTTACAAGAATGTAAGTTTTTTATTGTCTCGAACCTTTCTTGCCAAGCTTGCTGTTGGAACATTTCCTTCAGCGTTAAAGCCATGTCGTAGGCTTCCATTAGTTCCATGTCCTTATGAAGTTCAGGAACCATAGTTGCCTGCATAATACATGCAACATCAGTAGAATCGTTGACATGCTTATTATGCGCATCCTTCACAAACTTTCGTAGCATTGGCTGGTGGGTCCTCGGGGATTGGAGCATCCAGGACATACAACTTGCGTTCATGCTTAAGAACAATTCTCAAGTTTCGAACCAGTCAAGAAAGATAGTCCCGATAGCTTATCCTTCTCAAGGATGGATCGCGATGACAGGGGATTATTGTTACTTGAAGAGGCCGTTGATCTACAATAAAGATTATGCAAAGTTTATTTTAGTATAGAGGAATAGACTCCCACTAAATTAACAACCCTCCTAAAACGTCTCGTTTATTTAGGGGACTAAAATCCATATTTCACCTAATTCCGTGACAACTATGGCATGAAACACGAACTAGATTATTTAGGTAGGTAATGATTTACCAATTACATCTTATGTAATTTTTAGATCCTTTTATGAGATATGGGACATCTTATGTCTTATCATGTTTTTATCTCATCATTTGCCTAAAGCTCAAAACTATTTTGATGGCTTTATTAAGTCGGACCATTTTAAATATTAAGGTAACTCTTACCCAACTTGTCTCACCAAGATAACACAATACACCCAACTATGGCTGAAACTATATTAGCGTGATCGAGGCCTTGACAAGTGTTTAAAATGGATGGCACGAGTCTTAAAATTTAATAGAGGGATTTTATACAGTTTTAGTGATTTTATGTAAACAATGAAATATCATATATTTTATTGATTTGTTCAATCACTAAACAATTTGGAATTTTTATTTATTTATTTATTTTAGAAGACGAATTTCAATTCCGAAAATTAAAATTCGCTATAGAAAATCCTAATTTTCGCTGATTTTATTATCATAAATTAACCCCTTAATTTATCCGAAATTAAGTCAATTAAAATATTTTAATTAACCGGGCCCACATCTAACTAATCATCTTATCCTAATCCAATTAGGATTTAAGATATTTGAATCCTAGTATATCACCAATAACAAGATTCTTGATATTTATCTTCTATTCTAATTTGTTATCTATCTTTATCAAATAGAAACTTCATAACAAAATAGATATAACAAGATAAATAATTAATTTCGAAAATTAATTATTTATTTTGGATTTAAAATATTTGAATCCTAGTATATCACCAATAACAAGATTCTTGATATTTATCTCATATTCTAATTTGTTATCTATCTTTATCAAATAGAAACTTCATAACAAGATAAATAAATAATTTCGAAAATTAATTATTTATTTTGAATTTAAGATATTTGAATCCTAGTATATCACCAATAACTAGATTCTTGATATTTATCTCATATTCTAATTTGTTATCTATCTTTATCAAATAGAAACTTCATAACAAAAAAGATATAACAAGATAAATAAATAATTTCAAAAATTAATTATTTATAAATAAATAATTTCGAAAATTAATTATTTGCAATTTCGGTCTTCATCCAAATAATCACAAACATGTAATTGAATCATGAACTACTATCCCAATCGAACCTAATGGTGTCATGGATCATAGAACACGGAACTCAATTCATTAAAATTATTTGAATTAACCTAACATGGTTACTAGCATGTACGAAACTAATTTCAATTAAATCACGAATATATGTATCATATACACAAAACATGATAATAAATCTCACAGAAAACTTATGTGCATCACATATACATCAACTATTAACATGCTTTCAATCATATATCATGTATATATCAGAAGAAAACATGCAATGAATTTAATGGAATAGAACTCGAAGGCTCTGATACCACTGTTGGGTTTTGGGGTTCATACACAGCGGAGATTACAAAACAGTTTTGACAAAAACCCCAACAGGATCCGAATCTAATTCCATTAAAAACATTTAAACCATGAAAAACTTAATCGTACCTCAATCGCAATATACCTTTCTGAAGGTTAATCGATCTCTAAGGCGCTGCCAACGACGAACGCCCTCTATCAGCAGTCCACACACGAACGAACGGCGGTCGAGATTCGAAGTGTTAGCTTCAAGAGAATACCAAACCTTTTGTTTCTCTCCAAAACGATCCAAAGCGTACCGAAAACCCTAAGTTGTTTCTAAAACGAAAATAGAGTTTCAGCCTTTTGATCTTTTGTCCGTGTGTTCTAACTTAAAGCGTCTATTTATACAACCCTTGTATATAGACGGTTAAGTAAAATACACGTATACCCCTACTTAAAGAAGTATAAGTGTAATACACCACAAGGACGTTTACGTCATGAATTTTATCATATAAAATTCATTTTTCTGAACCATCTTAAAATCTCGCAAAACCATTCTTAGTGTGCGACCCAATAGGCTCATACAACGTTGGCAGTGTACCAAAACACATTTTGGTATACAAGTCATAAGCGGCCTCTAGCAAGACATTATGACTACCCAAGTTGTACGAATATCAAATCGATACAACCTAATCAATAGTGTATATAACATCCTTTTGTCACACGATATCTTTTTGATCAAACATAAGGCATGGAATTGTCATCCAACATGTTCAATCGTACTAGTCTCGATCTCTAGGTAGACTGAAAACATCCAAGTGACATTGATCAATATCAATTCACTTAGACTAGGCCTTTTAACAGTCTAACACATCGAGGGATCCACCTGGGATATCTCTCTTTATATGAGAGGGACAAATTCTATATTGATTGCACAACTTCATCACATTGCTCACATAGTAACCAATCACAACCTTTATAATCGTCCGGTTAAAGACAACGTTTGATAGTGTCAAATCACTATGTTCCTAATGTTGAAGTCTCTGATAATCTCAAGTCAGAGGACTGAAAAATATATTTATCGTGAGAAACAACTATGACTTAATCCATGTGATGTTCTCATAGCGGGTCGGTCTAATACTTTGTTCCCTAACAAGTACTCGTGATCTTGATTCGTATCCCTATACGTATAATCATCTAATGATCATCAATCAAGACTCACACTAGTCTTAATTCATTATAGTTCCCAGTATAATGATCGACTAGGGACATTTAGGATATTTCTGTAAATACCCATGGATCTTATTATAATATAAACATGCAAATTAATTATAATAAACAGCAAATGAAATCCTCTATTTTATTAACTAAAAGTATTCATAAAGACAGTTAATGGATTGACCTAGGGCACATGCCCCAACATTTGCATATTATCATGATTTTAGGTGTTTTGAGACTTGGTTGGGATACATCCAACTTAATTAAGTCACCGCATTAGTGGCGGGTCTTTGAGTAGATCCAAAACCCTAGACTTCATTCCATCATTTTGTTGATTTCACCTTTAGTTGACGAACTTCGGGCTCACAATACTTGATAGGAATTATTTGAATTAACTCTTATGTTTACAAGTTCTTGATTTTGTTATGAATATTTTTCATAGTTTTCTTAGTCACCTATACATGAGAGATTTTGTGCATTTAATAGTTTTTAGAGACTTTTGTTATGCATGCATTTGTATCATCTTCTTATTTATTTATCCATGTTCTTTTTCACCACTATCTTTTCTTGTTGCCTGGATTCTTTAACTTATTTTGAACCTCGAGGACAAGGTTTGGAATAAGTTTGGGGATACTTTTGGATTTGTGGATTGAGTTGGATGGATTCTCTTACGAAAGACCGCAGGTGAGATCATTATCGTTTTTATGCGGTTAAATGTTGTTGTTAGATAGTAATGGTGGTTTTTATATCATTTCTTCCATTTCTTTCATTTCTTATCCCTTCATATTTCTTTCTCATTTCATTAGTAGTTGATAGAATTTCATGCATGTATTAAGTATAGCTTTTTATTTTTTTATTGTTTATAGTCACAAAAATTTTTGTTTCATGCATTTAGCTGTGGATGAGTACATTACGATTGCCTTTTTTACTTGAAACTTACGGAAAATTAGGAAAAAGACTCAATCAAGTTGTAGCTCAAGACTTTTATAATTTCATAATTAGGGACTTAGTTGATGGTTAAGCTTTGTGCTAGATAACAAAGGGGAGTAGACGGTCAAGATTGTGCAAGTGATAATATTTTTACCTACGTTTGGAGAATTGGTTTGATCATAGTGAAAGTGAGAAGAGCTAACATGAGTTTTCGTAATATAGGGAGTCCCACAGGTTTCCATATGAAAATGAGCAGGGAAACTTGTGGTCAGAAAAAGCGAGAAAAGCGGTTCACAAGAAATGGTGCAGAGACCATATTACTTGAAAAAAGAATGTGCAGAAGAAAATAGAAAATAAAATAATAATCAATGCAAAAGTTGTGAAAACTCCTCAAATAAAAGATTTAGTTCAAGCGCTTTTACAAGATTAAGTGAGATTTTAAACTTGCATGCTTGAATGTATAGATCAAGAAAACTCTTGAGTAGTTGATGACCTTTGTCTTAACCGAGTTTATGTCTTTAAAGTGTGATCTTAATTGTGTTTAGGTTGCAAGTCTTGACATATCATAACTCCAAAATTTCATGAGTGGCTTGTTAATTTGGCGACTATGTAAATCAAAGGAACTCCTTGATTTTGAATTGGGTATAGGATTAGTTAGGTCAGTGCATTACTATATTAGGAGTTTAGTTTAGATAATGTTGTCATTTACACCTTTACTTGGGACGTGCAAAATCTTAAGTTTGGGGGTATTTGATAAGTTGGTATTTATATATTTTTAGTAGTTTATTTTAATGTGTTTAATATAGAAAGTCTCTAAAATATACATTTAATTATATTTATTGGCCATTTTCAGGTGAAACGGAGTGCGCGGTTAAGTTCGGGGAGGAAAAATACTCAAAATGAAATATTTACATGCAGTGATTAGGTGTCGAAAGATTTGCCTCGAGTTACGTATTGCGCAGTTAGTGTAGTGACCGGAAGCGTCAGGTGTCGTGTTTTCATTAGACCAAGTTGTCTACATGTTTTCTAGCATGTCCAGCTCGTCCTCACAAGCCATTATTTTCCTCACCCAGCCACCACGTGGTAGAGTCCTACTCGTCAACAACATGTAACCAGTAGATTCCCACCTATGAGACGCTGCCACATCAGCTTGATCAACACAGCATGTCCCAACATTTCTCGATTCATCTCAATAGCCATTCGTCTTCCTCGAGATGCAGTTATGCACAAACGCCAACATTTTTACACGATTTGTGTGATTCCTTGACAAGTTGTTCCAGCATGACACGTGTCACGTCCTCCATGCCCCTGCACATCACTCCAGCTGCCACCAGCCAATCCAAATGTACCATGTTAGTGCCTCAACAGAAACTCCACCAATGGGCGGCCGATACGTGTCCTGACTTCTAAATTGAATGCCCAGCAGTCCTCGGGTCCTCTTTGGTGCACTTTTTACGAGACTAACCCTCAAAATTAGTTTCTCTCACCTCCTAAGATCAATTTTTAGTAGTTTTGCATATTATAAACTTAGGTATTATTAGGAGATCGATTTTTATATTTTGGGATGCAAGAGGCTCTTGACATCATGTCCGGCTAAATAAATCCTTGGCTAAGTCGGAGTGGAAACAAGTCAGGATTCTTGATTCATGGCATAACTTGTGAGATCTATTAGTTTATTATTTAATTTGATTTAATTTCTCATATTTCATTATTGTTCATTTTAATGAATATATTTTAAATCTAGGGTATGTATATGGCCAATATATGTTTTTAGGTGGACAATATATAGTTAATTGGGCCAATTGTATATGTAATTACAATTTTGGACCGATAAAGTGTTGAATACTCACCCGTTTGCCGTAAAAACCTTTCGGTTCTTGAGTGCGCATCAATTGAATCTAGGTTAAACCAAAAGCGCACGCGATTCGGTTATTTAGTAATTGTATCTCTAATAATCCATTTGTTGCGGTTATTGTGTTAAACACAATTGGTGGTTGTCTAGGGTTATGCATTAATTAGGGAAGTAGTTAGTGGCGGACGTCCTGGCTATCTAGATTAGGGGTATTAGGAATTTATGGTGGATATCAGTTTTCTATAACTAATCTATGAGAATTGAAATTAATAATTTTTAGGAAAGATTGAAGACCATGATATGCCATTGAGTCTTGATTCTGATTTGTGGAACCATAGACTTAGGTGTTTTCGTGAAACCACTGAAAGTTATTTTCATTATTTTATTTATTTAGTTTATTTAAATTAGTTAGCCAAATCATTTTAATTAAAACCCCTGATTTTCCTATTTATTATTTTTAACCTTAGAAAGACTACAAATCTATGTGGGATCGACCTTTTGCCACTATTCTATAAAATAGCTAGTTAAGGTAAATTACTTTATTGACGCATTTGGTGTGTGTCAAGATTTTGAGGAATCTATCTATTGGTGGACAGTGCAAAGAAAGTTAGAGGACGTAAGGCTAAAAACAATAGGGGAAGCTCATCTCCTCAAAATCGAACTCATCCCACCTCTTCCCCATCAACAAAAGAAAATCTTCTTTTTGTAGCAGTAGCTCCAAGTTTTCATATTTCATCCACCTCCCCTCTAAGAGAGGTAGCACCAAAAAAGGACGGGTTGCCATCACCAAGCCCTCAATCCATCCTACCCCTAACAACCACAACAATAAGAACATAGATGAAAATGAGAGCCCTAACACCAACTGCTCTTCGCTAGGGCATAAAGTGGGGAGATCCACCAACGGAACCACCATTAACTTCATCAATCTATATAGACACATCAATCTCCACACCATCTACACCAATAAAGGTGTCAAAAATGCTCTTATAGTGGTAGCTCCACTAACACAACCACCACTGACCCCATCACCATCCGAACAACATAAAAAAGAAGTAGAAGATTCAAAAAAGATTGAGATCCCTTCATCAAAGTTCTCATGGAGAGACCACTAGTACCCAGTTTCCCTCATCAAAGACCTCGACCCCTACCTCCCAGCCCCATTTCAGTTATTGGGTAGAGATATCGTCCTCTTGAAGGATAATGTGGCATAGACCTTGAATGGATATGGAGAAATAAAGAGAGAGACTTGTACCTGTATTTCACCTCCAACGACATTACCACCTTTCCCATAATTTCTTGTCGAATAGAACTCCTTCTTTGCCTTCTGATTTTAGCTTTAGGGTTGTTTTCAACGATTTAAGGAGTTTGTGTGTGTTTTCAATAGCCAAAAACCAGTAATGGTTGAGGAGGCATTAGTGGTGTGTGGTTGAGGAGAGTTGAATGAGGGAATTGGCTTACAGAGGTTAATGGGTTGAAGAACAACAAATCAAAGAGAAGTGGCCTTAGATTTTGTGAGCCAGATTTAGCTGCACTATTGAATTTGGGGATTTGATTTGATGTTTAAGTTTGTGGGTTTGATGTCAGGGTGTTAGTTGATTTTTGGTTAGTGGATTGTTTTATGAGACTTGAAGTGTAATGGGTGAAAATTATGAGTTCGATATAATATTAGGGCATGTATGTGCCATTTTTATCTCACTTTCCAGTTTAACAACGGAATACCAATGGGACCAGCTTTTGTAACAGAATAGAAATGGTTTAAGGTGTTTCCATTGATAATCCGGTGTAAACAATACATTGTAATGGAGTTTCAACATATCAAAATTACCAATGGAATAGAAATGGATTTTGACTTCTTCGTTGCTACTCCGTTGCAAAAGTTAGATTGCAACGGATAACGTATTACCAACAGATGCTTCAAAGTTCGTTTATATTCCATTGGTAATTCGTAATCCGTTGTAAATCTGTTGTAAAAAATAAATTGTGACGGATTAGCAACGGAATATTAGGCACAAAATTCTGGCTGCACATTTTACCAACGAAATTTGATTTCGTTGTTAATTTTTGTCTTTAATTCGATGTTAATTCCATTCTAACTGGTCAAATAGTATCCCAACCATCTTTCATTATTATTTCATTGCTAATTAGCAATGGATACTTATTCCATTGCTAATTTACTGTTTTGTATTATTACTTTTAGGTAAGCCAATCAAAATGTCAAAGGTTACGAGCTAATGTGCATTGCCTATCCCGAAGGATGGTGAAAAGAATGAGACATCAAGGAAGAACTTTATGAAGTTAATATTAAAAGAAATAGTACATCTGATGAAAACGTTGAAGAGTTAGCTAGCATAGTTAAATTGCTATTAAGAGATAGATCAAACCAACTTAAATCATGTGGGTTCTGTAACAAATTCTCACATACTATGGATGCGTGCCCTGCTTTACATGAAAATAATACAAAAGAAGTTAATGCAGTTATGAGCCAATCTTATAGTACTCCCAGGAATCAATATAATAACAATAGTTATTATACTATAAAACCACATTCAAATATTACTTATGGTCCAAAAAATAAAAATTATACCGCTTATAAACCAATAGCACAGGTACAATCTGCACCAATTCAATAATCTCAACAAATGGTTCAACATATGCAACAAGACTTAAAGTAAATCTTGCATAATTTTTTGACTCAAAGTCATCCAAACTTTATTTTTCTAGATTAAGTTAAAACTGATATGTCTATTAATAATTCGAAAAATCAATTAAGTCAGACAAACCTACAAATTAATAGACTAATTAATCAAACTAAAGAATAGACTCAGATTACTACTCCTACTAATTTAGAACAGTTTAATGCTTTATATTATGATAGTGAAAAATAGACACATATACCAGAAAAGATACGAATTGTAACGGCCCGAAAATTCGACTCGGGCCACGTGTCATTTTAGGGCCTTATGTGGGACCCACTTACCGAAATACGTATGTCCAAATCTTGGGTGGGGACTCCGAGGAATTTCGTAATATCCAATTTGAGATTATAATGCAAAAGTTGAGCTGTTTTACGAGTTGGTGAACGCGATAAATTCGGGGAGCTGAAACACGAATGGGGACGCGTCTCGAGTCGCATGCCAACGTGGGATCGAGATAGTCGCGTTATGTGATTTTAATGTGTACATTGGATACGCCTCGTGATAAGTGTAGCGCGAGTACCGAAATTTGAAAACGAGGCGGGTTGGTGCCTCGAGATGCGCGCTGCTCGGGAATTTCAAGACTCGAGACAATTTTTGATCAAGCAGAGAGGCGGTGGACAAAGAAGTGAAATTATTGAGGTTGTCTCGATATTCGTGCAACACGAATCTCGAGAACTCTTTTGATTTGAAATATATATATATATATAAATATATATATATATATATATATATCTATACTATTATAATAGCAATCCCCAAACGGTTAACCGTGAAGCCTTTTTGGCTAAATCTCTCAAGTATGCCCTTATCACCTTAAATGAAAAAAAATAAAAATAAGGACAATTTCGTAAGTGAATTATCAATTCTAATTTAATTGACGGTTTCACTATTGGATAAAACCTTCTGCAGTTCCGTAAAACGAATTAGACGAAACCGAAACCGTCTTCGCCGTCTTCGATTTTTCTTCTTCATCTTCTTCACCAGATCCGTCTTCTTCATCGTCGCATCGCGACCGCCGTCTTCGCCGATTCGCCGAAATAACAGGGACAAAACCAGCTCCGCCACCGCCGTCTTCGATTTCTTCTTCTTCATCTTCTTCATCGCCACACCTCTTCTTCCTCTTCGTCCGATTACAGACCGCCGTCTTCGCCGATTCGCCGAAATAACAGGGACAAAACCAGCTCCGCCACCGCCGTCTTCGATTTCTTCTTCTTCATCTTCTTCATCGCCACGCCTCTTTTTCCTCTTCGTCCGATTACAGACCGCCGTCTTCGCCGATTCGCCGAAATAACAGGGACAAAACCAGCTCATTGCCACCGTCTTCGATTTCTTCTTCTTCATCTTCTTCATCGCCACGCCTCTTCTTCCTCTTCGTCCGATTACATGATCGCCGTCTTCGCCGATTCGCCGAAATAACGAGGGACAAAACCAGCTCATTGCTCCGTCTTCGATTTCTTCTTCTTCATCTTCTTCATCGCCACGCCTCTTCTTCCTCTTCGTCCGATTACAGACCGCCGTCTTCGCCGATTCGCCGAAATAACAGGGACAAAACCAGCTCCGCCACCGCCGTCTTCGATTTCTTCTTCTTCATCTTCTTCATCGCCACGCCTCTTCTTCCTCTTCGTCCGATTACAGACCGCCGTCTTCGCCGATTCGCCGAAATAACAGGGACAAAACCAGCTCCGCCACCGCCGTCTTCGATTTCTTCTTCTTCATCTTCTTCATCGCCACGCCTCTTCTTCCTCTTCGTCCGATTACTGAGACCGCCGTCTTCGCCGATTCGCCGAAATAACAGGGACAAAACCAGCTCATCGCCACCGCCGTCTTCGATTTCTTCTTCTTCATCTTCTTCATCGCCACGGCATCGGACACACCTCTTCTTCCTCTTCGTCCGATTACAGGTCCATTCTAGGTTTTTTTTTTTTTTTTTTTTTTTTTTTAATTCAGCAATGCTGATTTGGGGGTTTAGGAGGGTTTGAATTTTGATACTGAATTTGAGTTGGGAAGTTGCGATTTTTCGTCTAATTGTAGGACATCCTTACAAAAAAAAAATTAACGATTTTAATCTACAACAACGTCAAATACTGGTTTTTTTTTTTAATCCCACATATTTAGCGATTTTATTTGAGAGTTTCTAAAACTGATTTTTTTTTTAATCCTTTATATCCACTTTTGATGAAACGGTAACTTATTGTATCTTCTCCTCTTCTACTTATTCCCGTTTTTTTCAGATTGATCTGCATCAACTGCTCCAACAGTTTTTGGCCTTGCCAATCAATCTACAACAACGTCAAAAACCCAAAAACAAATCAAATTTTTCGCAATTACCCTAGAAGTTGAAATTGAGCGAGAAAGAGAGAGAGGACTTACAGTGAGAACCCAGAGTTCGGTGAATCGCAGAGTTGACGACGCTACAATAGGTGAGGTAAGTGTAAAATTTAATTTTTTTCCTATAAGGTTGATTATCTTCTTCAATTCTTTAATAATTTTTTTATGATCTAAAAAAATAACACGTATTTTGTTAGAAGTGTTTGTAATAAATTTTGAAGTATTTTGTTAGATATACATACTTTTACAATCTAAAAAATTCCTCCATGTAGACCATTTCATTATATTGATCAACAAGCTTAGGCCCTCAACTGATCCTGCTCTATTCAGAATGGGGCGAGTGTAAGCCTATCTATAAAGATTAATTGTGAGGTGTTGGTTAAAAAGGTGATTATAATATTAAAGACATGAAGTACCTCTTTTTTCTTACATGAACAATACATGTCTTTGCACATACTTCCCTTTGATTTGATCATGTAGGGTCATCACCCCATTACCTCTCTTATCTCACTTTCATCAATTCTACTACTAATCACTTCTCCAGCCATGCATGATGTACGTATATCTGATCCTTAAAATAAAAATATATTTTCCATTTCAACTCTTACAGTTGGATCTAACACAATAGAAGCAGCATAGCATATCCTTATAAATCAAATTAAGGGTGTTGAGATTCCTAGCACTTCAAGGCCCCAAAGTTATACATTCAGATACAATTATGCAAATGTAGATCCTCTGATTTTTTTTTCTTTTACACTTAAAAAATGACTACAATGGGGAATAATTACTATAGAGATTTGTCTGAGAAGACTAATAGTCTTTTATTTTTTTTAATGGTATGATATGATATGTAAGTTGAAGTTTGATTGCATTGGGAGGAGAGTAATGGTAGCTCTTCAAGCATGTGAGCTATCTTGGGGAATAAAAAAAATTGATTGATGAGGTGGAATTTAGGTGTCAAAACTTTGGTGTGTGAAAGAGGGCAGAGGAAGGTGTTTATCATCATTAATTGAATTCTAACAACTGGTTGTGAGACCATAAAGCAAATTTGATTCACATTTAACAACCTCAACATACTGGGGCTACCTTATTAACTAAAGTAGTGGAAAAGCTTTAAATTATATTTGTTTTGAAAAAACTAAAATCAACCAATTCTTTTTGGAAAAAAAAATGAAACAAATTTTTTATTTATAGAGCAATATTAGAGCATAGTACCATAGGCGATCATTTATGAACAAATTCAATTAGCGAATTGCAAGAATATATAACCGTGATAATTCCATAACCATAGTGACAAAAGGGCTTCATCGATAAACACATTAGACTCTATCATTTTTTTTTTAGATTTTTGTTTTTATCAATACGTTGGCTATCTTATGGTACATTAATAGGTAAATTGTTGACATAAAGTTACATCAAAAAGTCTCCACTAAATTAAGAGTTCACATAATAATCATTGATCTAAAAAATTTTTATGATATAAAAAAAATAAGATGTATTTTGTTAGAAGTAATTGTAATAAATTTTGAATTATTTTGTTAGATATACATACTTTTACAATCTAAAGAATTCCTCCATGTAGACCTTTTCATAATATTGATCAACAATTCAATAATATAGCTGCTACCATGAATGAACAACGGAATCGTCGTCGTTTATCTCAAAGGCAACGACGTCAAAATATGTCAAACTCAGCTAGAGATCACCTACTCGCAGCTCGACGAAATCAAGAGACTCCTGAGACTATTGAACAAAGGAATGTTCGACATCAAAGATATTTACAACGCTACAATTCCATAGAAGGTACATACAATTATATTCTTAATTAATTTATTCACTACTTCTTTTATATGTTCTTACTAATATAATACACCATGTTAATTATTATGTATTTTATAGGTACATCTACAAGTAATTTTGCAAAATATAATACAACCGCTTCAAGGTTGACGCACATTCGTCAAATTGCTAGGTCAAGGTCTTCCGAAATGGAAGGTACCAATCAAATTAATTTTTTTTTCCAAATATAATTAATTATTTTATTTTCCTCAGTTAACTTAAATTTTTTTGCTTTACAGGTACCTCTACCAGTAACATTGACAACCATTCAAGAACCTTAAGATTATCATGTATTTGTCAACAAGCAAGGTTACTTTGCAACCAAAGAGATGGTAATTATATGTTACTGTCATTTACTATATTTTAAATTATGCTATTTCTATTAATATTATTAATTGTATACAAATTTTAATTTCATGTAGGTTCCATTACTACTACGCAAAGCAATCAAAATTTAACGTTGCTTAATAATTGTCGAGTACCATGTTCAAGTTCTTCTAACGCTAGACCATTTCCTAATAGGCATAATAGTGGTAGAAATTTCCCCGCACATTACAACTTCCAAACTATAATACTTGACCAACCCAGAATTTGTTCATATTGTGGAGCCAGATTATTTGTTCATGAGACCTTAGATTTGTGTTGCTCCAATGGAAAAATAAATTTACCAACACCCAAAAATCCACAAGAATTAATAAACATATTCCTAGATCAAACTGATGAAGGTAAACATTTTAGAGAAAACATACGTTCTTATAATCATGTTTTTTGCTTCACCTCTATAGGAGTTAATATAGACGAAAACTTAGCAAGTGGCAGACAAGGAGTCTTTACTTATCGTGCGCAAGGATCTATTTACCATAGAATAGGAAGTTTATTACCAATAAATGAATCAAGACCAAGATTCTTACAAATGTATATATATGACACTCGAAATGAAATTGAACACCGACATCAAGAGCGAAACATAACACGACCAAGTCTATTACATAAATTAAAATTAATATTAGATGCACACAATCCTTATGTTCAAGTATTCCGTCAATTAGGTAGACGTGAGGATGTGATGAACTGTAGACTACTAATACAAGAAGTAAGGGTTAATCGACATATTCATGCTTTACCTTCAACACCACAAGTTGCGGCAATACTAATTGGAAATGATAATTTAGAAGATTTAAGAGAAAGAGATATCATAATAGAAACTCAAAGTGGTAGCCTTCGTAACATTGCTGACACGGCCGCATACTACGATCCCTTACAATATCCTCTTTTATTTCCTTTGGGGCAACACGGTTGGCATTTGGAATTGTGTAACTCAAATCACAGAAGAATCAGCTGCAGACAATACTACTCCTATGTTCTTCAAGTACTATTACTGCATTTTACTATATATCGTAATAATTTAATTATTTTATAATTTTATTTATTACTTTTATTCCTACAAAAATTTATTTGTTTCAACAAAAACTAACTTCTTTCATATTAGTTTCGCCCATTACGCATGTCACTACTTCATTACAGTGGACGTCTTTTACAACAATATGTGGTAGACATGTATGTGAAAATAGAAACAATGCGGTTACGATATCTGAAGACAAACCAACATATCATTCGTTCCGAACTATATCAAGGTTTACAAGATGCAACGAATTCAGGAGAAACAACTGCAGGTTTATATGAATGTGATTTTAATATATTATGTATTCATTACAAATAAGTTTATTATGTTACTGTAATTTATAATATTTTTACTTTATTATTTTGAAGGTAATATTGGTAGAAGAATAATTCTTCCCTCATCATATACTTGTGAGTCAAGAGATATGTATAACCGCTACCAAGATGCAATGGCAATCGTCAGGAGGTATGGAAAACCCGACCTTTTTATTACCATCACTTGCAACACTAATTGGTTGGAAATTACCCGAGAACTATTACCTGGACAAAAGGCTCAAGATAGACCTGACGTAACAACTAGAGTTTTTCGATCAAAACTAGAAGAATTGAAACATGACTTATTTGTTAGAGGTGTGTTAGGTAAAGTAATAGCTCATGTACATGTTATTGAATTTCAAAAGAGGGGATTGCCACATTCACATTTGTTGCTAATTTTAGAAGAAAGTGATAAGTTAAATTGTCCTGATAATTATGACTCTTTAGTTAGAGCGGAAATTCCATGTCCTTTAACCGAGTCTAGGTTGTATTCTATAGTAACAAAACATATGATGCATAACCCATGTGGACCGTTAAACACTAACGCAATATGTATGAAAAATAATAAATGTACAAAATCATATCCGAAAGCTTTTCTTGCATCTACGTCACAAGGTAATGATTCATACCCTATATATTGACAAGCGACGATGGAAAACAAGTCACAATAGGTAATAGAACTTTAGACAATCGTTGGGTGGTTCCATATAACTCTTACTTACTTTTAAAATATAACTGTCATATAAATGTAGAAATTTGTTCAAGCATAAAATCCGTAAAATATTTGTACAAATATGTCTATAAAGGTCCAGATCGCGTTGCTTTTGGAGTATCTACACATACAAGTAGAGATGACGAGATAGCTCAATTTGTTAATGCTAGGTGGATCTGTGCTCAAGAAGCTTTGTGGAGAATATTCAAATTTCAATTGAATGGAATTTCACCTTCGGTAGTTGGACTACAAATACACTTACCTAATCATCAACAAGTCCAATTTAATGTAGGTGAGTCTATAGAAGACATATTAAATGATAGTGATAGATCAAAAACTATGTTGACAGAGTTTTTTAAGAAAAATGCTATTGACTCAGATGCAAGGCAATACTTATATTACGAATTTCCACAAAAATATTGGTGGAATCAAAGACTTAAACAGTGGACTAGAAGACAAAATATTCGTAAGGTAGTTGGTAGAATGTACACCGTTTCACCATTAGATAGAGAACGCTACTATTTAAGATTATTACTCAATCATGTTAGGGGACCTATATCTTTTGAAGATTTGCGTACATGATTGATGGATTTACATTTGAAACATTTAAACAATCTGCTGAAAAAAGGTTTACTAGAAGATGATGATAGTGTCACTCAATGCTTGCGAGAAGCTGCAAATGTACATATGCCACGTTCTTTAAGAAGACTATTCGCTACTATTTTAGTTTTTTGCGAACCAATTAGGGTACGTGAGTTATGGGATGAATTCAATACGTATATGATTGAAGATTACAAAATGCAAATAAAAATGACCACTCTCTAGATGAATCTTTCTTTATAAATTGTTGCCTTAAAGATTTAACCAATTATCTCTCACAACATCAAAAAAATATTACTGATTACGATTTACCCCAACCAACTTCTGAATCAATAACCAACATAAACAAATTTATAGTTGAAGAAAAATCTATTAAAATATCAAAAGAAGATTTAGATTCAATTAGAAAATTAAACAGTCAACAACAAAATGCATTTGATAGTGTCGTCCATAGCATCGATAGTCATGCACATACAATTTTTTTTATAGATGGACCTGGGGGTACAGGAAAAACCTTCTTATACAAATCAATCTTAGCATACATACGTAGTAAAGGATTAATTGCATTGGCTACAGCTACATCAGGTATTGCTGCCATGTCATTGCCCGGGGGTCGTACTGCACATTCAAGATTTAAGATCCCTATTCTATTAGATTCCACTTCAACATGTTTCATCATCAAACAATCGGACTTAGCAGACCTAATACGACATGCTTCTCTCATTATTTGGGATGAAGCAACTATGGCTCACAGGCACGCTTTAGAGGCTTTGGATAGAACACTACGAGATATTACGATATAGATGATTTTTTTGGTGGAAAAAACATAGTATTAGGAGGCGACTTAGACAAGTATTGTCGGTTGTCCCAAATGGTACAAGATCTGAAACCATAGACGCCTCTCTCATTAGAGCACCATTTTGGAAAAACGTAATAAAAATAAAATTAATGAACAATATGCGTGCTATAAATGATTGTTTGTTTGCTGATTTTTTGTTGCGAATAGGAAACGGAGAGGAAAATACTATTAAAGAAGATATGATTAAAGTACCCGATGAAATAAATATTCCTTGGCGAGGAGATCAAACAATACATGACCTAATAGATTTTACATTTTCATCATTACACGAGAGTTCTAATAACAAAGAATACATAATCAATAGGGCTATACTAACCCCAACAAATGAATCAGGTTGAACAAATTAATAATTTAGTTGTCCAAAAATTCTTAGGTCAAACATATATTTATTATTCATTTGATAGTGTAGAGGACGATACCTTACATCTTTATCAACAAGAATATTTAAATTCTATTTCTCCAGGAGGATTACCACCTCATAGACTAATACTAAAAATAGGATGTCCAGTAATTTTACTTAGAAATCTAGATCCACAAATAGGCTTATGTAATGGAACCCGTTTGATTTGTCGATTTTTTCATAGAAATATTATAGATGCTGAAATAGCTAATGGACCTTTTAAAGGAACTAGAGTTTTTATACCACGAATTCCATTAAAACCTTCAGATAATGTAAAAATGCCTTTCAAACTTATTCGAAAACAATTTCCAATAAAACTAGCATTCACTTTGACAATTAATAAATCTCAAGGATAAACTATACCCAACGTAGGAGTTTATCTTCCTGAACATGTTTTTAGTCATGGCCAACTATATGTAGCTATATCTCGAGGTGTGTCTTTAAGTCAAACCAAAATTTTAGTTAAAAATGGCAAAATAGATAGACATATAGGTACATTCACAAAAAATGTGGTTTATCGCGACGTCCTCCACAATTGTACGTAGCTAAGTAAAATCATAACATATAATATATGAAAATAATCTATCTATAATATAATAATTGTTTACAATTCTTTGCGTCTAATACGATACTGCTTCAATGGATTACGTGACAAGCAACGATGTCTCTATATAACATACGACAAGGTTAGATTTTTTGTTATTTGGAAAAAAATTACATGGTGGAATTGTTTTCGATAATTTTTATTTATTTATTTTTAATTCATATTCCTTATAATATTTTGATGAACTCTAATATCCATGGTGGTGAGGTTTTTGTTTGAAGATGTGGTAGCAGCGGCGTCAAAAACATTTTGACATAGGCGTCGTCCGTGAGATATTTCAGAAGTTTTCATAGTTGGTGTTCACGGTTTATCAAAAGAGATGAACTCACTGCCTAGGTAAGTCTTTTAAGGTTTCGTCATTTTTAGTCATTTTACTGTTACTTATTTTTGCAGGGAATATAAGGAATATTATCTACCTAGAGCACAATCGAATAGATTGAGTTTGAGGAGGAGAAGAGATGATCTGCTTTGGCATATGGAATTCAATCCAAGGTTGTTGCTTTTGTTTTTCTTTTTTCATTTGGTTATATAAACCACTTTTTATTTGATAGAGATACAGATGTTCCACACACTAATATTTTCTTTCATATAGTTCTATTAATTTAGTGGCTATGTTTTACACATATATTGATCTCATGCAGACACCTATATTTATCTACCTATAGCACAATCGAATAGATTGAGTTTGAGGAGGAGAAGAGATGATCTGCTTTGGCATATGGAATTCAATCCAAGGTTGTTGCTTTTGTTTTTCTTTTTTCATTTGGTTATAGAAACCACTTTTCATTTGATAGAGATAGAGATGTTCCACACACTAATATTTTCTTTCATATATTTCTATTAATTTAGTGGCTATGTTTTACGCATATATTGATCTCATGCAGACACCTATATTCATCTACCTAGAGCACAATCGAATAGATTGAGTTTGAGGAGGAGAAGAGATGATCTGCTTTGGCATATGGAATTCAATCCAAGGTTGTTGCTTTTGTTTTTCTTTTTTCATTTGGTTATAGAAACCACTTTTTATTTGATAGAGATAGAGATGTTCCACATACTAATATTTTCTTTCATATAGTTCTATTAATTTAGTGGCTATGTTTTACACATATATTGATCTCATGCAGACACCTATATTTATCTACCTAGAGCACAATCGAATAGATTGAGTTTGAGGAGGAGAAGAGATGATCTGTTTTGGCATATGGAATTCAATCCAAGGTTGTTGCTTTTGTTTTTCTTTTTTCATTTGGTTATAGAAACCTCTTTTTATTTGATAGAGATAGAGATGTTCCATACACTAATATTTTCTTTCATATAGTTCTATTAATTTAGTGGCTATGTTTTACACATATATTGATCTCATGCAGACACCTTTATTTATCTACCTAGAGCACAATCGAATAGATTGAGTTTGAGGAGGAGAAGAGATGATCTGCTTTGGCATATGGAATTCAATCCAAGGTTGTTGCTTTTGTTTTTCTTTTTTCATTTGGTTATAGAAACCACTTTTCATTTGATAGAGATAGAGATGTTCCACACACTAATATTTTCTTTCATATAGTTCTATTAATTTAGTGGCTATGTTTTACGCATATATTGATCTCATGCAGACACCTATATTCATCTACCTAGAGCAAAATCGAATAGATTGAGTTTGAGGAGGAGAAGAGATGATCTGCTTTGGCATATGGAATTCAATCCAAGGTTGTTGCTTTTGTTTTTCTTTTTTCATTTGGTTATAGAAACCTCTTTTTATTTGATAGAGATAGAGATGTTCCACACACTAATATTTTCTTTCATATAGTTCTATTAATTTAGTGGCTATGTTTTACACATATATTGATCTCATGCAGACACCTATATTTATCTACCTAGAGCACAATCGAATAGATTGAGTTTGAGGAGGAGAAGAGATGATCTCTTTGGCATATGGAATTCAATCCAAGGTTGTTGCTTTTGTTTTTCTTTTTTCATTTGGTTATAGAAACCTCTTTTTATTTGATAGAGATAGAGATGTTCCACACACTAATATTTTCTTTCATATAGTTCTATTAATTTAGTGGCTATGTTTTACACATATATTGATCTCATGCAGACACCTATATTTATCTACCTAGAGCACAATCGAATAGATTGAGTTTGAGGAGGAGAAGAGATGATCTGCTTTGGCATATGGAATTCAATCCAAGGTTGTTGCGGACTAAGTTATCAATCGAAGATCAGATAATTCGAGCTAACTCTTCACATCTCCCTCTACCAGCAAATTGATATTGTAAGTGAGCATAAGTGTGGAGACGCAGAGAAGTCATCAAATCTCATGTTGTAGATCATCTCATTTCATAGAAGTAATTGTTCTTTTTCTTTTTTGGGAATCATGCTATAGATGTAACTAAATTTTTAACGATCATTTTGAAGTCCTTATTTGTTAATTAATACTTCAATGTATATCTTTGGATACATCAATTAAAAATTTGTTAAACTTTTATTTATTTTCTTTCTTATTTGCAAATGTTACTGTTTTTCGAAACATTAAGGAGATATGCGACTCAACCAAGGAAATATAATGTTAATTTGATGGGTTCAAGAAGCAACACAATTTGTTAATGGCCGAATCAAACCACTAAATTGGATATTCTAATCCATTACTCAATTAGGAAGACATTATCCATTTGTTAGATATTTTTTTGAAGCCCATTTGTTAGATATTCAACATATCAAAATACTTCATGTTTTGATGATCACATAAGTTTGGTTGAGATATTTGTCATTTACTCCAAACTTCTACACGAAACACCTACACATGCAACAATAAAAAAAAATTAAACTTTAATTTTTTTTATTGTGGTTTTTCTGAAAAAGAAAAGTTCTCAAGTGTTATCAGAACATCTCTATTTGCTTCACGTGCAACGCACGTGCCCGTTGACTAGCAATTTGACGAATTTTGATTAATTAAGAATTTGGCAAAAAATTTAATCTAATTGGTACCTTCCATTTCGGAAGACCTTGACCTGGCAATTTGACGAATGTGCGTCAACCTTGAAGCGGTTGTATTATATTTTGCAAAAGTACTTGTAGATGTACCTATAAAATACATAATAATTAACATGGTGTATTATATTAGTAAGAACATATAAAAGAAGTAATGAATAAATTAATTAAGAATAAAATTGTATGTACCTTCTATGGAATTGTAGCGTTGTAAATATCTTTGATGTCGAACATTTCTTTGTTCAATAGTCTCAGGAGTCTCTTGATTTCGTCGAGCTGCGAGTAGGTGATCTCTAGCTGAGTTTGACATATTTTGACGTCGTTGCCTTTGAGATAAACGACGACGATTCCGTTGTTCATTCATGGTAGCAGCTATATTATTGAATTGTTGATCAATATTATGAAATGGTCTACATGGAGGAATTTTTTAGATTGTAAAAGTATGTATATCTTTGGATACATCAATTAAAAATAAGAGATGATCTGCTTTGGCATATGGAATTCAATCCAAGGTTGTTGCTTTTGTTTTTCTTTTTTCATTTGGTTATAGAAACCTCTTTTTATTTGATAGAGATAGAGATGTTCCACACACTAATATTTTCTTTCATATAGTTCTATTAATTTAGTGGCTATGTTTTACACATATATTGATCTCATGCAGACACCTTTATTTATCTACCTAGAGCACAATCGAATAGATTGAGTTTGAGGAGGAGAAGAGATGATCTGCTTTGGCATATGGAATTCAATCCAAGGTTGTTGCTTTTGTTTTTCTTTTTTCATTTGGTTATAGAAACCTCTTTTTATTTGATAGAGATAGAGATGTTCCACACACTAATATTTTCTTTCATATAGTTCTATTAATTTAGTGGCTATGTTTTACACATATATTGATCTCATGCAGACACCTTTATTTATCTACCTAGAGCACAATCGAATAGATTGAGTTTGAGGAGGAGAAGAGATGATCTCGCTTTGGCATATGGAATTCAATCCAAGGTTGTTGCTTTTGTTTTTTTTTTTCATTTGGTTATAGAAACCTCTTTTTATTTGATAGAGATAGAGATGTTCCACACACTAATATTTTCTTTCATATAGTTCTATTAATTTAGTGGCTATGTTTTACACATATATTGATCTCATGCAGACACCTTTATTTAAGATAATCATTTTTTTATGTGATGTATATAAAAGAAAAGGAAGAGAGAGAAAGGAAAGAAAAAGTAAGAGAGAGAAAAACCAGGAAAGAACAGAGGGAGAAAGAGAAATTGTGAGGTGAGGAGCGGAGAAGAAAGGGAGGGACGGCCGAGGTGGCGGATCGGCGAGATCGGAGCAGCCAAGCAGCGGCGCGGTGAGCGGAGGAGGCGGCGAACGCAGGGAGGTCGCGAACCGGCAGCGGTAGCGCGGCGAGGAGGCGCGGCCTCGCACGGCGGCGGCTGGCGGCGCGCAGGAACCAGCGGGCCGGTGCGCGCAGGGAGCAGCGGCGATCGGCAGCGCGGTGGGTGGATACGGCGGATGGCGGAGAGTTCTAGCGACCAGAAGCGACGCACGCAGGGGAGCTCGCAGAGGCGGCGACTACGCGAAGGCGTCGGCGAGGCTGCTGGACGGCGGCGGCCAGCGGCATGGGAGGACCAGTAGGCGCGCGACGGCGGCTGCGCGACTGGATTTCGCGGCGGCGCGGCGGAACAACGGGCCAGCGACGATCGGCGCGGCGAGGAGATGGCGAAACAGCGGCGGCCGGCGGCGGCGGCCGGCGGTGGCCGGCGGCGGCGGCGAGGGCGGCGATGACGCGACGGTGACGCCGGCAGCGGCGCGGTGAACGACGCGATGGCGTTGTCGGACCGATCGGAGGCGTGAATTGACGAATGTCAACGACGCGATTCGACGAATATCGATGATGCGATTTGACGAATGTCGACGTCGCGATTGAGGTGAGATGTATTTCACCGAATTTTATTTTGTGATTTGCAAGATTTAGTAACTGAAATTAGGGCTGGCAAAATGTGCCCGGTCCCGTTTTGCCCGTTTTGTCCGGTCCCGTTTTAAACGGGACCGGGCAGTATTCTTATGAAAAACATACGGGACTGGACAATATTTTTTGTCCGTTTAAACATACGGGATCGGACTTGACAAAATTCTTAAAAACGGGTGCCGTTTATTGATTAATTTGAAGGGCATATAAGTAATTTCACAATGTATTTTAGGTTTTTTTGCTTCTCCTCGTCCCACTCTCTCTGCCTCTCCGCGTCTCCGCGTCTCACTCTCTCTGCCTCTCCGCGTCTCACTCTCGTCTCACTTTCTCTGTCTCTCCGCGTCTCTCTCCCCGCATCTCACTCTCTCTCTGCCTCTCGCGTCTCACTCGCCGCCCCGCCCTCTCCCTCTCCCTCCTCTCCCCACCCACTCTCCCTCCTCGCCGCCTGGCTCTTCCTCTACCTCTTCCGCCCCTCCGATGCCCCCTCGTCATCCTCGGCCGCGGTGCTACTGACCATCAAGCTGCTAGGTCATACGAGTGTAACTTCTGCAAGAGAGGCTTTTCTAACGCGCAGGCCCTCGGAGGCCACATGAATATTCATCGAAAAGATAGGGCCAAACTCGAAGATCGAGTAGGAACAATTTATCAGCTACCCTTGTTTGTCGAGGCTCCAATGAACGCGAACAACTATGAAGAATTAGTCAGTCATGGTAGTGAAGAGAGGGCTCGGTCAAGCCCTAGTTCGTCGGTCAAGGAAGATTTGGACTTGGAGCTTCGGCTAGGGACTGAGCCTCGGCATGATCATGATGCACCTTCAAGTACTGGTACTACTATAGAATTCTTTTGATGATCGATTAATTGATTTGGGTATTCTTAATTTATGTTGTGAATGCGCGTGTTTCAATCTTATTAGATGTGGGGATTTTTATTTATTTATTTTTTTAGAGAAATTATGTGTATTGTTGTTCTTGTCATTATGATCTCCTACAAAGTTGCTGCACCTTAATTTTGTTTATACTATAAAGTACGTACTAACGAACAGAGAAGATTGATAAGACTAATGAAATTTATTCATTGAATCTGAAACTTCGAATTCTTAGATTTTGAGGAGGTGGAAGACGGTAGGATGAATCAAAATATTTAATTATATTAAAAAAAACGGGCAAAACAGGTCCCGTATGTTTGTAAAACATACGGGACTGGACAAAAAAATCGTGCCCGTTTTAAAAACGGGACCGGGACCGGACATCAAATTTAAACATTTTTGAAATGGGTGTCCAGTCCCGTTTTTGTCCGTTCCCGTATTTTTGCCAGCCCTAACTGAAATGATACAAATGGACACCAGGGACTTAGGATGCTATAGTCAGGTGTCGGGTGCGCATATCGAGATGCGTGCGAGTGCGTTTCGAGGTACGTAAGATTCCTTCTGAAGTCATCGAGGGTTTACTTTTCTATCATTGAGTTCCTATTCATGATTGTTGGATGATATTCCCCCTATTCGTGCTATTATTGATTTTCGTGACGCATTTGGGTTGGGGGTCGAGACTTTTGCTATTCGTGTTGTACTTATGGCACACTAGGCTGTACGCGGGTAACCGGGTGAAAGGAAGTGGGTGCTTCAACTGAAAGGATCCTGTGCGCCCCGGTTCGGGATGGTTTCGGGGCCTGCGGGTACCTGTCGCCGGGCTGGGCCGTTACTAGGTGAAAGGAAGTGGGGCACTTACTGAAAGGATCCTGGGGGTTTGTCGTGCAGTTTAGTGTGACCGGGAAGAGTACACGGTTTGTTTCTCATGTTATTTACTCATGTGGTGATCTTAGCACAGTTGCTTGTTTAGTTCGCATGATTAATTGACATGTTTATTGATATCGTCAATATTTCTCATAAATGCTTGGTGTACTTTGTTGGAATCTTACTAACTGTACTCTCCATCCATACTTTTTGGTGATGGTCGAGTGCAGACCCTGCTAGTAGGGGCTAGGAAATTTCGGGCGACTATATCGGAATGCCCGCGGTCGAGGACCTACCAGTACGTGCTATATTAATATTTTGCTTGCTTTTGGGAAATAGGAGACTGAATAGATATTGTACTCGTATAGATTATTGTTTAATATTGTCGCATATATATACGGAGTATTTTCCTCGGGTTTTCACAATATGAGTTGCACTTATTTAAAATAATGTTTATACGATAACAAATTTAATTGTTTTACTTCTTTTAAGACTTCCGCTGTTGTTTATAATGTTTAACGAAGAGAGTTAACACGCGTATCGAGGAGACGTGTTGTGGAAAATGGCGATAGTGGCGCGTGGGACCCAGTGGGTCAAGGATCGGACGGGATCGCTGGGGCAGTGCCTCCCCACGTGGCGACCTCGAGATTTGGGGTCGTTACAAGAATAAAGAAAGAAAATATAGAAAATAATAGAAGAAGAAGAAGAAGAAGAAGAAAAAGAAGGGATTATGGCCAATGTCATTCCTACTAGAGAATTGATAGCTGGACAATTGAAATATACACATTTTCCTGAAAGATGGTATTTAGCCAAAATTAAAGCTTATGAAAGTTTGTCACAAACTTCTGAAATAGTTGATAAAGAAAAAGATAATAAGATTCCTGATAAATTAAATGAATATATGTATTTTATTTCTCTCATTCCACAACGATTAGCAGTGATAGGAAGAAAGAAATTAATGAAGACATTCTTGAAGCATTTCAAAAAATAGAAATTAATAAACCTTTGATTAAATCAATTAAGCAATTAACAAATTACGATGAAGTTTTAAAAGAATTCTCTCAATTTGAAGATAAATTTTTTATAGGAATCTAAAGAAAACTTAGGCAAAAGATAGCAACTTTAATAAAAAAAAAATACATGAGAAATGTTACGATAAATGAATGTTTGGAATAACTATCATAAGAGAAATTTCTTCAATTAAATTTGCTATGTCTTATCTCGGGGCATCAATTAATGTGATGTTACTTAAGTTATATGAATTATTAAAGCTAGTATCGTTGACTAATACTCCTATCAATCTTACTTTAGCTGGTAATATAGTTATTAAAACTAACATATAATTAGAAGACATTTTAGTGAAAGTAAATGACTATTTCTAGCTGACTTTTATGTCATGAAAATGGGAAATTCAATATCACCTAATTATGCACCTATATTATTAGGTAGACCTTTTCTTAAAACAACTCAAACTAAGTTAGATATTTTTGAAGGAACAATGTTCACGTAATTTGACGACAAATATTTCACGATCAAATTCAGTTATGAGGATAATTGTGATGATTTTAATAAATTATTTGATGAAGGAATTAATGATAATGATTCTTTAGAATTAAATCATTATGATAATCTAATAGCTGAAATATATGCGATTAATGTAGCAACATTGGAAACTGAAAAACATTGTTTCAGAGATATAATAAGTTGAAGATACTTCAAATAATAAGAAAGTAACTCATGAATTGAGAGTTAAGCAACCGAAGAATAGGAAGAATATTAATAAGTCGAAAGATTTTAAAGTTAAAAAAAATAAGAAGAAGAAAAGGCTGAGTTTAGGTCATATAAAGCTGAATGATCATGGAGATATACATTTGTATATAAAAATCAAATGAGCTTAGTATTTTGAAGCTCAGTGTGATATGGTTTCTAATACAAATCTCATGCCAATGCATTTTTTCCTACATACTCAATTAGAGTTGGATGAACATTCTTTTGAATGAGTTCCTTTACCAAATGGTTATTCAATCAAACCGAGTAGACGAATATATTTTACCCATATAATTTTTTGTTATTTTACCTATAGAATTTTTGGTTATGTTGCATAGAATGTTTTGTTATTTTACTCATAGAATTTTTGGTTAGTCAATAAAGATCCTCATTTAATTTTAGGACACTATTTCTTAGCCACTTCTCAAGCTATCATTGATATTCTAAATAAAGAAAAATCACTTTAAGAGTGAATAGTCAAGTGATTACTTTCTGTAATGGTTGTAGATTAGACAATTCTAAATTCAAGTTTATAGATCCAATTTAGTACTAGAACGGTTTAGTGGAGCCAACGACAGTAACCAAAAGCGCTCTATGGGCGGCAGCCCATATTCTATCTTTATTTACAATTTATTAGTAAAATATGTTTTTAGTCTCTCATCATTGACTCTCGTTTTGGAAATATTTTTGGAATTTAAGCTCAAAATTAGCTTCAAATGAGGGGGATGATCGAGTTGTTATGTCTTTCTTGCAACATGTTATGTCATTTGTGCAATTTATATTATTTTTTCATTTATTTAATTAATTAAGTAATAAATTTATTAGTTAGTTACACATCCTACTCAATTTTTTGAATTTGTAGTGAATTATACCCTTGAATTGATTATTATAACTGATATATGTGATAATTACGAATTTAATTTGATGAACAATATTTATTGTCTAGCAAATCATTTGCGATGTGAGTTTATATTGTAAATCGCTAGCTAAATCAGTCACAGTGAGCAAGAAATTTTAGGAAATTCAAAAATAGCGATTTAGCAACGAATCCAAATTACAACGAAAAATTTTTGACTCAAGGAGATTTGTTGTTTGTGGACACTTACATGCTATGTGTTCAACTTGACAACATCTATAACACGTCATTAGTTTCCCCTACTCTACACATGTAATATGTATCTACCTCCGTCTCGATGCTATGCTGAATCTGTAAGGATGATAGCATAAGTCTTGCCTGAGGTGGCATGGAAAACCTACTGACTGACTATAAACCGCAATTCACAATCTGTTACACCTGATTACTTACACAACACGTCATATGTCTCACTTGCTGAAACTCTTGCAGTGGTTGCATTATCCGACGTGGTCGGTTGGCAGACAAAGTTAGGAATAAAAGTAGGTGGAAATATATCAACTGAAGATAAGGATGGAAATTTAAGCCCGATTGCAGGTGCTAGTGGAGAAATGTGTACGTGGGTACTACGATAGTGACTAGTATCTCAAATTCAGATGAACTAGATCCTTCAAACATTTTCTTCAATCCATTGCTTCTCTTCCTCTTCCTATTGTTCTCGGTTAATGCATGTGTAGTGTCAATTTGAATCTCTGTTAGTACTACCACAAAAAAAAAATCTCTGGTGGAATAGGTACTGTCAGTGCTATCGATAGCTTAGGTGCTCACAATACGGCGGTGGTAGTGGTTGAAACAATCAAAGTCTCAAGTATTAGAAGTACCGTCATAATAGGCTTGGCGGGAACGACTGGATAAACCAAGTGTGCTCGTACAATCCTGAGGAGTTTGGTCAACTGTTGTCCCTGGGCGGTAACTGTGTCAATCCAACGTTGTATGAAATCACTTATCATAATGTGTGCCTCACATGTCAGTAGTACCGCAGTGAAAAAAGTAATAGTGGTGGCGTATTGTGCAAGTGCAGACATACGCGCTCTCATATCAGACATGAAATCGGCCAACGGCTGACCCCGTGCTACAACTCTATCAGATATCCTCTAAAAATCCTTAGTCGATATCGTATACTATCCACTGCTGGCACTACCATCTCCATTATTATAATGATCTGCCATCAAAGTCTACATATTGATTGTGATTGCATGATCAACTACTACGTAAATATTGCATTCATATATATATATATATATATATATATACAAAACATAACATATATAGATAGCAATCCCCAACTCACATTCACTCGGTTCCCAACTAATAGTTTTTTAATCGAGGACCATCTGGTTTCCACATATTCGATTTGTTTTTTTATTCAATTTTCGTTGTTTACTTATCAATAACTTTGGTTCCCATACAAACTATAACAGAGATATTGGTATAACAATTTCAGACAATTCTATAATTTATCCCTGAGGTTCTACAACCTATTCTCTAATACCAACCGTGACGTTGATATCACGTTATAGAATAAACTATACTTTATTGCCTAGGCTCTATAAACCTAGAATCTGATACCAATTGTTACATTGGTATCAAAATTTCTTTGTCCACAAGGTTCGCCAAACCTATGCTATTATACTAACTATGACGTTGGTATCATATCATAGTATCAACTAATATTCTATCACATAGGCTCCATAAACCTAGGCTCTGATACCAATTGTGTCAGCCCGGCTCCCCAAATCGGGTACCACCCAGCCTCTCCCATCATTAAGCCCTAACTCATGCCACAAAGGACTTAACCACGTATTAGTTAGCTTATACATCTCATTCATGTTGTTACACACGTTTAACATATACTTTATTCATTAGCAGTTAATTATGAGTTACAAAGCTAATTAAGAAGTTATTAACATTATCTTAATTATCAGTGAAAGACTTAATAAAATAAGCGAAAACATTTATAAAAACACATACTGTGGAAAGAAAGTAAACAAACGATCATATAAGACCTACCGGAGTAATACATGAAACAATAGTGAAGTCTAGTCTGTCCACCCAATATACAACCCGAAAATATACAAAAGAAGTAAGTAATAGATATACAAAATGATCACCTACAAAAGTAGTAACAACTATCCTTCGACGGCTCATAACTAATCACCAATCTTCACCTTCCCTAGTCTACTACTCGAAGTATATGCACCCACCGTCATAAAAAATGATGGTGAGTACGGTAACATAGAAAGTAAGACTGAGAGACATTTATCCACATCTCCAAAAATACAAAAAGAATTGGAAAGCATAATAATAGCAAAGAAAGCTAAAACAAAAATCATGCTAAACGATACTTAAGTTAAATAATGTAAAACTCACACTCGGCTAAGCGGTAATGATCTAAGGTCGGTTGACTATGAAATTAAATCACATTAACTATGTTCCACTAATCATTTTTTAGATGCCTTCACAACATTACAATGCCCTTTCAGATATATATAAATTCTTGTCGACAACCCCCCGGTCCCATACCCCATATGCCATACAGGTTATAAGTGAGATCTCGACATCCCTGGAAATCTAGTGACCCTGTGTGTTGCACCCTATCTCTATAACGGTTCTGGATACAAGAACTACTTTCAAAACTCAAGAAATGACACAATAAAGGAATTCATTAGCTTAAACAAACGCAAAGGAATGTGATTTACAACACAACAAATCATTCACCTAATAGCATGTTTTTTTATTAAGACTCTAAACAACCAAGAATGACATAGCACATGATTAAGAGTCAATGAATACTAATTAAACACCAACAAATGTCATGATAACAAACTCATGAAATGATAAAAGATAACAAAGTCATAGCATCTAGAGTACAATAGAACATTAGTCCAACCGATTGTAAACAAAAAACATAATGGAAAAAATTAAATAGACCTATTGCAATCATCGTGTTAAACCCAATTCGCTTTAGTACAGGGTTATACGTTTGGCTAGGGAAGTAGTCATTGTCGTACCTTGGCTATCGATATTAGGAAGTGCGAGGAACCACGTATGTTGCCAGGTCTATAGCTATAGTAGGATACTTTTGATTTGAATAATTTATATAGATTGAAGACCAAATCCAGTTTTTTATCGAACCGAACCTGTATTTAATGACATAAGTAATTTTCATTACTTGGTTTCAAAATACTTTTCCCTGTTAAATTTAATTCCTTGCTATTTAGATTAGTTAATTTGTTCATTCTCTTAAAACCCCCGTTTTCCCTTTTCTTTTAAAATCTTAGAAAGAATACTAATCTCAGTGTGATCGACCCTTTACCGCTATCAACAAAGTAGTTGGTTTAGTTAATATATTTTATTGGCGCATTCGGGATACGTCAATCCAATACATGTACCCTTAGATGTTCATTAAGTCATTCTAGGGTTTTTCATTTCTTAGATCCCTAGGATCATCTCTAGGTTCATAAGATTACTCTTTTCTTTTTAGGCATGTTAATTGCTATTATATTTTATTTGGAGACTTTATGTAAGGTACCTCAATCCCACTTGATCAAATAAGTCTTATTAACTTAGCCTCTAATTTGTTTAACTTAGGCATTTTTTACATCACATTAAAACCTAAGTTATTATTTAATCTAGTATTATACCAAAATATCCCATACCCGACGTATGGATACATTCTTAAGTGAATCGTGACCGAAAGTTTACTATGCTGGAGAAATAGATAAGCGACATTGTTCATTAGAAATATGTAAATAATATAAAATATCAAACAAATATAAAATACCTTAGTGTCGACTTACGAGAGTTGACCAAGTATGCCACTTCCTCATAAGTCCCTATTTGAGTCATATGGTGACATGTGGTACAAGTTATAAATTTAGGGTCATTACAGCTTTGCAACTAATAAGAATTTTTCCCTCGAAATAGAAATAACTTAAACTAAGACTTAATGGAATTAGGAATAAGTTTGGGAATTGCTCGCGCATGTAGGACTCCAGTTCCTAAGTCAGCTCCTCGACCTCGTGATGCTGCCATTTGATAAGGACTGATGTAATGTCCTTATTTCTCAATTTCTTCACCTTACGATCCAATATCTAAATAGGCTGCTCCTCATAGGTGACGTCCCCTCTCATGTCTATCTAATTCAAATCTACCATCAGTCGTCTACCTCCTTTTAACCTATCTAGTCAAAGGATTGAAATATGAAACACTGGGCGGATTCCAGCCAATTCAGACCGATTGAGGCGATAACTCAAACTTATATGCAACTTTGCCTATTCTTTTCTTTATTTTGAATGGACCAATGAATCTCGGTGCAAGCTTTCTTTTGATTATAAATCTCTTGTGATCCTTCAGAGGTGATACTTATGAATATACATATGATCTTTTATTGTATTCCAACTCGTTGTGGTAGTTATCATTGTACTTCTTATGTCTCTCCTGCACACCCTTCAGACGTAATCTGATACTCTATATCTTCTCTATGTGATCCATAACAATCTTTGGCCCAATTACTACCACGTCCTAGGGCTTTGCCAACACAATAAAGATTTGCATGGCCTACTAAATGTGCCTTAAATGGTGTCATTCCAATACTATCCTAGTGACTATTATTGTATGCAAACTCATACAAGTGGAGATAGTACTCCCAAGAGCCACCGTACTCTAGCACACACATGCAGAGCATATCCTCTAACACCTGAATCAATTGCTCCGACTGTCCATCTGTTTCTAGGTGATAAGTTTTACTCAAGTCCAATTTGGTGTCAAACTATGCCTGCATGCTCTGCCAGATCCAAGAAGTGAACTGTGGCCCCCTGCCTGAAACTATAAATAATGGGATTCCATGCAGCCTAACTATCTCATGCTCATACAATTCCGCTAACTTATCCACCTTGTATGTTGTACTGATTAGTAAGAAGTGCGCGGACTTAGTCAACCTGCCCATAATCACCCAAATGCTATCATGATCGCGCTGAGATTAAGGTAATCCACTGACAAAGTCTACGGCAATATGCTCCCACTTCTACTGAGGAATGAAAACTGGTTGTAATAAACCACTGGGTCTCCGATGCTTAGCCTTAACTCGTTGGCATATCCGACACGCTCGAACAAAATCACTAACATCGGTTTTCATCTTGGGCCACAAGAAAAGATGATGCATATCCGCATATATCTTGGTTCAACCTGGACAAACCGTAAAACGTGAGTGGTGAGCCTCCTGAAGTATCTCATCACATATCTCAGCCATCTCAGGCATGAGTTTATCGACTCACTCCACTCTGGATGATAGGAACTCTAAGCCATCTCACTGAACTTCAGATAAAGCTCGTCGGCCTGCTACCCCCAAAGTACTATCTTTATCGACACTGACTTAGTTCTCATCTAACCACAAATAACTACCTCAATAATTGTTGGAATATCTTTTGAAAAAATGTGTCTGTCACCTTGAGTAATGTGTACTCATGTGTCATTTTACATCTCACAATTTCTACGTCTGATCTCCTCTTGCTTAAAGCATCTACCACAACATTAGCCTTTCATGGGTGGTACCCCGATAAGAAATCTTAATCCTTCAAGAAATCTAACCATATCCC
This sequence comes from Stephania yunnanensis, assembly GCA_039657365.1. Taxonomy (NCBI): domain Eukaryota; kingdom Viridiplantae; phylum Streptophyta; class Magnoliopsida; order Ranunculales; family Menispermaceae; genus Stephania; species Stephania yunnanensis. The sequence goes on along the minus strand of CM077583.1, from coordinate 32,362,083 downwards.
CAGTCTCATGTTCAGTTCCTTCTGGGGAATAGGTATTTCAAACTCTTGCACTCTGTGTATAGAGTGAACATCTCACTATATAAGTAATGACACCAAATCTTTAGTGCAAATACTACAACTACTAACTATAAGTCACGTGTTGGGTAGTTCCTCTCATGAATCTTGAGCTATCGGGATATGTAAGCTATCGCTCTACCGTCCTACATCAAAACACAACCCATACCAACCATGGAAGCATCGGTGTTCACATCGAAGCCCTTCCCTGTTGCGTTTTGGGGTTCATACGCAGCGGAGATTATAAAACAATTTTGACAAAAACCCCATTAGGATCCGAATCTAAATCCATTAAAAATGTTCAAATCAAGAAAACCTAATCATACCTCGGTCGCAAAATACCTTTCTGAAGGTTGATCGATCTCTAAGGCGTTGCCAACGACGAATGTCCTCTACCAGCAGTCCACACACGAATGGCGGTCGAGATTCGAAGTGGTAGCTTCAAGAGAATACCAAACCTTTTGTTTCTATCCAAAATAATGCAAAGCGTACCAGAATAAGTCGTTTCTAAAACAAAAATAGAGTTTCGGCCCTTAATCTTCCGTACGTGTGTTATAACATAAAGCGTATATTTATACAACCCTTGTATATAGATGGTTAAGTAAATTACACATATACCCCTACTTAAAGAAGTATAAGTGTAATACACCACAAAGACGTTTCTATCATGAATTTTATCATACAAAATTCATTTTTCTGGACCATCTTAAAATCTCGCAAAACCATTCTTAGTGTGCGATCCAATAGGCTCATACAACGTTGGCAGTGTACCAAAACACATTTTAGTATACAAGTCATAAGCGGCCGCTAGCAAGACATTATGACTACCCAAGTTGTACGAATATCAAATCAATACAAACTAATCGATAGTGTATATAACATCCTTTTGTCACACGATATCCTTTTGATCAAACATAAGGCATGGAATTGTCATCCAACATGTTCAATCGTACTAGTCTCGATCTCTAGGTAGACTTAAAACATCCAAGCGACATTGATCAATATCAATTCACTTAGACTAGGCCTTTTAACAGTCTAACACATCGAGGGATCAACTTGATATCTCTCTTTATATGAGAGGGAAAAATTCTATCTTGATTACACAACTTCATCACATTGCTCAAACAGTAACCAATCACAACCTTTATAATCGTCCGGTTAAAGGCAACGTTTGATTGTGTCAAATCACTATGTTCCTAATTCCATTAAGTCCTTAGTCCTTCTTAAGTATTTAAGAATGTTCTTTACTGCTATCCAGTGACTCTCACCAGGATCTGACTGATATTTGTTTGTAGTGCTCAAAGCATATGATACATTAGGTCGAGTGCATAACATGGCATACATGATAGATCCAATAGCTGATGCATATGGAATCTTTTTCATACGGTCTCGCTCATCATTTGTCTTAGGATGATGAATCTTGCTCAGACTTATGCCATGAGACATTGGCAATAATCCACTTTTAGAGTCTTGCAAACTTAACATATTCAGCACCTTGTCTATGTAAGCACTATGACTTAAACCGATTAACCTCTTAGATCTATCCCTATAGATCATTATCCCTAGGATATATGCAACATCTCCTAAGTCTTTCATTGAGAAACACTTCCCTAACCAAGACTCGACATTCTGCATTGTTGGGATGTCATTTCCAATGAGTAATATATCATCAACATACAGTACCAGAAAAACAACTACACTCACACTGACCTTCTTGTATACACAAGGCTCATCTTCGTTCTTAATTAAACCAAAATCCTTGATTGCTTCATCGAAACGAAGATTCCAACTCTGAGAAGCTTGCTTTAATCCATAAATGGATCTTTGAAGCTTGCATACCTTCCTAGAATTCTCAGGATGTACAAAACCTTCAGGTTGTGTCATATACACATCCTCAAGTAGCTTTCCGTTAAGAAATGTTATTTTTACATCCATTTTCCATATCTCATAGTCATAGTATGCGGCAATGACAATTAAAATTCTTATGGATTTAAGCATGGCTACTGGCAAAAACGTTTCATCATAATCAACACCTTGAGTCTGCCTGAAACCTTTTGCTACAAGTCTTGCTTTAAAATTATGCACTTTGCCATCCATGTCATTTTTCTTCTTGAAAACCCATTTACATCCAATTGTCTTACCACCTTCAGGTAAATCAACTAAGTTCCAAACTTGGTTATCATATATAGATTGTATCTCAGAGTTCATGGCATTTAGCCATTTTCCTGAGTCTGGTCCAGACATAGCCTCCTGATAAGTGGTGGGCTCATTTTGATCCATAAGTAACACATCACGACTATCAGTAATGAGAAACCTGAATCTCTCTGGCTCATGTCTTACCCTACCAAATTTACGTGGGCCTTGTGTCAGTTATGGAGGTTCTACTAGTTCAAAACGTTGTTGAACTTCCAGTAGAGGTTCAGTGTTTATCTGTGATTCTCGAACTTCTTTAAGATTTATTTCTCTCCCACTAGTGTCTTTTGAAATAAACTATTTTTCCATAAAGGCACCATACCGAGCAACAAACACTTTGTTCTTAGCGGGATTATAAAAGTAATATCCTTTTGTTTCCTTAGGATACCCCACAAATAAACACTTGTCAGATTTAGGTGCTAGTTTTTTTAAAACTTGTCGCTTTACGTAAGCCTCAAAACCCAAAATCTTAAGGAATGACAAACTAGGTATCTTCCCGTACCATATCTCATATGGTGTTTTACCAACCACTTTAGAAGGAACTCGATTTAGAGTAAAAGCTGTAGTTTGTAATGCATAACCCCAAAAGGATAATGGAAGATCTACATGACCCGTCGTAGATCGAACCATATCTAATAAGGTTCGATTTCTCCTTTCAGAAACTTCATTCCATAATGGAGTTGTTGGTGCAGTCAATTGGGAGACAATCCCACAATTTCTTAGATGATCATCAAATTCTTGGCTCAAATATTCACCACCTCGATTTGACCGAAGTGTTTTGATAGTTTTACTAAGTTGATTCTGCACTTCATTTTGAAATGTTCGAAACATCTCAAATGATTCAGCTTTATGTTTCATAAGATATATATAACCATATATGCTAAAATCATCAGTAAATGTAATGAAGTACTGATAACCTCCTCTAGACATTGTGTTTATAGGACCGCATACATCAGTATGTATTAGACCCAATAAATCACTTGCCCTTTCACTGTGTCCAGTAAAGGGACTTTTAGTCCTCTTGCCTAGTAAACAAGATACGCACGTTTCATAAGTTTCTAAATCAAATGAATCTACAAGTCCATCTTTATGGAGCTTCGTTATGCGTTTCTTATTTATGTGCCCGAGACGACAATGCCAAAAATAGGTTTGATTCAAATCATTTGACTTAAATCTCTATGTATTTATGTTAAAGACCGGAGTATCAGTGGACCTTTTCATGCTTAGAATAAAAAGACCATCACACAAATCAACATTTGCATAAAATATGTCTTTACGAGAAATGGAACATCTATTATTCGCAATAATAAAATCGAAACCATCCATATCCAAACATGAAACAGAAATGATGTTTTTGCTCAAAGAAGGCACAAAATAACAATTATTTAAAGTTAAAATAAGTCCACTAGGTAAGACTAAGTCATATGATCCAACAACCAGGGGAACAACTCTTGCTGCATTCCCTACACGGATGATGACTTCTCCTTTCTTCAACTTTCTACTTATGGTGAGTCCCTGCACATTTATACAAATGTGAGATCCACATTCGGTATCTAATACCCATGAATCACTAGTAGATAAATTAATTTCAATAACATAAATACCTGTAGTGGTAGCCGCACTACCCTTTTTCTTCTTTCGATCTTCCAGATAGAGTTTGCAATTTTTGAACCAATGTCCAGGTGCATAAAAGAAATGGAAATTTTCTTCCATTTCTTTTGGGTGTTTTGAAGCAGGAACTTGACTTGTTCCACAGGCTTTGCGACAGGTGCAACAGCAGCCTTGACAACTTTAGCCTTGCCTTTGCCTTTCTTTTTCATTCCCTTTCCCTTTTGGACCATCAACAAATTACTATAGGGTTTCTTGATATTTTGTTCAGCAGTTTTGAGCATCAAATGTAACTCTGAAATTGATTTCTTCATATTATTCATATTGTAGTTCATCACAAATTGTGAGTAACTATCTGGTAATGAATTAAGGATCAAATCTGTAGCCAACTCTTGGCTTATGGGAAATTCGAGTCTATCAAGCTGGTCAACATAGCCCTTCATCTTCAGAACATGAGGACTAACTGACGCACCCTCAGTCATCTTGCAAGAATGTAGGTTCTTAACTGTCTCGAACCTTTCTTGCCTAGCTTGTTGTTGGAACATTTCCTTCAGAGTTACGGCCATGTCGTAGGCGTCCATTTGTTTCGTGTCCTTCTCAAGTTCAGGAACCATGGTTGCCAGCATAATACATGCAACATCAGTAGAATCGTTGACATGCTTATTATGCGCATCCTTCACAGCTTTCGTAGCATTGGTTGGTAGGTCCTAAGGGATTTGAGCATCTAGGACATACAACTTGCGTTCATGCTTGAGAACGATTCTCAAGTTTCTAAACCAGTCAAGAAAGTTAGTCCCAGATAGCTTATCCTTCTCAAGGATGGATCGAAGTGACAGGGGATTATTGTTACTTGAACAGGCCATTGATCTACAATAAAGATTATGCAAAGTTTATTTTAGTATAGAGGAATAGACTCCCACTAAATTAACAACCCTCCTAAAACATATTGTTTATTTAGGGGACTAAAATCCATATTTCACCTAATTCTATGACAAATTTATGGCATGAAACACAGAACTAGATTATTTAGGTAGGTAACAGTTACTAATTACATCTTATGTAATTTTAGATACTTTTATGAGATACGGGACATCTTATGTCTTAGCATGTTTTTTATCTCATCATGTGCCTAAAGCTCAAAGCTATTTTGATAGCTATATTAAGTCGAACAATTTTAAACATTTAGGTAACTCTTACCCAACTTGTCTCACCAAGATAAAACAATACACCCAGCTATGGCTGAAATTATGTTAGTATGATCGAGACCTTGACAAGTGTTTAAAATGGATGGCACGAGACTTAAAATTTAATAAGGAATTTTATTATGTTTTAGTGATTTTATGTAAACAATGAAATATCATATATTTTATTGATTTGTTCAATCACTAAACTATTTGAAAAAAAAAACTTATATTGTTCACTAATAAAAGAATTTCCGTGCGCTAGGATTAGTTAGATTTGGCGGTCCCATTGGCCGGGGCCGGCCAATGGGCGGTGGTTCCACCGACCTGGCCAATGAATCTGGGGTACAGGGGGCGCAAACCCTAGTTAGTTTTTTTTTTTTTTTTTTAGGAAACAAATTTCAATTTTGAAAATTAAAATTCGCTTTAAAAAATCATGTTTTTCGTTGATTTCATTATCTCAAATTTACCCCTTAATTTATCAGAAATTAAGTCAATTAAAATATTTTTAATTAACCCGGGCCCACATCTAACTAATCATCTTATCCTAATCTAATTAGGACTTAAGATATTTGAATCCTAGTATATCACCAATAACAGAATTTTCGATATTTATCTCCTATCCAATAGGGATAATGAAACCGGTTTTGCTAATATCTCCTAATCTAATTTGTTATGTATCTCTTATCAAATAGAAAATTCATAACAAAATAGATATAACGAGATAAATAAATAATTTCAAAAAATAATTATTTGCAATTTCGATCCTCATCCAAATAATCACAAGCATGTATTTGAATCATGAACTACTATCCCAATCGAACCTAATCATATTAGATTCGAATTAATATTCAGACTTATACGATTTAAGAAACTTAAATCAATGTAACCTAAATATGCATACTGAATTACAAAGATTTCATCCATACATCAATACACAAAAAATAAAGTTTATACCTAATGGTGTCATGGATCAAAGAACACGAAATTCAATTCATTAAAATTATTTGAATTAACCTAACATGGTTATTAGCATGTACGAAATTGATTTCAATTAAATCACAATTATGCGTATCATATACACAAACATGATAATAAATCTCATAGAAAACTTTTGCATATCATATATACATCAACTATTAATATGCTTTCAATCATATATCATGTATATATCAGAAGAAAACATGCAATGAATTTAATGGAATCGAACTCGATGGCTCTGATACCACTGTTGAGTTTTGGGGTTCATACGCAGCTGAGATTACAAAACAATTTTGACAAAAACCTCAACAGGATTCGAATCTAATTCCATTAAAAACGTTTAAATCAAGAAAACTTAATCATACCTTGGTCGCAAAATACCTTTCTAAAGGTTGATCGATCTCTAAGGCGCTGCCAACGACGAACGGCCTCTAACAGCAGTCCACATGCGAACGGCGGCCAAGATTCGAAGTGTTAGCTTCAAGAGAATACCAAACCTTTTTATTTCTCTAGGTAGACTGAAAACATCTAAGTGACATTGATCAATATCAATTCACTTAGACTAGGCCTTTTTAACAGTATAACACATCGAGGGATCCACTAGATATCTCTCTTTATATGAGAGGGATAAATTCTATTTTGATTACACAACTTCATCACATTGTTCACACAATAACCAATCACAACCTTTATAATCATCCGGTTAAAGACAACGTTTGATTGTGTCAAATCACTGTGTTCCTAATGTTGAAGTCTCTCATAATCTCAAGTCAGAGGACTGAAAAAATATACCTATCATGAGAAACAACTATGACTTAATCCATGTGATGTTCTCATACCGGGTTGATCCAATACTTTGTTCCTTAACAAGTACTCATGATCTTGATCCGTATCCCTATACGTATAATCATCATATGATCATCAATCAAGACTCACACTAATCTTAATTCATTATAGTTCTCAGTATAATGATCGACTATGGACATTTAGGATATTTCTGTAAATACCCATGAATCTTATTATAATGTAAACATGAAGAATTAATTATAATAAATAGCAAATGAAATCCTCTATTTTATTAACTAAAAGTATTCATAAGGACAGTTAATGGATTGACCAAGGGCACATGCCCCAACATTCCCCATCTCTAGTAGCACTAACACTGGAGTTGTAGACAGTTGTTCCTTCAAAGTCTTGAAGGCCTGGTCAAAACTATCATTTCACTGTAACTTGACTTCCTTATTTATTAACTATATCATTGGTGCAGCAATCCTAGAGAAATCCTGCACAAAGCACCGATAATATCATGTCAGTCCCAAAATGTTGCGGATGTCTATCACTGATTTCGGTGTAGGGCAATCAATCACTGCTCTAATCTTAACTGAACCTAGTGACACTCCGCAAGCTCCGACGATATGTCCTAGAAATTCAACCTCTATATGACAAAACTCGTACTTATTGAATTTGGCTTACAGTCTATGCTCTCTCATAGTCTGCAATATCGTCATAAGGTGCCTTTTATGATCCTCAATAGTCATTAAATATATGAGAATGTCATCGATGAGTACTATCGTGAATCAGTACAAATACTCCCTCAATACTTCGTGCATCAAATCCATGAACATCGACAAGGTATTCGTCAACCCAAAGGAATGACGGTGAATTGGAAGTGCCCATATCTCATGTAGATGGCATTCTTCTCCCTATCCCCATCTCTACTCCTAACCTAGTGATAGTCGAGTCTCGAGTCGATCTAGGAGAACCAATATACCTTTCTTAACTGATCAAGTAAAGTCGTTGATGCGAGGAAACAGGTACTTGTTCCTCGCAGTGACTCTATTCAACTATCTATAGTCTATGTAAAGTTGTAAGTTGTTGTCCTTATTCTTGACAAACATTATTAGCGCGCCCATATTGATATACTTAGGTGAGCGAGTCCCAGTCATAATTACTTATCAAGCTAGTTCCTTAACTCCTCAAGCTCTCTCGGTGCCATCCTATACGATAGAATCGATATCAGTTTGGTCCCCAAGACCAAGTCTGTAATGAAGTCGATATCTCTTATCAGGGGTAATTCAGGTATATCATCAGGAAAATTGTCTGAAAACTCACATAAAACTTATACCTCCTCAATCCTGGTCTCAACTATCCATGACGTACTCATAACACTGGCAAAAGTCTCAACGTCTGTACTCGTGGCCATTCTGCCTTCGGTAATCGATAACGCAATCGATCCCCTTAGAAAATGAACTCTGCTCGATCTCTGGGCACTCCCCTGGTAGCTACCATACTATGCCACCATGTGTTAGCCTCTTCAAACAACGACTTAGAATATATCATCACTCTCACCTACTCGGAGTAGCCAATGAGTCTTCTCATTGCTCTTTATGAACTTCCTTATTACCCCAGATTCGTGTCATCATAGAATTCAGTCAGTCTATCCATCTAAAACTCATGCGATTGTCTTGCCTCGGCTATCACTCTAGTACTAGTCTTTGTGGACGTGAGTGGCACTATCTCTAGCTGAGTAAGAGGTGTAAGTAGTATTTTCCCTGTCTATACTGGTACAATCTCCGCATTAATTGGAGTTGACAGCGCGATGGAGTCACTAGAGTGGCCTGTACAGTAAGTGCACTCCCCTATACGTCTAAGCTACCATTGATACTGCTAGCCTCAGACTGATCGGTTATCGTGATCCGCAAAGAAGGCGAATTCTCGATCAGTTTATACTTATCTGTAATAATATAATATAGTACATTAAATAGCATATATAATTCAGATTTTTAAATTCCTTAACTTTCCTCACTTTCCAACTAAGACACTAAGTCAGGATCATAGGGTTCCACTCTAAGTTCCAACCATGTCCTAACTCTATTTTTGTTTTGTGTCTTATCCTTGTTGTTGGTTAGTCAATATTGACACCTAACTCTTATCTAACGTGATGCTCTGATACCAATTGTGACATCTCTAGTTCCTCATAAACTAGGCCCCGCCCAGCTTAAACCTACATGGACCGTGCCTCGCAAAGTCAACGCAGACCTAGTCAGCCTTCCTATCCATCGATATAAATGCATTCATAATTTTAAATTGAGTTGTCAGTATTTTGCAAGTTTACAAGTTAGCGGAAGCAATTGATAACTTAAATAACGAAACATGTAAGAAAATAAAGAGTCGGACATGTTGGGTTTTGGGGATCAAGCGCAGTTGAAGTTTTTCGATACCTTTTCGAATATCTCCGAACAAAGAGCCTATCAATTCTATTAAAATGATGTACCAATAGGGAAAAATCATACCTTAACAAGATAACTCTATGTCTACCTTATTTAGTGTTGATCGATTCCTTCAAGAGCTGCCAGAGACTAATATCCACTATCAGAAATCCACACATGAACGAACGATCACGATCCGTAGTGCTATCCCAGAAATTTCTAGGAAAAAAATTCTCACAAAAATTTTCTAGAAAAATCTCTACAGTAAATATGACCATAATGTCTTATTTATAGTATAATAGGTCAAGTTGTATAAGAACTTCATCTCCTTGTCACACTCCAAATAGAGTCTTAGATAAAGTCCAATTATAAAAAGGATAGAGTCATAGATAATCTAAAATTACTAATCCAACAAGAGTTGCAATTTATCTAAAACCCAAATAAGTGTTAAAGTTATGCTATAATTCCAATTAGAGTCCTATTCAAAATAGGATTTACCAAGAGACGATTTCTAGTCATACTAGAAATGTAGGAGAGTTTTGAATCCTAGTTAAACTATGATACTTAATGAGAATCTTCAAAATGAATTTTATCAAAATAGAATTTATCAACCTAGACAATATTAAATTGCGCAAATCTATTCTTTATGTGCGACCTAATAGGTTCATAAAATTTTGGCAGAGAACCAAAACCCTTTTTCGACACATAAATCATAAGTGGCCTCTAGTAAAACATTATGACTACCGAAGTTTCACAAAGATAAATAAATCAATACAACCTAATAGAAATTGTATATCATATCCCTTTGTCATACGATATCTTTTAATTGAATATAAGACATGGAATGTCATCCTTATAGTTCAATCTACTAGCCTCGATCCCCGAGTAGACTGAAGTTGTCAAGTGACATTGATCCAATCAATTCACTAGATATGGCCATTCATTAGTCTAACATAATGAGGGTCCTAATGGATATCTCTCTATAAAAGAGAGGGACAAATCTTATCTTGATCACACAATTTCCACACATTAGTCGAACAATAACCAATCATAATCTTTATGATCATTTAGTCAAACACGATGTTTGATTGTGTCAAATCATTATGCTCCTAATGTTAGAGTCTCTAGTGATCTCAAGTCGAATGACTAAATGATATAACTCTCATGAGAATCACTTATGACATTAACCATGGAGTGTTCTTATAGCGGGTCAGTCCAACATCTGTTCCTAACATATACTCATGATGTTGAGGTTTACGTAAAACACATCTTATTCCAACCAAACAATCCTGTGAATCGAGGTCATGGCTCCGGTAGCTAACCAACAACCATTCCATCAGAGAAACCATCCTAACTTACTTGGCCCTCGGACACTCATATTGGAGTCGATATTCCAAGAAAAGTAAGGTAGTGCAATAGAAATAAAATATGAAGCTTATTAAATTATTGTACATTTCCTAGTTGGTTTTACGTACCTCAGATCCACGCTAACACAAGCTCTCACGGTTTTTACACGCATCGCAATCAACTCCTCAATGCCCGACTCTAGCTAGCTAGGTACCTGGTATCCATTTTGATTGGTTATATAAGTGTTAGAGTTAATACGTTGTGTTTACCATCATTGTTGCTAATGTAGTTTAATTGTAGTCTAACTTGCACATTTGTAATCTTACACTTAGTGTTCTTAGTATTTAGCTTTTAGGATTTGTATTGTGTGAGCAATGTAAATTAACATATTGATGCGAAACAATCCCATTTTGTGACTTACAAACCATTTCAAGTCAGTTTGGGGTATACTCGCTCCTTTTATTCATTTCAAGTCCTCAGTAGGCACTTAACTAGGCCAAAAGTGTCCAGACTTGTTTAATATTGTTCGCAAACTTTATTAATTATTTTTGATGTTATTGAACCATTTAGGATCATTAGAAGCCATTTCAAGTTGGTTCAAAACATTAGTTTGAAAAATAGTCCTTAAGAGACTTCAAAATAATTACTAGAAAGTTAGTTTTCCTACAACTTGAAAACTGACTTAAAAATAAATAGAATTTCCTAAAATTCTAGAAGTTGGTTCCTTGAATTTTAAACACTTCAACCCAAGGTTTTCAAGTAAAAAAAATATCATTTATAAACCTAAAATCTCAATTTGCAACTCCAACTGAGATTTCAAGTCCTTATTTGTTATGAGATTTTTAATTGAAATGCGACTTGAAAAATAAATTAGACATGCCGAAAAATTACGAAAATCAATTGACACCTTCACTATGATCTAATATCTAATTTTGAAGGTTTTTGTCCAATCTTGATATCATTTTATGCCCTGAATATGCTTAAACTCATTTCAGCTCAAAGTCACAAAAATGTCATCCCCACAGATAAACTCTGATTTTCAGCCAGCTTTTGACAAATTAAATGACTTCATTCTTGAAATCTAATGATTCTATTTGTTGTTCTTTCTTTAAGCTTTCCAACGATATGCGAAGCATCAAAATCTGAGTTAAAACGAATGAAATATGACCATTTTATTATTAAAATCGTCAAATTGGACCGAAGCTACCCATAACGTGGAGTGCACTCCAGGGTTGGGCATAGCTGCAAAAATGCAATTTTACACTTTTAAATCACCCAAAACTCATTCCTCAAGCTCCAGTCCTACCATAGCCCTGAAACTCGGTTAAATACATTTTTGGGCAATTCAAAAAACATCAGAACATCATTAAACATCATCAATAGGATTAATTAATCATGTATTTCCATTAGAACTATTCAAGAACATCAATACCAAAACTTCATTCAAAAATTGATTCAATCCTTATGAAGGTGTTGTCCAGAGTTTTAAACATCTTTAACAATCAAATACACACATTTTATAAATGACATTAACAATCAAAATCAAGATCACGAAACCACATTTGAATCAAAAGAATTAGTTTATATGCTTACCTTGGGTTAGATTCTTATTGCAAGCTTTCTCTTCCTGGCTTTAGTTACTCCAATTGGGTCTTATCTTTCCTCGAATTCTCAGCAACAATGGTGTCATAATCACTTTTATCTCTCAAATATTGAAGTTCTGAGGTTCGAGATGAGAAATTTATGCTAAGTCCTCCTTATATATCTTGGCTCATACTAACTCACAGCTATTGATCAAACTAGTTTTAAGATTTCTAGGAACATCCAATAATTAATCTATAACATCTAATTCATGCACCCTTAGATGTCCACTAAGTCATTCTAGGGTTTTTCATTTCTGATAAGTCAATATTTATAAGTTTTTAGTAGTTTATTTTAGTATATTTAATTATTAAAAGTATTTAAAATATATATTTAATGATATTTTTTGGTCATTTTTAGGTGAAACAGAGTGCGCGGTTGAATTAGTGGGGAAAAAATACTCATAATGAAGTATTTACTTGCAGTAATCGGATGCCGAACAGTTTGCCTCAAAATACGCATTGTGCGGTGTGTCGAATAGCCGATAGGATATTTAAGCCAATAAGGTGATGCCACGTCAACGTGAAAAGCCACTCTGGACCAATCATACGATGCCACGTGAACGTTCTGCTAACAATTGATTCATCCGGACGATTTCCACCAATCCAGCGTCGCCATGTCAGCACTGCAATTCCAGCAACCAATGAGGAGATGCCATGCGTCACCACGTCACCAGAGAAGCCACATCACCTGCAAGACATTTCTCTGCGCTTCAGCAATCAGTCGATCTGCCTCGAGATTTGTGCCCGCACAGACTCCCAGATTTTCGTTGTATTCGCGCGAATTCTTCTTCCACGGTTCTTTGTCCACGTGGCATTCACTCATTTGTCCAACGCGTAACGTTGAGGTGTTTCGGCCAATCACACACGGACACGTGGCGCTGACTCACCTCTCACACAGTAAGCACCACATATTTCGACGTATCACGCGGCGACAACTCAATGGCGGTGACAGGGCGATCCAATGGCGTTCCGACATGTTGCGCAACAACAGAAAAATAGTCAATCGGTTATTTACACGTGGCAGAGTCCGATTTTTTATGTAAAAACACCCGTACGATGTTCCTCGACGCACAAGTCACGTCCCTAACCCCTAAGATTAGTATCCGAGTCCAATTTGGAGTACTTTTATATATTAGGAACATAGGTATTATTAGAAAAACAATTAATTAGTATTTTTTTAGAGATCAATTATTATTTTTGGTAGTGATTTTTGAAGAAGATGTCCGGCTAATCAATTTCTTTCCTAAGTCGAAGGAGAAGCAAGTCGGGATCATGGATTCCAAGCATATTATGTGAGATCTTTTATTTTATTATTTAATTAACTTAATTTCTCCTATTTCATTGTTGCTGATTTAATGATTATGATTTAGATCTAAGGTATGTATGAGGCTTCTGCATGCTTTTAGATGGACAATCTATTGTTATTTGGAATATTAGTATCCGTGACATTGTGCTTTTAGACCAATAAAGTAACAAACATTCACCCGTTTGCCGTAAAACCCTTTCGGTTCTTGAATGTGCAACAATTGAATCTAGGTTAAATCGGTAGTGGTTGCGACCCAGTTATTTAGGATCAGTGTTCCCATAGATCTATATTACTGCGGTTAGTGTGTTAAACCTGATTTGCGAATGTCTAGGGTTATACATTAATTAGGGAAATAGTTAGTGGCGAATGTCCTGGCTATCGAGATTAGGGGAACTAGGAATTTCTGGCGGATGTCGATTTTCTATAGCTAATCTAGGAGAATTTAAATTAATAATTGTTTGGGAAAGATTGAGGACGATTGAATGATATTGAATCTTGATTCTGATTTGTGGAACTAGAGATTTAGGTGCTAATTAATTATTAATTAATTGTCTTAGAAATTAGTTTAGTTATTTTATTTATTTAGTTTAGATAGATTGGTTAGTTAAATTAATATTTATTTTAAAACCTCGATTTTCTTTTTTTGTTGTTTTAACCTAAAAAAGACAATCAGTCTCTGTGGGATCGACTCTTTGCCACCATTCTACAAAATAGTTGGTTTAGGAAACTTTACTTTATTAACGTGTTCGCGCGCATCAATTTCTTAGATCGCTAAGATCATCTCTAGGTTCATAAGTGATAAGTCAGTATTTTTATATATTTATTAGTCTATTTTAGTATATTTAATTATTGAAAGTATTTAAAATATATATTTAATTATATTTTTTTGGTCATTTTTAGGTGAAACGGAGTGCACGGTTGAATTCGTGGTGGAAAATACTCAAAATGGAGTATTTACTTGCAGTGATCGGATGCCGGACAGTTTGCCTCGAAATACGCGTTGTGCGGTGGGTCGAAAAGCAGACAGGGAGTTCCAGCCAATCAAAGCACGCCAAATCAGCGAGAAAAGCTCCTCTAGACCAATCAGACGCTGACATGTGGACGTCCAAGAAAAAGCACGTCGGATTTCCACCAATCTACCGCAGCCACGTCACCCAAACGAGGCACCGCCACCAACCACGGTCCGCCATGTGTTGCCACGTCATCAAAGAGCGCCGCGTAAGCCAACGAATCCACGTCACTCGCGAGCAGTTTTCCTTGCGTTTCGAATCGTCGATCCGCCTCGAGATCCGTACTCAAACAAACTCCCGAGATGTTCGCCGTATTCGCGCGAATTCTTCTTACGCAGCTTCTTCGTCCACGTGGCGCGTTCCCATTAGCCAACCGCGTCACGCATGGGGTCTTCTCCAATCATACGCGCCACGTGGAGATGAGTCAAGACACACAAAATAGAAAGCGCGGATATTCGGCGAATTACACGGCGACAAATCGGCGCGGTGACAGAGGCGGTCCAATCCGGTGCGGACACGTGGCGAGTCGGTTTTTCAAGCCAAAAACATCACTACGATGCTCCTCGACGCACGAGTCACGTACCTAACCCCTAAATCTAGTATCCGAGACCAATTTGGAGTATTTTTATATATTAGGAACCTAGGTATTATGAGAATAGGAATTAATTAGTATAATTTTAGATTAGTTTTTAATATAGATTTTTGAAGATGATGTCCGGCTAATCAATTTCTTGCCTACGTCGAAGGGGAAGCAAGTCGGGATCATGGATTCAAAGCATATTATGTGAGATCTTTTTATTTTATTATTTAATTAATTTAATTTCTCTTATTTCATTGTTGTTGATTTAATGATTATGATTTAGATCTATGGTATGTATGTGATCAATGCATGCTTTTAGATTGACAATCTATAGTTATTTGGAATATTAGTATCCATATAATTGTGCTTTTAGACCAATAAAGTAACAAACATTCACCCGTTTGCCGTAAAACCCTTTCGGTGTTTGAATGTGCAACAATTGAATCTAGGTTAAATCGGGAGCGGACGCGATCCGGTTATTTAGGATTAGTGTTCCCATAGATCTATATTACTGCGATTAGTGTGTTAAATCTGATTGGCGGATGTCTAGGGTTATACATTAATTAGGGAAGTAGTTAGTGGCGGACGTCCTGACTATCGAGATTAGGGAAACTAGGAATTTCTGGCAGTTGTCGATTTTTTATAGCTAATCTAGGAGAATTAAATTAATATTTTTTCGGGAAAGATTAAAGACCATGATTGTCATTGAATCTTGATTCTGATTTGTGGAACTGGAGATTTAGCTATTATTTATGCATTAATTAAGTATTAATTAATTGGTTTAAAAGTAGTTAGTTATTTTATTTAATTAGTTTAGTTAGATTAATTAATATTTATTTGAAAACCCTCATATTTAGTTAACTTAGAGTAACTCAAGTCCTGCGGATTCGACCCCGTATTTACCACTACTACACCCTTGTGGTTGGTAACTCTTTTACGGGTTATATTTGGCACGCACGATACGCGTCAAATTTTGGCGCCGTTGCCAGGGACTTAGTATTTACTCTGAGTTTAGGTGTTAGTTAGTTATATTAATTATTTTTAACATTAGTTTAATTAATCTATTTATCTTGTTAGTTGGTTTAGGTAGATTAGTAGTCTTTTTTACGTTTTTTTTATTACGTTTATTTTTTTCTTTCGTTTTTAGTTTCTTTTTTTTTACTTTTTACGTTTATTTTTCTTTATTTTTTTGTTTACTTTTTTTACGTTTTTAGTTTCTTTAGGTTTTTAGTTTCTTTTTTTTTTACTTTTTACGTTTTATTTTTTATTTTTTTTATTTTTTGTTCTGTTTACTTTTTTTTATTTACGTTTTTAGTTTCTTTTTTTTATTCTGTTAGTTTATTTACGTTTTTTTATTTTTTTATTTTTTTATTCCTTTACTATTTTACTTTGTTAGTTAGATTAGTAACTATTTTTTTTTCTTTTCTTTATTAGATTACTTTGTTTATTTATTTATTTATTTATTTTTCTTATTTTATTTTGTCTGTCTAGTCCCTTGCTCTTTACATGTATGCAGGCAATATGTCGATTTCCACTGACCAGAAACTTGACCGATTACTCTCCGTAATGGAACACTTCTTCTCCTCTTGTAAAGTGCAAGTCAACCCCGACATGGACTCCTCCTACCTCCATAATTATGGTCGATACGAAGATTCACATTATTATAATGTGAATGGGGTAGGTATGCCACAAAATAGATATCAAAATATTAACATGAATTCTTTTGTGCAACAGGTCGAGGTTTGCGAAATTTGTGGAGATTATTCTCATTCCGCACATAATTGTCCATATAATCCACAGTATGAGAATTACCACTACTCTAGCTATGCACCGCCACAACCTGACTTCTCTTGACTCATGTCACACATTCAAGCTCCTCAACATGAACGAAATCAACGGTGTCGCCAAAGCCTCTCCTTGAACGATATGATGATGCAAGTGATGGAAAGTTTGCCTGAAAATTGGCGAACTCGCAATGAGATTCAAAATATCGATTTCAGTTTGCCAGCCTTGACGGACGTGCAAACTTCCTTCACTTTTACCCCAGAGGAGGATGTGAGTGATGATACGTTGACAAATCTTGAGGTGAGAGAGGATATACAGCCGGAAGACTATGTGATGGAAATATCAAAGGAATGTGAAGTCTTTCAAATTGAGCCCGAGATTGTCATTGCCTTAAATGAGGGAGAAAATGAGATGAAAATTGATGTCGATTCAGACAAGCCGGAGATGCAGCAGATAGAGAGCAAGGAAGACCAACCTTCGGTGTTGGTACGACCACCCACCCTCCCATGCACATATGGTACACCTTATAGGGGGTGGAAGTAAGGGAGCGTTTGCAGATCTTCTACGTTGTCGACACCTTTGTGTTGGGCGATCCTGATACGATTGATTCATTCGTGTTGGAAGTTCCGGATGAGCTCCTAAATCTGAAAGAGGGCGTGCATGCTTCATTGCCCAATTACGTAGATGCGCCATTCGTTGTCGACATCTCTAAATGAGAGGGCATCACGTGATCAATCATCCTAAGTCTAGCCAAAGACTTAAAATAAAGGCGGCTCGTTGTGAGGCAGCCCAACTTTATTTTTATTTTATTTTATTTATTTCTTGCATTTATTTTCGTTTTAGTTTTTTTTTTTTTTTTTTTTTTTTTTTTAATAGCACTCTAATTTGGTTCCTTTATTTTTACAGGTGATAGAGGGTTAAAGCGTTAAGTTTTGTAGGTTTGACTTTGAATTACATTTTTAACATAATTTGAGCATTATTATTTTTTAGGAATTAACATGTTTATAGGATTTTAGGTGTTTTGAGACTTGGTTGGATATACCTAACTTAAGTCGCTGCATCTGTGGCAGGTTTTTGAGTAGACCCAAAACCCTAAATTTCATTCCATCATCTTGTTGATTTCACCCTTAGTTGACGGACTTCGGGCTCGCAAGACTTGGTATGGCAACTTTTTTAGAAGCAAGTACATCCAACTCTAATTGATTGTGAAAGAAAAAATGAATCGGCATATAGTTTGCTCTAAAACTCGTATCACATATTCCTTTAAAGTACCAAGTCTATTTAACTTTTTATATATATCTCCTATGTCATCGAACATTATTTGATTGCTTAAGCCTCTATAGTAGGGTTATTGTCAGTTGATTAGAAGTATCTTCACCTTGCTTGTTCGTTAGTCACCCACATATGAGAGGTTTTGTGCATTCACCAGTTTTTTTGATACTTTTTATTATGCATGCATTTGTATCATTTTCTAATCCCTGTTCTTCTTCACCACCGTCATTTTCTTTTTGTCATATGGTTGCCTTGACTTGTTTTGAACCTTGGGGACAAGGTTCGGAATAAGTTTGGGGGTGTTTTAGGGATTGTGGATTGTTTTGGATGGATTTTTTGCGAAAGACCGCAGGTGAGATCGTTTAATTTTTTTTTATTATGCGGTTATATACGGATATTGGATGGTAATGGTGGTGTTTTATATCATTTCTTTCATTTCTTTCATTTCTTATCCATTCACATTTCATTCTCATATCATTAGGAATTGATACACTTTCATGTATATATTTAGAATGTTTTATTTATTTAGAGTCACCCGAAACTTTGTTCATGCCTTTGGTTGTGGGTGAGTAAATTACAGTTGCCTTTTTAACTTGAAACTTGAAAAAAATTAGGAGAAACATTTAATCAAGTTCGTAGCTCTGCATTTTTATGATTTCATGATTAGAGACTTAGATGATGGTTGGACTTAGTGCTAGATAACGAAAATGAGTAAACGGTCAAATTTATGCAAGTTGTATTGTTTTAACCCACATTGGGGGATTCGCTTGATTATAGTGAAAGTGAGAAGTACTAACAGGAGTTTTATTAGTGTAGAGTGTCCTACAAGTTTCCACAGGAAATGGAGCAGGGAAACTTGTGGTGGGAAAAAGCGAGAAAAGCGGTCCGCAGGAAATGGAGCAGGGATCGTACTACTTGAAAAAAAGAAACAAATTTGGAGGAAAAAAAATAATAAAAAAGAAAATAAAAATGAATGAAGGCGGAAGTTGTGAAACTCCTCGAATAAAAGATTAAGTTCGAGTGCTTTCACTATATTAAGTAAGATTTTGAACTTGCGTGGTTTAATTGTATAGACCAATAAAACTTGTGATTAGTTGATGGCATTTGTATTGACCGATTCTATGTTTTGAAACTGAGATCTTAATTGTGTTTGAGTTGTGAAACTTGACATATCATAACTCTGAAATTTTCTAAGTTTCTTGTTAATTCGGTGACTATGTAAACCTAAGGAACTCTATGAATTTGGGTCGGGTATAGGATTAGTCGAGTCAGTGCGTTATTATATTAGGAGTCTAGTTTAGTTTGTGTTGTCATTTACACCTTTGCTCGGGACGTGCAAAGTCTTAAGTTTGGGGGTATTTGATAAGTCAGTATTTTTATATATTTATTAGTCTATTTTAGTATATTTAATTATTGAAAGTATTTAAAATATATATTTAATTATATTTTTTTGGTCATTTTTAGGTGAAACAGAGTGCACGGTTGAATTCGTGGTGGAAAAATACTCAAAATGGAGTATTTAATTGCAGTGATCGGATGCCGGACAGTTTGCCTCGAAATACGCGTTGTGCGGTGGGTCGAAAAACAGACAGAGAGTTCCAACCAATCAAAGCATGCCACATCAGCGAGAAAAGCTCCTCTAGACCAATCAGACGCTGACATGTGGACGTCCAAGAAAAAGCACGTCGGATTTCCACCAATCTACCGCAGCCACGTCACCCAGACGAGGCACCGCCACCAATCGCGGTCCGCCATGTGTTGCCACGTCATCAGAGAGCGCTGCATCAGCCAACGAATCCACGTCACTCGCAAGCAGTTTTCCTTGCGTTTCAGAATCTGTCGATCTGCCTCGAGATCCGTGCTCAAACAAACTCCCAGATGTTCGCCGTATTCACGCGAATTCTTCTTACGCAGTTCTTCGTCCACGTGGCGCGTTCCCATTAGCCAACCGCGTCACTGCATGGGGTCTTCTCCAATCATACTGCGCCACGTGGAGATGAGTCAGCACACACAAAATAGGAAGCGCGGATATTCGACGAATTACACGGCGACAAATCAGCGGCGGTGACAGAGGCGGTCCAATCCGGTGCAGACACGTGGCAGAGTCGGTTTTTCAAGCCAAAAACATCACTACGATGCTCCTCGACGCACGAGTCACGTACCTAACCCCTAAATCTAGTATCCGAGACCAATTTGGAGTATTTTTATATATTAGGAACCTAGGTATTATGAGAATAGGAATTAATTAGTATAATTTTAGATTAGTTTTTAATATAGATTTTTGAAGATGATGTCCGGCTAATCAATTTCTTGCCTACGTCAAGGGGAAGCAAGTCGGGATCATGGATTCAAAGCATATTATGTGAGATCTTTTTATTTTATTATTTAATTAATTTAATTTCTCCTATTTCATTGTTGTTGATTTAATGATTATGATTTAGATCTATGGTATGTATGTGATCAATGCATGCTTTTAGATTGACAATCTATAGTTATTTGGAATATTAGTATTCATATAATTGTGCTTTTAGACCAATAAAGTAACAAACATTCACCCGTTTGCCGTAAAACCCTTTCGGTGTTTGAATGTGCAACAATTGAATCTAGGTTAAATCGGGAGCGGACGCGATCCTAAGTTATTTAGGATTAGTGTTCCCATAGATCTATATTACTGCGATTAGTGTGTTAAACCTGATTGGCGGGTGTCTAGGGTTATACATTAATTAGGGAAGTAGTTAGTGGCGGACGTCCTGACTATCGAGATTAGGGGAACTAGGAATTTCTGGCGGTTGTCGATTTTTTATAGCTAATCTAGGAGAATTAAATTAATATTTTTTCGGGAAAGATTAAAGACCATGATTGTCATTGAATCTTGATTCTGATTTGTGGAACTGGAGATTTAGCTATTATTTATGCATTAATTAAGTATTAATTAATTGGTTTAAAAGTAGTTAGTTATTTTATTTAATTAGTTTAGTTAGATTAATTAATATTTATTTGAAAACCCTCATATTTAGTTAACTTAGAGTAACTCAAGTCCTGCGGATTCGACCCCGTATTTACCACTACTACACCCTTGTGGTTGGTAACTCTTTTACGGGTTATATTTGGCACGCGCGACACGCGTCAATAAGATTACTCATTTCACTTTAGACATGTTAATTGCTATTATATTTTATTTGAAGACTTTATGTAAAGTACCTCAATCCCACTTGATCAAATAAGTCTAGTTAACTTAGCCTATAATTTGTTTAACTTAGGTGTTTTTTATACATCACATTAAAACCTAAGTTATTGTCTAATCTAAAATTATACCAATATATCATATACCTGACTATGCACACATTCATAAGCGAACCTCGACCGAAAGTCTTCTTTGATGGAGAAATAGATAATCAACATTGTTCATTAGATATAGGTAAATAATATACAACATCAAACGAATATAAAATACCTCGGTGTCAACTCCCGAGAGTTGACCAAGTACACCACTTCATCATAAGTCCCCGTTTGAGTCATGTAGTGATACGTGACACGATTTAGAAATTTAGGGTCGTTACAACTCATCAGTTAGAAGGTGACATATAGACATATATATATATATATATTGTTGAAGGTAAAGTATTTCTATAAGGTTCTCACCATCCAACTCCTAGGGCCGACATCGTTTAGTTTTTAGGGGATATCTACCAGACTATCACTTACCAAAGGTAGAAAGATCACAAGTTTGGTTATGAAGACCTTTGCTAGTGTATCGAGTACATCAGAGGGAGCATATATTTAAATTAGAGGTACCGATTGTTAGTGAGTATTCGGATGTGTTTCCCGATGATCTAATTGGATTATAATCGCCGAGATAGATTAAATTTGTTATAGACTTGGTCCCAAAGACCAAACCGATATCGGTTCCGCCGTACAGGATGGCACCGAGAGAGCTCGAGGAGTTGAGGACCCAGCTTGATGAATTGTTATGATTGGGATTCATTCACATAATTATATTGTTTTGAGGCGCCCTAGTACTATTTTCAAGAAGAAAAATGACAGTTTACGACTATGCACAAACTACAGACAACTGAATAGAATCACCATGAGGAATAAGTACTCATCCTCGCATTCAAGAATTGTTTGATCAGCTGAGAGGGGCACAATGTTTCTCCAAGATCAACTTGAGGTCGGACTACCACCAACTCATAATTAGATATTAGGATAGGGAGGAGACTGCCTTCCGCACAAGATATGGGCACTTCCAGTTCACCATTTTACCCTTCGGGCTGACAAATACTCTAGTGATGTTCATGGATATGATGCACTAAGTATTGAGGGAATATTTAGATAGATTCTTAATAGTATTCATCAATGAAATTATCATTTATTTTAGAACTCGTAAGGATCACAAGGGGCACCTCAGGACGATATTGCAGACTTTGAGGGCTAATAAACTATATGCCAAATTCAGTAAGTGTGAGTTTAGGCTTACAGAGGTCGAATTTCTAACACATATCGTCGGAGCTAGCGAAGTGCTAGTAGACACTGCTTAGGTTAGAATAATAATTGATTGGCCTACACCGACATCAGTTACATACATCCGCAGCTTTTTAGGACTAGCAGGATATTATCGTCTTTTCGTATAGGATTTATCCAGGATTGTCGCGCCGATGACACAGTTAACAAAGAATGAAGTCAGTTTCCTATGGAATGATAATTGTAAGTAGGCCTTCAGCACATTGAAAGAATGACTAACTACATCACTAGTGTTAGTGCTATCAGAGATGAGGAAGGGCTTTGATGTGAACACTGATGCTTCCAATGTTTGTCTAGGTTGTGTTTTAATGCAAGATGACAGAGTGATAACTTACACATCTCGGCAGCTCAAGATTCATAAGAAAAACTACCCGACACATGACTTAGAGCTAGTAACTATAGTATTTACACCAAAGATCTGACATCGTTACTTGTATAGTGAGAGGTTTCATTATATACACGGATCACAAAAGTCTGAAACACCTCTTCACCTAGAAGGAGCTGAATAAGAGACAGATGAGGCAGTTAGAGTACCTAAAGGATTATGATTTCTCACTGGATTACCACCAGGGAAGGCCAATGTAGTGGCGAATGCTTTGAGCATGAGGGGATCAGACACAAAGATTATGAGATGTCATATAATACACTAGTATTTGTTCCTTGAGGTAGTCGACAGACTTTGTTCAACAAAGATTCCAGCAGCTACTGAGGCGGTAATTTATGGTCAGATGAGGACTTAGATAGTGTTAGTTAAGAGTGTACTTTAGGGGCAACATGCCAATGAGCTCTATTAGAAGTTCAGTTAGATAGCTCAGAGTCCTGATCATCCAAAGTGGAGTCAGTCGACAGACTCATGCCTGGGATTTAGAAGGAGACTATAGATTCCATCAGTGGCTTAGGTACGAGATGAGATACTTTAGGAGGATCACCGCTCATGTTTTACGGTTCATCCAGGTTAGACAATATGTAAGTGTTTATGTGTCATTTTTTCTAGAGGCCGAAGATGAAAGCCGAAGTTAGTAATTGTGTTCAAGCATATAAGATATGCCAGCAAGTTAAGGTAGAGCATAAGATACCCAAATGATTATTATAGCCACTCCTCATTCCTCGGTGGAAGTGGGATCATATTTCCATGGGTTACATCTATGGACTACCTGGATCTCAGCATGGCCACGATAACATTTGGATGATTATGGATAGATTGACAAAGTACACGCACTTCCTACCAATCTCTACTACACATCGAGTGGATAGGCTGACTAGTTTATATGAGTGAGAGATAATCTAAATCCACGATGTTCCATTGTCGATCGTGTTAGACAGAGGGCTGCAATTTACATCACAAATTTGGCAGAGCGTGCAGACACAATTCAACATGTTGTTGGATATGAGTACCGCCTACTATCCACAAATAGATGAATGGTCAAAGCGACTGATCCAAGTGCTTGGGGATATGTTGAGGATGTGTGTACTAAAGTACGGTGGATCTTAAGAGGAGTATTTTCATTTATGTGAGTTTGCCTACAACAATAGTTACCAGGCCAGTATTAAGATGCACTATTTGAGAGAATTTACGGCAGGTTGTGTAAATCTCCATCGTGTTAGATAGAGCTCAAGGATGTGGCATTTATTAAGCCAGCGATTGTGGTGGATTAGATAGAGAATATACAATAGATCAGACTACATATGAAGTGTGCACATGAAAGATAGAATAAATATTATGACAAGTACATTGGCCAGTTAAAGTATGAGAATAGTGCTTACGTGTATTTGAAGGTCTCGTCTATGAAAGGTCACAAGAGATTTGGAATCAAAAGAAAGTTCGCGCTAAGATTCATTGGTCCATTCATAGTGAAGAAGAAAATAGGCAATGTTGCTTATGAGTTGGAGTTGTTGCCTCAGTTAGACGGAATCCACCCAGTTTTTCACATTTCTATGCACAGGCTAGATAAGTCGAGAAGAGGCAGAGACCGATAGTGGATCTGAGTCAGATCGATCTGAGAGGGGATATCACATATGATGAGCAACTAATACATATCTTGGATTGTGAGACTCAGTGCTTGAGGAACAAGGACATTATGTTAGTCCTCGTCAAGTGGCAGCATCACAGAGACAATGAGCTAACTTAGGAACTAGAGTCCTATATGCGCGAGCACTTCCCTGACTTGTCCGATTCCAGTAAATTTTGTCTTAAGTTTAATTTAATTTCGAGGACAAGATTCTAATTATTTGGGAAGGTTGTAATGATCCTTAAATTTTAACCCGTGCCACATGTCATTTCAGGATTATGACCCGGACTTGGAGTAACGTGGCGTGCCCGGTCAACCCTCAAGAGTCAATATCAAGGTACATTAATTTTATTGTGTGATGATTGTATTACTTAATTATACCAAATATGCACAATTTAGTTTTTATTTATTTATTTATTGTTATATTGTTGAGGTGCGAGTGAAAAGTCCCTCGAAGTGTGAGCACGCTTCGATTAATGGGTATATGGGTAGATCAGAACTTAGGCTAATATTAATTTTTTTTTTTTATCTAATAGCTAAGCTATGAAATGCCATTACTAAGCAAAGTGTTTAATTAAATGAAAAAAGGAACCTGAAGTTTTCTTGAAACTCGAGGTTTTTTTGAAAAACAGTCGCCTCCATTTTTTCAAAACCCTAAAATTCTTCTTCTTGATCCACTTTTATAATTTTTTGTTCTTGAACCACCAGTGATCCTCCTCATCGATCGATGGTGGTTCTAGTCAAATCTCTTTTACATTTTGTTCATACAATAACCAACATGTTTAGTCAGATTTGTGGAGATTGGTCTATACTTATTGCGGCGCATCTTCACCACTGGTGTTACATGGATTTGTACGACGTTGGATTAATATTGTCTTTAGTTTTATTTTATAATTAGTTTTTCCCTAGTTTGAAGTTTTTGAATTGCCTTCTCCATGTTGGAAAGTTTTAGTTTTTTTTCTCCTTGTTGAAAAGTTTTATTATTCATTTCATAGTTATAGTAGTTCTGTGTATTGTCGTAAGTTTCAACGTTGCAAAGAGCAGTCCCTGATTGTCGAACTATTTCAATTTTGCATTTACAGCCAAAATTAATGGCAACTTGTTTGAACAAATAGGATTAGGGAATTAATGTACTTGATTCTGTGTTTGACCCTATATTGAGCAATAAATGATTAATGAAATTTCTCTTTGAAAAAATCTAATTAAATGAAGAAAGAATCACTTAAGCATATAAATTCAAATGTCTAACTCTATGGAAATAGAAATAATAAGCTACATACACTCTAAGTAAATTATCAAGACCCTAATTTACAGTAAAGAGTTCAAGCGATTTTATGAAAAAAAAAATCTCATCGTGACTAAAGTTGCATACTTTGATTTAATTATTTGATATTTATGTAGTGCATATGGTATGGATGGTAAAAATCATAAGAAACAAGATCATTGATTAAGGAAATAGACATAGGTTGCATAAAAGTTTTTTAAACAAACCAAAGGCACTCTTGTAAGTTCACTATTCATGGGTAAGGTGGACCAATGAGATGATAATTAGAATCTATGCGTCACTATGAGAACAATGATGGGAAACTTTGATTTGAAGAAAATTAAGTTATATTAGCTTAATCAATCAAGTCTTAATGACTCTAATTTTATTTCTCAAATATATATATATATATATATATAGCTAGCTTATTCTATCTTCTTCAATCAGAGAAGAAAACACATTAGTAATGAGAGCTTGAATAGCAAGAAGAAAAAAAATCAATTAGACTTACATTATCTCAAAGCAAGCACTATTTTCCTTCTTTTCATATTCTCTTGATGCGTACATGCATGATCTACTCCACCTTCTATCTCCCTATCTTAGATTATGGTCTATTCATCTCTTCCATTACCCTACTTTAATTAGCCTAAGCAAAACATGCATGCTTATATGTCTCATTAATATCTTATTTAAGTAAGAGTTCATTCTTTCTTGCATTATTCAAATTGAAGTAATTGTGTCTTCTTTTTAAGAATCAATTAAATTTAATCCATAAAATTAATGTTTTAGTGAAACTTCATATGATTAAGACATGCAATTTATGTGAAAATAAAAATTAAAGTGTGTACATGATAGATTAATGGCCCAGACATACAATTTATGTTTTGGGACTTTCTAATATGCATAATCTATCCTAGGATTCTATAATTACAGTAGTTTTTGGAGGTATTTATTAATATATAATTTAATAAAATGATGATGAAGGGAATATCATGCCTATATATTACTTTATTCGATATTAATTATTAGAACCTTAGATAGTTAATACAAAATATACATATAAGTTGATTAATAGCTTAATAGACCTAGTAAGTTGTAGTGAAATAAATAAATAAATAAATAAATGAATAAGACAAAAATATGAAATATTCAATAATTATAATCACATTAATGGTTGGAAGGGGACATATACACACACATATATATATATATATATATATATATATATATATATATGTGTGTATGTATATGTAATGTTATAGAAATATATACACACACACACATATACACATATAAAAAAAATGTAAAGTAAATAAAATTGGAATTATTTTGAACTAAAAAAATATAAACCAAATTGTAATGGTTCTAACACACCTAAAACCAACGGAAAAGGATATCAGGGACCTAGCGAGCTAGAGTCGAGCATCGTGGGTTGATTTGAGACGTGTTTTAGGAGTCGCAAGAGCGTATTTTTCCACGTACTTTGAAGTAAGTAAACCAACAAGGATCTCTATAGTAATTCATTTTTGTTTTTTCATTCTTTAAATTGTGAATTAGCTTTTCCATGGATCCTCATTCCTATTATGAGTGTGCGAGGGCTAAGTGAGTCAGGAAAGTGTCTCTGGAGTGTGGTTGCCGACCTGCAACCGTGACCATGACTCTGATTCACTGGATTTAGTCGAAATGAGATGTGTTTTATATGGGGCACGATTGATATCCCTAATTCGCGATGGTTTAGGTTCACCAGGCGATGTTGCGTCCTAGGACCGCGTATGCCCGGCGTTGTCGAGACTTTGTGACCCCGACCATGTAGCACCCGCACTCGGTGATCTGGACTACTTAAGTGCCTCTCTTTTTAGCTTCTTTTACATTTATTTCTCACACTATACATCTTCCAGTCTTATTATCATGCATTTTACTTATTTGCTGCTTTCATTATTTCCCGCATGATTCTTGGACTATTTTATATCACTCATGCATTATTGTCGATATCATTTGGCTTTACTAATTGGAATGGTCTCATTTGCTGACAATTGCAGATCCACATGCAAACAAGGGCAAGGCACCAGTAATTGGTGACTTACTCTGAGACATCAGAGTAGCCCTCCCCTTTGCCATTTTTTAGGTTTCTTTTTATATTGCATTTACTTATGACTTGTATATCACTTTATTTACTTTCCGCACTTGGTCACCAATTTACAAGTTTATATATATATGCAGGGTTCCACACATTGGTTGTGCAACTCTTTCATTTACTTATCGAGTTATTTAATTTACTTAATTGCTTCCGATAAATTTTAAATCTTGCAAAAAATTAATAACTCAACTTAAATTATGAATTTACATATAATGATGGATCAGAAGGCTCACTAAGCTTGACTCGGGGGGTGTGGTTTAGTAGGCTTGGGATGGGCAGAGCCCAGTTTGTAGGGAACTGGGGCCGTCACAATATGCCTTTTAGTCTATGTAACACACTTGCCACATTCCAAAGGTGTACGATTAGCATTTTATCTGATTACGTTGAGCATTTTATCAAAGTTTTCATTGATAATTTTATCGTGTATTATATTCTTTCGATAAATGCTTACTTCATTTAACTCAAGTACTACAAAGATGCACATAAAAGAATTTAGTATTAAATTATGAAAATTTTCATTTTATGATAAATCAAGGACTTATACGAGAACATATAGTGTGATAAAAAGAATAGAAGTGGATCCCGCTAAAATACAAGTAATAAAGACATTAACTTACCCTAATTCTATGAGGGACGCAAGATCTTTTCCTTGTCATGCAAGATTTTACAAACGTTTTGTGAAATATTTTTCCAAAATAATACAACCTTTACGCAAACTTTTGCAAAAAGACGTCCCTTTTGAATTCACAACTGAATGAAAGACAACTTTTATTAAATTAAAAGAAGCCTTAATTATTGCGCTTATAATAAAGTCACCAGATTGGTCACAACCTTTCAAAAATAATGTCTGATGCAAATAATTATGCGATAGGAGTTGTTTTAAGTCAAAAGATAGGAAATGATTCTCATGTCATGCCCAACTAAACTCTACCGCTACAAAAAAAGAATTATTAGCAGTTGTGTTTGCATTAAAAAAATTAAGAGCATATTTATTAGGAACAAAAGTAATAGTTGACTCAGATCATACTACGTTAACGAATGAGCCCTAGTGGACCGTGGTTCAAGCAAATTCACCGAAAATAATAAAGTATGGTCATCGATAGAAAGAAATTGTGGCTAATGCCAGACCATGCAAAACATTACCCTATTAAATTACCAATACTAGCTAGTATCAACTTGTTTGGTGCGTGCCTAAAAAGCTTGAGAGGGTCGCTAAGGGCACCCCACCGTTTCATGAATGCACCAAGTTAATGAGGGCACTAACCAATTTACCCGGAGCACCAAAAAATTGGACCCGGAATACCCAAAATACCCCTCGTTCAAAACTCTCGCACCCCACCACCCCCACCACCACCACCAGCGAACTCCTTATGGAAGAACCCATTCGTTGAGGATCGACCATTGCGAGGATTCCCAAAAATCGTGTTTTCCATCCATCTCCGTATGTTTCTCCTTCGTTGTAGGAGGTTTTTCCAGTTTGTAGGCTTCGGGTGTTGGGCCATTTCGTCTCCAAATTATGGGTCGGTTGAAGTTCGTCGAACACACATATTTTGGCGCAAAATCGATCGTTTGAAGGTACGTTTATAGTCTAATTAAGTTACATTTGGTAGAGTAGTTGTAATGTGTGTGTGGCAGTGTGTTCAATGATTCCATTATTGGAAAATCACTGTTCTCGGCCATACAGGCCAGAGAGTGTGTTTACTATCTCGGCCAAGCATGGTCGAGACAAAGGGTAAAATTTGGGCAACTCGCCGTCTCGGCCAGGAAGGCCAGAAGAGTTCACAGAGTCTCGGTTACGAATGGCCGAGATTACTTGTGTTATCTCGGCCGAGACATGACGAGAGGTACAATTAGTGTTAGATAATATTGTGTCGGTGGTGTACAACCGAGAATGTACTCCTTCTCTCGATTGTACAATACCGAGAGGGTTAGAGTCGCCTCGGTCGGCACTGGACGAGAGTTAGGTGAATTGAATTGGTCAAGCCATGTCGGTGGTGTACAACCGAGAACGTTCAATTGCTCTCGGTTGTACACTGCCGAGATATGTAGCCCCTTTTCGGTCAGGAGTGGCCGAAATTATGGGTTGGTTTACGAACCTGGTTGATCGAGACATCAGAAATGGATGAATTTGAACATTTTTTTTTGTAAATTTTTTTTGGGTTATGTTCCATGCGCTTATATGTTGTACCGTTTTCAGGAATGGCTCGTTCGAAGGCGCCGGTGACTAGGGAGGAGGCTGGTGTTGAGGTGTCGAGGCCTAATCGGGGGCGAGGCGGTCGGAGACCCCGACAGCATCTTACCGGAAAGAGAAAAAGAAGGAGAATGTAGATGATAAGGGAAAGGCTAAGGTTGACGGAAATCGTGCAAGGAATTTACAATTGCACAATGAGGGCTCCAACATCGACACGCAGCGACGAAAAGATCTTGTTGTTGCCCGAAGGGAAGATGAGGGGTCATGCATCCGAGTCTAGTAGCAGTGACTCATCAGCGGCGGCTAACACGACAAAAACTGATCGAAATGTACACGGGAGTAGTAGTGGTGGAGCTGGCCATAATGAAGGAGAGCCAGAAGTGCGTGTTGAAGTGCGTGCTCCTTTCCCCGGTGGTCCTATAGACGGGGCGTTGTTGAAGAGCTTTAAGGATCATGTCGCATTAGCGATTTGGAGCAATGAGGTAATAAAAATTTCAATGAACTGAGTAATTTACAACTCATGGTTTTCACAAATATGACGAGATATAATTTTTTGTTGCAGGAGTGTCACATTCTCAAGTGTATCAATCACGGAGCTCAGATACAAGAATGGGATTTACAGTCGTGCCACCCTGACACGGCGGGACTTCAGAGGATTATTTAGCGTTCCGGGTTTAATACGCTGATAGACCGTTCATACCGCAAGGCCAACAAGGAGGTTATCTCTGCATTTGTTGAGCGGTGGCAGCCGGAGACGAACACATTTCACTTACCTTTTGGTGAAATTTCAATCTCCTTAGAGGATGTGAGCTTCCTCCTGAAGATTCCTTTGACGGGCAAAGTTGTGGCAGTGGAGAACTTTGCGAGGTACACGGAGGAATCTCGCTCGAACGCTATTAAGATGGTCTCGAACCTACTTGGGGTTAGCGTCGAGGAGGCTGAGGGGGAGGTGAATATCAGCAAGGGGCTCGCAGTGCGCAAATGTTGGTTGAAGAGTCGATGGTGCCTCAAAGCTGGTTCGAGACCCACTAATTATCCTCCTGTGGAATGCACAGCCTGAGCGTACCTGTTGTACCTTTTGTCCTGCACCATATTTATCGATAAGAGTAGGTTTCAGGTGTCGATCGCGCTGCTGAAGCTTCTTGAAGACTTGGACGATGTGGGAAAGTACGCATGAGGTGCGGCTACGTTGGCCTACTTGTATCGACACTTGGGGTCTGCCACGAGACTGCAAGTGTCTCAGATTGCTGGCTACCTCACATTGCTTGAGGTTTGTTATAAAATAGACTTAATTTCCTTTTGGTATAAAAATTACGCCAACTTGCATTTGTGGACTAACTAACATTGTATGTATTTGCAGGGATGGGTATACGACCATTTCAAACTTTGTCTCGCCACACCCAATGTGAAATACATGGACTATGTGCAACCTCGTGTCTGTAGATGGATTTAAAAGCACGAGACCGTGGCGAATGTTGACGAGCTCTAGTCCGTTAGGAGAACCTTGGATAGGTTGCGCCCAAGTGATGTGAGATGATTATCCATATCCTGTGATGAATGATGTTTTTGTATTTTTGGTTGCTAACAATGTTTGTTGCATTTTCATTAGGTCACTTGGGACCCATATGTGAATTTCAGGGAAAATGGAGTTGTGCACGGAATGGCCTTTTACAGTGGGACGATCAAGTACATGGATGTGGTGGAACCCTACCATCCGGAGAGGATTCCGAGACAGTTTGGCTATGTGCAATCTATACCAGATCCTCCGTACCGTCCATTGGAAGCACACCGAGACCCATCCGCGAACAAATACTCGGTCGAATATGGGTTCCAACAAGACAATTAGGAGCGATGGAGGAACCATTTGTTGGCTCCCGAAGTTCGTGGTGACAAGGCGGAATTCGAGTTTTTGGCTACACCGGACTACCTGCCTTGGTTCCTCAAAGTGTCTCATCCCGTGATCACCAATCCGAGCCTTGAGGACCATGACATGGTCGCGACACCCATCGCAGACAACGAGCTACTGGAGGTATTGAAATGGTTATATATACTATGCATGTATTATTCATCCCGATATGTTTTACATTAACACAAACCCGATTATTTTCATCAGCGTAATAGGCGTTCGTTGGATGCGGCATTGCGATGGATGGACCTCCCGCCAGAGTTGTGTACGCTTGAGTCTGCAAGG
This sequence comes from Stephania yunnanensis, assembly GCA_039657365.1. Lineage (NCBI taxonomy): Eukaryota > Viridiplantae > Streptophyta > Magnoliopsida > Ranunculales > Menispermaceae > Stephania > Stephania yunnanensis. The sequence goes on along the minus strand of CM077583.1, from coordinate 32,329,601 downwards.
ACGATGGCGAGTGATATCATCAATTTCCTTTCGGGGAGGAGTATAGGTCCCACCACCACGAGTACCACTCTGGCGACCGCAACCGACACGACCGCCACATCCGCCCCTACCGAAGCAGGCCCGAGGTAGTCCCAGCATGGTAGCACTTCTACAGGGGCAACCCCGGCCAATGCTCCACCCGCTACGGTCGATGCTCGCCCTTCGAAGAGAATTCTTGGGAAAGAGTATCAAAGGAAGAATTTGAAGAAACCAAAGCAATGGGCAATGAGTATTTGAGGAACATAGACATTTATTTTATTGTTTGGCCGAGACTAGTTGAAGAATGTTTGATGAATATGTTTTATGACAGTTTTATGACATCTTAATACGATTAAGTACATGGATGAATGGTTTATGCCCGTTTGGTAGAGTACTTGTATGTTTGATGAGTGATTTATGACAGTTTGGATCATTTGATTAATGTTCGTGGTGACATTTTGCACACTGTTTTACATTACTTGTTGTTCTACATTTTTTTATAGTTGTATCTTGGTCAATTTTGTTTGAGAATACATGGTTTTTTTAGAGTCAGAGGGTGTCTCGGTCAAGCAGGTCCGACACTTATCTTGACTTGTCGGTACTGACCAACCGACACAAACGCTGGATTCTCGGTGTGGCCTGACCGAGAATGTCGGTGGATCCTGTATTTTCCAATGTGATGCTCACTGATAGACGAAACCTTTTTAAGACTATCGGTGCCTCCTAACCGACATTATATCAGTCCGTTCGGCCACTGGTCGACGAGCTATTCATGTGCATTTGTTGAACATGGCGACCAAATGCTCTCGGTGCGATGGTAACGAGATGGGTGTCAAACTCGCGGTTACTCATAGCTGAGAATCCCTCAGTATGGTCGCACATAGGTTGACGAGAGGCTTAAATTTCGGCATTGTGTGACCGATCCGTCACGTTACTTCTCAGCGTAGTATGGCCGAGACTATACCGTCGGTCTCGGTCATTCAGGGCCGACACGACACTTTCCACCGAAACTTAACTCATTATAGATCCTCTCTGACATTCAAACCAACTTTACAACAATCAAAATCCAGCAAGACAATTTGCGCTGAAACTTAACTCATTACATATCAATGTAACATTCAAACTCACTCTACAAGAATCAAAATGTATAACAATACAACAATTTGCACCGAAACTTAACTCATTGTATATCCATATAACATTCAAACTAACTTTCTAAATTTCAAAATGTACAACCATCAAGATTGCTAGGTACAAATTTTACACTACGGTGTACCTAAACTACAGCGGATATGGCGCATTCATCAACAGTTGCAAGGGGCGCGATATCTCGAAATACGAATCCATCTCGCCAACCTTTGGCGCAGTCCTCAACATACCGGTCCCACGATGGATATAAGGATGACGACGGTGCATTCACACGCAACTTCACGTGTCAGAGTGAACAATATAACTTAGAAGATATTGTCACAAACCTGATCAGGGGGGAACATAACAATTCAAAAAAATCCATAGAACTTACCATAACCCAATGGATATTCCTGTCATTTATCATGGCAATGATAAGTCTGTTGTGCAACGACGACGATGGAGCACTTCGTAGAGGTAGAAATGTCGAGGCACTCCCATGCGAGAGGTTTACAAGAATGACATTGAATGCAGTGGATACTAACAATCCCATGTCTGGAAGTGTCAACCATTCTTTGAAAGATGCACCAACTTGATTATCTGGACAATGCACCGTAATCTTGACAGCCTCGTAACTCGTGCCAAACACTTCCCGCTAATGGTCTTCATACCCGGTAATCTCATCAAACATCCTTCTACGAACAATCCTCCAACCGTCTACATCGGCAAGTCCAAGCCCAGAGGCAACACACCGATATCCACAATTTTCATCGGCAACCACATCGATAATGCCCTCAACATGTGCAACCAATCCGGTTCTATGCAATGACCATAAGCCATGTTAGATGCACTTTGCGTGCGTCGACTGGCACGACGCATTTTAGGAACAACTTTGCTTTTCTTTTGCCTCGAAGTAGAGGCCTCTTTTGTGGAAAGCACGCACTCAAATTCGCTCGGCATTCTAGTCGTGGAAGAATCGTCGTTATCATGTTTTCTCTTCAATCCTGCCTTGCCTTCGATTGAAGACCCCGATGTCCTTCCCTTTGTCTTTATTTTTGCCGGAGGCACAACACCCGGTGTAGACGAAGGTCGACTAATCTCCCCGAGCTGTTGAATAATCCTGAGTCGATCGTGATGAGGCATGTGCCCTAGGTCAATCCATTAACTGTCTTTATGAATACTTTTAGTTAATAAAATAGAGGATTTCATTTGCTGTTTATTATAATTAATTTGCATGTTTACATTATAATAAGATCCATGGGTATTTACAGAAATATCCTAAATGTCCCTAGTCGATCATTATACTGGGAACTATAATGAATTAAGACTAGTGTGAGTCTTGATTGATGATTATATGATGATTATACGTATATGGATACAAATCAAGATCACGAGTACTTGTTAGGGAACAAAGTACTGGACCGACCCGCTATGAGAACATCACATGGATTAAGTCATTGTTGTTTCTCAAGATAGGTATATATTCCAGTCCTCTGACTTGAGATTGCCAGAGACTTCAATATTAGGAACACAGTAATTTGACACTATCAAACGTTGTCTTTAACCGGACGATTATAAAGGTTGTGATTGGTTATCAAAGTGAGCAATGTGATGAAGTTGTGTAATCGAGATAGAATTTGTCCCTCTCATATAAAGAGAGATATCTAGTGGATCCTCGATGTGTTAGGCTCGTTAAAAGTCCTAGTCTAAGTGAATTGATATTGATCAATGTCACTTGGATGTTTTCGGTCTACCTAGAGATCGAGACTAGTACGATTGAACATGTTGGATGACAATTCCATGCCTTATGTTTGATCAAAAGGATATCGTGTGACAAAAGGATGTTATATACACTATTGATTAGGTTGTATCGATTTGATATTCGTACAACTTGGGTAGTCATAATGTCTTGCTAGAGGCCGCTTATGACTTGTATACCAAAATGTGTTTTTGGTACACTGCCAACGTTGTATGAGCTTATTGGGTCGCACACTAAGAATGGTTTTGCGAGATTTTAAGATGGTTCAGAAAAATGAATTTTATATGATAAAATTCATGACGAAAACGTCCTTGTGGTGTATTACACTTATACTTCTTAAGTAGGGGTATATTTGTAATTTACTTAACCGTCTATATACAAGGGTTGTATGAATAGACGCTTTAAGTTACAATACACGTACGAAAGATAAAAAGGCCGAAACTCTATTTTCGTTTTAGAAACGACTTAGGGTTTTTGGTATGCTCTGGATCGTTTTGGAGAGAAACAAAAAGATTTGGTATTCTCTTGAAGCTAGCACTTCGAATCTCGGCCGCCGTTCGTGCGTGGACTACTGGTAGAGGGCGTTCGTCGTTGGCAGCGCCTTAGAGATCGATCAACCTTCAGAAAGGTATATTGCGACCGAGGTATGATTAAGTTTTTCATGGTTTTAATGGTTTTAATGGAATTAGATTCGGATCCTGTTGGGGGTTTTTGTCAAAATTATTTTGTAATTTCCTCTGCGTATGAACCCCAAAACCCAACAGATCGTACTCATCAGTGCAAGCATGAAACTTTTCCAACACCCGTTCAATCTCATCGTGCACGTTGTACCCAGACGGATCCACAGAATTCTCAGGTATCATACTCAACTTTCGCCAGTAAACATGAATGTCCTTGAGAGGGATGGGCGACCCAACTAATATATGATGGTTTAGCTCATGTGCACAAGGAAGGCTATGTGCGGTACGTATCTCGCAACCACAACGAGTGAAGTCGTGACCAACATCATCTTCACGTGTCAATTCATTTCTAATTAGCCTAAGCGCCCGTTGAGAGACATAACCACGCAATCGTCGATATAACTCATCAATGTACTCATGTTGGACCACATTCAAACTTTGCTCAAACGATGCCTTGATATTGTTGTGTTGGATTTTAAGGAGGCCATCAACTACATTCCACAAAGTCTCAAAATTGGCCTGACTGTTGCCAAGGTGTAGCTTCAGAATGGAATGCACAGACTCCGCCATCTGCGTTGTTGTTTCCCCAAAGTGCATAATTCTATTTGTCCAAGCGGGGACAGATTTCTCCTTGTAGTTCTTTACCTATGTGTTGTCCAAGTACTCAGTAAGACCCTTGACATTCCCAAACTCACAACGCAGGTCATTCATCCTAACTTCGAATAAGGCCTCCGAGTTGGCATACATCACGCTAGTCCACCTTTCCATGAAACGCGCAAAACCATCGTTCTCCCTAAACATCTTCTTAGTCTTGGCCAATACTACTTTGTTGATGTGCCAATAGCACAGCAGGTGAGACGATGACGGAAAAACTTCTTCAATGGCACTAATAAGGGCTAAGTCCCTATCGGTAACAAACATGTCAGGTTTAGGCCACCCGTCCAATATGGATCTCAAGTTCTCAAGTGCCCAAACATAATTCGCATGACTCTCTGATGATATGAATGCAAACTCAACGGAGAACATCAAGTGCGTAGAAGTGATGCCAACAATCTCCAACAAAGGCATTCGGTACCTATTTGTCTTGTACGTGCAATCCATCAAAATTACCGATGAGAAACACCTTAGCAACTTTATTGAGTCAAGATGTGACCAAAATAAATCGGTGAAAACATTCGTATCGGGATGTTTCCTATGCCAGGACATCCACTTATTCTTCTCCAAGATGTGCAACATTTGTTGCATTTGAGTCCTCCCACCCGCATCCTCATTTCGAACTTTTTGTCTTGCATTATATATTGTCCTCATTGTCGATACGTTTCTAACATCTCTTTGCTTCAACGTATTTAGGATGTCTCTTGGCTTCACATTCCACTTTGTCATTTGCACCACAACATCCTGCTCCCCCTTATCCAATCTTCTGGCAAATGAATGGCCATCCAAGTTTTTTACGGGGTCGTGATTGTGCCTCCCACATATGACAGTGACATACCACAAGGAGTCAATATTTTCCTTTACGTTGATAAGGAAGGGGCATCCACATTTCTTCGTACCAGTTTGAGTCCTCGCCTTTTCCTCTCCTTCATCATTTCTTGCTTTCAAAGAAATTTTGGCCGCTTTCCCCTTCCCTACTCTCTGAGACATTCCCATATATGTTTCAGACCTCTCACACGCAAGTTTCACCCTCCCTCAAGGCTTAATGCCCCCGCATCGTAGTGCTTTGTCACTAGCACAAACATGTTCTCACGGCCTATCATTTGAAGCCATGAAATAGCCGCTTCTCTAGAGGGGAATGGCCTACAAGGTGTAAACGTGTCCTTGTAGTCTGGAAATATGGTAGAAACCGACATTACCTGCAATACAAACAGTGTAACATTATAATCAACCAAAATGTACAGCACAATCACAAAAAACCCCAAAAAATGGGTTCTCGGTTGTACATGTCCGATACTTTATTCAGAGTCTCGCTCACGTACGAACGAGAGTTACTCAATAATCTCGGTCGTACCATACCGTGAACTACGTACACATCTCGGTCCTCTATGACCGAGACATTGCGATACATCTCGGTCCTGCTAGGTCGAATCAATTATGCACATCGACAGAAACTTCGGATAACCGCATAAAAAACACAATAAATTTGAAAAATTACCTCAAGTTCAACCTCCCTTTGCACCGTAGCAGTACAATCCTCAATTATATAGTGCGAACAAGTTCGAATTTGTCGAAATTACCCAACCTTACGTTGACAAACAAATCGTCATTTTTCACAGTTTTACTCAAATTAACAGTTCCAACAAAGCATCATATGGTTGTCAAACATTGTTACCTCGTTGTCGGATGATGTCAAGCCGCAAGAATCGATAAACGCTCGTCAAACGCAATGTCGCTTTATGGTTCAATCTTGGTGGTGGGGTGCCCCTTTTTCTTTGTCAAAATAGTTTGTGGGGTTTGAATCAATATATATATAGGGGCAAAATGATCTTTTCCATTTTCGCTGGAATTTTACATATAAGGTGGGTGCCTTCATGAAACGGTGGGGTGCCCTTAGCGGCCCTCAAAGCTCGGCAATATAACAGTACGTAATAGATAAGGCTGAATGGGAAACCTCTCAACAAAATAGATTAGGTAACACTATCACGTGCTGCCAATGAGCATTTATATCATTTAGGACGCAAAGGACGTGTTTAATTAACTAAATTTGGCAACCAATAAGACTAATTAAACGTGGGCCTAAAACCACATTCTGACTATTTACACAGTTTTGGAAAGAAAAATTATAATCTAGACTCACATGCATTGTAAACGCTACACATGAAACATCGTGATTCTGCTTATCTCATCATCAGGTTCATCAACTATAACTTCTGCAACTTTAACCTGGCACACGTGTTCCGGAGGTCGTTTACTTTACAAGAGTTTGACATACTGGAATAAAACCGGTGCCAAAATGGAGTCCAAAAAAGTCGCTAAGAAAATCGCCACATTTTTCGTTTCCTTGCACACGTTGTCTTCGTAACTGCCTCTCTCGACACTTTAGACCCAACTTTGCTTACCTGTCTAAGAAAACGCCGCTTTCGTTTCTTTCAACAATCTTCTTACTCAACATTTATTTCCCGTAAGATGATCACGCAGATATGTTTTACTTTTTTGATGCAGGATTTCAAGTAATATATATATATATATATATATATATATATATATATATAAATATGTTTATGTAGTACCACTGTATAAGTAACACACACACTCTTTTTCGCCGAGCTCTGAAACTGCAGCCATTAATGGCCGAAAAACGCAGAGAAGGACAAAGCGTTGGTTGAACATTCCAGGGGTTTTGGAAGCACTCGTTAGTTAGCGGACTCTATCGAAGATTAGATGGTTTGATCGAACATTTCTGGGCTTTTGATTTCTTCGGGCTCTTTTTTGGACTGAAAAGTAGTGCTCAGTGGAAGAAATCTTCACTCATCTTTAGGGTTTCGATAGAACAGTGAAAATGGATTTGGAATCCGAAACGCGGTCTCGCGAATCTAGACTTGTAAGTGAGTTTTACAGTTTCTTAGTTTCTCAGTGGATTTCAAACTTTGGTTTCGGTGTTTTTGTTGTTTTAAGTTTCATCTCTGAAATTTTTATTTCTGCGATTTGTTCGTCTGATTTGTAGTCTGCGAACTTCTCTAACTTCTTGTATTGGACAAAAAATTTAGGTCGATTACAGGATTGATTAGAAGGATTTTACCATTTTGGGTGTTTAAATTAGTTGTCTTGAGTTGAGTGTTGGGAGTGCAAAAACTTTAAAACTCTGCGCCGCCCTTGTGGTCCTACTTCCTTGAGTTCGGCATTAGTCATGTCGTTGGCTTTGCCTCGGATGCCATGACAATATAAAAAATAGTTGTCAAACAATTTTTTGACCAATTTCCCGTGTGTGGATGAGTGTTTGTGTTGCAACATTGAAATTCGGTTTATTGGCACAATTTTTCTGACTTTTTTTTTTTTTAAATGTTAGTTTCTAGTGCTATTCATGCCTAACAATGACCCTTTTTTTTTTTTGGTCATTTGTTCTGTTTGATTTTGCAGAAAGCATACAAAACCACACTATGTTTGGCCTACCAGAGTTTTGGAGTTGTGTATGGTGACTTGAGTATTTCCCCCATTTATGTTTACACAAACACATTTTCAGAAAGGTCACACCTTGTAGAAGATGACGACGAGATACTCGGGGTACTTTCCCTGGTGTTCTGGACATTAACGCTAATTCCACTATGCAAGTACATAATATTTGTGTTGGGGGCTGATGATAATGGCGAAGGTGTTACCGAGGACCCTTTTGATTTGCTTCCTATATCATTTTTGAAAGTGAATGCATCATGCATTTGATTTAGTTTGCTTTAAATGGCTAGTAATTTTTGACAGGGGGAACTTTTGCTATATATTCGCTGCTCTGCCGGCATTCAAAAATGGGTCTTTTGAACACGTATAATGCTGTACATGAGCGTCTGTCAGCTTGCAACAGTGATAAGTTCCTTGGCGAAACGAAAACTTATTCAACTATACAACAGTTTTTTGAGAAGTATAAGAGTTCTCGTATATTGTTGTTTCTATTTGTGGTTTTGGGAACTAGTATGGTCATTGGTGACGGTATTCTGACTCCTACTATGTCAGGTATGATCAGTGGGAATTCCCTTTACGCTCTTCTTAAAAGTAAAATAAATTTCGCCCTAGTTCAAATGAACTTAAAAACACCATTCCTTGCACTACCAAAATAGCACACCATTCTTTGTAGATTTTAAGTGGTTGACTTCATGATAGCTGTTATGATATTGGCAACATTGAAGATTAACTTACTCGAAACTTGTGTGGTGGCCAAAAACCTGCATTATAGGGTGAGAGACTCTCCTTAAGAGCTCCACATCCCGGTATGTGAGGGTGAACATATCTCTTACGCACAAAATCACTGGTTGAATACTCTATGATGATTCCTACCCTGAAATTGCTAAAAAAGGAATCTCGAGTTTTGAGCAGTTACATCTAATTGTCTATGTTGTTTGACCTCATTGTGGTTACTCTAATTCATCTACTTTTTGCCAGTAATACTAAATTGTCATTTTAATTTTTTCTTCTGCTTTGTTTTGCAGTACTTTCTGCTGTTTATGGTATCAAGACCAAGGTTCCACATCTTCATGAAGGTAAAAAAAATGCCAATCTGCCTTTAAGTGGAGGATTTTTGTGTTTTGGCTGTGGTCATGTTAAGGAAAATTTCTTTTTCTTTCCAATTTCACTTAGGGTGTGTTTGATAGCAAAAAAAATCTTCAACGAGAAAAAACTTTTTTTTTAGCAAATCTTTTTGAGAGAATTTTTTAAAGAAAATTTTCTCATAGTTGTTTGATTGCACGAGAAAAAAATTTCTTTTATGGTTCAATGCGAGTGCGCATCTAAATCATCGTCGATGTCGGGCGGCTCGACGATGATGTTGGCGGCTTGACGATGATATTGGTGACGAAGCCGGATACGAAGAGAGAAAGAAAGAATGTATATCCGCGAAATAGTAGCGGATGCCAAGTTTGTTTGGGTGGAAGAAATGATCAGTTCGTGAGAGAGATGGAGAGATTTTTAATTTTCCACACTAAAAGATGAGAAAATAAATGTGGAAAATAAGGTAATGTGATTTTTTTTCTCAGTGCAGTTACAAAGCTATCAAACAATAGAAAAAACGGTTACACCAAAAAAGAGACAATTTTTTATGATTTTTTTTATTTTCTTTGCTATCAAACACACCCCAAGAGACAAACTTGACATCTGCTACTCTTTCGCGGATATACATTCTTTCTTTCTCTCTTCGTCTCCGGCTTCGTCACCAACATCATTGTTGAGCCGCCCGACATCGACGATGATTTAGATGTGCACACGGATTGAACCATAAAAGAAAATTCTTTCTCATGCAATCAAACAACTATGAGAAAATTTTCTTTATAAAATTCTCTCAAGAAGATTGGCTAAAAAAAGTTTTTTCTCATTGAAGATTTTTTTTGCTATCAAACACACCCTTAGTAAGGAAGGTTTGGGGCTCTAACAATTTTTGTAGAATTTACTTTTTATCTTTTTGACGGTTTTCAGTATTCTAAGTGATCATGTTTCTTAACCCAAAAACTGGTGGAAATTTTTTGACAAAAAAAAAAATGGTGGAAAGCAAGTGTTTCTTGCTTTCATGTTTGTACTTGACATGGTTACCTTACTCCTATATGCAGATCATGCTGTGCTGATTGCATGCTTTCTTTTAGTGGCAGTTTTTGCTCTTCAACATTATGGCACACATCGAGTTGGTTTTCTTTTTGCACCAATTTTGATAGCTTGGCTCCTTTGTATTAGTGGGATTGGCATTTATAATCTTATTCGCTGGAATCCTAGCATTATTAGAGCCCTTTCTCCATATTATGTGTATCACTTATTTGCTACGACAGGAAGAGCTGGATGGAGTTCGCTTGGAGGTATTGTTTTGTGCATCACAGGTGTGTATGTGTTTTCTTAAGTGATTATTTATTTCTACTCACATCTTTGTTGGGGATGGTTGAGTTCTTTATTTATGTTTTCATTATCTTTTTCTTTTTTGGCTTGCCTAGGAGCTGAAGCTATGTTTGCTGATATCGGGCATTTTTCTCAGCTTTCTATCAGGGTACGCTCTTGTATGTTTTACCATTACTTCTTTCATATGGTTTGTTTAATTAATCTATAGCATATTCTAGAATTGTCTTCTCATTTGTATTGTCATCTAAACTTTTGTTTCTCTAAAAAATAATGTTGTTTTTGCTTCTTCAGCTTAGATTAACTATGGTAGAAGCATTTATTCACAACATGGTTCTCTGTTTCAGTTGGCCTTTACAGCTGTTGTCTATCCTTCCTTGATTGTAGCTTATATGGGTGAAGCTGCATATCTCTCGAAGCATAAAGAAAAATTTCATAGAAGCTTCTATAGAGCCATTCCTGGTGAGGCAACGTTTATTTCTTTTCTTATTATTTTTCATTTCTTTTTCCTTGAAGGTTGAAACATTTAACTCATTTAAGGGCTTCTTAATAAAATTTATGTGAAATTAAGTAGGCAAATATTTTGACTGGTTTAATTTCTCTATTAGCATACAACAACAAAGCCTCAATTCCAATCTATGTGTACCTCTGAGGATCTTTGTGAGGCCAAAATAGCCTTATTGATGCCGTTCCCTTCAAAAGCTCCTCTCTTATTGATTGAAATAATTGGCAAAAAAAATAATAATAAGGGAGCTTGAGTAAATTCTAACTTAGCTAAATTAATTTTTTGTAATACGTTAAGATTAAAATAAGAAACATGTTGATGCAATTGCCTTCTGAAGCTCCTCTCTTATTGGTTGAAATAATTGGCAAACAAAAAAATAATAATAAGGGAGCTTGAGTAAATTCAGACTTAAACTAAATTAATTTTTTTGTAGTACGTTAAGATTAAAATAAGAAACATGTTGCCGCGTGGGGAGAGAGTTTGTATTTAGTTGCCCATTCCCTCTTTCACCCTATCCTTGATAAGTTTTATTTCATCAAATTTGGTTCTTCAACTTAATTTGTATTCATCATGTAAAAATTGCAAACCATACTTCTTCACCTAACAATGAAATCATGAATATTCCATTTTCATGGTCATCCACACAGCTGGTCCATTGTCAGTTGTCACGAGGACATTCACAACACCAATGATGATCATAGAGAGGGCACAATATGGTGTATGCGTCCAACTTCGACTATGCTAGCAATATACTTAAACTTAGGCTAAATTTGAATAAAACATAGTTCTAGTATCTGTATGAAGAAACTTGAGTTTTCTAGCATTTAAAGTGAAATTCCATAAACTTTCGTATATCGGCGAATTTTTGTCAAACTTCCATCATCGAAGTTAACTTCCTCGAATTAATTTCTAATTTTAAGTGAGCAAAGTTATCGGCGAAGTTGAAGTTTCAAACCTTGCATAGAAGGACATCAGGAAACACAAAGATCAAGAAGAGCTCAAGAGGGATTGATGCGAGAACTCATTGCCTTATGGTCTTGCTTCCATTGAAAATAAATATTAAAATTTTCTCAAACGTTTGGGTGGATTTATTGAGAATGTACTTTCTTCTATTTTACATTACATACAACAATGAAATTTTTTTCGCAATCCCAATTAGTTGGGGCTGACTATATGGATCAAACTATTCCATCGCGCTCGATTTAGTGCAATTGTGCTTTCCAAATCATTTAAATCCCTCTCAATCAATGTGTCACAAGTTAACTTCGGCCTTTTCCTACCTCGCGAATCTCTTCGGTCTCTATCGAGTTGAGTTTTCTTAGTGTGTACATTTGTTGGCCATCTTTGGAGGTTTCCAAACCACCATGACCCTCCTTTCGTAGTCTTTTTGGTAATTGACACTACTCATTTTCTTCGAATTTCTGTATTTCTTATTCTTAGAACTCTGGAGAAATACATTAGAATCTAAAGGCTTTAAGTTGAGTAGGACGAAAACTGAATACATGCACTGTGAGTTTGGAAACACTAGACATCGAGATGACGGAGTGGTAAAATTAGGGGAAGTAGAAGTTCCTAGGGTAAACCACTTTAGATACCTAGGTTCAATCATACAAAATGATGGTAACATTGAAAATGATGTCACACATACAAGCTGGATGGAAGAAATGGTGGAGTGCAACGGGGGTGATTTGTGATCGACATGTTCCTACTAAGTTAAAAGGAAAATTTTATAGGACCGCAATTAGGCCAGCTATGCTCAATGGAAGTGAATGTTGGGCAGTAAAGCAACAACAATTACATAAAGTGAATGTAGCAGAAATGAGGATGCTTAGGTGGATGTGTGGTAAAACTCGTAAAGATAGAATAAGAAATATAGAAATTCAAAGACAAGTAGGAGTAGCACCAATTGATACAAAGATTAGGGAAGGGCGGTTGCGATGGTTTGGTCACCTGCAAAGACGGCCTACAAATGACCCAACTAGAAAACTTGACTCAATAGAAACTGTAGAAATTCGACGAGGTAGGGGTAGACCAAAGTTAACATGGGATGCATTAATTAAGAGAGATTTGAATGGTTTGCAAAGCTCACCATCAATTGCACTTAATCGAGCACAATGGAAAAGTTTGATCCATGTAGCCGACCCCAGTTAATTTGGGACTGAGGCTATGTTGTTGTTGTTGTTGTTCTGTATTTCTTATTCTATCTTTACGAGTTTTACCATACATCCACCTAAGCATTCTCATTTCTGCTACATTCATTTTTGTATTTGTTGTTCTATTTTACCTAATATAATCTCCATAATTAAGTGATTGAACCATTACATGTTGAATTTGACAAAATATCATGTCTTCATCGGGGAAATACATAGAGATTTTTTTTTTTTTTTTTTTTTTTTTTTTTTTTTATCGAGCAAGGGAAAATACATAGTTAAATTTAAAACTGAAATAACCAAAGGCGGTTATAACCGAATATAAAAATGGTTGTAACAGGGAAATAAGTAATGCAAGTACTTAAAACAAAGTATGTAGAAAAGTAAATCAAACAATGACACCAGAGAACTTGTCTATGCAGTTCGGTCTACGACCTACATCTGCGGGGCCATGCTCAGTTGTAAACTCCACTAAGTATCATGACAACGAACTATAGGACTCTTCTTGTGACTCCCTCAGTGAGCTCCTCCTAGTATCTTACTGGAACGCCCAAGTCCCCTTGGGGTTTTATAACTTGATAAAGCAAGTGAACAAAACAAGTTCACAATACAAAGTAAATTAATTAACTAGTGTACAGACTCCTTCACTTTGACACAATATATAGATTGATGTAGATCACACAATCTTAACAACATATCTTAACAACATGCTAAAGATCTGCCCGATCTTCATCTTCAAATAATCACGTCCTTGCACATTAAACACGTGGTGATAAGTCTCTGAATCGCAACTCCAACATCCATGAGATCTTCAGTTAGTCTTCGGTTGGTTGTTGATAAGATCAAATTTGTAACTGCCTAATTCAGAGAGCCTGTTGCAACCGCTTCATGATTTTTAGCACGTGGAACATACTTTGAGTGAATCATTTACCAAACACTAGATCTGAACAATTTGATGACAATCCAAACTTGTCGATGCGATCAATCACGACGCGGACAATCTCCCCCTTCGTCATTATGTTGTCACAATGGTAAATGAGTTAAGGGGCATAATCTTTCAATATAATAAAGGATTAGTTAATAATGAAATAACTATCCTCTTGCTCCATTAGATAGCTGGTCAAAGTTATAGTCACCCTAAAATGTCTTCAAAATAAAGGCAGTGCTCGACCAGTAACATAAACACAATTATGAAAGCAAAAAAATATCAGATACTGCTGATGAACACCAATATCAACAACTTCCATCGGTTGCAACAACTTTAGTCACCTTGTTGCACAACACGGTTAGCATCTGCAATAGTCTTTAATGAAACTGGTAAACAACACAAATGCCAAAAAAAATGCTACTGGCAGAAGTATCTTCAAGTGTCTTGAGACCAAAATACTTAAGAGAGTAAAAATAAACAATATCTCCAAAAGATTAACAGCTATTGCAACTACCCCTCAACTCCTCCTCAGGCCTCGTTTGGTTCATTTTTGCTAACCTACAATGTTAGTTGGGAGTTATTTCATTGGAGTTAACTTCTTGAAGTTAATATTTTTATGTTTGGTTGAACTTTAAACTTGTAGGGAAGTTTCATATTTTTAAACAATAAAAATTATGAATTGACATAAATAGTCTTTAAACAAGAGATATATGAGTAATAAATGAGTCATTAATGAGGGGTAATTGTATCCACAACTCCCGGGAGATAACTCCCTACGGGGGTGGTGGGGAGATATCTCACACCTTAGGGTGTAAGTTGGGAGATAACTTGCAGTCAAGTTAGGCAACCAAATAAGATTAGTTCCTAACTACTTGTAAGTTATCTCCCGGGAGATAACTCCACCCCTAACCTAACAAGGCCTCAATTACAGATTTTCCCCCTTGGTGAGAACATATTGACAAATTCTGATCAAGGGGGTAATGTTTGAAACAACAAACATACCCGGCTAACTTCTTGTAGTCCACTTTTGGTGTTTTTCTAGTGACAACTCCTTGTTTTGCTGGCCCAATAAGGTTTGAGAGAGGATGATCCTTTTGTACTCTAGTTGATGGTTCTCGGCTAACCGAAGGCAACATTGTATCAGTAAGTGGCATATTCTGATCATCATCTTCTATAAGATTAGATGTAGTAGGTGCAGTTTCAACAGAACCAAGATCAGTTGCAACAGGAATATCCCCATTTCTAGGATATGCTTCAGGGGTAGTTGCAACTGGGTCACTGGGATCGGTTGCAACTGGAACAGATTCATTAGCACTCTTATCAACTTGTGGAGCTACATTCTTTGATGTAGAGGTATTAAATGCAATATTTATGGACTTCATAACTTTCTGGGTGCGTCTGTTTAATACTCTGTATGCATTGCTGTTTGAAGAGTATCCTAGGAAAATTGCGTCATCGCTCCTTGTATCAAACTTTCGCAGCACCTCCTTGTCCTTTAGCCCAAAACATTTGCTTCCAAAGATGTGAAAATAGGCAACCTTTCCACACTTTATAAAGTGTTTTATCAGTGAATGGATGGAGATATGTTCGGTTGATGACGTAGCATTAAGTGTTCACAGCTTCTGCCCAAAGTTTAGTAGGAAGTTCGGATGTGAGCATAACTTTTGCCATTTCCTGAACATGTCTGTTCTTCCTCTCTACCACCCCATTGTGTTGAGGTGTATCGGAGCAGAGAATTTCTGATGTTCTGCAGAATTCTTGAAACCTTGAGTTTTCAAATTCTTTCCCGTGATCACACCTGATCCTCACAATGTGTTCACCGGTAGTTGCCCTTTCACTAATTAGCTTCAAGCACAAAGCACTAAAATATTCAAAAGCATGACTTTTCTTTTAGGAATAGAACCCATGTGAAACGAGAAAAGTAGTCAACACATACCAGAATGTATCTTTTTCCTTATATACTTGTCACTTGAGTGAGACCAACTAGATCAACATGGAGTAGCTCAAGCCCTGCTGATGTATTACAGTTGTCGACAGGTTTGTAGCCTTTTCATCGCTGTTTTCCAAGTTGGCAGGGTTACATACTCTGACGGCAGTGAGCTTGATTTTAGGTAGTCCACGAACAACCTCTAAATTCGAGAACTTTTTCAGGTACCGGTAGTGAACGTGCCCCAACTTTTGGTGCCAGACTTCAGTGGTGTCTGCTGCGAAGTTGTAACAGGACCTGCTAAGCTGTTGCGACAGGTAATAGTTGTTAGATGACCTTTCTCCTGTCATGATATAGTCTCCTTTACATCATACACATTATATTTGTTCTTAGTGAAATTTACATAGAAATTTTTGTCACATAATTGACTAATGCTAAGTAAGTTTCCCTTCAGATCTTCAACATGAAAGACTCCTTGCAAGGCTAGCATGCCTGGGACTTCTAGAGTTCCCTCTCCAACAACTCGGCTACGTGCACCATCTCCAAATGTTACATATCCTTCTAGGCAGGGCTGGTAGATGCAGAAAAGCCCTTTATCGCTAGTCATAGGTTTGGAGCAACCACTGTCAAAATACCAATCACACGATGACATAGACTTTAGTGACATATGAGCAGCATGACACACTACCTTCTTAGGGATCCAACGTTTTTGATGGTTGTGTTGGTGATGCTCTTGTTTTTGAGCAACTTTCTGGGTGATCTCATGTTGTCTTCGTGCTAGTTCGCGGATCATTTTGAAACATCTGGGACGGATGTGTCCTTTAATGCCACAATAGTAGCATGTGGGTCGAAATCTTCTTCTTGGCTGCTGGTTAAAAACATTTTGCTATTGTGCTTTAACAAAATTCATACGCTCGGTGACGGTTACCTTGGAAGATGATCCTTTGACGAAACCAAGACCCCTATGATCACCATACCTTTTTCCGTGCTGCAGTAGGTCATCAAGCTTGGCTTTTCCTTTGTTCAACTTACTGAGCGTACTTTCTGCTTGCCCCCAGCTTGTTTTTGCATTCGATCAACTCTTCTTTTTCCTCGAGGAGATGTTTAAGTGCTTGATTACATGCAACAACTTCCTCCCACTTTGCAATCATCTCAGCATAATTTCCCTTCATTTCTGCATGACTAATATGATTAGGTAAATCATAATTAGAATCATTCGAATCACTTACAACTTCTTTTGGATTTGATGAGCATGTTAAGTTGTGTTCCTTGGATGTGGTTGCTAAGGCAGATTGAGTGGTGGCGGTTGCAACCGAGTGCAAGGCAGTAAAGGCAATGCGATGATTCACATGATCTCCTTCATTTTCTGAGTCTGAATCACTCCACGTAGTGGTCAATGATTTATCCTTTCTTCTAGATGGGCATTCAACCTGGAAATGGCCAATTCCTCCGCACTCTCTACATGTGAGCTTGCTCTTATCTACAGTCTTTGTTTTGACTTCTTTCTTAGTGGTATCTCCTCTTCCACTGGCCTTCACACCCTGAAATTTTCGAAATAGTTTATTATACTTTTTGGTTAGTATAGCAAGATCATCTTCTTCTTGAGTAACATTTTTCCAGGAGTAAAGTACCGGGCTACAGTTTTCAACGCCAACTCTCTGGACTTCTTTTGTTGGTTCAGATGCATCTCATAGGTGGTAAGTGACCCCATGAGTTCCTCGAACTTCAGATCTTTGAGACGTCGATTCTCTTGAATAACAACAACCTTCACATTGTATTTTGCAGAGAGGGTTGTAATTTCCTTGTCAACCAGCTTCTTGTTGGAGTATTTCTTCCCAAGTTGCTGTGCATGGTTGGCGATGTCCTTCAGCTTGGCTGTGTATTCAGGCACTGTTTCCTCCTCTCCCATCCTCAGAGTCTCGAACTGAGATGCCAAAAGTACAACTTTTGACTCACGAACATTTTCGTTCCCTTCGTAGAAGTTTTCGAGAATTTGCCATGCTTCCTTTGCAATTTTGCACGAGGAGTTGAGCTTGAGATGCTCTTGGTTGATTGCACCAAAGATTGCATTCAGTTTTTTGGCATTTGCTGAAAGGAGCTTCTCCTCAGCTACCGTCCAATCATCTGGATTCTTTGGTTGTCTGTCGACCACAGGTGGCGCGTATCCTCTTTCAATGGCTCTCTTGGCTTTAAAGTTAATAGATAGAATGTATCCTTCCATGCGAGCTTTCCAATACGTATAATTTGTATTGGTCAGCAATGGTGGCCTCACATTTGAGACACGCTTAGGCTGGTCTGATTGGTTTCCCTGAGTCTTTTGGTTAGTATGGATCTCACTTGTTTCTATAAATAAAGATTTCACCGTGTTCGCTCTAATTCCAATTGAAATAATCAAAGGCGGTTACAACTGAATATATAGATGGTTGTAACAGGGAAATAAGTAATGCAAGTACTTAAAACAAATTATGCAAAATAGTAAATCAAACCAGGATGCCAGAGAACTTGTTTACGTAGTTTGGTCCACGACCTACATTTGCGGGGGCGCACCCAGTTGTAAACTCCATTAAGTATCAAGACAGTGAACTACATGACTCTTCTTGTGACTCTCTCACCAAGCTCCTCCTGGTACCTTCTTACACTTTGATAAGATCAAGTGACGGTGAAAACAATTGTAAGAACAAATTCTCAGTGAGAGAGATTCATTCAACAAAAAAAAAAAAGATAACAAGGGAAGGGTTGGCACTTCGAGCTGCCTAGCACTCCCAAAACAGTTTATTCATACAAATCATGCCTTCTACTTACACACCTTTCCTATTTATACTTTCAGTTTCTCACTAATTACATTTCCCACCCAAATGCCTTAGTTTCCCTCCTCGCCATTCCCCTCGCAACGTGTCCCATTAGTCTTCTTGTGCTTCCTTGAGTATTTCAGATAAATTGGTGGCCTATCAATACCTGCATCACAAGAAACCACATTGTCCTCAAGTGGGAAGGTAGGGAACTGTTTTCTGATCATCTCTACTGGTTCCCAAGTACCTTCAAACACAGGTAAATCCTTCCATTGCACTAATACGTCACGAATAGCAGCAGTCTTGCGAAAACCCAACACAACTGTCGGTTCTACCACCCAAGGAATGAAAATTCGATAAAATTAGCCGACGTTTAGGCGAAGTTTATCGAAGTTGAAGGGATCGAAACGAAGTTCACTGGTACTTTAAAAATTACAAAATTTCTCCGAAGTTTATGTTAAAAATCGACAACATTGATATAAATTGATATGGATTGCTAAAAACAAGGAACAATTGCAAACATTCTGTAAAAAAAATCAAATAAGTGTGTTGAGACAAAAGGGTTGAGGGTTGTAATTAATGGTGACATTTAGGGGTTATTGAAAATTTGAGAGTGGCTCACTTTTGTACAACATCTCTACCCCAATAATGTGATCCTTTGACTTTGCATTATGATTCAATGTATGCATCGAGATTCACTTTTGTACACACATCTCTACTACGCTTTTTGGTTTTTTAATCGATGTATAATGTCAAAAAGTGGATTTTTTTTTTGCTTTAAATACTGACCCATATAAAAAAAACATGTTTCATAATTTTAATTTTACTTATGAGAATGTGCAAGTAATAAATGGTTAGAGAATCAAATTAAGTGTAATTATTATCACTAAAAAGTGATCTACCATACACAGTATACATGAATAGTGTCAATAAAATTGACTTGAAACCATTAAATTGTAAATTTTTTAGGTATAAATGCATAATTGTGCTTGTTTCGACATCTTATAAAATGAGTTTTAATTTATTGACCATTTAACAAAAATTTCTTAAACTTCTCTAAGTTTGCGAATTTTTACCAAAATTCCCCACGTCGAATTAAACTTTTCGAATTAATACCGATTATCAAGAGGACGAATTATAAGGCGAAATCGAAGTTTTGATCCTTGCTACAACCCATTCCAGGTTAGCCGACAAAGTAGGAGGTAGGGGTTGCACTCGCTCAGCAGTGCCCACAACTTTTCGCAATTGCGAAACATTAAAAACAGGGTGAATGGAGGAAGAATCAGGTAATTTGAGTTTGTAAGCAACTACACCAACTTTTTTGATCACAGAAAAAGGCCCAAAAAACGAGGAGACAACTTCTCATTCATACGCCATGTTAGGGACTGTTGTCGGTAAGGCCATAGCTTCAAATAGACCAAGTCACCCACTATAAACTCGACATCGCGACGGTTTCCATCCATAACAGATTTCATCTTAGACTGAGCCGCGACAGGTGGAACTTCAGCTCATCCAAAATCGCATAACGAAGGCGCAACTGATCTTCTAAATCAGCAATAGCAGTTGCATAGGCACCGAAACGTATAATCGGAAGAGAGTCATCCTCGTCAAAGCATGAAAAGTTGTGCTATACCAAATTTCTGCCCATGCTAACCACCCAATCCAATGCTTAGGTTTGTCCAAAGCAAAGCAACGCAAATAGGTTTCCAAACATCGATTCACCACCTCCGACTGCCCATCCGTTTGTGGGTGGTAAGCGGTACTATGATGCATTCGTGTGCCTTGTAATTTGAAAAGTTCGGACCAAAAGGCATTAAGAAAGACCTTGTCCCTATCAGAAACAATGGACCTTGGGAACCCATGCAGGCGCATTACTTCCCGAATGAAAGTGGCAGCCACGAATTTGGCAGTGAAGGGGTGTGAAAGAGCAATGAAATGGCCATACTTTGGCACTCGGTCAACCACGACAAAAATAACTGAAAACCCATTGGATCGAGGTAAGCCTTTGATAAAATCCATAGCAACATCTTCCCATACTTGTTGTGGAATCGGCAATGGTTGAAGAAGCCCCACTGGAGATGAGGACCGATACTTATGACGTTGGCGTCCTGAGCATTCAGCCACATGCCTCTTGAAAGTACGCGACAACCCACCCAGTACAATGCTCGTTCAATCCTCTCGAAAGTACGCGACAACCCCGAATGTCCACTTAAAGCACCATCATGATGCTAAAAAAGAATGCTGCAACAAGGGCGATTCTTTAGGAAGTACCAGCTTTGACTCGAACAACAATAAGCCATGATGAATCGTGTAATCTGGCCAATCTGTGAACCGGACTTTACGACCGAGAAGACTTGAGAAAGGTGGGGATTAATAGCAACTGCCTGTTGAATATCATAGACTTCAAAGACTCGGTGCATCACTAATGAATCCAGAGATATCGAAGTAGGTGGAATGCGAGAAAGAGCATCAACCGCTTTATTGGTGACGCCTTTGGGGGTTTAAAATCGATGTCGAAATCATAGCCCAATAGCTTCACCAACCATTTCTAATAATCCGATTGCACTATTCGTTGCTCAAACAAATACTTCAAACTGTTTTGATTCGTGTTGATAATAAAACGTCGCCCCAATGAATAATGTCTCCTTTTTGGACAGCTAGCACCATTGCCATTAACTCTCTTTTATAGACGGACTTCAGCTGATTTCGTGGGGAAAGAACTTGGCTAAAATACGCTATAGGCTGGCCATGTTGCATTAAAACAACCCCTAATCCCATGCCGGAAGGATCCGTCTCCAACACAAACAGTTGGGAGAAATTGGGTAGAGAGAGGACTAGCACATTGATCATCGCTTCCTTTAGGCGTTGTAACACCTTCTCTGCTGCCTCCGTCCACCCAAAGGCATCTTTCTTCAATTGTTGAGTGAGAGGCCAAGCAATGGAGCCATATTTAACCACAAAACAGTGGTAATACCTCGCGAGACCTAAAATTCTCGCACCTCCTTAAGATTAGAGGGAGATGGCCAACGTTGCATAGCTTCAATCTTTGCCCGATCCACAAGAACACTAGCGGCAGAGATCCAATGCGTCAAATATTCGATCATTGGCTGCTTGATAGCACACTTCTGCTCATTAACATGAAGCTTATTATCTAGGAGAACTTGTAATACCAGTCACAAATGTTCTTGGTGAGAAGCGAGATCCTTGCTATACACCAAAATGTTATCAAAAAACATAAGAACAAAACGACGTAAGGTCATGTTGGGGCATGTGCCCTAGGTCAATCCATTAACTGTCTTTATAAATACTTTTAGTTAATAAAATAGAGGATTTCATTTACTGTTTATTATAATTAATTTACATGTTTACATTATAATAAGATTCATGGGTATTTGCAGAAATATCATAAATGTCCCTAGTCGATCATTATACTGGGAACTATAATGAATTAAGACTAGTGTGAGTCTTGATTGATGATCATATGTTGATTATACGTATAGGGATACGAATCAAGATCACGAGTACTTGTTAAAGAACAAGAACATCACATGGATTAAGTCATAGTTGTTTCTCATGATAGGTATATTTTTCAGTCCTCTGACTTGAGATTACCAGAGACTTCAACATTAGGAACACAGTGATTTAACACAATCAAATGTTGTCTTTAACCAGACGATTGTAAAGGTTGTGATTGGTTATTGTGTGAGCAATGTGATGAAGTTGTGTAATCGAGATAGAATTTGTCCCTCTCATATAAAAAGTGATATCCAGTGGATCCCTCGATGTGTTAGACTGTTAAAAGGCCTAGTCTAAGTGAATTGATATTGATCATTGTCACTTGGATGTTCTCAGTCTACCTAGAGATCGAGACTAGTACGATTGAACATGTTGGATGACAATTCCATGCCTTATGTTTGATCAAAAGGATATCATGTGACAAAAGGATGTTATATACACTATAGATTAGGTTGTATCGATTTGATATTCGTACAATTTGGGTAGTCATAATGTCTTGCTAGAGGTCGCTTATGACTTGTATACCAAAATGTGTTTTGGTACACTACCAACGTTGTATGAGCCTATTGGGTCGCACATTAAGAATGGTTTTGCGAGATTTTAAGATGGTTCAGAAAAATGAATTTTATATGATAAAATTCATGACAGAAACGTCCTTGTGGTGTATTACACTTATACTTCTTTAAGTAGGGGTATATGTGTAATTTACTTAACCGTAATATACAAGGGTTGTATAAATAGACGCTTTAAGTTAGAATACACGTACAAAAGATTAAGGGCCGAAACTCTATTTTCGTTTTAGAAACGACTTAGGGTTTTCTGGTACGCTTTGGATTGTTTTGGAGAGAAATAAAAAGGTTTGGTATTCTCTCGAAGCTAGCACTTCGAATCTCGGTCGCCATTCGTGTGTGGACTGCTGGTAGAGGGCGTTCGTCGTTGCCAGCGCCTTAGAGATCGATCAATCTTCAGAAAGGTATATTGCAACTGAGGTATGATTAAGTTTTCATGGTTTAAACGTTTTTAATGGAATTAGATTCGGATCCTGTTGGGGTTTTTGTCAAAATTGTTTTGTGATTTCCGCTGCATATGAACCCCAAAACCCAACAGGTCAAAATACCTTATTCATCAAAGCTTAAAAAGTAGCTGGAGCGTTGGATAGGCCGAAAGGCATCACTACAAACTCGTAATGACCCTCGTGAGTCCGGGAGGCAGCTTTTGGTATATCAGAAGCCTTCACTCGGATTTGCTGGTAGCTGGATCTCAAATCAAGCTTGGAAAACACTACTGCCCCGTGAAGCTCATCTAATAGTTCATCCACCACTGTGATTGGGAAACGATCCGGGTCCGTGACTTTGTTTAGAGCAGGGTTATCAACACAAAAACGCCAACTCCCATCTTTCTTCTTCACCAATAAAACGGGACAGGAGAATGGGCTAGTGGAGGGCTGAATTACCCACCAAGAAGCATATCCCGTACCAATTTTTCAATTTCCGTTTTCTAGAAATAAGGATAACGGTATGGTCGCACATTCACTGGCCCGACATCCGACAATAAGGGAATGGCGTGATCGATCACTCACTCAGGTGGCAGCTCTGTAGTTGCAGCAAACACATTAGCAAACTATGATAAAAAAGGCGCAAACCAATAAGGCAGATTTGGGTTTTACTAGCAGTAGGTACATCGGTAGCAGTTTAGGCACACAATTCCAGCAACAACCCCTGGCCATCATGAAGCAATTCCTTAGAGAGAGCTTTGAGGGAAATACTTGTTTTCCAAAGGCTCGGATACCCCTTTAGGATATAATGATGTCCATGAAAAATAAACTTCATTGTAAGAGTATGCCAATTAACTTCCATATTGCCCAAATCTCGCAGCCACTCCATACCCAAAATAGCTTCCATACTGCCCAACTAAAGAGAGAGAAAATCTTGAAGTACCTCAAGGTCCTGAATAACCAACTTAACCCCTTTACAAACGCCTCTGCCCCGGACAGCGGTACTTGTTCCCATTATCACCCCGTAGCTGGTCGTTTTGGATAAAGGAAGTGAAAGGTCATCTACCAAATCTTGAGAGATGAAATTGTGGATTGCACCACAATCGATCAGTACCGTAATCTCCATCACTCCCAACATCCCTTGAAGCTTCATAGTGCCAGGGACAATCAACCCCATTACTGTATACATGGATAACTCGATGGTGTCGTTAACTACCGTTTCTTAGGGCTCGGCCAGATCAGGCGCAACGTCGTCAAGGCGAGGAGCTTCACCTGACTCCTATTCGTCAACCAACATCAGCTTCAACACCTTCTTGCATGTGTGGCTGGGGCTGTATTTCTCATCGCAAGAGAATCATAAACCTCTCACTCGCCTAGTTTGCAACTCGGATTCCGTAAGGTTGAGGTGATGACGAAATGGTTTGGAGGAGGTAGCGTTGGGAGCAGGGGCACTAGTTGTGGACCCTAATGCAATTGATTTTTGGTGGAAATTAGTTAGGCTTGAAACTAATAGCCTTGTTGATACTTTGTTTAATGCCTAAACCCCCACTAGCATAGCGACCCGACCCATTGACTGCTAAATTGGACTCAATGAGTTGTGTTGTTTCCATCAACGATTCCAACCCCACTAGTTTGAAGAGGCAAATTTCAGTTTGAAGCTTCATCTTCAACCCTTTGATGAAGATCCTCTCCAAGATATCCTCAGGTACCCCACGGACGGAGGTGGACAAAATCTCGAATCGGCGACAATACTTCGCCACCGAGCCCGTTTGCTTAATATCCAGGTGTCGCTCCTTCAACATGCTCGAATGTGTCACGCTAAATCACTTCAACAGTTGCAATCGGAGATTAGACCAACACACAATAGGAATTCGTGAATCAACCCAGCGAAACCACGCCAATGCTTCATCATCGAAACAAATTCTCGTCGCCATGATTCTCTCTACATCAGTAGTTTGTTATTCTCAAAATACAATTCAGCCCGAAACAACCAAACTTCCGGATCCTCGCCGTTGAAGATCTAGTGGAAGCTTACGACCCCCACGCCAAGCATCTGACGAAATGAAGGTTTCACTCCTATTTCCCATCGAAGCAAACTCGAAAGGATAATACCATGGAGGAACCCCACCCTGATCATCATTGATCGACCCTCTGCCCTTCAAATATGCAGTACCACCCACCCCCCAGATCTGCAGTTCCCCTAATCTGGACGATCCCGATTCGATGCCCCCACTTCAGATCTCCGAATTGGAGGCCTCGACCACTACTCCCTTGCCCTGCAACAACGATTGCACTGATCGTTGAGTCTCACTCATCGAATGCAACACTTGAGCAAAGCTTTGCGCCAAACTCTCCATCGTTTGTAAACGATTCAGTTCCCTTCGCAACCGTTCCTTCTCTTTCTCCATTGCATCGAACTTGGCTTCCCGTTTGTTTGGATCCCCCATAGACACAGATCGGAGTGCTCTGATACCTGATACAAATTTGATAAGATGTGATGGTGAAAACAATTGTATGAACAAATTCTCAGTGAGAGAAATTCATTCAACTAGAAAAAAAGAGATAACAAGGGAAGGGTAGGCACTTCGAGCTGCCTAGCACTCCCAGAACAATTTATTCATACAAATCATGCCTTCTACTTACACAACTTTCCTATTTATACTTTTAGTTTCTCACTAATTACATTTCCCACCCAAACGTCTTAGTTTCCCAATTCACCATTCCCCTCGCCTCATGTCCCATTAGTCCTCTTGTGCTTCCTTGAGTATTTCAAATAAATTGGTGGCGAATCACACTTCTCTCTGTGGACCTTACATGCACAAGACTCTTGTGTGTGACGCTCCCTCTCATTAGAATGCCCAAGTCCCTTTGGGGTCTTACAACTCGATAAAGCCAGTAAATAGAACAAGTTCACAATATGGAGTAAATTAATTAACTCGCGTACAGACTCCATCACTTGGACACAACATATAGACTGATGTAGATCACACTATCTTAACCAACATATCTTAACAACATGCTAAAGATCTGCCCAATTTTCATCTTCAAATAACCACGTCCTTGCACATTAAACACGTGGTGATAAGTCTCTGAACTGCAACTCCAACATCTATGAGATCTTCAGTTAGTCTTCGGTTGGTTGTAGATCAAATCTGTAACTGCTTGATTCAGAGAGCCTGTTGCAACCGTTTCATGATTCGGCTGCAACAGAGTATCTTCATCCAATCTCCGAGTATCTTCATCCAATCTCCCAAAGTTTATCTTTTGATTTTGAGCATGTGGAACATGCTTGGAGTGAATCATTTACCAAACACTAGATCTAAATAACTTGATGACATTCCAAACTGTCGATGTGGTCGATCACAACACTAACTTGAACAAAAGCACGCCTTGCATTTTGTTTCATGGCCTTGCCCTTCATTTCATATGCATGTTGACGCACGTCAAATTTATAATCTCAAGTGCCGTACGCTAGCCTATATAAAGCCAATACCCTCTAGGATCCTATTAAATAAAACTTTGAACTTTTCCCATGTTGTCCTTAATTTGTTTTCCTTATTGGTTTGAAAATTAAGTGACAACTAAACACTGAGGGCCTTTTGGATAAACAATTATATTCACAATGGGTAATAAACCTGTTGTTAAGGAAATAATTGAGGACTAGGATTATAAATCACGTGGGGGAGCACGCGCAAACTAACTATTTAGTATAATTAAACAATTATTTCAAATGTTGTCAGAAGTATGCACCCCCTCTATTTTATTTCATGGGTAATTCTTAGATTATCACTATAGAGGTTTTTCCCAAGTTCAAGGGGAACTCTGAGAGAAAGCTTATGTAAGGGAATATGAATGTAATTCATTGAAGCGTTTGTTCGAGTAAATGATGGGGGAGATAGAGAAATGAAAGTATTTCTACCGAAGTTTCAAATGAGAGAAATGAAAGTATTTGCATTATTAATCCCAAGTTAACAACAACAACGAAGTCCCAAGTTTATTAATTGAAAAAAAAAACACTTTAAGAGTTTCCGCCTGTTGATTGCCTAGATTATCTTCCGTAGTCACCCCAAAGTTAATGACGTGAGTTACGTTTGGCCTTTTTGATGATCCTATGTAATTATAATCTATGTTACCCGGACTCTTCCCTCTAACCCAAATTACTCGTGTTGGACACTTCAAACGAGACCGACACTTAAAAAGATATACATACTCCATTCGTAGAGCTCTTTGTATAAAAATATTCAAAATGTAAGAGAAGAAAAAAAAAACAAGTACTTTCTAATCTATAATAAGAAATGAAAAATGAGAAAATATATAGGTATATAAGCTATATTTATGTTATTACATATATGTAATCATATGTCCCTCAAGTATCAGGCACTTTTTGCCGAGTCCTCGTGTCCTTAAATTAGATAATAGGTGGCCTTTAGACTCAGACCCGCACCCGACACCCACACCCGACACCCACACCCGAGTCCAGGTACATAAATTATAATTGTCGATACAATTTTATGACTTTCGGTTTTCTCTACAAATAAATTTATAGGTGAACCATAAAAACGTAATTTTTCAATTTTCTTATTTTTGGCTAGCTTGGTTTTTCTCTACAAATCAATCTTTCAGATTGATTTTTTTTCTTTTATTTATTTATTCATTACTTTTGTCGTACAGAGCCCATCTTCTGGCCAGTGTTTGTTATTGCAACTTTGGCAACAACTGTAGGATGCCAAGCTATAATTTCTGCCACTTTCTCAATTATCAGTCAATGCAGGGCACTTAAATGTTTCCCCCGTGTGAAGATAATACACACATCAAGCCAAATACACGGGCAGATTTATATTCCTGAGGTGAATTGGATTCTGATGGTCTTATGTCTTACCATCGTAATTGGCTTTAGAGACACAAATATGATTGGTAATGCATATGGTAAGTGCTTTCCTTTTATTTTTATGTTTCTGTGTAGGTGTTCTGGGTGAGTTTAAGGCTGAATTATTCTTATTATTCTTATTATTTTAATCACAGTGCTTTTACATTGAGTAATCATTCTAATGATTAGTTAATTTTCAGCTCAATTCTTATCCTTAATTTTAGTCTACTATTAATCTAGATCTGTAGATAATACTAAAGTGCTTTTGCTGAAATAAATTCATGGAACTACCCGGCCTTTTTAAAAAAAAATTATGATTGTTCATCATGATCTGAACACCTGTGAAGAAGTTAGCAGATATGGATCTTCAATGTTTGTAATCTTCACTAGGTTGGTGGAATGTGCCCAGGTAATCCATTTGGTTTTAAGTTAATAGTCGAAGTATGTTTCATCTGAGGGATGGAGCGAAACTAATGTGGGTGTTGGCCCCAAAGCGTATTAAAAGTAAAAAAATATTGGTGTAGAATTTCCTTTTTCGACTTGACTATCTGGACTTTGGGAAAGGACTCGTTAGTAGTTAGTGATCCCTTGGATTTGCTCAGATTTCTTATGGTGCTAAATCCTCTCATTGATTAGGAGGAATAAGTATAAATAGGATTTGGAATTTATTCGATGAATGAATCAAAATAGAACTAGCGGTATCTTTTCTTTGTTTGGAGGCTTTTACAGGACTTTCAAGTCTCTTTGTAACGAAGTACTTAGTTCACTGTATTAAAAAAAATAAAAAAACAAAAACAAAAACTACTAGTTCATTATTATTGTTTGGTACGCTGAAATTAACTTACAAATTACTCTTTGTCCAGGGCTTGCTGTGATCTCTGTAATGCTTGTTACCACCTGTCTGATGTTTCTGGTCATTGTTACTGTTTGGAGGCGAAGTGTTTTTGTTGGAATCCTTTTTGTTGTTGTTTTTGGATCCATTGAGTTGCTTTACTTCACTGCTTGTCTCACCAAAATTCACAAAGGAGGGTGGCTTCCCCTCCTCCTTTCTCTGTTAATGCTTACTGTGATGTCCGTCTGGCACTATGGAACTTTAAAAAAAGAAGCATTTGAATCCCAAAATAGGGTTCACCTGGAGAAGATCTTAAGCCTTGGTCCTAGCTTAGATATAGTTCGCATTCCTGGAATCGGCCTTATATATTCCAACATCATCACTGGAGCTCCACCAATGTTCTCTCACTTTGTCACCAACTTCCCTGCTTTCCACCAGATCCTCATTTTTGTCTCTCTTCAATCCATGACCGTCCCCAAAGTTCCATTCTATGAAAGGTTTCTTATAAGCCGTATTGGCCCGCCAGAGTTTCATCTTTACAGGTGTGTCATTAGATATGGTTACAAGGATGCAAGGAAGGACAGTTATCACTTTGAAAATGAGCTTATTGCAAAGATGGCGGAATTCTTGCGGGACGAATCTGATGAGGGAAGTGAAGATGGATTAAATCAGCTAACATCATGGTCATGTTCTGAAAATCCATCTGGACGAGGAGTGGAGTTGGTGGAAACGGGTCCTGGCATTCAGTCAGAGGCTGAATTGCATCAAAAGGTCCGATACCGAGGTGTGGTAATGAGCAAAGCAGTAAAAGAACTAGTAGAAGCAAGGGATGCGGGAGTGGCATACATGATGGGTCATACATGCGTGAAGGCCTGCAATACATCTTCAGCTATCAAGAAGTTTACCATAGATGTTTTGTATGGATTTCTAAGGCAGAACTGCCGGCGTCCTGCAGTAGCACTCGGCTTACCACACACTTCTCTGATAGAAGTTGGCATGCTTTATCATGTGTGATGGTGAGAGATACAGATACATCTTTAGTCCATCCTTCAGTCATTTCCGCGTTGAAACTAACCTAACCAGATGAATCAGTTTCTTGGTGAGCAAGTGCCATTTGAGGCCCAAAACCTGAATTTATATCTGGAGGTTCTCGACACCGCAGGTGACATATTGAGAGTTTGAAGGGAAGTAGTTAAAAGAACACTCTTCATTTACAGGGCCTCTACCTTAAGGTGATCATCAAGATTTGCTTATCATTTTTTGGTGATTTCAAATATATTGCTACGTGATATATGAAAGCAGAAAAAGGTGAAATAATGTAGAGTCTGCGTTAGCTCAACTTTAGTATAGGCGCATTCGTTGCATGTATGTCCTTTGGTTATTGAATGGAAGACTCCCTACTTACTGATCAGGACTGTGTTTATGCATCTCAGGTATAATGATTTCTCTTCGAGGCAGAAAGGGAAATTTGAAGACCGCATAAAGTGGCGTTGTGCATCTATATTAGTATAGAAACTTAGAAAGGATCAGGACATAAAAACAAAAATTTAATTTGTGCTAAAAAACTGTTTTAATTAATTTGGTTGAGTACGTTGATCAAACTATTTCTCAATTAAGTGCTTTCACAATCATTTAAAATAAACTTTTGTAATACGTTTTTTTTTTTAAATAAAAGATTTTGGGTGAGGCTATGTGAACCCAACTAATTTATAAGGGCAGGCCACATTTTTTGGCACTCCAATTCCATTTATGCCCTCAATCGAACCGACCTAATTACCCCTCACAATCCCCACAATCTTTTGCATGCCCCTCTCTCTCTCTCTCACACACACACACACACTCTCCAACCCTTCGACTCCGATGACCCCCGCCAACCATTTTTCTCTCTCTCTCTCATTGTCCAATCCTTCGACTCCGACGACTCCCTCCAACCACTTTTCTCTCACATTGCCCAACTTTTTGACTCCGACGACTTCCTCCGACCTATTGTGAAGCACACTATCATCGTAAGTGTCAATTCCTTAGTGTTTTATGCAGGAAAATGATATATTTGTACTGCTTATTTGTGAATTTATAGAGTTTGAACATATTTTTTTGGTTGCTAGGGCATCATTCATTTGGGTTGTTCGGTGGCTATTGACCTTACAAAATGGAGGTTGAATGTCTAGGGGATGCGAATGTGCAAGATGAAGAGGTATTTCTTGAGTTTTCAATTCATTTGTTCTTTTTTTTTTTGCGTGTTCAAAGCACATACTTGTATGCTGGTTGCTCTAGACTTACCTAAAGAGGAAAAAGTCAGTACTAACTGACTGAACAATAGGTTTGGTTATCAATAACCGACACAACATGATTAGCTCTGTCTGCAATGATTGAGCCCAAACAATTTGGCCGGTCTGCAATGACCGATACCTAAATCATTTGTTCAGTCACATTCAACCAAACCTTTTGAGGCTCAATCGGCCCTACGAGACCAAACTAGACACGACGATGAACAAATTACGAAACGAACCAACAATATCGCTAAACGAATATCAAATTCAACTACAACAAACACATGCAAACAACACAATAAAAAATGCTATGTAACCTACTTATGACACGCTCAAGGAACATACTGTTGATGTGTCAATGCGTGGGTCCCACAAACTCACTTTTCTTTCATTTTCATTCCAAAGCAAAAAAGTCTCCTATCAACAGTTGATTGACTTGCGGTCGTCGGCTTTCATTGTACCCAACTGGCCTAAATATTTGAATCTTGCGCTACGTGATAAAGGCCAACTTTACCATTCTCAAACCACATCTTGCTTTTGGTTCTTCTTCTAATGAGATTCGAAAGTTTAGGGTTTCGAGAGATTTGATTATCTTATTTGTCTTTGTTTCGAATCACAAGTACAGAGTCACGCACCATTAAAGTTGACTAAAGCTAGGATTCGAAGTTGTACAAGGTCCTAACAACAGTAAAGTGAGTGCATATTTGATTCCTTTTGTCTCATTAAAAGATTTCTTTCATTATTGTGCGTGATTAAGTCCATGGTCCATGAGTTAATTATGTGCGGTTGCATTTAGTATTGACATGTTCTTTGGTGGATGGATGCATTTAGGGTTGGGTAGTGACCATAGTTAGGTTTTGTTTCACCATCCCTGGATTTATTATTTTACTACTTAGTTTGTTACATGTGGTTTCACCATGAGTTTCTTATTTGACTAGTTGGATAGTTTCATGTTCATAACGTGCTTGTAACACTACAGTAATGGTAGTAACAAGTGTTATGTACATCTCAGTAACACTCGGAACAAGTGCATTTAGGGCTACCTTTTCACATATTAAGTTAGTTGGATAGTTTTATGTTCATAACGTGCTTATAACACTACAATAATGGTAGTAACAAATATTATGTACATCTCAGTAACATTTGGAACAAGAGCATTTAGGGCTACCTCCTCACACATTAAGTCGATTAAACTAGGGAATTGTAATGTTGTAATGTGGTAAACTTGCTATGTACGCATAGATGCTCCACCTTGCCCCAAATTCTTATAAGCCCTGCATAGATGCTCCACCCTGCCCTAAATGCTTATATGGTTGTAAATATGAATTTCAGCAAACAATTTACTGCTTCAAACATTTAGTCGTTTATTTAATCAAGATGACTTAAAAAATGGCTTGAAAACTAAAGTTGAATATTAGGTTGTTTAACATGATAAGTTTATGCTCGATTAAAGATATGGCTATGAATTATGGATGCACAACATAATTCACCAGGTGATCAATATGAAGAGGTTGAACCCATAGATGAAAGGGTTGAACCCATAGATGAAAGGGTGGAATCCATAGATGAAAAGGTTGTTGATAACATGAATGTAGATAATGGCGACAATTATGATGATATTGTTGGTGATAGTATTGGTGATGGTGGTGATGGACTTGATTATGCAGTTCACTTAAAGAATGAAGCTCGATGTGAGGTTGCAGCAACTGATGGAATGGTTAAACTCAATGAGGGTCCGATGGAAACGTGGGGCAATTCTGATCTAATTCAGTGCTGGAATGTTTCAAGGAACTTTGTTTATTTTGCTCTCCAATCAAATTATATCACTCTAGTACCTTTTTAGTATGTTTTTTTTTTGTTGGCTGAAACTTGGTTTGCAGTAGGTTATTTGAACCTCGCTATGCTACTGGTGTCATATGACACAAAACTTAGATCGCAATTCCTTTGAATTGTTTTTTTGTTCATGCTATTGTGTTGTCACTATTTTAATGATGTAACTTCTTTTCTTTCAATGTTATCGAGTCCAACTTTTATGCATGTTAATTATACACGTTCGTGTAGCTAGTAAGGCGTGATTACCATTTATACTTTATTTAGTGTTTAGCATGTGCACTTGATATTATGTTGTGCAGTTGGCATAACTACCATCTACACTTTGTTTAGTAATTACTTGTGAGGAACTTGTGCACTTGCTATTACATTGTGCAGTTGGCTCCTTGTACGTAGTGGAACATGTTCAATACAAAGTTGTTGTACTTCATCACCAAATTTCACTTTCAAGCCAAATATTGACTCAGCATTAAGCTCCCAGCATGGTTCCTTCATGAATAGTTGCCAAGATTTGGTCCAATTATATAAATTTTACCTCCAAAACTTAAAACCCTCTATGAAGCAAAATGTCTTATTTTTCAAATTCATCCATAAATACCCAACTCCTTGGATATTAAAATGGAAATATAATAATTCAAAGTTCACTTATACATCTGGAATAACTTCTAATCATTTAATCCAAGAAACCCATGTCAAATGGTGGGATAAATTTGATATTGATTCCATCCAAGAATGACAATTCACTCCAGTCACTCCAAAAGACTTGCTATCAAACTAGCCAATCACTTCAAAAACCTACAAGGAGGCTAGTCTTCCAAAAGAAAAATCGATTCAAGTTTCATCAATTTCCCTAATACAGGTCCCATTTTCATACCCTTATCAATTATTTTCAGATCTTGCAATACCATACTACAACATTTACAAAGAATGGAAGAAAGAATGAAACACTTTGAAGAAAGTCAATCAGCTAAATCCATAAATAACTATGAATAAGGGGATAGTTCTGGTCCCCCAGATTTCTTCGATCTTTGATAAAATTAAGACCCAAACTATAAATCTTAATTACACCCATGTCTCCATGCCCATGCCTGCCTCTCCAAGCTTATACATGCTGTCAGGCCCAAACCATAAATTTTAATCAGGCCCATGCCTCTAGGTCTATTTTATTACCTCTTACTATCCGATCAAATTACCATCATGACATCCATAAAGCGAATCCAGTCTTCAATAATT
Source organism: Stephania yunnanensis (assembly GCA_039657365.1). Classification (NCBI taxonomy): domain Eukaryota; kingdom Viridiplantae; phylum Streptophyta; class Magnoliopsida; order Ranunculales; family Menispermaceae; genus Stephania; species Stephania yunnanensis. Next base: position 32,295,659 of record CM077583.1, on the reverse strand, counting down.
CAGTTCCTTAAAGAAACAGAAGTCAAGAAGTTAATGATTCAACCAATCCAGTCATCCTTTCAATAATTCATACAGTCCATTAAGTTCCATTAAGTTGTATTACTTTTTGAATGTGACAAAAGCGTTATGTGTGTAAGAATTTACTTTTCCTAAAGGATATGCGTCTTTTCTTATATTTTTATAAAAAGTTTGTATATTGTTCAAAGATCCTTCATGCCTAGGGCTAGTTGGACTTCAATTATCGTTGAACTACAAAAAAACAGCAGATCAGAAACGAAAATTTCGTCTCTAATTTGCATAAATTCTGTCTCTAATTGAAATCTGCAACGGAACAGAGACGAAATAAATTTCGTCTCTGAAATCGTCGTCGCTGATTCAATCAGAAACGGAAATGTGATTCCGTTTCTGATTTAGAGACAAATTAGAGACGAAATAAATTCGTTTCTGATTCCGTCTCTGATTCCGTTGCTAATCAGCAACGGATCAGAGACGGAATTCATTATTTCCGTCTCTAATTCCGTTTCTGATTAGCAACGGAATCAGAGACGGAATTTGATTCCGTTTCTGTTTCATGCATATATTCCTCGAAAATTAGAGACGGAATAGCAACGGAATCTCTGAATTCCGTTGCTAATTCCGTCTCTGAATTCAAATCCATCTGAATTATATATATATATATATAGGTCTCAATCCAAGCACATTTAACCTGCCAATATATAATAAAAATCATAGCTAAATAATATATTGATATTACACAGTTTATATATACTTAACATATCCTTAACATTAACTTTTCTCAATGTACTGTACACGAAACAACAAAAACAATCTACAAAGTTTCTATATCGTATCTTTCTACAAAAGTAAAAGCAAAAATTGATCTAAATGAAAAAAAAATGAAGTGTTCCGAGATTATATAAAGTTGATTGTGCTTCAAATAATACTTGACTTCGTACAAAACACCTGAAAAAAGATCAAAAAGAAAAAAAATTCACTAAATTATACAAACAATAATAGGGATATAAACAATATTATGGGAGAACTACGTATCATCGCAAGCACAAGTGTATGAGCCAAACACAAAGATAAATAAAGTAATAAAGAAAAAGAAATTCATCATTATCCAGTAGGAATATGGTGTTAATTAGCAAATTATCTCTCGCTCCAAACAATGACATGAAATTTAGTTCTGGATTAACACAAACAAGAGTCGATTGTCCTCGATGCTCCAAAAAATTAAGAAGACACTATACAAAATGAAATTAAAGTAAACTGAAACAATTGATAGAACACAAATTAAAAGTAAAGAAAACTAAAATAAAAGACTCAATAAGATAAACAATGTGTAATGGAAGTGTCATAAAAAGACTTGATGCAAACAACAAAAAGCTTAAACTACCGTAATATAACATCCTTTGGTGCGACTTGCCTTCTTGAAATGCACTGAGGGTTCCACTAAGTTGTGAAGTGTTAGGAGTAGCAAACATAAGGAGCTTCTATACATGGACAATGTCATGTTAACATGGCCAAGTTGTAAAGTGTTAGGATTAGCAAACATAAGGAAGATAAGAAAGTCTGGAGCTTGGACAAATCAGGATGTTTCCCAAGCAAGTCTTTCACAACTTTCCTACGTTCATCATTTGATGTACAAACATTTCCCCCTTTTTCCTTCACTTGGAAGCACTTATGTTTCCCATAAAATTAAGGAGTTCTCATGGTTACTTGCATTGGAAAAGCTAAAAACAAATGATCGCCTCCAAAAAAGATTACCGTTTACTTGAATAGCAAAACTCGGTTAAGAAGAAAAAACCTATAAGCACCAATCATTAGCATTTTCAATTGCTACTAAAAAGAAAGGCAACTTTAAACATGAACGAGCATTTTGCATTCTCATCTAGATAGTACTTGTTATATTGAGCAATGCCAGAACAAAAGATATGCAATAACAAGAATCAAATACATATAACCAAATATTGAATCCCCACCTTAGTGCACAAAACATCAGTTATGCAAGAAAAACTGAAACTGCATCTCACAGTGCAACCTTCTGCAAATATGCAGAAAGAAATTAACAAGAATACATCGGTCAAGGCACTCAATTGAATCCTGAAGTAAAAGAAATACTTACACTCAATCTCTCAGCATAACTTTTTTTTTTTTTTTTGAGCAAACCTCAGCATAACTAATGCATCGAAAAATGTTGACTCACATCCAAGTATGCAACAACTAGTTCCATCAAAGTTACTGCAAGAAGTACAAACAAAAATATTCTAATACAGAAACGCAAAGAAAAATGTATTTGAGTAAGCATTTACAGTAAGTAGTAAAGGATTATGATAAGAAAAAAGGTTTACGAAGAAGCGACATAGTTTTGTTTATTTATTTATTTATTTTTATGAGAGTTTGTTTTTAATTTCTACTTTACTGGATTGCCAAACAATTGAATCAAGAATCTAAACAGACAAATTATCATCCTATGAATGTTTACAATCTTCATCAAACACGATGATATCCCATGATATGTAGAATAGCTACTCCCACGTGTGACTAAATCATACATAATGATTTAAGTTACAAGCTTATAGGCCGAGCATTGATAAATGAGCAAAAAAATGCAGAAGAAAATAGAGTAAACCAGCAAAGAAAATGCAGGAAAAAGAAAAAAGGAAAAAGAAACGTGGGCAATGGCAATAATTCGTACAAACGCAAAGAAAATGCAGAAAAAGAAAAAGGAAACAAAAGTGACCTGGGAAGGATGATAAGGAACAATGCATAATTGAGAAGAACCTTCTATATTTCACTCGTCTCCGAACTTCACCGAATTACCAGACCTCCACACAAACCGAAAAAAGCACAAACAAAACAACTTACATTACTTAAGCAAAGAAAAATGAAGAAGAAAATAGAGTAAACCAACCGCACATTTGAAGTACTGCTCACATTTTTTTGACAAATCCACCTTCTCTTAGTCTTAGGGAACCTTTCCAGCTAAAATCACCTTATGTTACTAGAAAGAGTTAAAGAAAAGTTGCAAAGAGGCATTTTTCAACATTGAAAAATAACTTCATAAAAGTAAGATTAAAATCTAACTCCTGATTCACAATGACGGCAAGATTACAATCGAAATACAGATAAAGATGCCTAGTTCAAACAACAATTACTAAACCAAGTCCACCATATTTATATATGATGTTGATATATAATTAAAATATACATGTATAAGAGAGTAATATGCACATCTTCAGCTGCGAAGAAATAAAAGGTGCATCAATAGTCCAATAGCAGGAAAAATCACAGTCAAGTCTGCGCTTATACTTACAAGTCACGCAAACAAATCATTTATTAAAATGAATTTGTAGATCGTTAGAGAATCGTCTCATGTTATCACGGAAATACTGTCATTCCCTTTACTTCTATTGTCCTGCGTTTCTCCTATATCAACTATATCAACTGTATAAATCTTCCAGAGAACTAATAAGATTGAATCCACAGCTAGAACATGAAGATACTTCGCAAATATCCTTCTTTTCGCGTCAATTTCACTTCTCATTTAATACTTCGACTAGAGAGAAAAAAATACTTTTAAAAATGAGAAATTCAAGCAGTGATTCGTAAAAAGACACACGCAATCATGAGATTAATCAACCGAAACGTAGAACGGATTCAATTAACAACAATCGAAGAAAAACAACAAACATGATCAACTCGACGTGAGCATCGCAATCATTCTATACCAAAAACAAATCCAAACAGAAATGTAGTATTGTTCCTGCACTAGAAACAAATCAAATGCAAGTAAGAATAAACCCTAAAACCCTAAACAAGTCCACAATCGATCTCAAATTAGTTGAGGTCTCGACAAAGCCTAAATCAGAAATGCAAGCAAGAGTAATCGAAGAAAACACGATACCTCAACAACGAGATCGAGAGAGTTCGAAAGACAGAGACGAAGGTTTAATCAATACATAACTGCAAAGGTTCATCATTCCTCAAATGAGGAGGGAGATCACCTGTTCATACACACATACTCTCATCAATACATAACTGCAAAGGTTCATCATTCCTAAGATGAATGTGTCCAATAGAATGTAAGTAGAGGGTATGTGAAAGTTCTCAGCTTTTTCTAGGCAAGTTATGTATAAGATGAGTTGACTTCTCTAAAATTTTGTTTCTACCAAATGCCACTTGTGGATTAGTTATTATTTGGACCATTTTGAAAGGGACAAGCAAGAGAATGCATTAGCAATATAAATGACTAATTTAAAGATAAGGGAAGGGTTCCTTCAAAGAAAACTAATAACTCTTGTCTCTTCCATTGACTTACTCATTCAATCAAATTTCAAATAAGTCTTATTTTGCGGAAACCAATAAGAAAAATAGAATGATTAAAATAAATAAATAAACAGAAGAGAAGTTATAGTTGAAGTCGTTAATTAGTAGAAAATCAAAATAACTAGTTTGTTAGTAGGTGGTGACCAGATCAACACGTTATTGCATCAAGAGAAGTTCCACTTGAAGTTCAATATATATAAATCCTTGTGTACATATCATACATACATACCTCAATCAAGAAAGCGATTCAAGACCTTCACTAACTGTCTTCATAGGTGAATGAAAATGGAGAGTCTTCCCTATGAAATCCTTATAGACATCGTAACAAGGCTACCAATCACTTCTCTCATGCAATTCAAGTGTGTTTCCAAGGCTTGGTACTCACTAGCACAAGACCACTACCTCCTTCACATGTATGCAACACAAAACAATCCGTGTATCATCCTCCAAAGTGAGCACTCCCTTGATGATCAATTCCATGTCATTGGCACCGATCGTCACCAATACGACAACTTGACGAGGAAACTAGCTCCACCGTTCAAGTTTTCGATGCCCAAGTTCAACATTGCAGGTTCATGTAATGGCATCCATCTTTGCTCATATTTTTCACAAGAATCAGATACCATTTTCAATTACAACCCTTTCACCAATGAATCCAAACAACTACCTCCAACAAATACAAGCTTCTCTAATCAGAAAGTAGTACCTGTTCATACACACATACTCTCATCAGATTCACAACTGTCCAATCTCCGGCAGACGGTGAACAACGGCGACGGCTTAGGGCTTCCGAGGCTCCAATCTCCGGCAGACAGCGGCGCAGACCCGACGGCCTCGTCCGACAAAGATTTAGGGTTTGGGAGAGAGATTTCGATGAGAGAGAGCGGTGAGATTTCGGTGAGAGAGCGGTGAGAGAGAGGGTGAGAGAATGAGAGTAGAGAACTACGAGAGAGAGAGAGAGAGAGAGCAGAGAGCGGCGACGGTGAGAGAGAGAGAGCGGTGATGGTGAAAGAGAGAGCAGAGAGCGGTGACGGTGAGAGAGAGCGGCGGTGACAGTGAGAGAGAGCGGCGGTGACGGTGAGAGAGAGCGGTGAGGGAGAGAGGTTTCGTTGAGAGAGAGAGAGAGAGCGGTGAGGGAGAGAGATTTTAGGGAGAGAGAGAGTTTTGGTCCCCATTTTTGAATCATCGAGATCGAAGCACGCACGATTCTCGAGATGTAACGGACGGTTGTAATAAATGAAAATTTTGGCGGGAATGTTGGCGCCATTTTTTAGAGACGGAATTAATTCCGTCTCTATTTTCGTCTCTATTTCCGTCTCTGTTTCGTCTCAATTCCGTCTCTGAATTAGTCCGTCTCAATTCCGTCTCAAACTAATTTTTTTAGCAACGGAACTTATTTCCGTTGCTAATTCCATTTCTAAATTTCATTTTCCTTATAGTTATACCTTCTTGGTAGTGCGTCTAAAATCATCTTTCCTCGATGATGCATTTTTTCTTTATTTGTCTTTTGCATCTTTTTAAGTGGACCATCTTTCCATGTTGGTGCGTCAGTTGGACTATCTTTCCGTGATAGTGCATCTTTTGTCTTTTGTTTTTGGTAGTGTGCTCCAGCATGCTAACTTTAACATCTTTGCTTGTGGACCATACCTTTCGCATATTTGCTAATGGCCATAACTTTCTTTTCTTTTAAGGGCTCTCAAGTCTATATATGGAGGGCGCGTTATTTGTAAAATTCATTCGAAAATTAAGCTTCGTATAATTCTTGATTTGAAACTTCTTCAATCTTTAAGTTTGCGATCATTCTCGTTGACCATCTTTCGCTAATCTGTGACCATTTTTCACTAATCTGGTATCAGAGCATCACAATTTCACAACCACCTTTCTCATCATCCATTCTTTCTCGGATGGAATCAATATTATCAAATTTATCCCACCGCTTGACATGGATTTCTTGGATTAAATGATTAGAAGTTATTCTGGATGTATAAGTGAACTTTGAATTATTATAATTTCATTTTAATATCCAAGGAATTGTGTATTTATGGATGAAATGAAAAAATGAGAGACCTTCTGCTTCATAAAGGGTTTTGACTTTTGGAGGTAAAATTTGTATAATCGGACCAAATCTTGGCCACCGTTCATGAAGGAACCATGCTGGGAGCTTGATGTTGAGATACTTTTTGAATGTGATATACCATGAATGTCCTTCTGATGGGTGTTTATAAAATCGAATGATTTTTCATGCTTCAATATAATCAGTATAACTTACATATAATGGCGGATGGGTAGATAGAATGGTCATGGATTGATATATGAATGGGGATTGTTTTATGAGACTGTTGAGTCCATTCTTCAATAGTTAGGACCGTATGGATCTTCATTTTTGAATAAGCAATTGCTTCTAATCCTTCTTTTTTAAAATGTTCAAAAATAATTGAATGTGTGTGTGAAATGAGAGCTTCATATAATTTCATTGAAACATGGGGTTGTTTTGGAAATACATTATAGGTTGGAGGCATTATGGATTTTATTTGATTTTTTAGGCTTTGATCTAATAAGGAATGTTCAAGAAGAATGACTGAATGATGACCTCTAAGATGATAAATAGACTGTTCATCAGATTTATTGTATTAATTGAATAAAGGAGAAGATTTATTGGAATAAAGTGATTTCTGATAAGTGAGTAGGGATTTGCCTTTATCTGCCATAATCTGTAGTGAATGAATTTGTGGTGTTAGGAAGAATTCTCTGGATAAGAAGTCTGGAAGAGAATTATTTTCTCCCTTAATATATTCGATATCAAAATAAAAAATACTTAAAACTTCTTGCCATCTGACAAATATTTGTTTTGAAATTGATTTTTTATATCTTTTAAAAGTGTTTCTTTTGCAGATTTACAATCAACTCGTATTAAAATTTTTTGACTCCAAATGTCAGATTGAAACTTTTGAACTGAGAAAATTATTACTAACACTTCTTTTTTGACAATAGCATAGTTTTTCTGTGTGTTATTGCAAAGTTTTGAGGTATAACAAACTAATTGCTCATTTCCTTGTGGGGTTTTTGCAGTAGGATGCCGCTATAACCAAGATTTGAGATATCTGTCTAAATTATTTTTAGGTAAACAAGGTTGGCTAAATGAAGACATAGAAGAGACTTTGCTTTAGATTTTATAAGCTGAATAGCTTTAGTGTGGGTTGGATTACAATGAAATTTTACATTTTTTTAAGAAGGTCTTGAAGTAATTTTCTATCTATAGCCGAGTCTTATAAAAATCTATTAGGTAATTGTGAGAACCTTATAAAAATTTGTTACGTAATTGTGAGAACCGAAAAATCTTTGCAATTGTTTCTTGTTTGTAAATTGATCAGGAAATTTATCCGAAAACTCTATAACTTCATTTATTGGGGTTATTGTTTGATTCAAAATTCTGAATCCTGAAAAATTTATTGAAGTTTGAAAAAAATTTATTTTTCTCTGGGATAAGACTAAACCATTAGTTATTATGATTTGCTAAAATGTGTATAAATGTTTTCAATGTTAATTAAGTGATTCTGGAAAAAATAAGGATACCATCAATATAAACTAAAATATATTCATGATAAGGATGAAAAATTTCAATAATCATTTTCTATAATTCAGATGAAGCATTTTTTAAACCAAAAGGCACAACATTCCATTGATATTGACCAAAAGGAGTGTTAAATATTTTATTGTATCTATCTTCTTTCTTAATATGAACTTGCCAAAAACCTGATTTTAAATCGAATTTAGAAAAAAAATGATTGAATTGGTAAATTCTTTTATTAAATCATTTTTGTTGGGTAACAAATATCTAATTGTTTTTAAAACATTGTTTAATGGTTTATAATTTATTACTAATCGTAGCGATCCACATTCTAATTATGCTGCATTTTCAACAAAAAGCTGTGCAACTCTAAGGGGGTTTGGATGGAGTAATTAACTTCTTTTGTAGGAGGTCATTTATTTCTTAATCACACAGATTTAATAGTCTTTCGTTCATTTGAGAGGAGTTGGCTTTGGTAAGAATTTTATTTTCCTGAAAGTCGGCTGTTTAGGGTAGAGATACTTGATATTTTCTTCTATCCAAAAATGTTGATGGAATTTCGAAACAACACTTGTTAATTAAATTATCTTGGAAAGTTTTTATTTTTGATTGCAAAGAAGGGGTGTTAATTATTTGATATTTCTTTAAATTTTTAAGTTCTGTTTTTAAAAATCCTATGTGATTTTGCTTATATTCAATTTGGTTTATTATTTGATTTAAATATCTATTTTTTGGAGGTGTAATAAAAGTAAAATCTATTTCTTTTCCTTCTATTGTTGTTTTTATTCATTTGGTTATGATAGAAAATGGCTGTATTTTTTTTTATAGAAATGGTGTTCCTAACAACATATCATATTGTAGGTCTTTAACAATAATGAAAGAAGTGGGTGTACAAACATTATTTTTATAAATATGTGCGATAAGGATTTTTAGTTTAATGATTGACTTATTTCCTTTAGCTGTAGAAAATCTACTATTAGTCTTTTCACAATATTTTACAAAGGGATTAAGCCTTCTCTTATACAATTTGAATCCGCACATGAATCTATTAGTGCATGGCTTGAATATTTGAAGTCTTTTAATTTTAATGTAATTGGGGTAAACCATCTTTGATGTGTATAAGGTGTAAGTGTTTCTATGAATACGTTATTTTCATAGACTTATTTTCATAGATAGAAAAATCTTCTGAATTTTCGTTATCATATTCTAGTTTTGTCATCCTATATTTGAGGGATTTTATTTATGCTTTTAATTGATTTATTTATTGTTGTAAAAAATTTATTGTTGACTCTATTGGTAATACTTGTTTTTTACCAACTGCTTTCAAAACATCTTTCATAATATGATAATTACTATGTAAATCTATTTGTTTGGAAAATCTATCTTAGGATTTTTAGAAACTAGAGATGATGTAGTTTCTATATCTTTTCATTTATTCATTATTTCAGTCAAGTAAATATATCTTAAAGTGGGATCTTCTATTTGTTCTCCTATTTCTAAGATTAGTTCTTCTTGTGCCGTTAAAACATTTATTTCGTCATTGGAAGTGGAAGTAGGTGTACATATATTTTGTATATTTTCTAAACATTGACAATATTTAGTAGAACTACCATCTTCTTGAATTTCATTAATTTTTCTTTTATAATTTTTAAATGACATTTATTAGAATAATGACCTAGTTTTTCTCATTTAAAACATTTATTTGATTTATTTTTATTATTTTTATTATAATTTCTTCTATATTTTCTTCTTTTACTTGTTCTATAATAAGATTCTTGATTATCATTATTATAAAATCATTGTAGTCTTCTTTGGTTTTTATATCTAGGTTTTCTGGTGTATGTATTCACTTTTGCGTCATGACCAAATTGATAATAAAAATCACCTAAATCTTTATAATTAGTTTTATTTCCTTTGTTTAGCTACTTTTTTTTTTAATTTTATATCATTGCATATGGCTAACCCAACCATTTGAATCGTTTGAATTAAATCTCCATAAGTAAATCTATTATAATTTAAACTTCCTCTGCCTTTTTCTTTTAGTAAAATTTTAATTTTTTCTGCAAATGATGGTGGTAGTCCTGATATAAAATATTCTTTCCAGAATGGTGATTCATTGGTGGTTAATGTATAAACTTTAGATAAGAAGGTATCTTTACATTAGAGAAAATCAGTTAATGTTCTACATCTTAGATTTTGTAATTGTTCTCTAATTTTTTCTTTTTTATTTGATAAGGATCCTAAAAAATGTCATATTATATTAGTTAATAGACATAAAACACCATTTGGTTATTCTTAACCTTGGGCATTTAGAATTGGATTGTTATTATCACTTCGTGTTACAAAAAAACATAATTTCTAATCTTTAATCGTTAGATAATGCATAGTTCCACTAGCCATTTAATTGGCCAACAAAATCAGTTGCTCTCTAGTTATGCTTATTTTTGTATGATTAGTTAATCTACATACTTTAGCATAATTTAACATATGTTGTTCAACTTCTAATGCATAATATTCAGACAACCCATCTATATTCCATTCATAAATATAATTTCCTTTAAATTTGACTCTTTTGTTATATTTTCTTCTAATAATAAATCTACTGGTGATGATATTGAATAATAATGTATAGCTTCTCTAACATTATACGCTTGATGTCTTCTTGGATGATTAACTCTATTTATATCTAAATCAGGTGATGAATCTGTGCTTATATTTGTATCTTCATGAATATGATTTAATTCTAAAAGTTCATTTGGTTGTGGTTCTGATATGGTCGATTAATTTGCTAAATGATCTATTACTAAAGATTTATCTTTTTTGTTTTCTTTATCTGAATTTATTTGTAATGTGTGCAACTTAGATGCTATTGTTTGTAATAACTCATCTGAATATTTTGGATTTATAATGGGTAAAGATCCTAAAATATCTTTTATTATAGATTTTCTCATAATAGTTTCACTTTCTGATTGTTTACTCATTGATGTTTCATTTTTGGATTTTAGAATTTTTTGAAAGAGTGGATAAATAGACATTGGTAAAACTATTTTGTTCCATAATATGATTCAAATCTTTTCTTGTTATATGTTTATCTTCTTTAAAAACATCCTTTTAATGGTATTGCTTTAATATGTTTTATTATTTTAATAGGGGCTAATGGTGGATCAATTTGAATTTATATTTTTTTCTTTTCGAACCTTCCTAAACAGAGTTAATTTTATTAATAACTTTAGGACAAGATTGATCTACAACAACAACAACAACAATAACAACAACAACAACAACAACAACAACAACAACAACAACAACAACATAGCTCAGTCCCAAATTAACTGGGTCGGCTACATGGATCACACTTTTTCATTGTGCTCGATTAAGTGCAATTGATGGTGAGCTTTTCAAACCATTCAAGTCCCTCCTACTTAATGCATCCCATGTTAACTTTGGTCTGCCATTACCTCGTCGAATTTCTACAGTTTCTATTGAGTCAAGTTTTCTAGTTGGGGCATTTGTAGGTCGTCTTTGCAAGTGACCAAACCATCGCGACCGCCCTTCCCAAGTTTTTGTATCAATTAGTGCTACTTCTACTTGTCTTTGAATTTCTACATTTCTTATTCTATCTTTACGAGTTTTACCACACATCCACCTAAGCATATTCATTTCTACTACGTTCATTTTATGTAATTGTTATTGTTTTATCCCCAACATTCACTTCCATAGAGCATAGCTAGGCTAATTGCGGTCCTATAAAATTTTCCTTTTAACTTAGTAGGAACATCTCGATCACAAATCACCCATGTTGCACTTCGCCATTTCTTCCATCCAGCTTGAATTCTATGTGTGACATCATTCTCAATGTTACCATCATTTTGTATGATTGATCCTAGGTATCTAAAGTGATCAACCTTAGGAACTTCTACTTTCCCTAATTTTACTACTCTGTCGTCTCGATGTCTAGTGTTTCTAAACTCAAAGTGCATGTATTCGATTTATGTCCTACCCAACTTAAAGCCTTTTGATTATAATGTATTCCTCCAGAGTTCTAATTTTATGTTCACTCCATCTTTTGTTTCATCCGCTAAGACAATATCATCTGCAAATATCATACGCCATAGTATATCCTCTTGAATATGTCTAGTTAGTTCATCCATAACTAAAGAACATCTCTAGGGACCCTATTATATGCTTTTTCTAAATCTACGAATACCATATGAAGATCTTTTTTCTTTTCTCTATATTTTTCTAGCAATCGTCTTACAAGGAAAATTGCCTCCATAGTTGACCTCCCAGGCATGAAACCAAATTGGTTCTCTGATATTGTTGTTTCTCTCCTTAGCATATTGTCGATTATCCTCTCCCAAAGTTTCATAGTGTGACTCATAAGTTTAACTCCCCGGTAGTTTGAGCAACTTTAAATGTCTCCTTTGTTTTTGAAGATTGGCACGAGTGTGTTTCTTCTCCAATCCATTGGCATCCGTTTTGATTTTAAAATTTTATTGAAAAGTTTTGTTAACCAAGTCAATCCAATTTCTCCTAAGCATTTCCAAACCTCTATGGGTATTTCATCTGGGCCACATCTTTTTCCTATTTTCATTCTTTTCAATGCCTCTTTAACTTCTTCAATTCTAATATTGCGTGTATAGTTTACATTTCTTTCTTGGTGTGAGTTTTTATTTATTATAGTATCAACTTGGCCATCATTAAATAAACTATCGAAGTAACTTCTCCATCTCTCCTTAATATCATCTCGCGCGTTAAAACTTTTTGATTTTCGTCCTTAATGCATTTTACTTGACTTAGGTCTTGTTTCTTTTCCTCTCTTAATTTGGCTAGCCTATATATATATATATTTCGCCATCTCTATTACCTAACCTTGTATATAGATCTTCCATGAAATTTAATTTAGCTTGACTAACTACTTTTTTAGTTTGTTTTTCTAGCTCCTCTATATTGATTGTACACATATTCATCTTGACACTTAGGCGTTTTCCTATACATCTCTCTTTTAATCTTAATTGCTCGTTGGACATCCTCATTCCTCCAGCATGTTTCCTTCTTTGGTGGTCCCAAGGCTTTAGATATACTTAATACGTTTGCTCCCACTCTCCTTATGGAACTACTTATTTCTAGCCACATTGTATTAGCATCTAAGTCAAGATTCCAAACATTTTCCTTCAGTAGTTTTTCTCTAAACTTTACTTGTTTACTATCTTTTAAGTTCCACCACTTTATTCTAGGGTCGCTAACTCTTTTATTCATATTATGTCATTGTGTTATCTTAATATCAAGTACTACTAACTTATGTTGGGTAGTAAGTGCTTCACCAGGTATTACTTTGCAGTCTCTACATATTTTCTATCTATTTTTCTTGTTAAAAGAAAATCTATGACTCTTGTTATGACCACTACTAAAAGTAATTATATGCGACTCCCTCTTCCTAAAACTAGTATTTGCTAAGACAAGATCATATGCTGAAGCGAATTCTAATATTGATTCTCCTTCTTCATTTCTATTACCGTAACCAAAACCTCCATGAACTCTCTCAAACCCATTGTTATTTGCCCCGATATGCCCATTTAAATCTCTTCCAATAAATTCTTTTTCATCTAATGGTATACTTTGCATAAATCCATCAATGTCATCCCAAAACTTGCGTTTGATGTTCTCACTTAATCCTACTTGTGGTGCATAGGCGTTAAGTATGTTAATTTTTTCGTCTCCAATAATTAATTTAACTAGGATCAATCTATCCCCCATTTTTTTAACTTCTATGACCTTATCCTTATAATCATTATCCACCACAATTCCTACTTCATTGCATTTCCTATCTATACCAGTGTACCACAATTTAAACCTTGTGCTTCCTATTTCTCTACTCTTTTCTCCTACCCATTTCGTCTCTTGGAGACAAGCAATATTGACTCTATTTCTAATCATGGTATCCACTAGTTCTATTGACTTCCCCGTAAGTATTCCTATGTTCCATGTTCCTAAACGAATTTTTTTTCCTTTGTATTTGTTTTCCTTTTCCTTTTCTATTTATATTTTATTTAAAGGATCTAGTATCCGTATCTATGATTTTATCTCCCATTTGTTTTCGTGTTTGTTTTGAGCTAAATAATAAAAAAAAATTGAATGTTTTGTTTCGTAGAATGTATATAAGCAACGTATTTTTCTCTAATAATTACTTGTTGAGATTTAGAACATATTTACAAAATATCGGGGTTAGTGGATGTTTAAGAAACCGATCTTTTAGGTTTTGATAATCCATTTCAAATGGTTCTTCATTTTCAACTCTAATCATATTAATTTGATAATCAGTAAAATCTTTTATTGTAACGTTATCTGTAGCTGGTGTTACTGGATAAGCAATATGTGTAGGAATTCTAGATGTAGATACCCGTGCCGGTCGAGATTCATATATAGATTCTTCTTTTGTACATGGCGTTATAGAGAAAGATTTTCTTGATGCATAATTAATTTCAACTAATCCATCATCATGCATTATTATTGTATGGATTTAATCATTTGTATTATGTAGGATTTTCTTCTTTATTTGTATCTTGAATTAACCAAGTTTTAGGTATATTTATATCTTTCCAAGTTAATTGTTTTCTTGTAATGACTTTATTTTGTATGTTTGTTAAAAATAAGATAGATGTTCCTATCTGTAAATTGGTATAAGTAGTAGCAGGAATTATAGTATGCATTAATTTATAATAAATCCTAAAAACAACAGCTACATTGGAACATATTCCTTTCATTTTAAAACCTTATGTATATAAATGTAATGTTGAGGCTTCATGTGCAAATTGATCATGGAGGCTTAATGTGAAATTAGGAAAACAATTAAAGAAAATTGGTCCTTCAGAAAAACTTTCTTCAATCATTCCTAATAAAGAGTCATCAAATTATAAATGTTTTTTTAATCTCTAATAGATGCTAATACTGAGGTATTAAGACCTAAAGCAGTTAAAGGTTTTATTGCTACTTGAATTAATCCTATATGCAAGTATATATTTTTCTTTATAAGTTTTGATTTTTTTCTGGAAAAATTTAAAATATTTCTTGACCATCTGCATCTATTGATCTAGTATCTTCTTTAAGTTTAACTATAAAATCTTGATTTTTTGAAAAAGTACTTTGAGTATAAACTTGTTTAGGTCAATTGTGGGCATGTCCCAATTTTGAAGAGATTGTTCTATGTCATTGTAAGAAACTTCACTTATGTTTCTTAGATTTGTTTTTGACTTTATTTTTTCGGTCTTTAATATAGATTTTTGATCATTTCAGGTTTTGGAAGAGGATGATTCAAACTTTAGATTTGAATTTTTGACAGAAATAGCACCTTTCATCTTCTTGATTAACTCACTCATGTCTGTACTTAGGGTTTTAAGATCTAACTTGGTTAACGATTTACTGCTTGACTTACGGTCATGAATCTAGTAGCCTTACAATGTGACTAGGAAAGTTTTAACTTAACTCCCTAAGATTGAACAAGAGAGAAATTAATTTTATAAAACAAAAGAATATTTTTCTATCGAAAATCACAAAATCAATGAATGGTTTGATGGAATGGTCAAACTCAACGAAGGGTTCGATGGAAACGTGGGGCAATGCTGATCTGTTTCAGTGCTTCACTGCTAGAATGTTTCAAGGAACTTTGTTTATTTTGCCCTCCAATCAAATTATATCACTCTAGTAATTTTTTGGTATGTTTTTTGTGTTGGCAGAAACTTGGTTTACAGTAGATTGTTTGAGCCTTGCTATGCTACTGGTGTCATATGGCACAAAACTTAGATTTCAATTCCTTTGAATCGCTTTTTTGTTCATGCTATTGTGTTGTCACTATTTTAATGATGTAGCTTCTTTTCTTTCAATGTTATCGAGTCTAACTTTTATGCATGTTAATTATACATGTTCATGTAGCAAGTAGGGCATGATTACCATCTATATTTTGTTTAGTATTTAGCATGTGCACTTGATATTATGTTGTGTAGTTGGCATGACTACCTTCTACACTTTGTTTAGTAATTACTTATGAGGAACTTGTGCACTTGCTTTTACATTGTGTAGTTGCCTCCCTGCAAGTAGTGGAACATGTTCAATGCAAATTTTTTGTACTTCATTATTAAAATAATGTGATAAATCCCATAACTCATTTCATGTGAAACAAGTTCCCCCAACTCATATTGCAAACTTTCATGCTAAATAATCATATCTAAGACATCTCCTTCAAGAAGTGCTCTAACATTACATTAAGATTATGATCAAGCTTCAACAACAAAATGTGAAAAAAATCAAGAGCATAAAAGGCTTATTTTTCTTCTTTCCTCTTCATTAACGAAATAGTCACTTTTGATCTAACAATAAAGTTCCCTCCCTATTCAGATGACTGATGTTCAAACTGTGCTCTAATGAACTAATCAATCCATCAACCAGATGATCTTCTACTATTTGTCCAACCACAATACCTCTATTGAAGGAACTTTCTTTAATTGATGAGCAGCTGACTTCATCATGAAAGTTAAAGCCATGAGCAGGGGAGTCAGCCTACTTGAAAAAGTGCACACTGGTCATTGTTGCAACCCAAGAATGGTCAATTTTTTTAGGGCCTTCCTTTTTGACACGTCTCCACACCCTGTACGTACCCATCTTTACAAGTCAAGCATGCCTCCATATATGGCCAACCCTTCTCAAAGTGTTTAGGACTACCACAGTTTCAACAACCTTCGTCCTATATGAATGACATAACTCTGTTAGCAAAAGGATAATTCAGTGAATCTTTACCTTGATATAAGAAATTCTTAGTTTAAAATAAGAGCAACTACCATGAACCCTAAGAATAAGTAGTAGACTTAGAACATGTGTGTCATACCACATTAAACCTTAATTATTGGGATATTCTACTCAACTCCATGTATTGCAAAAAATTGAATAGAATGTGTAGTCAACTGAAACAATGATCTAAATACTAAAAAACACGCCCAAATTAAACAATAACAACAAACCCTACCAACATTTTATACCCGAAAAAATTATACAAGTGTAGCTACCCTAAACTCTAAAAACTCGCCCAATCGAGTGGATGTTGGACTTAATAATGTCATGCACCTTCAACCATACATAAACACAAATTAACATAAGTTTAGACAAAAGAAAATGTCTTGCCGGCTAATTATACCTTTTTGTGTATTTGAGCAAACTTTTCTTACTTATGGTGCTAGTGTTTTGCCTGTGGAGCGAGAGAGAAAACCCTTAATTACAAGCCCCGTTCATTAATCCATAATGCTCACAAAGCAGTTGATGTTCACCTAACCTTGCTACTCAACAAGATCTCTAACAAATCAATACAAGTTCACAAAAAAGAGAAACTCAACCAACTAATTAGACATTTTGGTCTATTTAAGTGCCTTCTTCCTTCTTGTGCTAAAGTTTTGCCTTTAGAGGAGCAAGCCTTTAAATACAAGCCTTGCTCGCTGACACTAGCCGTAAATGTGCGACAATGGTATAAGTAATAGTAGCACCTACTCGTGTTGATGCTGGGTATATCATATCCATAAGGACGGTTATGTGTTAATTTTTAATCAAACTAAGGAATAAAGTTAGACATTTGGATTTTGGTTTTGTAAATAAAAATTAATAACTAAATTAATCTAATTGATTGCAAGTAATTAAAAGTGGTCTTAAGCTATTGAGAGAAAGTCCTAGGGAATCTAATTCACCTAAATTGTATCATTTCAATCAAATGTAATCATAAAGTCTCCCAATTTGTGCAATGATAGGCGAATTTCTTAAAATTCACTCCATCCCAAGGTATCGGTGATGGAGATTCTAGTGTCTTACTCGGACTCCGCCGGTCGACGTTAATAGCATAAGTGAGAAACTACATTAAGAACCAAATTCATTTGCCTCCCTAGTTGTGTTTCCCCGAATCCGATCTATACGTCGTATGTTCTAAGGTTGTGTTTCTCCAAATTCGGGTTCAAAAGCCCTAATGGTCATGGCGACTCTCGAACCCTAAGTTTCACACCTACTTGATTAAGGTAAGTATGGCATAGCACATAAGGATACACAAATCAACACATCGAATTGAAGGAACAAACATATTCACATTGAAATAAAAAAGAATCCAACTTGGGGTCCAAAGACCACTAGAACATAAGGGATTACCCAAATCATTATGGAAATGCAAGAAATCATGAGTTCAAACCTAGAGTTGAGAAGCAATCCAAGATTCAAAACCCAATCTTCAAGACTCCACAAGTTTTTCTTTAAGTTTTCCAAAGGAAAAGTTCTTCATTCTATCCATCACACCCCTATATATAGTCTACGGTGGCACCGAGGTGGGTGCTGCGGCGCCGAGCTCAACTCTACATCCTGAATATGTTGCACGACTGGCACTATGACGCCATATGGGCGCTACGGGGCCCAGGTCTGGTACCAGGGGTGGCGCCAGTGTTCTGGTTCTGGCGCTGTGGCGCCAAGACCAGTTGGAAGAAGGTTTAGATGCTGCATTTGGTACTACAATGCTATGTAGGGCGTTGTGGCGCCAGAACCAGAAGCTTCATTTTTTTCTTCTTTTGCTTTTCTCTTCCATTACTCTCTAGCCTCGCTCAATCCATTTTCGCTCTATTGCATTGTCCTTCGAACTTAGTACACCAAAAAATGCACTAAATAAGTATGAAATCATCATTTATTTTCTTATATTTTAAGCAAGTTCTACTTAAAATAATCAAAACTGTGCTATGCATCATATCCCCAAACTTGAGATTTTCCTAGTCCCTAAGAAAGAATTACATACCAAGAGATGCAATTTATTTTTAACCAACAATCTAAGCATGAGAGACATCCATCCACGGTTTGAAGACATCAAGTATATGGAAGCACAATTTATTTTTTAATTTCATTATTCTCATTTCTCAACCTTAGTGGCGTCTTCCATTCTCAAATTCAAACCAAATATTGTCTCAACTCAAGGCTTTTCGATTGCCCACGAACCCAACATTTCAACCCAACCTTCACAAGATTTCACTTTCAATAACCCAAGTGCAATTTCAAAACTCTAGTCGCCAGTACTCAAGAGAGTCCATAAAAAGATTTGAAACTTTAATGATTCTTCATTTAAAGCATCAACTTTTAAGAGATTCCATAAGCTTATTTTTTGCTCCACTCTCCACTATCATCGCACTTAAAAGACCAAGAACTCTTAAGTCTTTAGTTGGTTGTAATGCGGCCACAATTTGGTTTATCAAAAAATGAATATTTAAGCTTAAACAAAGTCAGATTTCGTAAACCCTTTCCTTACATACATATAGAACTCAACAATAATAAACTCTCAAAAATTTAAACTTTCACATTCACTAAGGAGTTCACTCATAACTGTTCTTTTTTCATCACACTAGTCAATATTTTTCTTTTTCTTTGGACTTAATTTGGTGGTTTTGTTCATTTTCTTTTGACATTACCTTTTTTCGGGTTGATTTCGTTGTTCACTCACAATTGACAAGCTCTTTAATCATGGATAAAGGTTGCTTATCAATTTAACTTTTAGGTGGTCTAATGTTTTTTAGCTCGGGACAATGAAAGGTGCCAAAAATTCATGATAAACAAGGCTCAACGGGATAACTAGTTATTTCATGTATAGGAAAGAGATATAAAATCTTGGTTAAAACACTCAAACATGGCCTAACTTTCCTCAATCTTTTTAGTTTGGAATTTATCGCCTCGAATGGATCTAGAATAAGTTCTAGAATCCCTGAATCCTCATTAAAGCCCACATACTTTTAGTTTATCCCCTTTTTGCATTGGCATAGGTCATTCCCTACACTGGGCGTTTCCGAAGAATCAATTCACTATTGACATTGATATATGTTGTAGTTGTATATGTAAATCCTAGATGTGAAAATATGCGGGTGGGTAAAAAGAGAAGTCAATGAAGAACTACTAAATCCAATGACTTGGATTTGTTTGTACCATTCTGTCACTCCCCAATCTAACTAAGCTAAACACTTAAGCACATGTGCCATTTACTCTTTCCCAGTTATTTTGTCTCATTGGTTTGATAAAAAAATATATCATAGACTATCGACCATATAAGGAGAAAATCAAAAGAATTCTCTAAATAACATGCACATGATTACAAAATACTCGACGCTTCGACCACCCAACCTCTTTAAAAAATAAAAATAAGCTTTATTTACCCCCCGAACATAAGATGTTCATTTCCCTTGATGAACCCCAAAATAAACAAAACATAGGGAAGTGGGAAAGCAGAAAAAACAACTCAACAGAAAAATATAAAGCAATCAAGATAATACCAAAATAAAGGAAACAAAATAAACAAAAAAGAGATAGAGTATGTGAACTGAGACTCCTCTGAGTGAAAGCCTAATGCTTAGATATATAAGAATACAATCCTCAAATAAGGATGAGAAGTCATCCCTCGCACGGTGCTCGCCAACGCCATCATAATAACAAGTGGAAGGTGGAAGCGGGTGGCTACGATCACTGGGGTGATGAAACATATGTTTTGTATAATGTGTCATTCCCTCAAGATGTAAAGCATTAGCAAGCTGATATGATTGTTGTGTTTATTCCATTATGTCGAGCTGTTGTTGCATCGCTCGCTGATCACGCCGCATCTCCTCCAATAGTCTAAAGTATCTATCATTCGGAGGGTGCTGCTGCAGATGTTGGTGATGTTCAATCATAGCTAGTGGATTAGTCATTGTCTCCTCTTGTTGTGCCTCTTGCTCCATGGTTTGAGTTAGTGCTCGTTGACGTGAATGTCGTTGTGGCCTATGGGATGGTTTTAGATGATGCTCTGGCTGTTCATCATTAGAATCTATGTATCTCGGAGGTGAACTACACTGCCTTAGCGTTGCATCCGAGATAGTTCCCTACTTTAAGGTATAATCAGTACTTTTAAATGGGACGGATACTTGCATGCAGAGAAGAGTGATTATCCATGGATGATAACAACTCTCATTAGTGAGCCATGAAGAAAATTCTTCAACGAGCGTGAAATGACTTCACCAAAGTCTACATCATCTCGTGCTAAAATATGGGCCAACAAAGTCGAGTGCTCAAATATGATCTCATTTGTGTTCCCTAATGGCATTAAAGTGACACATATGAAATGGAGCCAACCTCGGTGGGAACGCCTCAAATTTTCCGTGGCTAACTGTTGATCAATAACTCTATCCTTACTCCGTTTCCAAACCGTTCTCCTTGGAACACAAATAATATCTGCAATATGTTGCTTGGTGGATGCTGAGGAAAGTAGGACTTTGTCGGATCAATTGATATGCCCAGAGCCTTATTCACAGCCTCACCATTAATAGGAACTTTCACACCCATCACCTATACTACCTTTCTTGGACATGCGTGGTATCCATTTGCATAAAATTCAATTATCAGCTCACTGGATGCCATAACCTTATCACCGTGTCACCCGAGAGCCACATTTTGCCAATCATTCTTGGACACAATGTCGTAAATGATTCTTAGTTTATAATGACCAATACTTTGTATACCTCGCTTCTACCTCTTTATTAGGATGGTAGAAAACCTCCTATTCGTTTGATTCAGATTCAAATTGCACAATTAGACGACGTGAGCGAGGGGGTTGTACTATCGACAGCTTAGATCGAGAGGCTCGTGAAGTACTCATCGTAGGAAGAAAAAGAATCGGTAAGTCCAAATGAGCATGACATAGAAAAAGCAAGATAGGGGTTGAGATAAGTGAGAGTCCCTAACAATAGAGAACATAGGCATAAAAATATACTCATTTACGAAAAAAAAAAAAAAACGCATGAAGTGGGGTAAAATGCTAGATCAAAAACATTCACACGGTCTCTTATACCAAATTATTTAATTAGCAAGTTATAGCATAAATTCCCTCCTAAACTTAAGTGAAAGTGCGTGATGCAACGTTTTAACCTCGAAAATTACTATTCATGGAAGTATTACCCTTGCAAAGTGGATATGTTGAATGCGATTTAACAAATACCACAAGTGATCATATATTAGGAACACACAAGCACGTTAATGAGGTAATGGAAAAACAAGGAAACAAAGTAGTTGGAGCGCATTTTGATCACCTACACATGATTACACAAAGGCTATGAGAGACACATAATAAATTGAGCAACATGGTGTCATTAGGACATTTCATCAAACACTTTATAAGCAAGTATAACACGTTTCTAAATCTTTAATTATTTCACAAAGTCAACATAAAAAATAAGATAAAAAAGAAATCAACAAATCATCAAGTAAACCTATCTCAAATTAAACTTGAGAAATCCAAAGAGGTAGGAGCACATACCTTATAGATGAGAAGAAAGCACAACCCAAAAACCATAATGAGATTCCAAAAGTGAGAAAATATGTAGATCTAAAGCCCTCATACTTGATTTGGTTATTGGTGGATTAGAGGGGAGATTTGTGGTGTTGGAGAGAGTTGGAGAGGGTGGGGGAAGCACTAGGGCCGATTAGGAGGGTAATACTTCCATGAATAGTAATTTTCGTACCTCAAAAATTACTATTCATGGAAGTATTACCCTTGCAAAGTGGATATGTTGAATGCGATTTAACAAATACCACAAGTGATCATATATTAGGAACATACAAACACGTTAATGAGGCAATGGAAAAACAAGGAAACAAAGTAGTTGGAGCGCATTTTGATCACCTAAACATGATTACACAAAGGCTATGGGAGACATAATAAATTGAGCAACATGGTTTCATTGGGACATTTCATCAAACACTTTATAAGCATGTATAACAGAGTCTCTAAATCTTTAATTATTTCACAAAGTCAACATAAAAAATAAGATAAAAAAGAAATCAACCAATCATCAAGTAAACCTATCTCAAATTAAACTTGAGAAATCCAAAGAGGTAAGAGCACATACCTTGTAGATGAGAAGAAAGCACAACCCAAAAACCATAATGAGAAAATATGTAGATCTAAAGCCCTCATACTTGATTTGGTTGTTATTTGGTGGATTAGAGGGGAGATTTGTGGTGTTGGAGAGAGTTGGAGAGGGTGGGGGAAACACTAGGGCCGATTAGGAGGGGGAGAATGATGTGGGAGGTGAGAAAAGGGCATCGCCCATGGCGCCACGCCTCAACACCGCTGTAGCATTTTTTTTGGCATTTGGGGCACTACACCCGGTGCTGAGGCTGGCGCCTCAACTCTCAGGGCAAGAGCTCTTATTTTTAGGCGCTCACCCCAGCGCTAAGGCTGACACCTTAGTGCCAAGATCAGCAGGCTCACTAATTTGGCGCTGGGCTTGACGCTCTGTCCAACGCAATGCTCAGTATTACGGTAATCTGTGGCTTTGCGCCCCACCCTAAGGCTTCCGAGCTCATGCCCGCATCTCGAATCAACAGGCACACACACACACACCAATTAAACATTGTTTTGAGTACAAATTAACAATCTAACACAATTTAACTAGAGAGAGGGAGTGAGTTCAAAG
This sequence comes from Stephania yunnanensis, assembly GCA_039657365.1. Classification (NCBI taxonomy): domain Eukaryota; kingdom Viridiplantae; phylum Streptophyta; class Magnoliopsida; order Ranunculales; family Menispermaceae; genus Stephania; species Stephania yunnanensis. The sequence goes on along the minus strand of CM077583.1, from coordinate 32,272,265 downwards.
TGCAAGCTAATGGCAACACGTTCGAGCGCTCCCTTGATTGGTTGTTTCAAATTCATCCACTTCGATGAAAAGTCACCCGACAAATGGAGATTAACTTGAAAAAATGTAGATACACCCAGTTAGTGTTGCACATAAATCAAATCATTTATTAACTAAAACTCTAAACAAAGTAACTCTAGAGTGCCTCCTAGTAGCGTTAAATTTTTTTCGTCGTTAGCTAGATTTCTAACATGGGGCCATCAATTGTCGGTGGCGACATACTCGCTTTGCCACACGTTTGAGTTGTAATAATTCTTCACATTCTGAGCGTTGACTTTGAATGTCTTGCCATCATCGCCATGAAGCTCTACTGCTCTAAAAGGCTATGTCTGAATGATAGTGTACGGTCCGTACCACCTTGATATTAGTTTTCCCGGAAAGAGCTTCAATCGCGAATTATAGAGTAAGACTAATTGTCCCGGCTCGAAAGTTTTGTATTCGATCATTTGATCATGCCACCTCTTCGTTCGCTCTTTGTACAACTTTGCATTCTCATACGAATGAAGTCGGAACTCATCCAACTCCATCAACTCAAGTAGTCGAGCATCACCGACGGCTTTGATGTCAAGATTTAACCTCTTCAATGCCCAATAAGCTTTGCGGTCCTTCTCAACTGGTAAGTGACATGACTTCCCATATGCCAACCTATATAGATGTGTCCCGATCAGTGTCTTGAATGTCATCCGATACGCCCATAGTGCTTCATTAAGATGTAGTGCCTAGTTTTTCCAACAAGAATTAATGTTTTTCTCTAAAATTTGTTTCACCTCCCGATTACTTACTTTGGCTTGGCCATTGGTTTGAAAATGCTAAGCCAAAGAAGTCTTGTGTCGCACACCATACTTTCGGTGTACTGTCTCCAATGCTCTATTGCAACAATGAGACCCTTCATCATTCACAAGGCCCGAAGTGTCTCAAATCGACAAAAAATATTCTTTTTCAAGAAATCAATAACTCTAGCATCATTCTTTGCCGTTTCCATGGCTTCAACCCGCTTCGACACATAATCATTGGCAACGAGGATGTATTGTTTCCTATGAGGCATCGAGAAAGGACCCATGAAATCAATTCCCCACACATCAAACAATTCTATTTCTTGAAAAGTAGTTTGAGGAAACTCTTGTCTTCTTGAGATGTTACCGGTCCTTTGACATTCATTGTAAGTCTTTACATAAATATATGTCTTTGAAAAGACTCGGCCAATAGAAACCACATTGGAGCACTTTTGTCGTTGTCCTTTGCACGCCGAAGTGACCATCAAATGGAGAAGAGTGACATCTATTCAAGATCCCTATGAAATCATCTTCGAAAAAACATCGTCGGACCAACCCATCATTGCACCACTGAAATAATTATGGCTCATCCTAGAAATAATAGTTTCACATCACTCAAAAATTTATTTTGTTCTAACGGACTCAAACTGGGAAGCAACACTCGACACACCAAGTAGTTCAAAAAATCTGCAAATCATGGCGCATTTTTTTGATCCACTCTAAAAAATTGCTCATCCGAGAAGGTATCTTGAATCTGCTTCTTTTTATCCGTCTTTTGATGTGGTAGGCGCGAAAGATGATTAGCTACTACATTCTCACTGCTATTCTTGTCCTTGATTTTAAGGTCGAACTTTTGCAACCAAAGAACTCATCGAATCAACCGCGACTTTAAATCTTTCTTGGTGAACAAATAATGAATGGCCGAATGATCCGTAAACACCGTGACTTTAGATCCCACAATATTGATAGTTTAATTTTGCCGAGCTGGATCCAACGTCTTGCTTGCATAATAAATAACTCAGAAGATCTTCTCTCTCTCTTCTCTCCTTTGACCCAATACGCCCCCATAGCAAAATCACTCGCATTGCACATGATCTCAAAGTCAGACTCCTAATCGGGGACAACCATAGTAGGTGCCGAAATCAATGTTGTTTTCAAAGTATGAAATGCATTCCAACAATCATTATTCATCTTAAAAGGAACATATTTTTCAAGCAACCCACATAAAGTTTTCATGATTTTCGAGAAATCCCGAATAAAGCGACGATAAAACTCAGTATGCCCCAAGAAGCTCCTAATATCTTTGACATTTCTAGGCACTGGAAGTTTCTCAATTGCAGTTATCTTTATGCGATCTACCTCAAACCCATTAGAAGATACACGAAAGTCAAGGACAATACCCTTTCAAACTATAAAGTGACATTTTCCCCAATTCAAGACCAAATTGGTGTCTTGACACATTTTCAAAACCGAGAGATTTTGCAAACACCAGTCAAAAAAGCTCGAAAGACCAAGAAATCATCCTTGAATACTTCCATTATATCTTTCACCCAATCCGAGAAGATTGCCATCACATACCATTGAAATGTCATTGGTGCATTACAAAGACCAAAAGACATTCTTCGAAATGCAAAGGTCCCATATGGACATGTGAAAGTAGTCTTCTTTTGATCTTTCAGTGATATGGCAATCTGATTATACCCTGAATACCCATCAAGGGAGCAATAGTAGTTAAACCTCGCTAGTTTGTCAAGCATCTGATCAAGGAAAAGTAATGAGAAATGATCTTTTCGTGTCGCCTTATTCAGCTTTCGGCAGTCAATGCAAACACGCCATCCAGTCACAGTTCTTGTCTGCAACATCTCTCCTTCCTCATTTTGAACTACGGTCATTCCCCCTTTCTTAGGGACAACATGCACTAGTGAGACCCATGAACTATTAGAAATTGCATATATGATTCCTACATTAAGCTACTTCAATATCTCTTTTTTCACAACTTCTTTCATTACAGGGTTCAAGCAGTGTTGATGCTCCACGGACTGCTTATGATCCTCTTCTATCAAGATTTTGCGCATACAAATTGATGAGCTAATTCCTTTGATATCCTTGATTGTCCACCCTAAAGCTGATTTGTGCTCACGTAAGACACAGAGAAACTTTTCTTCCTCCAACTTAGTCAACAAAGAAGATATGATCATAAGATATGTGGACTCATATCCCAAGTAAGAATATCGAAAATGCTCGAGTAGAGGTTTCAATTCCAGAATTGGTCCAATAATTGCACTTTGGGGCTCAAGTTCTAATTGCTCAATCTCTTGTTGAAACTTGACTGATTTCAATGCCACCAACTCTTGAACTGTCTTCTGAAGTGTACATCTACTAGTGGGGCTAGCTGTGTTACTTTGCACTAAACATCTCTCCAAGGGATCTTTCGGTGCCTACTCTCAAGATAGTTCAGTCACACATTCAGAAACTTTATCCACCACCTCTATGGTCTTGCATTGTTCATTGGCATTCGGGAACTTCCTTTTGTTGTAGATGTTGAACAACACTACTTCATCATTCACTCATAATCACAACTTTCCTTCTTGCACATCAATGAGAGCTCTAGCGATTGCCAAAAATGGTCTCCCCAAAATCAAGAGAACTTCATTATCCTCATCCATGTCTAGAACTACAAAATCGACCAGGAAAATAAATTTATCAACTTTCACAAGCACATCCTCGATCACACATTTCGAATAAGACAATGATCGATCCGCTAATTGCGAGGTCATGTTCACATGTTTGACCTCCTCCAAACTTAACTTTTTGAAAATAGTTATGGGCATCAAATTTATACTTGCTCCAATATCACACAACACCATATCAAAGAGACAAACTCCAATGGTGCACAGTATGGTGAAATTTTTGGGATCCTTCAGTTTTATTGGAAGCTTTCTTTGTAGAATGGCAATACACTCCTTAGTCAAATTCCCAGTCTCAAAATCCTTATTTTTCCTTTTTCGTGCAATGATGTCCTTCAAGAACTTGGTATAGTGTGGCATTTGCTCAAGAGCATCGACAATAGGGATATTCTGTGACGGCCCCAATTTTTCACAAATTTGGCCCCGCCCGGCCTAAATATATATATATATATATATATATATATGTTTTATTTATTTTTGATTTCTTCCTCATTAAGTAAACTTGTGTCCTCGAGATCCGTGTGGCGCGAAACTCGAGGCACATCAAAAACATATTTTTTAATGCTTTCCTTATAAATTAAGCAGTGCGCATCTCGAGACACCAACCCGCCTCATTTTCACAAATCTCGATACTCGCGCTACGCGCATCACGAGGTATATCCAATGTACACATTAATACCACATAAAAGCCATTATGGCCACATTAAGCCACTATCTTGGTCCTACGTCGGCACGCGACTCGAGGCCCGTCCCCCTTCGTGTTTCGGCTCACCGCATTCCCCGCATATACTTTTCTCAACAATTAGCATTATAATCTCAAATTGGATATTGCACATGACCTCGAAGTCTCCACCCGAGATTCGGACATATGCATTTCGACGAGTGGATCCCACAAACGACCTTGACCTGACACGTGACACAAGTCAAATTTTCGGGTCGTTACATATTCACTTGCAACTTTTTGATCATATCAAAAAACTTTTTGAATTGTTCTTGATTTTTCTGTTTCTTGAACCTCTAAGGATAAGGTAATGGTGGATTGATAACGAGAGGTTTATCTAATCCTGCCTGACACTATTTCTCACTTTGGTGAACTACCCCTCTCAACACATTTTCCTTTTTTGGTAGCCTCAGAACTCTCTGCAATATTATCACCTTTCAAACCACTCTGCTCATTCTGATCATGCCTAGTCTGTTCAGACTCATCATGCTCTGACTCCTTAGGCTCATCACACTGCTCAACCTCAATTACATCATTATGTTTCTTATCCACTGGCTTTTTCTGATCCGACTCAAGCAATGTCTTACCACTCCTCAACTGCATTGCGCTAACAATTTCTCTCGGATTCACAATAGTATTACTTGAGAATTGACTCTCATGACGAGAATTCAAAGCTGTCGCTAACTGCCCAATTTGGTTATGATTAGTATCCATAGCCTTAAAAAATTGGTCAATCGCCTTGAAAGAGGCTTGTTCTTTGGGTGGAATTTTTCTTTGTTGCACTTAATTTCCAAGTCCCAGAGGTGCTTGAATGCATTACTAGAATTTCCATAAGACAAATTTGAGTTGGAATTGATTCCCAGATAGTACCATTGTGGAGCTTGAGCACTTAGCCTGAAATTGTTCCCATAACTTTAATTGTTCTTGTTATTTACCTCTTTATACTCTGGACTTTGAGGCACTTGATGCAATGGGTTGGCCACCAAAGTCAAATGATACACATGTTGTGGAAGACTTGTGGTTGTTAACTTGTCTGCCCTTGTTGAAGCTTAGCCATCTGACTAGATAAATTGGACAATTGCGCCATTATCACCATATATAAATTAACTTCAAACATTCTCGATGCCTTTTTTGAGGATAATTGTGCTCTTGGTTGTGAAAAAGAATTCATAGAATCATCTTAAGAAGCTTAAATGCATCGTCCTCGCTTTTTGAAAGCTAGGTACCACCTGAAGCTGCATCAACTAGAGTCCTCGTGTTTGGAGTCATTCTGTAGTAAAAGATTTGCGGTTGAGCCCATTTTTCTAACCCATGCCCCGAACATTTCCTCAATAACTTCTTCAATCTTTCCCAAGCTTCTCCTGATAATTTTATCTTGTCTTACTAAAAAGAATTGATTTCTTGCTTCCGTTTTACCACTTTCACATGAGGAAAAAACTTTTAGAGGAATCTCTCATTAATCTCAGCCCAAGATGTAATACTTCCTTGATTAAGCCCTTGAAACCATGGCTTTGCCTTCCTTGCAAGTGTGAAGGGAAAAAGCAGTGTCCTAATGATCTCCTTTAGAACAAGATTGATGTGAATTGTGTCGCATTTCTCTAAGAACATCTGCACATGAGCCATTGGGTATTCACTAAGAAAGCCATTGAAAAGATTGTTTTGCACTATATTAATCAATCCCGCCTTGAGCTCAAATGGACGATTGTTACTCTGAATCTGCATCACACCATTATAAGTTTCTTGAATATCCGGCTTGAAATAATCAGAATACACATTGGCCTCTCCTCTTCTTCTTGATTCTCTGCCATATTGTTGGCCTCTTATTGTTGTTGCTTCTATGTCTCCTTTATAAACCTTTGGAGAGTTATATCAAACTCTGGTTCCACCTTGATCTCTTCTTTGTTTTGCATATACACAAAACACATGAAACAACAGTAAAAAGAAGATCAAGTGTAGATAGTTATTGAAATTAAATAAAAAGAATAAACTAATGTTGCTAAAAATAAAATCCTAAAGAAACTATCCTAATCAAACTAGAAATTAGCTATCGTCCCCTACAATGACGCCAAAAACTTGACACTAGCCATAAGTGTACGATTATGGTGTAAGTAATAGTGGCACCAACTCATGTTGGTGCCGGGTATATCGTATCCACAAGGACGGTTATATGCTAATTTTTAATCCAACTAAGGAATAGAGTTAGGCACTTTGATTTTGGTTTTGCAAATGAAAATTAATAACTAAATTAATCAGACTAAATGCAAGTAATTAAAAGTGGTCTTAAGCTATTGAGAGAAAGTCTTAGGAAATCTAATTCACCCAAATTGTATCCTTTGAATCCAATGTAATTATAATGTCTCCCAATTTGTGCGATGATAGACAAATTTCCTAAAATTCACTCCATCCCGAAGTCTCGGTGATGCAGATTCTAGCGTCTCACTTGGACTCTGCCGGTCGGCATGAATAACATAAGTGAGAAACCGCATTAAGCATCAAATTCATTTACCTCCCTAGTCAATGACCATCGGTCGATGCGCCATATGTTCTAAGGTTATGTTTCTTTAAATTCTGGTCTAAAAGCTCCAATGGTCATGGTGACTCTCAAACCCTAAGTTTTACACCTACTTGATCAAGGTAAGTATAATATATAGCACACAAGAATACACAAATCAACACATTAAATTGAAAGAACAAACACATTCACGTTGAAATCAAAAGGAATCCAATGTGGGGTCCAAAGACCACTCGAACAAAAGGGATTACCCCATAAGTGGGTTTAATACAACACAAATCATTATGGAAATGCAAGAAATATAAGCTCAAACCTAGAGTTGAGAAGAAATCCAAGATTCAAAACCCGATCTTCGAGACTCTACAAGTTTTTCTTCAATTTCTCCAAAGTAAAAGTTCTTCATTCCATCCAACACACCTTATATATAGTCCAGAGGTGTTTTGTTCCAACAAAATGGGTACAAAACCCTAAAAAGGGTTTAAAAAGAGACCTAATTGACGGCGATGCTAAGGTGGACACTGCAGCGTTGGGCTTAATGCTGCGTCCTGAAGATGTTGCATGAGACTAGTGCCATGATGCCATATGGGTTCTGTGGTAGGCGCCACGATGCCCAGGTTTGGCGCCATGGCGCTAGTTTCCTGTTCCTGGAGCTGTCGCGTCATGGTGGCGCTGGGTCGCCAAGACAAGCAAGAAGAAAGTTGGGGTGCTGCATTGGGTGCCACAGTGCCAAGTGGGGCGCTGTGGTGGGCGCCACAACACTTAACCAAGAGCTTCATTTTTTCTTCTTTTGCTTTTCTCTTCCTTTGCTCTCTAGCCTCGCTTCACCCGATTTCGCTCCATTGCATTGTTCTTCGAACCTAGTACACTAAAAAAATCACTAAACAAGTCTAAAATCATCATTTATTTTCCTATGTTTTTAAGTAAATCCTACTTAAAACAATCAAAATTATGCTACACATTACTCGTTCAACCCTATGCTCACTAAGCAGTTGTTGTTCACCCAACCTTGCTGTTTTCCAAGATCTCATAAATCTAGAGTAGTCGACTAAAATGTCTTTTTCCTCCTTGTGCTAGGGTTTCGCCTCTGGAGCATAAGAGCAAGGAGAAGAAAAACTAAAAGTGAGATGCGATTCAAATATTTGTGGTAGTTGGATAAAGTGAAACTCGACATCTATACTTCAGTTAGCTAACAGGAAGAGACTTTTTGTTTGCTTTGAAATGAAAATGAAAGAAATGTGAATTTTTGGGACCCACACATTAGCATATCAACGTGTTCCTTAATTGTGTCACAAATGGTTTACAATATAGCATTTCCTGTTGATCAATAATCGAACAAATAAACAAAATCTCACCCCAGAATTGATCAAACCCGAAACCCGGATTTAAACAACTATCACCGCACGAACCACCACTGCATCTTTCTTGTCTAAATCAAAGATCAAGGTCAATGGGTGACGAAGTGTCGACCGAATCAAATACTCAGGCTTTAGTTGTTAGGTTGTTTTTGAATTTTGGTGGTGGGGCGCGTTGTAAAATTAAATGATAGTTTAGGACTTCAACGTTTACAATGGGGTGTCCTAATACATAGTTGGGGTGCCAAAAACCTATTTGCTACAAATTTGTGGAGTGCGCATAGCCATGCCCAAAAATTTCTAGTAGAGTTGTAGCACGTTTGGCCGAAACTTGTAGTTGGAACTTAGAAGTTAGAACTCCATTAGTAAATCGTTTTTTCTTGTTCAAATTGAAAAAATCAGATCGTTGCCAATATATATATATATATATATCTATACTATTATAATAGCAATCCTAAAACGGTTAACAGTGAAGCCTTTTTGGCTAAAAGTTCTTTGTAATTTAATTGATAAGTCCAAATTAATATGCGAGTTTTCCTAATAATGTGGGATTTAGAGGATTTTTGTTTTCTCTCTCCTCCACGTTTATCTCTTCCACTCGTTACACCTTTTCTCTCTCCTCACGCTTCTTTCTTCCCTTCTCTCTCCTCACGGTTATCTCTTTCCCATGAACTAAAAGTAGACAGTTTCCTTTTCCTACAAAAGTGGTGAATTTTAGTTTCCATACCTGTAAACCAGTTATACGTCTATTTTTTGAAGTAATTATTTACACTTCACGTGTAGAATACGTGCTCATCAACTAAGATTATCTACTATTCCAACACAATACTTTAAGAAAAATATATAATATCTCTCTCACGTGCAACGCACGTGCTCATCGACTAGTATATATAAAGGAACTATTTTTGTGAGAATATCTCACGATGCGACACGTGACTTTTGAGAAACTCTTCTAACATGACACATAACATGATTATGTCATAATTAAAATTTATACCAAAAAAATAAAAAACACAAGCCATTGATCTTTCTCGCATTTAAGTTAGAGGTAGGATAGTAAAACACAAAATAAGATTTCAACTGTGACATGATGATGTCATTAATTAAAGTATAATTTCTATTTTCAATTTTTTGCTATTTTTTAGGTTATGTTTTAAATTGTAACACAAATAGAACTTTTTGGTTTTTAAGTTTTTTTTTGTATTTTTTTGCTATTTTTTAAGTTATGTTTTTAATTGTTATACAAATAGGATTTTTAGTGTTAAATCTTAATATTCTAATTTTTATTTTTTTGTTATTTTTTAGGTTATCTTTTTAATTGCTATACAAATATGATTTTTGGTTTTTAAATTTTAATTTTCTAATTTTCCTTTTTATGCTATTTTTAGGTTATGTTTTAATTGCTATACAAATAGGATTTTTTTAAAATTTAGATTTTCTAATTTTCTAATTTTTTGCTATTTTTTAGGTTATGTTTTCAATTGTTATACAAATAAGATTTTTGGTTTTTAAATTCTTTTTTCAAAATTTTCTATTTATTAGATACTACGTATTACCTACATGATATATTAGATTATTTAAAAAGAAATTAAGCTATACATATTTTTTAAGTTATGTTTTTAATTGTTATATAAAATAAATTTTTTGGTTTTTAATGTTTTTTTTTTCTGAATTGTTCCTGTGTGAAGCTCTCGCAACGCGACATGTGGCATGTGAGAAGCTCTCGCAATATGACATGTGATATGATGATATCGTAATTGGCTGGGTGACCCAATAGTATGGTATTAAATTTATGAGTAAGTTGTCATAAGTTCAAACCCGGTTATTTCTCTGTAATATTGTAAATATTTAATATTTTGTGTAGATTTAAAAATATGCATAGTGTTTGTAAGTATTTTTTTTATTAATTATTGAAATTACTAAAGGAAGTGTGTTTGAGTTCATATTTAGATTACATAATTATTATTTTTACATTTTTTTCAACGTTTTTTAATATAGTATTTTGATGATGTGGACTAGTTTTTTAAATTAAGAAACCATATATCCGTTGCAAATCTGAGCGTGATACTGATGGTAATTACTTAGTAGTACGAGCGTATACTCGGCATATCACAAAACTTAAGAATATGACCGTTATAGAATTTGGAAACGAGCACCTCCCTCTTCGCTCCTCCCATTCATTCACCATCTCTGTTCCTCTTCATTCAACACAACCTCACTCTCTCTCTCTCTCTCATCTCTGTTCCTCTTCATTCAACACAACCTCTCTCTCTCTCTCAAAATGAGTACTCATCGAGAACTCATCCCCTTTCACGCCCAACTACAACAACCAAAACCATCACACCCTCTAAGCCAAATCGCCGAATCTCCGACCCACGAACTCCTCCTCAAACAATGGCTCAAAGAAGAAGATCTGATCCTAGGCCGCCTCGCCCTCAAAGAGACCCAAGTCGATGCGGTCCACAAAGAGATCACCCTACTCTACTGCTTCTTCTTCCTCTTCCATTCCATAGCCCTCCTCCTCCTCTTCACCACCTCCTCCAAGGACCCAATTAACTCGAGCGCTTGCCGTAGATCATGGATCCCATGCCTATGTTCTCTGCTCTGCTCTTTAGCCCTGATTTGGGCGATCCGGTACAAGACCGACGTTGAAGGCCACATGGAGAAGCTGTTGGGGAGGGAGAAGGAGGATGCGAAGCTTTTGAGGAAGTGCGTTGAGGAGTTGAAGAGAAAGGGGGTGGAGTTTGATCTATTGAAGGAGGTGGATGCGCTTCGGAAGGCCAAGAGTTTGCGGGTGGAGGCAAGAGTGGTGCGAAAATGGTCCGCGAGGGACTTTGTGACCCTCTTCTTCTTCGGGACTTCTTGCTTGGTTCTTCTTCTTACAAGGACTATTCTGTGTAATTAGAAGCAATTTGAAGATCAATTTGGCTGAAATTCATCAAACAGTTAGAATTTCATTTGCATTTGCTTTGGGCGAGGTTGGCGAATAGTTGCAGAATATTTTGTTCTGCTTTTGGATCCCATTTTCAAAGTGAAGTCATGGAATAAAGTTTAAATTTCGCAACATTGGCTCATATAATTTATTCTTGTTTGTTTTCTTAGCAATGCATATTCATCTTTATTTGTTGTCTTCGGTCTGAATTTGGTGGATGAACATGTGTAACAAAAGTCGTATTGGCGAGCTTTTTATACTCTGATGTTGGTTGGATTGATATAAAAATGTACAGATGGTTTTGCACAACTTTATTTGGATTCATTTGAGTCACCCCGTTTCAATCAATTCCATCAATTTAACTATGACTTCTTATGTTCGAAGTGTTAGGAATAAACGGGTCATCAAACAACGCAGCAGATTACACAATCCAACACTTGTCGATCTGTTCAATTAAATAAGAATACTAACAATCAATCTCTCTCAACAAGGTGGACAAGGCACCACGTGCACACTCCAAGAACATCCAATTCTAACTAATAAGGTTCTTTTTATAGACCTCAACTCCTATTTCTATCAAACAATAACTCACAATTTCACTCAAACACAAGTTTTACCAAACATACTAATAAGACACAAACTTAAACATTAAAATCTTAATTATATTAGAACATGAAATTTGAGCAAAAAACTCAACACGAAGTGTCACTGGTGAGATAGATTAAACGTTACTTGCAAAAGCGAAATATTTTTGGAGAAGTCATGACAACTTCGACAACCGTCTTAGTTGCCAGCCTAGTTGGTTGATGTGCCTAAAAATTACATTAATTCAGTCAAACTCACAATAAACCACACTAATAAAAGATCCATACAAGCAACAACGATAAATGCGGTCCCAATTAATACCAAAGACTTTTGAGTCGAAACTCTACATCTATGAGTTGAAAGTAGTTAAGTCGAGGACAATATCGGTACTGACGAACATACGCTTGTGTTTGTTGGACCCCCAATAATGGAAAAATTAACACAATAGGTGTCACTTGCTAGTTATCAAATGGATAAAATCAACATCTACTTAAAGAAAATTAATAATTTTAACGAAAAAAAAGGAAATTGTTAATATCATTACACACATAAGCAGTTCTGCACATAAGAAAATGGGGACATGGAAGACACATTTAATAAAATCCAGCTATAGATAGCTGGTACAAAGAAAAAAGTTCAATTTATGCTACAAATCAATAATCCACCCACCCACCCCTCTTTACATCAAAAAATCTCACACCGCACCGTACGTACCCTCAAAATTAACAACCTTACTACACAAAATGATACATCAACAACAACAACAATATAGCCTCAGTCCCAAATTAACTGGGGTCGGCTACATGAATCAAAATTTTTTATTGTGCTCGATTAAGTGCAGTTGATGGACACAAAATGATACATAATAAGACCACAAATTAATCAAGAAGCCAGCGCAGCGCAAACAATCGAATACCAAGTAAAATCGATCAAACGATGTCATTGTTGGTGTTGTAATGGTAGTGATCAGCCTTTGCTCTGCCCAAGAAGTAACACCCGAAACCCAGCAAGACTGAGAAGATGATGAAAGGGAGAGAGGTCACCACGACCATCCCCATCCCTATCTATGTGCCTCTTCTACGCAGGATTACTAATACTAGCGGAGCAGCAGATGTGAACGCTTAATTGTATTGTAAACTTGCAAGCATTAATAGGACTGGAGTCTCGACAGATTGAAATTATTAACAAGGAGGAATGTACGTACAAATGTGTCCTTTATTGTTTTAAGCGAGTGACTACTAGCTTAATTTGTTCAGATAGGGGTAATTTCGTCTTCTGAGGGAGTGATTTATTTTGGTTTTGCAACGGTACACTCAACGTTCACGTGTTACAATAACGGGTACTTCTCGAGTTCAAGAAGCTTCTCAGGTGTTGAAGGGGAGGGTGGAATTATTGAAGATGGTGTTAGAGCAAATACATCAAACAAACAACACACCCATACAATTGACATAGAGAATTACGTGGTTCGGCTATATGCCTACTGAGCAACAATGAACAGAACAGAAGATCAAGAAATATATTGCTGAACAACATACATTCTATTATTCATCATCTTCAAAATACAGTATACAATGTTTATATATACATAGAGAAGGTGCACATTACACACCCTTGCTGTAATTAACTGAAGTGAACTAACATAAGCCTATGATATAATACACAACAGTCTATATGATACAATACACTACAATGTTGTACAATACATTTAACTTTACATCGCCCCCTCAAGATGGAAGTCTATGCCAGTCACATAGACCCATCTTGGATAATAATGCAGAAAACAGAGGAGCTGGCAAATATTTGGTGAACAAATCAGCTAACTGTAATCGAGTAGGAGCATATTGTGGAAGAACAAAACCAAGTTTGAACTGATGACGAACCAAATGACAATCAATCTCCAAATGTTTTGTTCGTTCATGGAAAACAGGGTTGGCAGAGAGATGAATTGCAGCTTTATTATCACACCAAAGAGGTATAGGAAGAGAGGTTGGAACACCTAAGTCTTTAAGGATGTAAGAAGTCTACAACAACTCACAAACTGTGGAAGACATACACCTATATTCAACTTCAGCATAAGATTTAGAAACTATAGCTTGTTTCTTTGTTTTCCATGAGATCAAGGAAGAACCCATGAAAATACAATAACCAGTGAGAGACTTTCGTGAAATAGGACATGCAGCCCAGTTAGAATCACAATAGGTAACGAGGTGTAAATCCAACTGAACAGGGAAGAACAATCCTTGAGAAGGAGTACCTTAAGATACCGTAGAATATGAAGAGCACCAGACCAATGTTGTTAAGTGGGAGCTTGAATAAATTGACTTAATTGTTGTGTGGCATATGTAATATCGGGACGAGTGAAACCCAAGTAAAAAAGATGTCCAATTAATCTTCTATAACGATCAGCTTCAACTAACAAAAGAGAATCAACATCATCAAATTTACAGTCACGAGGAAGAGGAGTTGATGCTGGTTTAGCGAAGGTTAGGCCAACATCATTAAGTAAATCAAGGACATATTTACGTTGATGAACATAAAGTCCCGAAGAAGATCTAACCAACTATAATCCCAAAAAATAACGAGCTTGGCCTAGATCTTTGATGGTGAACAAGTTGTGAAGAAAGACCTTGACCTTGGTAAGCATCTCAAGAGAAGTTCCAATGAGAATAACATCATCAACTTACACTAGTAACACCAAAAAATGACCATCAATGTTGTATGTAAACAAACAAGGATCATTAGCAGATTGGAGGAAACCAAAGGACTGAAGTTGAGAAGCGAACTCATGATTCCATTGTCTAGAAGCTTGCTTAAGACCATATAATGATCTTTGTAGTTTGCAGACTTGATTAGGAGAAGCTAAATTGTAACCATCAGGAGGTTTCATGTAAACATCTTCATCAAGATAACCATGTAAAAATGCATTATTAAAATCCAATTGATGTAAAGGCCAATTGCGAGCAGCTGTTAATGATAAAACAAGCCTGACTGTTATATTTTTGGTGACAGGAGAGAAGGAATCTGTATAATCAATACCTTCAACTTGATTGAATCCTTTTGCAACCAAACGTGCTTTACATCTATCCAATGAGCCATCATGATTAAGCTTGATCTTGTAAACCCATTTGGAACTAATGGCCTTTTTATTAAGGGGAAGATCTGTGAGACTCCAAGTACCATTCTCCTCCAAAGCTTGTAATTCCTTATTCATTGCTTCGACCCAAACAGGGTCATGTTGAGCTTGATTATAATAAGTAGGCTCTTTTATGGTTGAAACAACAGCTAAAAAATACTTGTAATCATCAGTAATGTGAGAAGAATGAATTAAAGGAAATGTTGGAGGTGCGCCAGCGAAAATAACAGGTTCTGCAGTAATGGAGACATTTGTTTGAACATTATTCAAAACAAAATCATTCATCCAAAGAGGCTTGTGAACAACACGAAGACTTTTGCGAGGAACAATGGGCAAAGAAGGAGCAACAACCGCATCATGATTCACTATAACATCAGTAGTAGGCATAAATGAATCAGTCATGACAACATCAGTAGGTACTGCATCAAGAGGAATAGCCTCAACAAGAGACTCTATAGAATTAGGCACAGTAGCAGAATCAGGTACATTGCTTAATGAATCAGATGAATTAGGTACAACAACAGAAGCAGGTACATTTATGAAGGAATCAGACGTGTCATTATAAGGTATAGGTAATGGACAATCTGAACTTGAAGAAACAGTTTGAAATGGAAACTAATGTTTAAAGAAAATCACATCCCTCGAAACAAAACAAGCATGTGTTGCCAAATTATACATCCTGTAAGCCTTTCGTCCAGGGGAATAGCCAAGAAAAACACATTTGATTGCTCTTGTGTCTAACTTTGTTTTACTCGGAAAAACATTAGTAGCAAAACATAGACAACCAAAAGTCTTCAATGAGAGATAATCGGGTAACCTTCCAAATAAGAGGTGATAAGGATACTTCCATTTCAGCAACTGAGAAGGTAATAGATTGGTGAGATAGGTAGCGGTAAGAACAGCATCACCCCAAAATTTATTGGATAAACCAGATTGAAAAATAAGAGCTTTTGTGACTTGTAACAGATGACGATGTTTTCTTTCAACTACACCATTTTGCTGAGGAGTATAAGGTGTAGATCTTTGATGTATAATCCCCAAAGCAGAAAACAAGGCTTGACAATCTTGATTGCAGAATTCAGTACCATTATCAGTCCTAATGGTTTTAATAGATGCTTTGAAATGATTGTGAACAAAGGCTAGAAATTGCTTAATGAG
This sequence comes from Stephania yunnanensis, assembly GCA_039657365.1. Classification (NCBI taxonomy): domain Eukaryota; kingdom Viridiplantae; phylum Streptophyta; class Magnoliopsida; order Ranunculales; family Menispermaceae; genus Stephania; species Stephania yunnanensis. The sequence goes on along the minus strand of CM077583.1, from coordinate 32,256,373 downwards.
ATTCCCTGTCAATGACTTATTTTTCATCAAAAAAGTCCATGTAAATCGACTATAATCTTCCATAACTGTCAAGAAAAAATGAGCTCCTTGAAGAGAAGGTTGCTGATATAGTCCCCAAACATCCATATGCAACAATTGAAAAGGAAAAGTGGATTGAATTGAACTCTGCATTGTTTAGACATGCGACAAACATCACAAGGTACATTGTTTTTTCCAGTTAAAGAATTGTTGAGTAACAGATCAAGGATTTTTGTTACAGTAACATAAGGGTGGCCCAATCGATGATGCCATGAAAAATTAGCATTAACATTATTACAACAAGCTAATGACAATTCCGTAGGAGACACAAATGAAGCAATGACATCTTTATTGAAAGAGCTAGAATCTAATATGTAGAGACCTCCAATCATCTTTCCTACAGCTAGAACTTGAGAATGCTCAATATTCTGTATAGCACAAAAGGATGGATAAAACTCAACTATCAGCTTAGTAGAAGAAATGAGTTTACTGACTGACAAAAGATTGTATTCGAATGAGTTTATATGCAGACAAGAAGACAGAACTATGTCTGAACTGAGATGCACATATCATATCTAAGTAACTTCTTTAGTATGACCATCAGGCAAACAAACTGAAACAGGTTTAGCCAAGGCGGTGATATTAACAAGCAAATCATAATTAATGCACATATGATTTGTTGCTCCACTATCCACTATCCAAGCATCTGAACTAAATGATGTATTAAAGCTAGAAGGTCATTTTTTTGAACTACCTATAAATTCAGAAACAACAGAGTTCACATGAGCAGGGACACCTTCAGACGAAATACATTTTCCTTTCATGAAATTCTCAATGCCTTGCTGTATCATAGCTACAATATTAGTCTGAAAATCTTCAAACTGAAATGCTCCTGCATCTGGTATATCCAGAGGTGATTCCATCATGTTTACAAAGGATTTGGAACCATTATTCATCAGTTTCTTTTCGAGCTCTTTCTTGTACCAATCTGGAACTTTATGAAGCTTGAAACAAGTTTCTTTGGTATGCCTTTTTGCCTTACAATGATCACAGAAAAATTCATCTTTATTAACAAATTTCTTGTGATTCCCTTTACCAGCAAATTTAGTTCCACCTGATGGACTAGAAAATATTGTTAGTTTTCAGCATCATAGCTGTATCCATTACAGGTGAATAGCTAACATGAACTTCCTTCTGTTTCTCAACTCTAATAATCATAGAGTATGCCTTATTTATATTTGGTAAGGGACACATCATTAGGATTTGATTACGAATGCGATCATACATATCACCTAAACCCGTCAGAAACTGCATCAGTCTGTCATTAGACTCAAGAATAGCTATCTTTGCTATAGTTCCACATTCACAAGAAGGTAAAGGAACCAAACAACTCAATTCATCCCATAATTTCTTAAGCTTTGTGTAATACTGAGAGACAAAGAGATCTCCTTGATTGATAGAGGAAATATTTCGTTTGAGTTGATATAAGAGAGTCCATTGCATTCTCCATATCTTTCTTTCAATTCATTCCATAGATCAAAAGATGAAGTAGTATAAAGAAAAACTTCAACAATTTCTTTTGAAATGGAATTCAAAATCCAAGAAGTTGCCATATAATCCACTTTGATCCATTGATCCAAATTGGAATCATTTGAATCTGGTTTCAAACATTTTCCATCAATGAAACCCAGTTTTGTTTTTGCTCCCAAAGCAATCAACATTGCTCTACTCCAAGAAAGATAATTGGAACCAGTAAGAGAGTTAGAAACCAGTACCATACCAGGATGATCAGAACTTTGAAGAAAATATGGACTCTCTACACCATATTCTCCTGAATCAACAGCTCTTCCTACTCCATTTCGGATTGAGGAACTTGAGGAACTATGAATGGTAGCCATGATCGCACACTCAAAAGAGTAGACTAAAAAACAAATCAAACAATAATGAAGATCTGCTCTGATACCATGAACAACAATGAACAGAACAGAAGATCAAGAAATATATTGCTGAACAACATACATTCTATTATTCATCATCTTCAAAATACGGTATCCAATGTTTATATATACGTAGAGAAGGTGCACATTACATACCCTTGCTGTAACTAACTTAAGTGACTAACATAAGCCTATGATACAATACACATATGATACAATACACTACAACGATGTACAATACATATAACTCTACACCTACGTCCACGACAAAGAACACAAAGATTTTATTAATTCAGAAGATTACACCAACGCCAAGCTTCAAACTCTCTCATGCTCACTAACTCAAGACAATCAAGAGATTACCAATTCAATGATTTACCCTATTTATATAGTCTAGGATATCATAGTTATACTAGGAAACCAAATCCTATCAGAGTTGTACTATGAGACTAAACCTTGTACTCAAAATTAATCTTCAGTCAAAGTTATACCTGACTCGAAAAGGTAAGGAAATCCATCTCACATATAGTCTTCCCGTTCCTAAGTGACTTTCGAATCACTATGGAATTGCCACTAGACTAACACCTTTGGGATAGATTTGCTTATCAATTCATGTACCCTTCGATTTATGATCTATATTGTCTGCTCCTTATAAGATACATCCTTGCTCGAGTCAACCGTTGGATGAATCCCCAACATCTGTAGAGGTAACTCAAACTCATACGCAACCTTTCCGACCCGTCTCTTGATCTTGAAAGGCTCGATGCATCCCGGTGCTACCTTGCATTTTAAACCAAATCTGTGAAGACCCTTCCAAGGAGATACATTCAAATATACAAAGGCTCCCTTGGTATATATGAGATCGCTGTGATACGTGTCTGCATATTTCTTTTGCCTCTCCTAGGCCCCTTTAAGTCTCTGGCAAATCTTTCATACATTCTCCATATGATTAACAATAATTTCAAGTCTTACCAACTCCCGGTCCTCTGGCTCACTCCAACAAGATGCGTGAGTGACACGGTCTGTCATATAATGCTTCAAATGGCGTGATCTCAATGCTAGCATGATAACTGTTGTTGTATGCAAACTCACACAATGGTAGGTACTCCTTCCAAGATAAGTCAAACTCAAGTACACAAGCCTTGAGCATATCCTCGAGAAGTTGAATCAACCTTTTAGTCTGCCTATCAATCTGAGGGTGAAAGGTTGTGCTGAATTGTAGGCGGATACCATATTGCTCCTGCTTACTCCGCCACATCCTGGATGTATACATAATATCTTTTTCTGGCATGATAGTCAGTTGTAGCCCGTGCAACCTGATAATCTCATTCTCGAACAATATGCTCAACTGGTCAAATGTGTAACAAACTGCAACTTGTAAGAAATGAGCATATTTCGTCAATCTGTCCACAATTGCTCAGATAGAATCGCGTCGACGCGTAGTCCTCGACAATCCTCTGAAAAGGTTTATGGCTATGTATTCCTACTTCCATCGTGGAATGAGAAGCAACAATAGTAATCTCCAGGTCTACGATGTTCGACTATCACTTTTGGGCAAATCCCACAACTCCTGATAAACTCTAATATGTCTGCTTTCATTTTAGGCCACCAAAAATGTCTCTTCATATCATGGTACGTCTTGGTCCTGCCTAGATGAACAATGAACCGGGAACTGTATGAATCCTAAAGAGTCTCATCTCTCAGCTCTACCACTAACAATATCCACAATTTACTTCTAAATCTCAGACATCGATTTGTCGTCTCTGTTAAGTCTATATAATGTGTATTCTAGGCTAACTCACTAAATCTCGAGTAAAAGATGTCGATTCTCTAACCCTTTGACACTCTCTATGTAGGCACTATATGAAGCCTCATATGTGCACAAATAATCACCCGAGTGTCGATAGGAATATTTGACCGACTCATCATTGCCGTTGTCTGGAGTAATCCATACTTATGCGTCATAAAACATCTAACAACCTCGACATCTCCGGTTGGTATCTTACTTAGCGCATCAGTAACTACGTTAGCTTTTCCTGGGTGATACTTGAAAGAAAAGTCATAGTCATTCATAAACTCTAACCATCTGCGCTGTCTCATGTTCAACTTTTTCTTTGTGAAGAGGTATTTTAAACTTTTATGGTCGGTATAAAGTGTGAACTTCTCTCCATACATATGATTTCTCCATATCTTCAAAGAAAATAGCACCACTGCCAACTCTAAGTTATGAATGAGGTCATTCTTTTCATGTATCTTTAGCTGTCTTGATGCATAAGCCACCGTGCCTTTATCCTGCATGAACACATAACCTAGACGTGTATGAGAAACATCTGTATATACTAGGAATCCCTGTTCAGCCTTTAGCAATATCAACATTGGTGCGATAGTCAACAACCTCTTCAGTTGAGCAAATGCGTCATCGCAGTCCTCAGACCAATCAAATCTGACGTCCTTCTAGGTCAATCTGGTAATTGGTGAAGTGATCTTTGAGAAATCCTTCACGAACCTACGACAACATCCTGCTAACCCCAGAAAACTTCTAATCTCCATGACTGACGTCGGTGCCGACCAATCCATAATAGCGTAAATCTTGGTCAGATCTACAACAATACTTGTTGCTCCTACAATATGTCCCAACAACTTAACCTCAGATAGCCAAAACTCACTGAACTTGGCGTAAATTCTGTGCTCCCTCAAAGTCTGCAACGTCTTCATAAGGTGCTGCTCGTGATCATCTCGAGTCCTTGAATATACCAATATTTCATCGATGAAAACTATCACGAATCAGTCAAGAAATGATCTCATCACTGGATGGATCAAATCCATAAATATGGCAGGAGCATTAGTCAAACCAAATGACATGACTATAAACTGATAATGTCCATATCTCATGCTGAAAATTGTCTTGAACCTATCCTTATCCCTGATCCTAAGCTGATAATACCCCGATCTCAGGTCTATCTTGAAGAAAAATTATGCTGATCTCAGCTGATTAAATATATCATCAATTCGTGATAATATATACTTGTATCTGACTATGACCTCGTGCAACTGACTGTAGTTAATACATAGCGTCAAAATACCGTCCTTATTCTTCACAAACAGGATAGGTGCTCTTCATGGAAACGTAAAAAGTGTGATGAACCCCTTTCCGTCTCAAACCCTGAAGCTGAATCCTCAACTCCAACTCTCTCGAAGCCATGTGGTACGATGGTATATAAATAAGTTTGGTGTCTGGTACTAACTCAATAATAAAGTCTATCTCTCTTGATGGTGGTAAACCAAGTAAGTTTTCCGAAAACACGTCTAGAAATTCGCACACAACCGAAATCTCCTCAGGTCTAGGTCCCTGACTATCTGCCACAACATACAATCCTGCCATAGTCTCCATCTTTCCACTAGTCGCAAGTCGAACTCTAGTGCCCTCGGCTCTCGGTGTACTACCACTATATGTGAACATCAAACGCCCTGGGATCTCTAATATTATTATCTTACTGAAACAGTCAATATGAGCATGATACATTGCTAACCAACCCATCCCTAACAACGCGTCAAAGTCTAAGAACTTGAGAACCCTGAAGTCTACAAGTAACTCTACCTTATCCATCTCTACTGAACATCCCTCAACAAGACCATTAGGGCACGCCCTACCCCCGTCTGCGGTACTCAAAATTAAATATACGCTAACTTTATCCGATGTCAACCCTAAGATGCCTATCATGCAGCTAGAAATGAAAGACACTATAGAACTCAAATCAAATAAAATATATAAATCTCTACCACAAATAGAAAATGTACCCTAAATGAGTCCCCGTATGACGTTAGCATCATGTTGCGCTACCATGTGTACCTCATCTCAACTCTGCAGTGGAATCATGGCTACTGGCTGTGGACAATGTCTAATCACGTGCCTAACCTGACCACACCTTAAGCAAGTAATCAACCCACGCTGACTCCGTGTCTGATCTTGGGCCTGTGCATGTCTCTCTCCCTGTCGAGAACCATCTCAACTTCTACCTCTACATTAGCCTCTTGACCTCTACTACCCTACTGTTGTAGACGTAGTGCTCATGGTGCTGGAAGAGCTGTTAAAGTAGTAGGAGTTGGCAATGGAGGTCTGATTAGTGGTGGCAAGGAAGGTCTACCAACTATAGTCTGTAACGGTGTAGGAGATGATACATAAGGCACAACTGAGGTGACTGTGCTCGATCCCAGAGAACCTCTCTCCCATCTCCTCTGTCCCTTGCCCCTTTGTCTCTTCCTCTCATACTATACAACCTGATCGGGTGTCAACGCTAGTTCTAGCGGTGTCCCATTGGCAACTATACTCAGGTAATTGGTCTCGTAAAAAAATGTATGCTCATAAATCTCTCCCAAAGTCTTGGCACCTGAACTGACTACATAATATTCAATATCTAGCCTCAGTCCATCTCTAAAGTGGTACACATCCTCTAAACCATCTTTCACTAGATCCCTAACAAATTGCCTCAAAGAGCTGTATTTGTATCTATAACTCATCACCGACTTATCAACTCCCTATCTCAGGTTCATAAACTCCCTCCTTAACCTCTTCACCACTGCAGGTGGGATGTACTGCTGATAAAACTTCTTCTTAAAAGCATCATATGACTTAAAGTCTCCATCACAAGCTATCGTCGCATGCCACAAAATATCGACGTCTCTCTGCAATGTATACGACGAAATTCCAGCCCTAAGTATGTCTTCGATCCTCAAGACTCTATGAAGTTTACCCTGAGACAATACCCACTTCTCAATCTTCTCAAAGTCTCGTTGACCATCAAAATACACTGGCTTCAGTCTGATGAAATCCTTCACCAACTGAACCTCTGTTGTCGACCTAGAAGATATAGGTGTGAAAGACGTATGAAGTTTACCCTGAGACAATACCCACTTCTCAATCTTCTCAAAGTCTCGTTGACCATCAAAATACACTGGCTTCAGTCTGATGAAATCCTTCACCAACTGAACCTCTGTTGTCGACCTAGAAGATATAGGTGTGAAAGACGGTGTATAAATTCTCTATGGCTGGTGCTGTCACTATCGGTATAGTCTGTACTACTAGAGCGACTGAAGTCAATAATGTGGGAGTAGTAGTAGTAGTAGTAGTAGTAGTAGCAAGCAGTGAATAATAAGAAGCAGCAGCAGCAATAGAGCAGCAGCAAGCAGCTGAAGCAGCAACAGCATTGATAGTAGGAGTAGTAGGAGTAATGTAGCAGCAGAAGCAGCAGCAGAAGAAATAGCGATAGTAATGCTTGCAAGCAGATAGCAATTTCAATGACGATAAAGATAGCTTGATAGTAGTAGTAGTAGCGAAGATAGCAGCAGCAGCAGCAGCAAAGAAGAGTAGTAGGAGCAGCAGCAGAAGAAGCAATGAAGCAGAAGAGCAGCAGCAGCTGATAGTGAGCGATAGCGATAGGAGTAGTAGCTACTAGTAGTAGTAGTAGTAGTGGTAGTGGTAGTGGTAGTGGTAGTGGTAGTGGTAGTGGTAGTGGTAGTGGTAGTGGTAGTGGTAGTGGTAGTGGTAGTGGTAGTAGTAGTAGTAGTAGGTAGTATAGGTAGTAGTAGTAGTAGTAGTAGTAGTATAGGTAGGTGGTGGTGGTAGTAGTAGGAGCAGCAGCAGTAGGAGTAGGAGTAGGAGTAGCAGCAGGAGGAGTAGGAGTAGGAGTAGCGATGCGATAGCGATGCTTGATAGGAGTAGGAGGAGGGGCCAGTGTCCATGCTAGTGATGCAAAATGTGATGTCATCATGATAATGAACTCAGCTAACTGCTGTCCCTGAGCAACTACTCTGTCAGATAACCTCTGAAAATCATCAGCTGATGGAATAGGACGCTGGCTGCCACTAACACCTGCATCCACATTATCACGTGAATCAACCATCGGTGTCTATAAGTTGATAGTGAACGCGAATCGACTACTATGTGATAATGCATATATATACATATAGAAACTAACACATACATATAAGATATCCCTATCTTACTTTCACTTATTTCCTTACTAATGGTTTGAATGTAAGGATCATTTAGTTTCCATATCTAAAGTTTGTGTTTCCTTGTTTAATTTTTGTTTGTTACTTATTAGAAAAAGTTGGTTTTTAGTACTAATTGTAATTTTGTTATCACATTGTAGATTAGCTACATTCCACTGCCTCAGTTCTATAAACTTAGGCTCTGATACCTGTGACAACCCCTTCTCAAATTAGGGCACTGCGAAGCCTACTCCCATCATTAAGCCCTAATCTTGACATGTAGGACTTAACAATGAATTAGTTAGCCTTTTTCCAAACCATTCTACTTAGTAATAAATTTTTTAAATAAGCATTTTCTTATCTTATGTCAGTTAATAAATCAGAGTTAATAAAAATCTTTAAAATTTAAAATTTATTCAGTGGAAGTCTTAACAATTTAACAGAAGCTTTTAATATGATATGTAGAATTATGGAAAATCAGGAAGTAAAGATCACATGCATACCTATGTAATGAAATGACGATGAAATATATCAACATGTATCTGGTCAGGGTACTATTTCTCATATCATAAATACAACCTTAAAAGAATATGGAAGACATATAAAAGTCATACAACAAAGCCGAAACCTACAAAATTCGATGTAGCAGCACTCCACTGGGTCAAAGGTAGTCGCAGATCTTCTCTTTGTCTAGTCTGCTACTCGATGGATCTGCACCCATCATCATAAAAAGGACGGTGAGTATAGGAAAGTAGAAAGTAACAAAGTGAGACATTTGTTCACATTTCCAAATATAAAAGCGTCCACAAGTATAACAATAGAAACTATGTTAAAAAGAAATCATGCTATAAGATACTCCAGTTAAACAAAATGAAAATGACACTTGGCTAAGTAGTAATGATCTAGGGCCGGTCGGTCGGAAGTCCCATCACCGATGCCTTTTCCACTAAATAAGGATGAAGTTGAGCTCTACATCTTAGTGAAGGTCGAAACTAAGCTCTATGCCTTTATAATCATTCACAAATGTCAGTTACCTGCGATATATGCTTCCTAACAACCCCAAGTCCCATACCTCGTGTGCTGCACAAGATAGTGCAAAGATCCCAAACACCCTGAAAGTCTAGTAACCCACCGTGTGACGTGCCACCTCTATAATGTCATAGTCCTAGATATAAGAATTATTTTCACATTTCAATGAATGACGTGGTTATGGATTCCAACAATGTAATTACATACTAATGCACAAAGGAAATTAGATTTAAAATACCATTAAACATTTACCTAATAGCATGCTATGTCATGTGACTAAAAATCTCAACAATAAAAAATGACATAGCATATGATATGGAGTCAATGAAACTATTAAATAAAAAAACCTAGACCATAATATCAGACTCATGAAATGAAAAAGGAAACAAGTCATGGTATTTAGATTACAATAGGCAAATCACTCCAAATGACTGGAACTGAATAACCAAACATGAATGAAATGTAATTAAATATATCAATCAATTTACTTACAATCCATGCAAATTTCTTAGCTATTCCGATCTCCTTGTTGGGGCATGTGCCCTAGGTCAATCCATTAACTATCTTTATAAATACTTTTAGTTAATAAAATAGAGATTTCATTTGTTGTTTATTATAATTAATTTGCATGTTTACATTATAATAAGATCCATGGGTATTTACAGAAATACCCTAAATGTCCATAGTCGATCATTATACTGGGAACTATAATGAATTAAGACTAGTGCGAGTCTCGATTGATGATCATATGATAATTATACGTATAGGGATACGAATCAAGATCACGAGTACTTGTTAGGGAACAAAGTACTGGATCGACTCGCTATGAAAACATCACATGGATTAAGTCATAGTTGTTTCTCATGATAGGTATATTTTTTCAGTCCTCTAACTTGAGATTACCAGAGACTTCAACATTAGGAACATAGTGATTTGACACAATCAAACGTTGTCTTTAACCGGACGATTATAAAGGTTGTGATTGGTTACTGTGTGAGCAATTTGATGAAGTTGTGTAATCAAGATAGAATTTGTCCCTCTCATATAAAGAGAAATATCTAGTGGATCCCTCGATGTGTTAGACTGTTAAAAGGCATAGTCTAAGTGAATTGATATTGATCAATGTCATTTGGATGTTTTCAGTCTACCTAGAGATCGAGACTAGTACGATTAAACATGTTGGATGACAATTCCATGCTTTATGTTTGATCGAAAGGATATTGTGTGACAAAAGGATGTTATATACACTATTGATTATGTTGTATCGATTTGATATTCATACAATTTGGGTAGTCATAATGTCTTGCTAAAGGCCGCTTATGACTTGTATACAAAAATGTGTTTTGGTACACTGCCAACGTTGTATGAGCCTATTGGATCACACACTAAAAATGGTTTTGCGAGATTTTAAGATGGTTTAGAAAAACGAATTTTATATGATAAAATTTATGACAGAAACGTCCTTATTGTGTATTACACTTATACTTTTTTATGTAGGGGTATATGTGTAATTTACTTAACCGTCAATATACAAGAGTTATATAAATAGACGTTTTAAGTTAGAACACACGTACGAAAGATTAAGGGCTGAAACTCTATTTTCGTTTTAGAAACTTCTTAGGATTTTCTGGTACGCTCTGGATCGTTTTGGAGAGAAACAAAAAGGTTTGATATTCTCTTGAAGCTAGCACTTCGAGTCTCGACCGCCATTCGTGTGTGGACCGCTGGTAGATGGCGTTCGTCGTTGGCAGCGCTTTAGAGATCAATCAATCTTCGAATAGATATATTGCGACTGAGGTATGATTAAGTTTTCATGGTTTAAATGTTTTTAATGAAATTAGATTCGGATCCTGTTAGGGTTTTTGTCAAAATTGTTTTATAATTTTCGCTGCGTATGAACCCCAAAACCCAACACTACTAACACCTCAAAACTCGTATTCGAACCCTGAGACTCCTCCTTAAGTTTCTGATATCATTTAACATGTTTTTGAGTATGTTCAGACATTTAGTTAGGGTATTAAACTTGTTTATAATTTTTGAGTTTAATTTAGAAAATTGCTGATTTTTGTACTATCAGAGCAATTAGCGCGCTGAGTAGGCTACTTAGCGTGCTAATGACTTCATTAGCGCGCTATCAAGTTTCTCTAACGCACTATACAAAGTTAGCGCGCTACCAAGGGATTTGAACTCTATTATTACTTAAAAATGGTTGTTAAATAGTAAGGACTACTATAGGGTTTTTTTACAGTTCAACCAACTCAAAGTTGGTCACGAAGCCTCACACAACATTTTCCCGGCTTTCAAGTACTTCAACAAGTCCTATTAAATTACAAATTTCACATTATAGAGTTACAACTCTATTTGAATACTTAAAATCCATAATTTAACTTACAACGAAACTCAAAACCCTTAACAATTTAACGACCATTTTAAAGTCATAATAAAGTTTAAATCCCTTAATATCTCTAACTTCTCCTTTTAAGACTCATTTCCATGTTTATAAACTCTCAATAAGTCCTAAACCACTTTTTAGATTCCAAATAGGATATTAACCACCTATTTAGTTTCAGAATCAATTATAACTTACTTATGCATTCTAAATTGAGATTTAAACTCAATGAGTGTAAATTCCAATTCCACGATTTAGAACTTCAATGAATCTCATTTTGGCTCATTTCAACGAGTTATCAATCCATTCAACTCATTTGATCATCAAACTATGTAATTTCTCTAATTACATCTTTAATTAACATGAAATACCTCAATTTAATGCCAATCAATGCATTCACATCATTAAATCATAATATCATGTTGATCAACTCATTGGGTCATCAATCAATACCATTCATTTCATTAACCAATTGATTTAGTTCATAGGTTTTAACTATTTTCGCAACTATGTTTCACCAAATTAAAAGTTGTACTAAGGTCTGAACTTAAATGCTACCCATTTAAATCATTACGTAAAGTTGCTAAATCGCAACTGTCATAATTAAACAGTTTTGGACCTTATCAACATGCTATGTTCTACCTTAGTTTTCATTGATCAAACAAAACCTAATGGCCATAATCTTTATTATTGATTAAAGTAGGTTATACGAAGACTCAAATGAACCTATTTGTAAGTCCATCGGTCCCCATTTGATGTTTCAAATCAATGCCTCAACATGCCTACTCAAAACAGTTTTAACAACTGACAGTGCAGTCCCAATTTTTAGCCTCTTTTCAGGCTATTAAAATCTATCAAACCTTCTCCAAATAAAGATATGATTTATAGGGGTAAAGTTTGATATATAAAAATGAAAACCCATAAAAGATTTCACTTAAAAACCTTCATTTGATTGCCCAAATCATTACCCAAAAGTAGGCAAAAAATTGGACTGCGGTATTAATTCTTCTACAAAATTGCAACTAATTCAACCCCGATTGACCCATAAAACTTCTTCAAAACTTAAAACTGATTCTTATGAGTATAATTGGATATATAAACATTGATTTCCACCCATAAATTAAGATTTAAATAATCAATTGATCCTTAACACCCAACTTATACCAGTCACTAATTCAATACTTCAATTAACATCATTAAACATCTCACAATAGTACTGCTGCCCTCCCCTTGATCGTCATCTTTCTTAAATCAACCTAAACAACATCCAAACAACAACAACAACAACAACAACAACAACAACAACAACAAAAACAATTATACCAACAACCTAACATATAACAACACTAACAAACTCGAAACTAAAATAATTAGAAATTCCTACCCCCCTAAATAATTTGGTTCTCTGACCTTCATCCATTGAATCCACTGAACTCGACACCGAGATAGGAAAGAAGAGGCGCAACTGTAAGAGGGAAAAGAAACAAAACATTGCCAGAGAAGCAGACAAGATTGTAGAGACCGTGAAGGAAAAGAGAGACTCGTGAAAGTGGGATGGAGAGTAACCTTGAGAACTAAAGAGTTGAGATCGAGAGATGGGACAGGCAGAGGCATCGATGAGAGGAAGAAGATGAAATGGGGAAGAGGTTTAATCGATCCTCTTTGTTCACATGAAAAAAATGGGTTTGGGTTGATCAAATGACCAAAATACCCTTCCTTTGTTATCCTTTTCTAAATAAACAACTGTCCCTATTGGTAATTTGCCATTTTTCTTTTGATTTTCATATTATATCTTAATTTTAAGCACAAATTAAACCTAAAAAATATCTCATTTCGCCAAAAATTGAGAAAACTACCAATGTGCTCTAAAACATGGAAATATCGAATCTACACCTCAGCTTGACTCAATTTCGCGACGAATATAATATATTACTTCCACTAGGCACACGACATAAAAACATAAAATTTATACATATGATCTCCGGTCCGAAATGCATAGGTCCCACCTTGGATATTTAAATTTGAAAATACTTAATTAGTTGTCCAATCAAATTTACGAAATTATCGAATTTCACAATTCTTCCAAACTAATTAAAAATTTCTTCCTCGAAATTTAAACATACAGGTTAATTGAACCAACAAGAGAGATATGAGAAACGTATCATTCGTTTCCCCAACACTTTAACTTCTAACACATTGGTTTTGTCACTACATATTTCATTTTCAAGTTAGAAATTCCACTGATCTTTGTTTTTATAGAAATACCAAATCTGGTGTTCGTAAGAATTACTTCTTACTTGTGTATTTTCCATTCATTTTATCAATATTTTGTTCGATTCATAGAACCACTATACTCAATGTCACTTAACTCAATGTCAGTTATGGATAAGTAGCTTGAGTACTAAACAATTAAGACATTCAATACTTCTTTTTAGAAGCCAAGTCACGTGATTGTTTAAATCACGGTTCTATTCCACTTCACTTCATGTTTTGTTTCGGGAAGGAGACATTACTTTGCTCCAAAGTATTTTCTTTTTTGTAGAAATCAACTTAGACAACTTAACTGGTCATATCACTATCCCATTATGATTTTTCAGTCACAATTCGGTTTGTCTAATTAATTTATAATTTCAAAACCATGTGTTTCCTTTTATTCTTTTAGTGAGACTATTCTCGGATGAAACTCACAATTGGTTATGAATTCAACCAATATTTTGTCGAATAGGTCTTCCCGAGTTACTAGTTCAACCATTAGTAACTTCATTCTAAACTTAAGATATTCATATCATGTGCTTCCTACAAGTCTCAACATCATTTTATGTTTTCCAGACGATTCTTAATCATTTGAGACTTAATTTAAGTCTGTTATGAAACTTTCTTGAATGTTTCGCAATTGTAATAGTTCAATACTTTTACTTTTAAAGGAGTTTGTGTTCAGTCCTGACGTTCCTGAATCATCTAGACTTCTTGCTTAATAAATTTAATATTAGTTTTATAATTGATAATTTCCCTCAGTTATATTATTACCAAACTACTTAAAATGCCTTTGTAAATTTAAACTGCTCGAGTCTTTTTCACGTCTCATTACGCCTAGTTTTCGCAAGTCTCTTATCTTTTTAATTGTCTATTCCTAATCTCACTCGTCATATCTTACGAGTTAAGTATTGAACAGACATAGAGAATACACTTCCTATCGCATATCTAGCGATAATATAATAATACATAACAAACATATTACAATAACAATGTATTCCCAACTTACAGTCACTTTCCAACCAATTGCGACCTCATTACTAAGCCTTGTTCCTCAAGATCATCACTTAAGTTCATGTAACTTAATGTAATCCAAGAGCCTTAACCTAACTTCCCTATCGACCTAATCCTGAACTCAACATCATTATCAATTCTTACATTTCCTTAATAGAGTTTAACCATAGCTCTAATACCAAGTTTGTCAGGACTTGTCTCACTGAGCCCTGACTTATCCCTAATCACCTTAATTAGGCACCTAATCCATTTAACTAACTTTATCCTTAACTTAGTTTTCATTTCCATCCTTAAAGTGCTCCAAAACTAAATTCATATCCTCATTCAAACTCAATTCATGGTTTGTTTGATTGGAGCAAATATTTATATTTTGTAAAAATTTTGGCAACACCTCCCTTAAAAGTGGCATGTTGAAAAATTCGCCTAATAGACAACAAAATGGAGATATGCTTAAAAGGACTCACATCTCCCCACAATTCACAATATATATCAAATTTAAGTTTCTAAACTATCTTAGAGTCTCCGATACTTTAGTTAGAATTTTACAAACCCAAAATAAATCGAAACTTAATAAAAAACTTCTCAACTTACTTCACACTAATTTAGGAGACTCACCTAGCCTATTTGAAAGTATTTTACGACTAATGCTCACCCTGGAATTGAAAATATATATATATATAAAGAGATTACAACACAAAAATTAAACTTTAAGAATGTAAAACAATCACCAAGTCTTCGAGTCTAGTCCGTTCTCCCTTGCCTTCACTGAGAATCTGACATCATCAAAAAACAACTTGAAAATGTCAGGTAAGTAAATTCCTACACTACTCTGTACTTCTGCAAATTTTAGTCTGAATACATGGAGATATGTAATAGCATTTCCAAAATAACAAGAAATTTATATAATAACATGAAAGCCTTTCATTACTATTTAAGGTTCACAAACAGGTTAGCCGACCTAAGAATGAACCTAAGACAATAATGAAAGTTCAATGCATGCTACTCCAGAGTCGACATTACCCCCCCCCCCCTAGATGCCTGCAGTATGTCTAGTATGTAGTAAAGCACCTCACACTCTTACGACCCATAGCACGGGCAACTCTATCAGGATGCCATGCATGCAAACTAAGAATGATGCAAAATGTAATGCGGAGTAAACAAAAATGCAAGTACAAAGATAATTCCATAAATAGTAAGGACCACTTTAGAGTTTATTTACAATTCAACCAACTCAAAGTTGGTCACGAAGCCTCACACAACATTTCCCCAGCTTTTACGTACTTCAATAAGTCCTATTAAATTACAAATTTCACATTATAGAGTTACAACTGTATTTGAGTACTTATCCATAATTTAACTTACAACGGAACTCAAAACCCTTAGCAAACTTTAACGAACATTTTAAAGTCATAATAGAGTTCAAATCCCTTAACTTCTCCTTTTAAGACTCGTTTCCATGTTTATAAACTCCCAATAAGTCCTAAACCATTTATTAGATTCCAAATAGGATATTAACCACCTATTTAGCTTCGAAATCAATTATAACTTATGCATTCTAAATTGAGATTTAAACTCAATGAGTGTGTACATGTTTCCCCAATTCTAAGTCCTTGATTTGAAACTTCAATGAATATCTTTTTGGCTCACTTCAACAAATTATCAAGCCATTCAACTCAATTGATCATCAAACTATGTAATTTCTCTAATTACATCTGTAATCAACGTGAAATACCTCAACTTAATGCCAATCAATGCATTCACATCATTAAATCATAGAATCATGTTGATCAACTCATGGGTCATCAATCAATACCATTCATTTCATTAACTAACTAATTTAGTTCACAGGTTTTAACCATTTTCACAACTATGTGTCACCAACTTAAAAGTTGTATCATGGTTTGAGCTTAAATGCTACCCATTAAAATCATTAGGAAAAGTTGCTAAACCGCAAGTGTCATAATTAGACAGTTTTGGACCTTATCAACGAGCTATGTTCTACCTTAGTTTTCATTGATCAAACAAATTCCAATGGCCAAAATCTCTATTGATAATCAAAGTAAGTTATACTAAGATTCAAACGAACCTATTTGTAAGAATCAGACCCTATTTGATGTTTCAAATCAATGCCTCAATATGCTTATGCAAAACAACTTTGACAACTAACAGTGCAGTCCTAGTTTTTAGCCTCCTTTTCGGCCATTAAAACACTATCAAACCTTCTCCAAATAAAAATCTGATTTATAGGGGTTAAGTTTGATATATAAAGACAAAAACCCATAAAATATTTTGTTCAAAAACCTTCGTTTGATTGCCCAAATTATTACCACAAAGTAGCCTAGAAACTGGACTGCAATATTAATTCTTCTACAAAATTGCAACTAATTCAACCACGATTGACCAACGAAACTTCTTCAAAACATAAAGCTGATTCTTATGAGTATAATTAGCTAATAAACATTGATTTCCACCCATAAACTAAGATTTTAATAACAATTGATCCTTCTAATTTAACACCCAATTTATGCATGTCACTAATTCAATACTTCAATTAACATCATTAAACATCTCACAACAGTATCGTTGCCCCTTTCCCTTGATCGTCATCTTTCTTAAATCAACTTAAACAACATCCAAACAACAACGATACCAACAACATAACTAACAAACTCGAAACCAATTCAACAATTAGAAATTCGTACCTCCCTCAGTAATTTGGTTCTCTGACCCTCATCCACTTAATCCACTGAACTCGACACCGAGAAGGGAAAAAAGATGAGGCACGATTGTGAGAGGGAAAATAAACAGAGCATGGCCAGAGAGGGAGACGAGATTGCAGAGACTGTGAATAAGAGGAGAAACTCATGAAAGTGGGAGGGAGAGTAAGCTTGAGAACTAAAGAGTTGAAATTAAGAGATGGGATAGGCAGAGGCATTGACGAGAGGAAGAAGATGAAATGGGGAAGAGGTTTGATTGATCTTCTCTGTTCGCATGAAAAAAGGGGTTTGGGTTGGTCAAATGACTAAAATACCCTTCCCTTATTATGCTTCTCTAAATGAGCAACCATCCCTATTAGTAATTTGCCATTTTTCTTTTAATTTTCATGTTTATCTATTATTTTTAAATCTAAATTAAACCTCGAAAAATATCCTATTTCGCCAAAAATTGAGAAAACTACCAACGCGCTTCGAAACACGCAAATATCCCATCGACACCTCAGCTTGACTCAATTTCGTGACAAATATAGTATATTAAGTCCATTAGGCATACGACATACAAACATAATATTTATACATGTGATCTACGGTCTGAAATGCGTGGGTCTCACCTTGAATACTTAAATTAAAAAATACTTAATTAGACGCCAGTCAAGTTTATGAAATTCTCAAATTTCACAATTCTTCCCAACTAATTAAAAATCTCATCCTCGAAATTCAAACATACAAGTTAATTGAACCAAAAGAGAGATACAAGAAACGTATCCTTCATATATGACTCTTTTAATCCAAACATGTAAAACTATTTCCAAAGTGAAACCGTTAAGTGGACCCAATCACTTCCGTTGTAATCAACAACATTGGTAGAGATCATAACATTTCCATTTTTAATTTCCAAATAATTGATTTAATGAAAAGTCATAACTTCTCTGCCAATCCTGTCCCGTGTTGAATTTTTGACGAGTTAATTGATCAACTTTGTGGAATATTCAACAACCTTGCTTTTCTTCAATACTCATTTCATGCCTTGAATCTCATTCAAGCATCAATACATTGCAAAATCTAGCAAAATCAATTCTATTGCAAGATCTAGCAAAATCAATTCTATCTTGCTTTTCATAATTACTTATATCAATTCCACAAACCGTTGCTAATTCTTTCCTTATCCACTGAACTTCGGTACACATCCCAATTTACTTTCTAGTCACTGATTATTTTTAATTAGAATCGTCGACCGAACAATTCTTAGACTATCATTAGTCTAAACATTTATATAATGATGCAAATAATATTTGAGCACGATATTAGATACAAAGTAGAGTTGCGTGTCTATCTGATCCATCATCATTCCAACGTTTCTCAACAAAAACCTGGAATTTCATAAGTTGTCCTATGACTATAGATCTCAAATTACAATCTAATCAGAAAATGCAACAAAACACATCGTGCAGCTCTCACTCATTCTCTAAATGTCTACTCACAATATTATTTAGGTTGTATACTAATAAGCAATTACCAATTTCAACTCATCAGCCATTTCACTTAACTTTCCATTTGTCTGGTTAAAACCTCATTTTATATCTATGAGCTCACCAAAAACCTCATTTCATTCACTTATCCACTGATCACTTTCAGATTGTCTTTATAACAACATTGATTTTCTTTCATTCCTTCAATTCCTGAGAATTTTCATTTTCCATGCTTATGTAAGAATTTATTGACCATTTTATTTACCTATTCTTAAGGTTCCAATTGACTCCTACAAAACATCAAAAACTCTTTTATTCCGACTATCATTAATTCATTCAATTATTCAAACACAAGTGTCGTCACACTAGTCTTCTATGCTGTGAATGAATCATGATTATGAAACGAAGTTACTTAGACTTTTGGTCATGCACAAATACTTCTATGCCTTACGTTAACTAAAGGAGTCCATTTGTATCACTTCCATTAGTCACAAGTAATCTCTACGTCTCATTTTATTTTATCCACAAAGTCTGTTCCTTTCGATTTTTGTCAATCTTAGCTATTCTCACATTAATTTCATTTTTTTTCTTTACAAACTTACCACAACATTGTTCAACACCTATGCCACTTACAACTCCTTAATCTTGACTGACAAAGGCAATTCTTTTATCTTTTCTCTTGTCGAGAATATTACTAAGGACAATATGACTTCTTATGATCATACAATCAATTGAAGTCTCCCTTAGCTAACCTTTATTAGAAACAAAGAAATCTTGCAACTCAAACAGTTCTTATATTTGTTATTGCCTTAATTTATTTTTGTTAATCTCGGATTTCTTGACTTTTCTTTTTCTCAAAAAGAAACTTAGTACTTTCCAAAAGACTATGTAAGATAACTAAATATCTTACTAATAAATTTCATTTTCTTGTGAATTCACCTTTCCATTATTGTTCATTTGAAGAGAGAGAAGAATTTAAATTTCCTATGCCTTCATTAACATAACAACTAATCAAACTCTTAAAGGATATTGTTTTAATCATTTTATTCATATAAATGGAAATTTTGATAATATAGGAACTTATTCTGATGTCCTATATGTATCATTTACTGATTCTCAATCAGTACGACTATCTCTTGATTTATTATATTGTAAGTTGTAGTGTTAAGCGTCATAACTCAATGTCGTTAGAAGTAATTGTTGGGTACTTTGAATCACAAAAACAATACTTGTGTTGATGTTTAACATCTAATCCAAGCTATTTTTATACCATTTCCCTAACGCTTAAACTTCTAACACATTGGTTTTGTCACTACATATTTCATTTTCAAGTTAGAAATTCCACTAATCTATATTTTTATAGCAATGGCTAATCTGATGTTAACAAAGATTACTTCTAACTCGTGTATTTTCCATTCATTTTATCAATATTTCGTTCGATTAATTATGCCACTATACTCAATGTCACTTACGGATAAGTAACTTGAGTAATAAACAATCAAGACATTCAATCTTTTTAGAAGTCAAGTCATGTGATTTTTTAATTCATGATTCTATTCCATTTCACTTCATGTTTTATTTCAGGAAGGAGATAATACTTTGCTCCAAAGTATTTTATTTTTTGTAGAAATCAGCTTAGACGACTTAACTGGTCGTATCACAATCCCATTATGATTTTCCAGTCACAATTCAGTTTGTCTAATTAATTACTAATTTCAAAACTATGTGTTTCCTTTTATTCTTTTAGTGAGACTATTCTCGGAAGCAACTCACAATTGGTTATGAATTAAACCAATATTATATTGAATAGGTATTCCCAAGTTACTAGTTCAACCATTAGTAACCTCATTCTAAACTCAAGATATTCATATCATGTGCTTCTCGCAAGTCTCAGAATCATTTTACGTCTTCCAGACGATTCTTAATCATTTGAGACTTAATTTAAGTATGCCATGACATTTTTTTGAACGTTTCACAATTGTAATAGTTTGATACTTTTACCTTTAAAGGAGTCCATATTCAGTACTTACATTCCTGAATCATCTAGACTTCTTGCTCAACCAATTTACTATTGGTTTTATAACTAACTATTTCGATCAGTTATATTAGTACCAAAATACATACAATACTCTTGTAAATTTAGACTTCCTGAGTCTATTTCACGTCTCATCATGCTCAGTTTTCTTTTCACAAGTCTATTCACTTTTTAATTGTATGTTCCTAATCTCACTCGTCATATCTCATGAGTTAAGTACTGAACATACATAGAGAATACACTTCTTATCGCATATCTAGCGATAATAACACAACAAAAATATTACAATAACAATGTATTCCCAACTCACAGTCACTTCCTGACTAATTGCGACCTCATTACTAAGCCTTGTTCCTCAAGACCATCACTTAAGTTATTGTAACTTAATGTAATCTAAGAGCCTTAACCCAACTTCCCGATCAACTCAATCTTGAACTCAACATTATTATCATTTTTTACATTTCTTTAATTGAGCTTAACCATAGCTCTGATACCAAGTCTGTCAAGACTCGTCACACTAAGTCAGACTTATCCCTAATTACCCTTATTAGGCAACTAATCCATTTAATTAACTTTGTCGTCAACTTAGTTTTCATTTCCATTCTTAAAGTGCTCCAAAACTAAATTCATATCCTCATTCAAACTCAATTTATGGTTTGTTTGATTGGAACAAATATTCATATTTTGTAAAAATCTCGATAGCACCTCGCTTAAAAGTGGCATGTCAGAAAATTCACCTAATAGACAGCAGAATGAGGAGTTGCTTAGAAGGACTCATAACTCCCCACATTTCAAAATATATATCAAATTTATGTTTCTAAACTATCTTAGAGTCTCTGATACTTTAATTACAATTTTACAAACCCAAAATAAATCGAAACTTAATCAAAACTTCTCAACTTACTTCATACTAATCTAGGAGACTCTATTTGAAAGTATTTTACAACCTATGCTCGCCCCTGAACCCAAAACAATATATATATATATATATATATATATATATATATATATATATATATATATATATATATATATATAAAGAGATTACAACACGAAAATTAAACTTTAAGAATGTAAAAAAATCACCAAGTCTTCGCGTCTAGTCCGTTCACCCTTGTCTTCACTAACAATTTGACATCATAAAAAATAACTTGAAGATGTTAGGTAAGTAAATTCCTACACTACTCTGTACTCCTGCAAATTTTAGTCTGAATACATGAAAATATGTAATTGCATTTCCAAAATAACAAGAAATTTATATAACAACATGAAACCCTTTCATTACTATTTATGGTTCACAAACAGGTTGGTCGACTTAATAATGAACCTAAAACAGCAATGGAAGTTCAACGCATGCTACCTTGGAGTCAACGTTACCTGCCTTAGATGCCTACAGTATATCTAGTCTGAAGTGGAGCACCTCACACTCTTACGACCCATAACATGGGCGACTCTATCCGGATGCCATGTATACAGACTAAGAATGATGCAAAATGCAATGCAGACTAATCACAAATGCAGATACAAAAATAATTCCATAAATAGTAAATACCACAGTACGGTTTACTTACAGTTCAACCAACTCAAAGTTGGTCAGGAAGCCTCACACAACATTTCCCCATCTTTCACGTACTTTAACAAGTCCTATTAAATTACGAATTTCACATTATAGAGTTACAACTCTATTTGAATACTTAAGATCTATAATTCAACTTACAACGGAACTCAAAACCCTTAACAAACTTTAACGAACATTTTAAAGTCATAATAGAGTACAAATCCCTTAATACCTCTAACTTCTCCTTTTAGACTCATTTACATATTTATAAACTCCTAATAAGTCCTAAACCATTTGTTAGATTCCAAATAGGATATTAACCACCAATTTAGCTTCAGAATCAATTATAACTTACTTATGCATTCTAAATTGAGTTTTAAACTCAATGAGTTTGTACATGTTTCCCCAATTCTAATTCCTTGATTTGAAACTTCAATGAATCTCTTTTTGGCTCATTTCTACATGTTATCAAGCCATTCTACTCATTTGATCATCAAACTATGTAAATTACATCTTTAATCAACGTGAAATACCTCAATTTAATGCCAATCAATGCATTCACATCATTAAATCATAAAATCATGTTAATCAACTCATTGGATCATCAATGAATACAATTCATTTCATTAATTAATTAATTAATTTAGTTCATAGGTTTTAACCATTTTCACAACTATGTTTCCCCAACTTAAAAGTTGTACCAAGGTTCGAGCTTAAATGCTACTCAAAGTAGGATATATAGGGAAAATCCAACCTTAGTTAATTTGGACAAAAATACCCACTTAAATCATTACGCAAAGTTGCTAAATCGCAACTGTCATAATTAGACAGTTTTGGACCATATCAGCATGCTATGTTCTACCTTAGTTTTTATTGATCAAACAAACTCCAATGGTTACAATCTTTATTGATAATCAAAGTAGGTTATACTAAGATTCAAACAAACCTATTCGTAAGTCCATCGGACCCCATTTGATGTTTCAAATAAATGCCTCAACATGCCTGCTCAAAACAGTTTTAACAACTGACAGTGCAGTCCTAGTTTTTAGCCTCATTTCCGGCCTTTAAAACACTATCAAACCTTTTCCAAATCAAAATCTGATTTACGGGGGTTAAGTTTGATATATAAACACAAAAACCCATAAAGAATTTTGCTCAAAAACCTTCGTTTGATTGCCCAGATTATTACTGCAAAGTAGCCCAAAAACTGGACTGCAGTATTAATTCTTTTACAAAATTGCAACTAATTCAACCCCGATTGACCCATGAAACTTTTTCAAAACTTAAAACTTGTTATTATGAGTATAATTAGGTATATAAACATTGATTTCCACCCATAAACTAAGATTTTAATAACAATTGATCCTTCTAATTTAACACCCAACTTATACCAGTCACTAATTCAATACTTCAATTAACATCATTAAACAGCTCACAACAGTACTGCTGCCCCCTCCCCTTAATCGACATCTTTTTTAAATCAACCTAAAGAACATCCAAACAACAACAAAAACAACAACATCATCACGAACAACCTAACATACAACAACACTAACAAATCCGAAACCAATTCGATAATTAGAAATTCGTACCTCCCTCAGTAATTTGGTTCTCTGACCGACACCGAGAAGGGAAAGAAGAGGAGGTGCGATTATGAGAGAGAAAAGAAACAGAGCATGGCCAGAGAGGGAGACGAGATTGCAGAAACCGTAAAGAAGAGGAGAGACTCATGAAAGTGGGAGGGAGAGTAAGCTTGAGAACTAAAGAGTTAAGATTGAGAGATGGGATTGGCAAAGGCATCGACGAGAGGAAGAAGATGAAATGGGGAAGAGGTTTGATCGATCCTTTTCGTTCACATGAAAAAAATAGGTTTGGGTTGGTCAAATGACCAAAATACCCTTCCCTTATTATCCTTCTCTAAATAAGCAACTACCCCTATTGGTAATTTTCCATTTTCTTTTAATTTTAATATTTATCTCTTATTTTTAAGCCCAAAGTAAACCTCGGAAAATATCCCATTTCCCAAAAAATTGAGAAAACTACCAACGCGCTTCAAAACACGCGAATATCGCATCGACACCTCAACTTGACTCAATTTCATGATGAATATAGTATATTAAGTCCATTAGGCACATGACTTACAAACATAATATTTATACATGTGATATCCGGTCCAAAATGCGTGGGTCTCAGATTGAATACTTAAATTTGAAAATACTTAATTAATCGCTCAATCAAGTTTATGAAATTCTCGGATTTCATAATTCTTCCCAACTAACTAAAAACTTCGTCCTCGAAATTAAACAAACGGGTTAATTGCTTTTCCGCAGTACTCATTTCATGCTTTTAATCCCATTCAAGATGCAATCCATGTATGATACGCAAGTTTGGAACCTGGTTGATTTACCTGAAGGTGGTAAGACCATTGGATGTAAATGAGTTTTCAAGAAGAAAACTGACATAGATGTCAATGTGCATTCTTATAAAGCACGACTTGTAGCAAAATGTTTCAGACATACTCAAGGTGTTGATTATGATGAAACTTTTTCTCCTATATACATGCTTAAATCCATTAGAATCCCAATTGTTATAGCCGCATATTATGACTATGAGATACGGCAAATGGATGTCAAAACAGTTTTCCTAAATGGAAAGTTACTCGAGGACGTGTTTATGATACTGCTGAAAAGTTTGTTCATTTAGAGAATTCTAGGAAGGTGTGCTTCAAAGACCCATTTATGGATTAAAGCAAGCTTCTCAGAGTTAGAATATTCGTTTTGATGAAGCTATTAAGGAATTTGGTTTCGTTAAAAATGAAGATGAGCCTTGTGTATACAAGAAGGTTAATGCGAACATGGTTATTTTCCTGGTACTGTATGTAGATGATATATTACTCATTGAAAATGATATCCCAACCTTGCAAAGTGTTAAGTCATGGTTAGGGAAGTGTTTCTCAATAAAGGACTTAGGATATGCAGCTTACATCCTTGGGATTAAGATCTATACAGATAGATCTAAAAGGTAGATCGGTCTTAGTCAGAGTGCTAATATTGGCAAGGTAATGAATATGTTCGGTATGTAAGAATCTAAAAGAGTGTCGTTGCTAATGTCTCATGATATAAGTCTTAACATTACTTAATGTCTAATGACTAATGATGAGCGACAACGCATGAATATGATTCCATATGCATCAGCTATTGGATCTATCATGTATCCCATGTTATGTACCCAACCTGATGTATCGTATGCTTTGAGCGCAATAAGCAGATATCAGTATGATCCTAGTGAGAGTTACTGGATAGCAGTAAATAACGTTCTTAAGTTGAGAAGGACTAAAGAAATGTTCTTGGTCTATGGAGGTTTGGAAGACGCGTTTGATGTAAATTGCTACACATATGCAAGTTTTCAAACTGATATAAATGACTTCAAATTGCAGTTTGGATATGTGTTTACTTTGAATGGAGGCGTAGTGAGCTAGAAACGTTTGAAGCAAGAAACTGCGATAGATTCTACAATAGAAGTTGAGTATATTACAATGTTCGATGCAGCTAATGAGGTAATTTGGATAAAAAGGTTCATCTTTGAACTTGGTAAATTTCCTAGTACTGGTAACCCCGTTTACTTGTACTATGCCATCAATGGGGCGATAACACAGGCTAATGAACAAAGATCACACCATCGATCAAAACATGTACTCAGACATTTTCATCTCATTCGAGAAATCATTGAGGGAGAGACATGAAGGTTTGCGGAGTTCCAACAGACGACAATCTTGCAGATCTTTTGATGAAGGATTTTCAACAAGCGAAACATGATGGTCATGTTAGGTCATTTGATATTAAATACATGAATGATTTGCCCTAGTGTAAGTGGGAGATGTTGGGAAATGTACCATAGATCAATCTATAAACATTGTTTATCTTATAATTGTAGTTAATAAAACTGAGGTTTTCATTTGCTGTTTTATTATAAGTGATTGCATGTTTACCTTATAGTAAGATTCATAGGTATTTGTTGAAATATCCTAAATATCCATAGTCGGTCATTATACTAGGAACTATAATAAATTAAGACTAGTGTGAATTTTGATCAATGGTCATATGATGATCATGCGTATAGGGATACGAATCGAGATCATGAGTACTTGTTAGGGAACAAAGTACTGGACCGACCCACTATGAGAATACCATATGGATTAAGTCATAGGTGTTACTCATGATAGGTATGTTATTTAGTCTTTCGACTTGAGATTACCATATATTTCAATAATATGAGCATGGAATTTGACACAATCAAACGTAGTCTTTAACCGGACGATTATAAAGATCGTGATTGGTTACCATGTGAATAATATGTGAAGGTGTGTTATCAAAATAAAATTTGCCATTTTCTTATCGAGATAGATAATAATGGATCCCTCGATATGAGAGACTGATAATGTCAAAATCCATGTGAATTGATATGATCAATGTCATTTGGATGTTTTCTGTTTACCTAAAGATCGAGACTAGTATGATTGAACATTAAGGGTAACTTTCTCTGCCTTATATTTAATTAAATGATATCGCACGATAAAATTATATGTTATATCTTATTCATTAGTTTGTATCGATTTTAGTATTCATGCTACTTTGGTAGTCATAATGCCTTACTAGAGACGGCTTATGACTTGTGTACCAAAATGGTTTTTGGTTCACTGCCAACGTCGCATGATTCTATTGGTTGGCACACAAAGAATCTTTGCACAATTTCAATTGGTCCAGAGTAATAAATCTTATATGATAAAATTCATGAAATAAAAGCCTTTACAATTTGTTATATGTTAACTTATTAATAGGAGTATATGTGTAATTTGCTTAAACTACCTAAATACAATAGTGGTATTACGAACACTTAAGTGAGGGCTTATCTACACATATAAATAGAGGTTGAAACCCTTAAATGAAATAAGATTTTCATTTTTGCTACTTTTTGCGTTCTCTAGATTTTGGGAGAGAAATAAAAAAGTTTTCTATCTCTAATGGGGCTACCACTCCAAATTGAGTTCACTATTTGTGTGTGGATTTTTGATAGAGGACGAACACTTGAACGTGTTGGAGATCGAACAATAAGAAAAGGAAATCACGAATTAAGGTATGATTTTTTTTTAAATTTAGTTTAATGGAACTTATTTTCGATCATGTTGTGGTTTTTCAAAATTTGTTTTGAATTTTTTGCTACGTATGAACCGCAAAACCCCAACGGCCTACATTATCTAGTACACGAGTCAAGGTTCAGCTAGTGAAGGACTTCATTATGCTGAATCCAACATACTTTGATAAGACAAAAGACTACAAGAAGATTGAGAAGTGGGTGTTATCCCAAGAGAAGCGACACAAGATTCTGAAGATCGAGGATATACTTCGGGCCGAGCTATAGTTATACACAATGGAGAAAGATGCTGATGTTCGGTGGCATGCTACGATAAGTGGTCACGGAGATTGTTTGACTTAGAATGCCTTCAAGAAGAAGTTTTATCAACAGTACTTCCCACTAGCGGTGATTAAGAGGTTGAGGAAGGAGTTTTTAAACTTGAGATAGGGAGGTAAGGAGTAAGTGATGAGCTAGAGAGACATGTATGCTTATTTAAGACATTTTGCTGGGGATGTAGTGAGAGATGACTCTGAGGACATTTACTATGTTGGTGACTAACTGAGGCCAGAAATTAGATATTATGCGGTTAGTGCATGCGCCAAGACACTTGGTAAGATATATGAGCATGCACTGTCACATGATCCGTATTATTTGGGCAGAGTTACCGATAGGACAACATTGAGTTTAACTTTATCAGCAGGGTAAACAACTAAGTATGAAAGGATTAGATAGATGGGTAAGGGACATAGGAGATGGGACATGAATTACTAGGGGATAGGGACGACCACACTCAGACATTGGTCGTACCCTATACATCATATCCTACCCGAGCTTAGGGTTCAGGAGGTAGACTTCCCTTGGCACCTCTGATCTAGAAAGCATTACTAGCTCCCAAAAGATTAGCACTTCCGATACCACAAGTTCTATAGGCACCACGACAGCATCAACACGGTGGTCGAGGCCAAGGCATAAGTAGTGGTAAAGATTGAGATGGGTCTAGACAGGGATAGAGATTTGCTTAAGGTCAGACAAAGGGTCAATGTAGGCCGATTACATGTTATAAATGAAGATATGCAAGATACATTGTGAGGGATTGTCCACAACTAGCAGCAGTATATCCATAGTAAGGTTCAGAAGGATTCCACATGTTTGTGCATTTAGACACCAATGCTACACAAGTTCTCATCAAGGGTACAATTTGTATATGCGGTAGAAATGCTCATGTTTTATTTGATTCTGGATGTACTGTAGCATTCATTACTGGTTGCACGGTAGGCATCCTAGGGTTATCACTTATTAGGATTGGCGTACACCTGATATTAAGCACTGCAGCTAGGGATATGGTTTATCCTAATAGTTTATGAACAAGATGTCTAGTAGAGATTAGTGAGGTAGTATTACCTGCCAATTTTAGAGTCCTCGAGATGTTAGAGTTCGACGCACTACTAGGGATAGATTGGTTGCCAGCATACCACGCACATATCAACTATTTCGGTAAGACATTGATATTTAAGATCCCAAGATGTTCGATATTCACATATAGAGGTAGTACATTAAGAGCCAAAAGTACGAGAGGCTTACTTTCGATTGGGAGGAGATGGCTACATTAGTAATATTGTATATGGTGGTACAAAGTCAGGGAACCAGCCTTGAGGAGATTCTGATTATTTGTGTGTTTCTTGACATCTTTTTGGAGGATTTACCAGGATTACTACTGCCACGAGAGGTGGACTTCATCATTGAGTTAATAGCGAGCACCGGATCTATTTCTATACAGCCGTACCACATGGCTCCAAGACAGTTGGAAGAGTCAAAGGCCTTACTTTAAGACTTGGGAAATAAAAGATTTATCACACCCTTTATGTCCCCATGGGGAGCACATGCCTTTTTTGTGAAGAAGAATGACAACACGTTGAGACTATTTATTGACTAAAGGCAGTTGAACAAGGTCACCGTCAAGATCATATATCCACTACCGCGGATTGATGATTTATTTGATTAGCTGAGAGGAGCACAATATTTCTCTAAGATAAACCTGAGATTGGGGTAACATCAGTTTAGGATCAAGGATGAGGATAGGTCCAAAGCAACATTCTATGATGAGATATGGTCAGTATCAGTTTATGGTCATGCCATTTGAAATGACCAATGCCATCGTTATCTTTATGGATTTTATGCATCGGAATTTTAGACTGTTTCTTGACCGCTTTGTAATATTCTTCATCAACGACATATTAATATATTCGAGGACACAAGAGGATCACGAGCATTACCTCAAGGAGACTTTACAGACATTGAGGGAGCACATATTTTTCGCCAAGTTTAGCAAGTGTGAATTTTGATTTTTAGAGGTTCACTTTTTAGGTCATATTGTTGGGGCAGCATGAATTGCAGTGAATCTAGCTAAGATTCGGGCTATCATGGATTGGTTGGCACCGACATCAGTGACAAAAATTAGGAGCTTTCTGTTGGGTTTTGGGGTTCATACGCAGCGGAAATTACAAAACAATTTTGACAAAAACCCCAACAGGATACGAATCTAATTCCATTAAAAACGTTTAAACCATGAAAATTTAATCTTAGCTCAGTCGCAATATACCTTTATGAAGGATGATCGATCTCTAAGGCGCTGCCAACGACGAACGCCCTCTATCAGCAGTCCACACACGAACGGCGGCCGAGATTCGAAGTGCTAGCTTCGAGAGAATACCAAACCTTGTGTTTCTCTCCAAAACGATCCAAAGCATACCAAAAACCCTAAGTCGTTTCTAAAACGAAAATAGAGTTTCGGCCTTTTGATCTTTCGTACGTGTATTGTAACTTAAGGCATGAAATTGTCATCCAACATGTTCAATCGTACTAGTCTCGATCTCTAGGTAGACTGAAAACATCCAATTGACATTGATCAATATCAATTCACTTAGACTAGGCCTTTTAACAGTCTAACACATCGAGGGATCCACTAGATATCTCTCTTTATATGAGAGGGACAAATTCTATATCGATTACACAACTTCATCACATTGCTCACACAATATCCAATCACAACCTTTATAATCGTCCGGTTAAAGACAACGTTTGATTGTGTCAAATCACTGTGTTCCTAATGTTAAAATCTCTGGTAATCTCAAGTCAGAGGACTGGAATATATACCTATCATGAGAAACAACTATGACTTAATCCATGTGATGTTCTCATAGCGGGTCGGTCCAGTACTTTATTCCCTAACAAGTACTCGTGATCTTGATTCATATCCCTATACGTATAATCATCATATGATCATCAATCAAGACTCACACTAGTCTTAATTCATTATAGTTCCCGGTATAATGATCGACTAGGGACATTTAGGATATTTATGTAAATACCCATGGATCTTATTATAATGTAAACATGCAAATTAATTATAATAAACAACAAATGAAATCCTCTATTTTATTAACTAAAAGTATTCATAAAGACAGTTAATGGATTGACCTAGGGCACATGCCCCAACACTTTCTGGGTTTGGCAAGGTATTACTGCCGAATTGTGACGGATTTATCAAAGATCGCTTCATCAATTACTTAATTGACATAGAAGGACATCACTTTTCAATAGACAGAGGTATATGAGCAGGCATTTATTGAGTTGAAAAAAATCGTTAACTACTATGCCAATATTGGTTTTGCTAAAGGCTAGACATTGATTTCTAGTGTATACAGATGTTTCTCATATAGGTTTACGTTGTGTACTAATGAAGGGCAGATGACTTGTTGCTTTGGCCTCCAAACAACTAAAAATACATGAGAAGAACTGTCCTATACACGATTTGGAGTTGGTAACGATTTGCATTAAAGGTATGGAGACATCATTTGTATGGAGAGAAATTTACACTCTTTATTGTTCTCAAGAGTCTAAAGTATCTCTTCATATAAAAGGAGCTGAATATGAGACATCAAAGAAGCTTGGAGTTTCTGAAGGACTACAACTTTTCTTTAGATTATCACTCGGGAAAAGCGAATGTACTTGCAAATGCACTGAGTAAGAGTCCAACTAGAGATGCTAAGATTATCAATTGTCATATGATGCATGAGTTTGGATTACTCAAAGTAGCAGCGATAGTTAGTCATTCAGATGTTCATACCGATACCCAGGTTATGATTTGCACATAGATGAGATTACATACCATATCTACACAAAGAGTGTCTGAGGGTCAGAGGATCGACAAGTTATACTCGAGATTCAGTGAGTTGGTGTAGAGTACAAAATGTACATATTGGGTAGAGACCGCAGATCGATTTCTAAGATACAGGAGGTAAATTTTGGATACTAGAGGTACCGAAACTAAGATATGATATTCTTCAAGATTCACACTATTCTTGTTTAACCGTTCACCTAGACAGGACCAAGATGTACCATAACATGCAGAGGCATTTTTGGTTGCATGGGATGAAGGCGGATGTATCTAAGTTCATTATGAATTCTAGTATCTATTAGCAGGTGAAGGCTGAGCATTGCAAATCTATAGGGTAGTTACGCCCTCTTCCAACTCCATGATAGAAGTGCGAAGACATCTATATGGATTTTTTCAAAGGACTACCAACGACTACTAGGAGATATGATTTGATTTGGTTGATAGTTGGCAGATTGACTAAGTTTGTTCATTTCTTACCAATAGCAATGCAGTACACATTATCAACTAAGTATACTATTAGAGAAAGATTATCAGACTACATAAGGTAACATTGACAATCATGTTAGACATAGATGCTACATATATATTCAGGATGTGGTAAAGTATGTAGGAGTAGTATGGTAGGCCCCTAAAGTTTAGTACAACTTTTCATCCTCTGACTGACGTGCAGACTGAGAGGTTAATTCAAGTCCTCGAGGACATGCTTCGAGCTTTTGTATTAGAGTTTAGCAAATCTTCGAAGGAGTACCTACCATTGTGTGATTTGCTTATAATAACAGCTAGTAGGCCAATATTGAAATGGTGCCATTTGAGGCTTTGTATGGCAGACCGTGTGGCTCACCATGGTGGCGGGCTAGGCTAGAGCACCGAGAGATCTCGGGGCCTGATATTATTGTTGACCATACGGAGATGCTCAAACTGATCTATCAGACTCAAGGGGGCCTAAGAGAGAAAGAAAAATATGCAGACAAGTATCATATTGATCTCACGTATGCGGAGCGAGCCTTTGTCTATTTAAAGGTTAACCCTCAAAAGGGTCTTTAAAGATTTGGGGTGAAAGGCAAGCTTGCATCGAGATTCATCAAGCCTATCAGGATTAAGAAACATGTAAGAAAAGCTACATATAAGCTTGAGATACCTCTACAAATGTCAGGGATGCATCCGATTTTTCATATATCGATGCTTTGACTAATTGAGTGGATGGCATGAGTATGACCGATAGTTAACTTGAGTTGGATCTACCTGAGTGAGGGTATTTCTTATGAAGAGCAGCCTATTCAAATCCTGGATCAAAGGGTACATTAGTTGACGAGCAAGTCTATTCCAAAAGTACTCATCCAGCGGTAGTTCCATGATGACGCGAAACTCACTTAGGAGTGGGAAGACTATATGATGGACAAGTTCGCATACCTTTTTGAGTCAGGTATAAATCTTAACTTGGATTTTAATTAGATGACAAAACTCCCATTAATTGGGAAGATTTGTCACTGCCCAAATTTCTAATCGCATGTTAATTATTAATCAAGATCATCGACCCATTATGTGGGACCTACACTGTGATATGCATATCGACCAAAACACATTGTTGAGGTATATTTTATATTTATATGATGATTTCCTAGTGTATTGTATATGTGTAGACTACTGAAGTCTCTTTTACTTATCATTTATAGACGATGAGACGCGAGCCGGGACAGGCCTCGGATACGTATAAGTGTGGGACTGGGTAGAGAGTTACATGATGAGTCATTTAATTAGTTGAATACAATTAATGTGATCATTTTAATTTAATTTTCTATGTCTATGGTAGAATGTGAATGTGGTTACAAACCTTAAGTTAATAACAAAATAAATTAACACCATAAGATCTTACCTTGAGATACGTGTCATCATTAGATGTCGTAAGATTAAGTGAACTTTATGTCAATGTGTGTGTTAGTGAGTTGAAACCAAGTGAGTGGTAGGAGTGGATGTGAGCCATTAGATCTAACCAAAATGGATGGCCAAGCCTGAGAAATTAAGTTGTATATAAATACATACTTATGACTCTTTGCTTCTCATTTGCATGTTTAGAGATAACTAAAAATTAGGGCAAAGTTCATTAAGTTGGGTAAAACTTGGGGGGTTTAAGAGGATCAAAATGGTTTTCCTAGTTGAAGAATCAAGCTCCACCCATCTACATAGCAATCTAGGTAACTATTCTTACCTCTTCTCTACTTGAAGTTGTGGAATCTGGTGTGTAATCAAAGGGCTTTGTGTGGAAACGAAATTAAGCTATCAAATTTACTGATTTCCATCAATCTAAACTCATTGTAATTTTTTTCAAAACCAATTTTCGGATTTTTCAAGTTTTGCTAAAAAAATCGAGGATTTTGCATGAAAACATGAGTTTAAATCATAGAAGGCAAGGCTGGGATTCTGGGTTGATTAGAAAGTATTTAAAAGAATCGTTAGAGTTTCAATTTGATAGCAAAGAACAACAACTATGCTGTCATGAATCTATTGTGAGTTTAGGTTCATTTTGCATTTCAATGTCAAGAATTAAGCTTAGTCGCAAGCCACTATACCTGATCGCATAACTTTTTATATACATATATGAGTGGGCTGATTTTCGGATATATTGGTGATGGATATGTTCAGTAGCTCCCCACTAAAAATCAAGATTTTGGTTTCTATTTTGGGAGTTATGATTTTTCTAAGCTGTTGTCCTAAGTTTGCTATCAATGGAGACTGGTTTGGTGTTTTACGTATAACTCATTCGTTTTCATTTTCTCTGTAGGGCGTGTTCTCCAAATTATGATGTTTAAAGGCCCAAAAATTGCCCGCAATAGTTCACCGAGAAAAACAGTTTTGATTAACATCTTTTACTTAGAAAAATAATGGAAAAGGGAGTTCGGGTCGCGAGACTTGGATTAAACTTTAGCTAGCATTCTAGGATGATACTAGGAATAGTCCGGAACTATGATTCGTCAAGATTACTTAATGTTCTAATGTAGATTTGCGTGGGAGTACTTTAGGAGACTTGGGAGTCCAAGTGCGAGTTTTGGGGCGTCAGGATGCTGAATTAAGTTAAGACTTTGTGTGGTTTGTAAGTAATATTATCGAGGTTCTTGTTTACACTTCATTCCAATTAAGTTTTGTTTTACAGTCTATTTGACTATGAAATGCCTTGAATTCAGATATCATGAATTTGTTTCATATTCTATTTATTATATGATTTTTTTATCATGATATCACTTGCGTATGGATTCATTGACTTTACTTTCATGTTTTATGTCTTTCTTACTATTTTCATGAAAGTGTGATCAAGAAAAACATGCTACTAGGATTAGAGAAATGAAGTTGGAATGCATATGGAGTTGTAATATATGATTATCGGCTTTGAAGCATATTACTATGTCTTGATATCCTTGATGCGAGTCTTTCTTGAAATTACAAAGTAGTGGTAGAATCTAGGATTCATTGCACGATATGGAATGTGCATCACACGGGGTCATTAAACTACTGAGGTTTTTGGCACTCACCACCACTACACTCGCGTTTCATATGGGCCAACAAGACTCGGGGTAGTTAGCAAAAGTAAATAAATGAGTGATTATGGAGGCATAGAGCTCAACTCCGACCTTCGACAGAGGTGTAGAGAACTGCTCCACCCTGAGTTAGTGGAATAAAGACCTATATGATAAGACTCATGGGTTACCAGACCTAGATCATTACTACTTAGCCTATGTCAGTCTCATTTTGTTTAATTATGATATTTTCTAGCATATTTCCATTTTAGCACTTCTTTGCTATGTTTATGCTTTTAAATAACAGTTGTATATCTTTCGAAATATATATAAGAATCTCCAGAAATTACTTTATAACGTATTATACTCACCGTCCTTTTATGATGGTGGGTGCAGATCCATCGAGTAGCAGGCTGAACAAAGAGAAGATCACTCACTATCTCTAAGCATTCGACAATTTTTTACTTCCTATCTTGTAGGTCTCAACTTCTGATGTATTATCTACTTTATGTCTTTATTGTAATTTTTGGAGTGTATATATTGGGTTGAGCGTATAGTTCCCCGACTTGAGACTTGACTATCACACTATTTCTCATCTTCTGATGTTATTTCTTGGTTTCAATACTTAGGATTCATTTGGATTGCTTCCATATAAACGTTAAGACTTCTACTAATCATTCGAAAACTCTAAAAATTTTAATTAACTCTGAAACTTAGAATAACGATGAATTGAGAAATACTTACCCTGAATACAAATAACGTGGCTAATAAGACAAAAGGCTAACTAATACGTCATTAGGTCCTATGTGGCCAATAAGACAAAAAGCCTTAATCTCAGCCACTGAAGACTTAACAACATATTAGTCAGCCTTTTTAAAATTTTCTCTAAACTAGCTAACTTTAAAAGATGTAATATATTGTTCTCTTGTCAATTAATATTTTAAAGTTAGTTATAATTCTTATAACTTAACCTTATTCAGCAAAAGTCATAATAAATTAGCGAAAGCAATTAACGTAAATCTTAAGTATGTGTGGAAAATCAGGAAACAAAGCTCACATGCATATGTATACAACAAAACATCAATAATGATATATCAATATAACCCTAAAATGTATGAAAGACATAAGTCATACAAAAAATAAAAAACCTACAATATCAGATGTAATGGCACTCCAATGGCTTAGAGGTAGTCGCCAATTTTCTCTTTGTCCGGCCTGTTACTCGATAGAACTGCACCCACCGTCATAAAAATGATGGCGAGTATAGGAAAATGGAAAGTAACACTAAGAGACATTTATCCACATTTCCAAATATACAACAAGTATATGAAAGCATAATAATAACAACTATGCTGAAAAAGAATCATGATATATGATACTTTAGTTAAACAACATGAAACTGACACTAGGATAAGCGGTAATGATTTAGAGCTTGTCAGCTCTGAGTTACATCACGTCAGCCTTATTCCACTATTTAGGGCGTAATCTATCTTATAGATGCATTCACATCATTACAAATTCCTATTACACACATATAAATACTGACGAATGCCCCTCATATGTGTAATATTCTTATCAATAACTCTAGGTCCCATACCCATGTGCTGCACAAGCTGGTGGTGTGATCCTGACACCCCCGAAAGTCTGGTGACCCTATGTGCCACACTCATCTCTATCATATCATTGTCTCAGATATAATAACTACTTCCATAATTCAAGAAATGACACAGTTTAAGAATCAAACAATATGATTGCATAACTAATAGATAAAGGAAAATGAATTTACAATACCATAAATCACCTACCTAATAGCATGATATTTCCTTTGACCGATTTCCTTAACAACCAAGAAGACATATCACATGATTTGGAATCAATAAAACCACTTAAACAACAAATAATGCAATAATAATAAACTAACAAAGTGAGGTAGAACAATAAAGTCATGGCAAGTATAATACATTTAGTAAACCAGTCCAAATGACTATGAATGAAAAACATAATAGAAAAAAATGGAAATAAATATCTCAATCAGTTTACTTATAATCCGCGCAAAGTTCTTGTGCTAATTCGGCCTCTCGATACCTTGTATCTCGCTAACAACCTCTCAAGAGTCTTCCCTAGATTCTTGAGGTTAATTTAGGTGTTGTGGGACTTATACAAACTATCAAAGTTGAATTAAATCAATTAGAAAAACCTCAAACTCATAGCTTTTGCTAAAAAATTCACCAAGAACACCTACAACTTCAAAATACTATAACTTTGTTAATTCAAATCAAAATTCGAATTTTCTTAATAGCAAATTTATTGATTTTTCGTGAGGAATCTAAATCTATAAATTAAATTCGAAATTATTTCACTTAGCCTTTGAAATTATACAAAACTAGAACCGAAATAAAACTCGAATTTCTTTAACAAACTTTTACAAAATGATAGTGTCCACTAGCTTACCTAATTGTAGAACATCACCAACTTGATCAATCCCTCTTAAATTCACCAAACTCTCCTCACAATCTTTGGTTTTCCTTCTCCATATCTCCTTCTCTCTTGTTTTTATCAAATGAAATGTGTTTACATGTTGATCTCATCTTATATATATATAAAGTTAGATTTTTAGCCCTTGATTTTATGTACATCACGTGTCTCTATATCAATCTAATGGCCTTAATTACGACCCCATAATCTATTAACTCTCCACTAACTATTCCTTGATAACATACAATGTAATACAATTGGTATTATGATGTGTTCACATGTATCTCGAGGAACATCAATGACTAATGTTTTATTTTTCTAACTTAGGCTTCATTAATGTAAGTAAAACTGTAGCCACATCAAATTAGCTTTCTAAGCCACATTAAGTTAAATTAAACGTACCATAACACTATCTAACTCGATCTCATGTCATCACACATCTCGAGGCGTGTTCCCGCTCACGTCTCGACTTATAAACACAAGTAAAAGTGACTTAGTAGTCTACATATATACAGTACACTAAGCATACATTACAAAAAATCTAATATATACCTCAGCCACATGCCTCCGTCAGTGCACGTATCTTGATGCGGGTCCAACTTCGTGGTTTAATGATCTTGATTAAAAAATTAAACTAGGATTAGGATTAGGAATTTGGGCCGTGATAAACAATGACAAATTACAGTGAAAGTCTTAGTGAAAGCTTGCTAGTATTCATAAATTTTAATAAAATGGCTAAAACTCATGCAATTTAAATAAGGAAAGAAAATAAGCTGATTGCATGAAAATAAGTCGCGAAGAAGTCGAAACTAGACACGAGTGCAGTGCAACAAAACCCCTGGTCGACATCTAGAAATTGACTTAGCTAATTTGAGATGGTCCAATAATGATCATATCCCAAAATATCTTATTGTCGAATGAGAGGAAACCCATGAATGGAAGAAACCTCGTCCAAACATCTCTTAAGAGGAAACCCATGATGAAGACTTAGGTCCCCATCAAACATCTCTCAACCTAGCAAGTCTCTTGGGAAATAGTCATTGCATAGCCCCAACATGGACAACTACTCAAATAATGCATGGTAGCTAGCCCCAGGTTTGAGTTTGTGCCATGCCCGACCTCGTCGACAAACACACATACAAACGTGAGAGTGGATAAACAATAAGTAGGTAGCATTAAATAGCATGATAGAATAACTGAAATGTAAAATAAATCAAGTGTTATAAATGAAGTCTAACTAATTTTCTCATGGGTTCACTTACCTCAATTTATCGCAAATAACTCTCCAAAATGTCCCGCTGTTGCCTCGAGATGCACACTCGACATTCGACTAAAATCTTATAAGTCTTTGGTGTCTAAATATATCATTTTAAGCGATTTAAAGTCATATTAAGTTGATTAATAATGTGAGACCAGAAACTAAAATTTAATTCGTAAATTTTAATGTGACACACTAGGTTACATCGGGGTACCAAACGCTCGAAAAAGTCTTGAAACCCATTTTCCTACCTTTTCTAATTTTTTTTGTATTCTCTCAATTTTTTGGAATTTCCCGTAATTTTTATCTAATTCCCATAATTTTATGTAATTTATTCTATTTAAAATCATATTTATTTAATTTTTAATTAATATTTTTTTATTTAATAGGGTTGGGCCTGAAACGAGCCTGATTTAGTTAGGACCAGTTCGGACCGACCACCTAGATCGGGGCCGGCTCGACTTGGTCCACCCAGACCTGGATAAGTCCATCCTGGACCATCCAAGCCTGGGTCAATTCATTTGGGCCCAGTTCAGCCCAACCACCTAAGCTACGGTTGGCTCGACCCGGTCCACTACCCCATCACCATTTCATCTCTAGAAGAAATGAATTGTCTATTCTAGAGACGTTATTTATTTATTTATTTGTTTTTAATTTACTTTAAAAACTAATAAACAACAACAATCAACAATATCAACAATAAGATCAACATAAACACTGTTAAAGTTCCCATATTTCTCCAAAAATTCAATAACAATCACTACTCACCTCGGTCTAGGAAGGTCGTCGGCGAGAGCCGTGACACTTGTCGAGCGTGCAAAATAATTTCTTGTATTTTTCTATTATTTGTAGTAGTGATAAATGAGATATCGTCTCTATAGAAATTTCTTAAATCTCTTAAGAATTGAGGATACCCTAAAGTTTTACTAGATTTAACTTGCTCTAATTTAACTAATTTAAATAAAATGCGAATTAAACACTATTAATATAAAAATAAGCAACCGATTAATTAAAATAATTAAATTATAAAAAAATTAAATTCAACAAACTAATCTAACGTAATTTAAGAAACAATTAAATAAATTAATAAATCAATATAAATGAAATATCTAAACAAACATCGAAACAAACCCCTACTAAATAATGTAATATACTTGAATTGTATTCATACACTAGAACATAACATCACTTCATAACATAGTTATAATCATATCACATGGAATCTTGGAATCATTAAATCTTAATTCATAGTAGGTTGATAGCCTTTAGCCAGCCCCCAATTTTCTTAAATTTAATGGAAAAACCATATTCTTATCATTGTAAATCTACCTATTGGATAAAACATAATAACATAAAAGTAAAATAGCATTAACACTTAATGAAAACCATGCATAATCTAAATCAAATATAAATTGGAACATGCTAATTAATAAATAACTTAGAACATCCACTAGAGAAAAAGCCCTATAGACTAATTTTAGTTACTACTTCTATAGTTTTTGTCAATAATCATAGACATAAATTTAGATACCCAATATTGAGAAATATATTGGCCACTATGTACTTAATACAATGAATCATTAGTTGTAATATGGAAAAAAAACTTATTAAATCCGTGATTGATGTGTATGAATAGATTTAAAGCATTAAGTACGTGATTCCTTAACCATAACTACATAATAATCCAAAGTATATGCATGTGATAAG
Source organism: Stephania yunnanensis (assembly GCA_039657365.1). Taxonomy (NCBI): domain Eukaryota; kingdom Viridiplantae; phylum Streptophyta; class Magnoliopsida; order Ranunculales; family Menispermaceae; genus Stephania; species Stephania yunnanensis. The sequence continues at coordinate 32,215,704 of CM077583.1, read as the reverse complement.
TGATTATTTATACTATATATAACGTTAGTTTAGTCATATATTTAATATAAATATCCTTAAATGAGTGCTAATTCATTGTATTATTGCATTTTTTGAAAATTAATCTAAAAATGAAGGAATTGATGAAAAAGGGAAGAAATGGAGTAAAAACCCACAAAAGAGGGTTGGTGTCGTTGCAACACAAGGTGGCACTGTGGGAAGAAAGGGCACAGTGTGGGAACATAATGCACAGCGTGAGAGAGCAAAGAAAATAAGAAAATCAATTCCGGAGGTCCATCGCAGTGGCATCACAGTGGATATATATGGTATGGCGCTGAGACACCAGGGAGCTCAAAACATACTTATGCAGAGTCGATGCAGTGGTGGCACTGTGGTTTATAATGCACGACACGAGGTATTAGTGACAACGCCAAACATGAAGAAAATAAAAAATTGGAGTTTATTTCGAGTTAAATTGTAAAGTAGGGTATTTAATTGTTATTAAGGAGCATAAATAGTTATTAGGACATGGTAAACACACTACATACCAACTATTAGGCACTATTAGAGTAATTTAGAATAGGTTTTACATTGGATTTGAGTATTAAGGAGTTTATGTGAAGAGAACATTGAAGACTTCAAGTTTGCAATTCAAGTTGGGTTTAGTTGATTAATTCAAGGTAATATTTATATTCATATATGATTTACAATGATTTCCATAATGAATTGTGATGCGTGTGTTCTAATGAAGTGTGAGTAGTCTATTTATCTTAAGGATTAGTGGATCCTATGGTATGAATGCTATGCTTATATATGAACGAAAAGTGATAATAAAAACCACAATGGTTAGAATTCGTATTGATTCTGAGCATAATGCTTTAGACATATTGATCACCTGTTTAATAAACTTAGGCTTTAGAAGTCATCATGACTATTGAAGCTTTTAACTCAGACATAAACAATACAACCGTAAAATACACAACATCGAGAGATAGTTGTATATTAGGGAAGTGCAGATAGTAAACTTAGTTGGTTATGAATCTAATGATTTGGGACTTAAAGAAATATTGAGTTACATTATTTACACTGATAGGTGGAGTCCTAGTTTTAACATTATAATCTTCTTCATTAAGACAGTGGGTTGAAATGGATTTGAAGGAAATATGTCTATTCTAATTAGACATTGCACACAACATATTGAGATATAAATATGAATACAAAGCATAGTATTAAATTACCTATGTGAAGTTTTAATCTAAGAGATCCTTAACATAAAAGTTCAAGTAAAGTTTAAATTGATTTGTTAGATAGTTTAGTTTATATATAAAACCAATTAAAAGTGAATTCCTTGGCAATAGCTCAAGTTAAATAGGTAATTAACAAACTAGTGCAAAAACCTTTACCTGGTGATAATATCCATAATCAACGTCAGTTGATTACACTATTACTATTAGTGAGTCATTATACTTATGGCATGTACACCAAGTGTTTGGCACCGTTGTCAGGGATAGGTAGCCATTTGATTTACTTAATTAGTTTGAATAGTTGCTAAGTTTTATTTCAAGTACTTTACTTTTAAGTTCGTAAAAAAAGCTTAAGTTTTAGTTTGACTTTTTGTACTTGATCTTTTTGTGTTTTCTTTTAATGGATACTTAGTGCATGCGTAGCAAGGGAGAGAAGGACCTAGTGCCTTACGATCCGGAGATCGATAGAACGAACAAAGGAAAGAAAAAGAAAGGAGTCAAGATGGTTGAGGAGTAAGCTAAAATCAACAAAGGGCCATGGGAATAATTAGCCTGCAGGTGATCTGGTAGTGCAGGAGAGAGTGCAAGGACATAAATGGCTTTGTGACTACTTTAAGCTAAAAGTCAAAGAGATGTATAACGGAACGATGAGGCTTCCAGCCAACACCATTAATTTTGAATGGAGATAGTTTTTGATAAACATGGTGTAAAATAGCCTCTTTAGCAGGCTATCCGATGAAGATGAAGTTGCGCATGTTAAGAATTTCTTGGAGAAGTGTGACACCATGCACATCACCGAAGTTAAGAAAAAGATGATTAGGATGTGACTTTTCCCATTCGTATTAGGTAAAAAAGCCAAATCTTGGTTCCAAGGGCTGAATACAAGGAGTATAACTTCATAGGTGGAAATCAATGAAAGATTTCTCGACAAGTTTTTTTCCCCAGTGAAGGTCGACGAAATGAAACTTAAAATTAATCGTTTTAATCAAGAAGACACCGAGTCTCTTGGCATGGCTTAGGAAAGATTCAAAGAAATGCTAAAGAGATTCCCAGGACATGGATACGTAAAATGGACATAACTCTAGATTTTCTACTATAGGATGAACCACAAGATGAGAACACTAGTAGATGCTGCATTAGGTGGTTGTCTACTTACCAAGGATGAGGATGGAACATTAGATCTCCTTGACCTTCTGTCTTAAAATTCTACCGCTAGTACTGGTTCCATAGTAAGGAAACCAGTAGATGTCTACAAGATTGACTCGCAAGCAGAAATCACAGCATAACTATCAAATTAGAGCAATCAAATGGCGAAACTTCAGATAGAACACTAAGGTCCACACGTAGCACAACAAACCATAAGTCACTAAGGTATGGTGGTTAACTAAATGGAGGTACAAGGGGGAATGGAGCATGAAGACATCAACTTCATTAATAACAAAGGCTACAAGAACAACTTTAGGCCTGAGAGGAGTGTCTCCAGAATGGATTTATCAAGTATACACCAACAACAACAACACGAAATTCTCTTATGGAAATCGTAATAATGCGATGAAGTCACGTTAAGGCTTCAAATAACAAGTCCAATAGCGGAAGCTCAGGTAGAGCGAAGAGATGACTTCACCAAAGTCAATAGAGAAGTATTTGCAAGCCATGAAAGTAAGAGATAGAGAGCACCATGAGAAGCACGAGAAAGAGTTGGAAGAAATAAAGCAAATCAAGAAAATGACAGACAATAAGTAATCACAATCCATCAAGAATCTAGAGAGGCAATAGCTTTGAACTCGAGGAAAGAATGATAGTTTTCTAACAACACCGTCACCAATCCTAAAAAGAATGTGAGTGCCATTCGCATGATGAGAACCGCAACAACAAATGAGCCAAGACAAGACCAAGTAATGTATAAGCATGAAGAGATGCATGAGCACATAATGAAAATGAGGCAAGATGAGCTTGATGGGTTTAAGAAGCAAAAAATCAATCCCTTGAAGAAAAGGAAAGGGAAGCAAAAATGGAAGGCTAAGAAAAAAGATGAAGGACCTTCAGAAAAAGACTTACAAGGCAATGACACTGAGTTGGTTCCGAAGAAATTGAAACTAAAGCTCAAGTTTAACCTGCGACTTCAACCTATTTAAAGGAGAGATCTTGGAGAGATAAGCATACCGATAAACATTGACGGACACCATTTTAGAAAAGCTTTATGTGATACGAGAGCCTCAGTCAATGTCATGCCATTAATGGATACTATACATGTTGACTTGAAGGTTAATTACTCGGATACGATAAGTTTGCAAGTAATAGATGGTAATTTGATACCTACTATAGGAATAGTTTTAAATATGCATGTGAAAGTAGGTAGATTCATATTCATCGCGAATTTCAAGTTCATGAACAACAATATGGATGATGAAGTGTTTATCATACTTAGGTGGCCATTTTTGAAGATGGGTAAAGAAAATTTGTACACAAGAGTTAGGAAGATCACGATGATTATCGATTAGGGCGATGATGCTGAGAAGGTTGTCTTTGTCGATGGCGAAAAAGTACATCCGAACGGGAAAGACATCATAATCTCAAATTTGTAGATAGAGATTCTCAATTTAGACTTGGACTAAATGAGTGAAAAGGCATCAGGTTAAGGACGTTAAATTAAGCACTTTTGGGAGGAAGACTGGGTTTAAATGGAAAGACCATTCATCGGGCGATGATTCATCAGAATGAGAATGCCTCACGAACTCATTAAAAGAATGAAAAGTAGCAAATGAGTTCAAAGCAGTGAAAGTAAGGTGCATGGGCGAATCAAAAGGTGAAATTTATTGATTTTTATATTTTCATCGATTTTATGTGGTCACACCTTGTGTAAGTTATACACAAAGTCGGAGGAACGCTGGAGGAGAATTAGCAAGAAAACACACTCGAGGATCTTGGCATAGGGATCGACGATGTTGGTATTAACCACGACGCCATAAGTGTAGGCCACAACACCGAGGTGGCAATAGGTATAAAATGAGAAAAGCCCCACTATGTTGTTGAAGCAGTGGCGATGCCAGGGTCGATATAAAGGGTTTCAACCCCATTTTTACACAATTTTATACACTTCTACTAAAACCTCTCCACAAACACTAAGCATACATCCTTCTAGAGCCAAAGTTTGATCATATTTAAATGCGATTAGTGAGTTCCTAGTAATTAAGAGTAAAGAAACAAACACATCATGGATTAGTACAATTTGGAAAGCCAAGACCAAAGAGAGCTAGGGTTCTAGTTGGTGGGAAACGTTAGAGGGTTTGGGTTGAAAAAGACTTGAAGGAGTGATCTACACCAGGAATTAATCCGACATTGAGTTACATTTACAATTTCATCTAGTTATGCTTTAAATTTTAAAAATTTTGATGATATTGTATGAAATTATGGATTTGAGGTTGTAGGATAGATTTTGCAAGATTGTGTGAATTTTGAGCATTAATGTTACCTACGTTGAGTTATTTGATATCTTTGTATTATTTAGTGTATGCAAAATTCATGTTATAGGAATTTTGATTTTTAGGTGATTTGAAAACAAAGTTGCATTGCATTGTTGTTAGTCACTTAAAATTGGAAGAAAATGACAAGAACAAGGAAACAAGTTAGTCAAACTAGAGCAAATGATTTTGAGGCATCTACCTCTAGAAACACCAATATTAAAGATCCAATACCGTTTAAATCCAAGTTTTTCTTTTGTAATTAAGGAGGTTAAGGATCGATATGAGAAAATTGTATGTAGAGAGTTCATATACGAAATAGGGATAATTTGTCAACCAAGTATGAAAAAAAGTGAATAATTTCATTAAGCACCGAAATTGGGAGCAAATCACTGAAGATTATAGGGAAAATAAAGTTAAAGGCGTGTGTGGGATTATAGTTGAATTATATGCCAATGCGAAGTGTACGACTAAGGATGAGCCAGTGAAGGTGAGAGAGGTTATAGTTCCCTTCAATAGACATGAGATCAATAATTTATATGGGTCGGAGGAATTAAGCTTGTATGAATCCGCATCGACTTCCCGACCATATTATATGAGAGACCCTATAACCTATGCCCACTTACAGCCATAGAAGAAGCATTGGTTGTCTACAGACAACAAGGATGGGTAATGGGAGCTGAGAATATGCCAAAGCACATTACGAAGTGGCATTCAAAAAGTTTATAGAATGTGGCAACATTTCCTTGTTACTTTATTATTCCCCACCTCTTAGCAGGGTGAGACAAACAAGCAGAAAGTAGCTTGTCTTTATGAGATTACTTAACACGGGGAAATTAAAATCATGGCGATCATACACATTAGTTTAAGGGAGTCTAATATGTCGGCAAGGGACAACAAGTTGTTGTTTCCTTTATTGATTACTCAGATGTTCTTAAGGGCTAGAGCGAGACTAATAGATGGCGAATAATTTGATATAGAGGCCCAACCAACCATAGATGAAGCTTTCATGCTCACGTTGAAATCACCACCTAGTAATCAAGACTACGAATAGGAGAGAGAGAGAGCCAAGGGAGCTAGATTTGAAGCTAAAGTGTTAGCTAAGAGGCAATAGGCTCAAACATCAGCAGAACTAGACTTAGAATTAAAGATGAGGAAAATGAAGAAGATGTGCAATGGTAACAAAAACTTGCTTAGGGCTATAAGTTTGTAGACCCAGAGTTTGGAGAATAAGACTTGGATGGTCCTAAAGTTTTTCCATCGCCTCCTCCGCCACAAACACCTATACCAGGTATATATAAGCCATTTCACCTAACATACCTAAGGATTTGACTCCATTTGTTTATTGATTTATGAAATGCAATTTACATAATCAGGGAATTTTCATTTTCATTAGTCATTAATTCTAGTTCAGTCGATGAAATAAAATGAATGATTCCTTCGGGAATAGTCAATCAAGGAATTTCATTATATCCCTTCTAAAAAAATCATACTACTTCATTTGGTACTTTGAAGGGACAAATCTTACACAGATATAGTATAAAACATATTCCCTTTCTGCTATTCAAACTAAAAAAAGACATTCGAATGACTAAATTCAATATGGATACGGGGTGTCTCTTTTGACTAATGGCTACTCTGAATAGAGCAATAAGTTTGATGTAAAAAAATGAAGTAACCCCATCTCAGTACTTATACTTTGAGATATGAATACACAAGACCAAAAAATTTGTGTCAAATCGAAGTAATGAAGGATTTACTAAGATTATTAAGGTCCGTTGAGCGCCCCGCGGCTATTTCATAATAGATTCGAACACTTGCCCCATATCGACTTCCATTCCAGATTATAATTGCTTTAGTGAATAACTAAAAATAGATAGATGGGAGATAGAAAAAACCAATTAAAAATATCTCTTGGAGGTTCACTAATTACCTATTGTGGCAGGTTTCTTTGTATGTTTTATTCGGGAAGAGGAGGACTCAATGATTATTCGGTCACCAAAAATAGAAGTGAAAATTTTGGTGGATTGGGATCCCATAAAAACTTCTTTTGAGGAATGGGCCAAACTCGATCATTTCTCAAGAATAATAACTAAGGGTCCAGAACCTGCCATTTGGATATGGAATCTACATGTCGATGCTCATGATTTCGATAACATACCAGTGATTTGGAGGAGATCTCTCAAATAGTATTTAGTGCCCATTTTGGTCAACTCTCTATCATATTTCTTTGTCTGAGTGTTATGTATTTCCATGGTGCCCTTTTTTCCAATTATGAGCATGGCTAAGTGATCCTACTTACATTGCACCTAGCACCCAGGTGGTTTGGCTAATGGTGGGCCAAGAAATCTTAAATGGTGATGTAGGTGGGGGTTTTCAAGGAATACAAATAACCTTTGGATTTTTTTTTTAGTTTTGGCGAGGAATTTATTCCATTATTGATAGACCTAACATACATGAGGATTTGACTCCATGAGAGGCTGTAGATATTAAAGATAAGGAGACAATACTGGGTAGATAGAGCATAATACCAGGTAGTCATGCTAAGATATGAGTAGGATACGAAGAGGAGATAACAACATCAATGGAACAGGGAGCACAATTTCATGTTGTTTGTTGATCATCATTGAGAAATGGCTAGATATGAGAGGAGCATACGGTTGGGACCTACTGATAGGTCAATTGGTTTTTCACCAGTACCAGCATATATTTTTTATTAGAATTTGGTGCAGAGCATGCGGGTAGTGTGTTATTAAATATGTTTGTGTAATCTAGTGTTTTCATGTTTTAAGCTTACTTTTAAACCTTGAGGAAAAGATTTGGTTTAAGCTTAGGGGCATTGAATCTACACCATGCTATAAGAAGTGGTAAGATAGGCTGAGATATAAAGATAAACATTGCAGGTATGATCGTCTAAATTTCAATTTGAAGCAGTAAGGAGAAAAGTATAGTAGTGTATAAACTTTTCGCTTTTTTGTTATATGAGTGTTTAAGTAGTATAGATTAGGTTATATGTAGTAATATGTAATGAATAAGTAATTCATTTACATGTTCATACTTTTAGTCATGGATGAGTAAACTACAAGTATCTTGTATTTATGAAAGTCAAAAGAATGATTTTTAAATTGAGAAAAAGAAACAATGAAATGTAGCAAACAACGGTGTGATTTCATGGTTAGAAACATAGAGTTAGGGAAGACCTTGAACTTGAAACAAAAGCAAGAAACCATAAAACTTCTTGTGGAAAATGTTAGATCTCTGAGGATTCTATAATAAGTTTGAATCTTACTTGATAATAAAAATTAAAGAAAGACTTAATGCAAATAAGGGAAGAAATAGACATTATATATTAGAAGTTGGAGTTAACATACTTGATTTAGTGAAAGTAAGAAGTGCTAACAAGAGTTTTAGAAATAAAGAAAAAATGAGAGAATCCCACAAGTTTTATTGGAAATGGAGCAGAGAACTTGATGGTTAGAAAAATATGAAACGAATGAAGTGCATAGGAAAACAAGCAGGGACTGTTAATAAGAAAATAAAAAGAAGAAGAAACGAAAAGAGAGAAAAAGAGAAAATCAAGAAAAGAAGGCAAAAGTAAACTAAAACTCTTCAAATAAAAGATTTAGCTAGATTACGAGTTGCTAATTGAGTTAAATCTCCATTCCAATTATGTTAAGTCATATAGACTCTTGCAGTACTAAAGTCTACTAAAGATGAGTTTGATATATGCTTATTTGTGAATTCTAGAGCTTAATGAGAAATCATGAGATTATATACTTGCTACTTGAATGTTGAAACGAAACAAACTTGTAATTAGTGATATTTTTTTGGTTGAGATCTATTTTAGTGTTTTGAAAGTGAAGTTATATGTGTTGCTAAGGCTATATGTCTTAAAAATGACAAGTTTTTGCAATGAAAAACTCTTGAGTGGATTGTTAACTTGAAACTTAGTGAATTGAACTTTATGAATAATGGAAATTGAACGAGAATTAGTTATTAGGAGACTTAGTAGAATACACTTTTGCTCGGGACGTGCAAAATCCTAAGTTTAGGTGTATTTGATAAGTGATTATTTATATCTATATATAAGGTTAATTTAGTTGTATATTTAATGTAAATATCCTTAAATGAGTGTTAATTCATAGTATTATTGCATTTTCAGGGAATTAATATGTAAATGAAGGAATTGAGGAAAAAGGCAAAGAAATAGAGTAAAAACCAACAAAAACAGGGTTGACACCATGGAAACACAAGGTGGCACTATGGGAAGAGAGGGCACAACGTGGGAACATAATGCACAACGTGGGAGAGCAAAAAAATCGAGAAAATCAAGTTTGAAAGTCTGGCACAGTGGCAGCGCTTTGGATATATATGGTATGATGCCGAGACAAGGTGGACAGTGCCGACACACCAGGGAGCTCAAAACATACATATATTGAGCAGGCTCAGTGGCGGTGCCATGACTTATAATGCACAATGCCAGGGCATTAGTGATAGAGCCAAACATGAAGAAAATCGAAAGTTGGAGTTTGTTACTAGTTAAATTGTAAAATAGGATTTCTAATTGTTATTAAAGAGTATAAATATGTATTTGAACATGGTAAACACACCACATACCACTATTAGCCACCATTATAGTATTTAGCATAGGTTTTACATTGAGTTTGAGTATTAAGGAGTTTATGTGAAGAAAACATTGATGACTTCACATTTTCAATGCAAGTTTGGTTTTGTTGACTAATTCAATGTAATATTTATATTCATATCTGATTTGAAATGACTTCCATAATGAATTGTGATATGTGTGTTTTATTGAAGTGAGAGTAGTCTATTTATCTTAAAGATCAATATATCCTATGGTATGAACGTTTTGCTTTGATTAGGAACGAAAAGTGATAATAAAAAATGTAATGGTTAGAATTTGTATTGGTTTTGAGTGTAGTCCTTTAGACATCTTGATCACGTGTTGTCAGACCCCATCTAATTAGAGCATCTAAACGGCTAAGATTACCTTAATCCACTTATAATCTTGTAGTCTTACTCTCAAACTTTCATAAAATTAACGAAATTAGTTTGTTTAAATCACCAAATATAAAATATTATCAACCACGATGGATTAGGAAATCTTAACCTCAAAGCTCATAAATTCATTGTGATTGATTAATTTATAGTCAAAATTTCGTAAATATGTTTGACAGCACTTCCTCTATTTTGATGCCTACAGCAAAAAACCCAGCCTTCAACAATCTTCAACAAACCTACTCAACATGGTGCAAATTCAGAAGGACTCATAATCTACCCATAACAATAATATATTGCAATATCAAGAACTATATATTCATTCTAACCTATGTCAGGTTTTCAAAATTCATAAACGGTTTACCTTAACTCCACAGACTTTCCATTTCATCCCAAAACCATTTTAACAATTTCAAAAGAAATCCTAATCTCACTCGAACCCAAAAACCATTTATAAAATACATAATATTCAAAAATCAATACATACATAACTAATAGAGTCACATAAAATCTGATAGTTTCCCTTTCCTTTATTGTCGCTCGAACCTATCACTACCCAATTATAAAATTCGATAATGTCAGATAAGTAAATCCCACACTATCCAGTACAACTGTAATAATCAAATGCATAATAATCTAAGAAATTAAACAAGAAATATAATCCAAGGAATTTAAATACAACCGTAAATTCATCCCCTTTTTGTTATCCGACCACAATCATTTGATAAGTAAACAATAATAAGGACTCACGTACGAGGAGAATAACCAAACGAGTTTGTTTCCTCTAGACTATGAGAGTATGATCTGGTTCAATGTGACATCATGATAACCACTTAATGTAAAGTATCAATGACTCCAGCCCTTCAAACATAATACAACGTTCTATAACCTCGATATAGTCTACACTATAAGGAGACTCGTAATGCCTTATCCTCCCAAACTGTGTATGCATTTACAAAAAAATGCAACATCAAGGATCAATGCAATTTATACAAAAATATAATTATACAATGTAAAGGTTACCATGCGATTTACTTAACCTTACAACCATAATTCCATCACTTTTCATACGGGGTTTGCGGTCCTACGATTCATTAACACGTTTGGTGAGTCTCTATAATCGTTCCACAATTGTTTTTCAATTTATTTAGTTTAATTAGTCTCATCACAACTCAAAAACCCCATAATCAGTCCAAACCACAACCTCTGACGTCCAAATCCTAATTTTGATTGCAAATTGTGGTCCATAATTGAAAATTAAGTAAGACTAGGCTTTAAAATAATTTTTCAAATTTCAAACATTTTCGAGTATCGTAACATGCATTACGAGAAAATAATCAGTATAAATCATTGATAAAATTCTAAAATCTTCATTGTTCATAAAAACCCTCAATTTTCATCAAATAGTCCAAAAATCCCTTTTTTCATAATTTCCCAAATTTTCAGGGATTTTATTCAATTTTTTTTCCAATTTTAAAACCATTTGTTTGTATATGGGGTGGGGAGGGTTTACTCCTTCAATCGGCCCTGTTCAGGGGTCATCCTTAACCCCTCGTCCAAAAGAAACGAAACAGAGAGTTCTCTATTTTGTTCCTCATTTTTTTCTTCTGGGTGCAGGGGAGCTCGAAGCTTCCCCCACAATCGTCTTCCCCTACCACCCCCTGTTATCACCCTCAACACCTTCTTCTTCTTCTTTCTCGGTTTCACCATATCCACCTCCATCTCTATTTTTTTTTTATTTTGAAACCAACCTCCTCCTCTATGTCCTTCAATTCAATCACAAATAATAACCTACAAAACAACCTCTCCCATTGATTCGAATCCATAGACACAAAATCAGTCCCTAAATCCAAATTTTCTGTAAAAAGAAAAACTTTAGAACTTCATTACCTCATCTTCAACTTCAAACCACCATTGTCACAACTTCTCCAAATGAAACACTAAAGAGAGAGAGACGAGAGAGAGGGAGAGAACACCCTCTGTGAGAAAGACGATGAATTGATGAAAACAAAAAAAGGAAGGAAGAGAGACGACGATGAACAATGGATTTAACCCCTGTTCTTCGATTTCGACTTTGTTAAATGGAGGGTTAAATAACCATTTTCCCCTCCATTTTTATCCAACATAATGCACATCAAATGCCCCTTTGAATAATTAGCCATTTTTCTTTTTATTTATCGTATTTATCTCTTCATTTTGCATCCGAATTAAACCCCTAAAAATACTTCAATTCCATAGGCCGCTAAGGGCACCCCACCGTTTGATGAAGGCACCCAAGTTATTTGTAAAAACTCCAGCGAAAACGGAAAAGACCATTTTGCCCCTGTATATATAATGATTCAAACCCTACAAACCATTTTGACAAAGAAAAAGGGTACCCACCACCAAGCTTGAACCATAAAGCGACATTGCGTTTGGCGAGCGTTTATCGATTCTTGAGGATTGACATCATCCGACAGCGAGGTAACAATGTTTGACAACCATATGATGGTTTATTAGAACTGTTTAGTTGGGTAAAACTGTGAAAATGATGATTTGTTTGTCAACATAGGGTTTGGTAATTTGCTCAAATCCGAACTTGTTTCCACTATATAATGGAGAATTGTACTGCTACGGTGCAAGAGGAGGTCGAACTTGAGGTAATTTTGCAAATTTATTGTGTTTTTTTGCGGTTATCCGAAGTTTCTGTCGATGTGCGCGATTGTATCGGCCTCGCAGGACCGAGAGGTGTACTTAGGTCACGGTATGGTACGACCGAGAGTAATTTGTAACTCTCGGTCATACGTGAGCGATACTCGGAAGAAAGTGTCGGACCTGTACAATCGAGAACTTGTTTTTTTGGGTTTTTTTTGTGATTGTGCTGTACATTTTGGTTGATTATAATGTTACACTGTTTGTATTGCAGGTAATGCCGGTTTCTACCCTATTTCCAGACTACAAGGACACGTTTACACCTTGTAGGCCATTCCCCTCTAGAGAAGCGGTTGTTTCATGGCTTCAAATGATAGGCCGCGAGAACATGTTTGTGCTAGTGACAAAGCACTCTGATGCCGGGGGCATTGAATGTAGGGGGAGGGTGAAACTTGCGTGTGAGAGGTCTGGGACATATAGGGGACTATCTCAGAGAGTAGGGAAGGGGAAAACGACCAAAATTTCAAAGAAATCAAGAAATGATGAAAAGGCGAGGACTCAAACTGGTATGAAGAAATGTGGATGCCCTTTCCTTATCAACGTAAAGGAAAATGCTGACTCTTTGTGGTATGTCACTGTTATATGTGGGAGGCACAATCACGACCCCGCAAAAAACTTGGACGACCATTCATTTGCCGAAAGATTGGATAAGGGGGAGCAGAAAGTTGTGGTGCAAATGACAAAGGGGAATGTGAAGTCAAAAGACATCCTAGATACATTGAAGCAAAGAGATGTTAGAAATGTATCGACAATGAGGACAATATATAATGCAAGACAAAAAGTCTGAAATGAGGATGCGGGTGGGAGGACTCAAATTTAGCAGCTCAGGGAGATTAGTCGACCTTCGTCTACACAGGGCGTTGTGCCGCCGGTAAAAATTAAGACAAAGGGAAGGACACCGGGCCAATCGGAGGCAAGGCAGTATCGAAGAGAAAACACGATGATGACGATTCTTCGACGAGACGGTTGCCGAGCGGATTTGAGTCCTCCCACTCCACAAAAGAGGCCTCCACTTCTAGGCAGAAGAAAGGCAAGGTTGTTCCTAAAATGCGTTGTGCCAGTCGACGCACGCAAAGTGCATCTAACATGGCTTATGGTCATTGCTTAGAACCGGATTGGTTGCCACATGTTGAGGGCATTATCGATGTAGTTTCTGATGGAAATTGCGGATATCGGTGTGTAGCCTCTGGGCTTGGACTTGCCGATGTAGACGGGTGGAGGATTGTGCATAGAAGGATGTATGATGAGATTATCGGGTATGAAGACCTTTGGCGGGAAGTGATCGGCTCGAGTTTCGAGACTGTCAAGAATGCGGTGCATTGCCCAGAGAATCAAGTTGGTGCATCTTTCGAAGAATGGTTGACACTTCCAGACATGGGATTGTTAGTATCCACTACATTCAATGTCATTCTTGTGAACCTCTCGCATGGGAGCGCCTCGACATTTCTACCTCTACGTAGTGCTCCATCGTCTTCGTTGCACAACAGACTTATCATTGCAATGATAAATGAAAGGAATATCCATTGGGTTAGGGTAAGTTCTATGATTTTTTGTGAATTGTTTCGTTTCCCCCTTAATCGGGTTTGTGACAATATCTTCTATGTTCTACTGTTCACTTTGACAGGTGAAGTTGCGTGTGAGTGCACCGTTGCCATCCTTATATCCATTGTGGGATCGGTATGTTGAGGACTGCGCCAAAGGTTGGCGAGATGGATTCGTATTTTGAGACATCGCGCCCATTGCGACTGTTGATGAAGCCACCATATCCGTTGTAGATTTAGGTACACAGTAGTGTAAAGCTTGTACCTAGAAACCTTGATGGTTGTACATTTAGAAATTTTGACAATTACTTCGAATGTTCTATGGATATACAAATGTCGTGATGTATTTTGATTCTTGTTTAGTTATGGATGGACACTTGTAGAGTGAGTTTGAATATTACGGAGATATATAATTAGTTAAGTTTCGGTGCAAATTGTCGTGCTGGATTTTCATTCTTGTATAGTTAGTTTGACATACCACAAACGATCTGTCATGAGTTAAGTTTCGGTGGAAAGTGACGTGTCGGCCCTGACTGATCGAGACCGACGGTATAGTCTCGGCCATACTCCACGGAGACTAATGCGACGACTCGGTTATTCAGTACCGACAATGCCACATGAATGTCGGACCTGCATGACCGACACCACCTCAGAACCAGAAAAACCATGTATTCTAGAACAAATTAACCAAGTTTGAAATGAATTGAAATGTAAAACAACAAGTAGTGTAGAACAATGTCCAAACTGCGCCAAACTATCATATATCACTCATCAAGCATACAAGTACAAATGTCCAAATCAAACATAAATCAAACATGACAACATATACCAATCAGTCATAAACCATGAGTTTTAAATTACTGAATCGTGTGAAGTTGTCATAAAACTGTCATAGAACATGATCATCAAACATTAATCAAGTAGTCTCGACCAAACAATAAGACAAATGTCTATGTTCCCCATCCCCGCCTGGTCATTGCTTTGGTTTCTTCAGATTCTTCCTTTGATACTCCTTCACAAGCACTCTCTTCGTAAGGCGAGCATCGGCCGTGGAGACCGGAGCAGTGGCCGGGGTGGAGTGTGTGGAAGTGGTACTATGCTGGGACGGTACGGAGGATCTGGTATAGATTGCATATGGGTCCCAAGTGACCTAATCAGAGGATATGGATAACCATCTCACCTCACTTCGGACGAGCCATACCTGAAAACATTACAACATATAAGCGCATGGAACATAACCAAAAAAAAATTTACCAAAAAAAATGTTCAAATTCATTCATTTCTGATGTCTCGGTCAAGCAGGTTTGTGAAATAACCCATACTTTCGGTCCCCATGACCGACAAGGAGTCCAATATATCTGTAGTGTATAACCGAGTCCAATAGAAAGTTCTCGGTTGTACACCACGGAGATGGATTGACCATTTCAATTCGCCTTACTCTCGTCCTATCACGACTGAGCCTACTCTAACCCTCTCGGCTGTGTACAACCGAGAGTAGGAGCAAATTCTCAGTTGTACACCACCGACGTCACATTACCTATCACTAATTGTAGCTCTCGTCATGTCTCGGCCGAGATAACTGAAGTATTCTCGGCCATTTGTAACCGAGACACTGTGAACTCTTCCGGCCTTCGTGGCCGAGACTGCGAGTTCCCAAAAATTTAGCTTCTGTCTCAGCCATGCTTGACCGAGACAGTTAGAACGGTCTCTGGCCTGTGTGACCGAGAACTGCGAATTCCCATTTTTTTAACCATTCAACAAACCGCCACACACACATTACAACTACTCTACCAAATGTAACTTAAGTATACTAAGAACGTACCTTCAAACGATCGATTTCGCGCAAAATATGTGTGTTCGCCGATCTTCAACCGAGCCCTAACTTGGAGACGAAATCGGCTCACACCCCGACCCTACGAACTGAAAAAAACTCGTACAACGAAGGAGAAACACAAGGGGAGACATGGGAAACACGATTTCGGGGATTCCTCTCACAAGTGGTTCAAAAGAAATGGATTCTTCCATAAGCTTTCGGTAAAGGTGGTGGTGGGGGTGGTGGGGTGCGTGGGTTTTTTGCACGAGGGGTATTTTGGGTATTTCGGATCTAATTTTTGGGTGCCTCAGGTAAATTGGTTTGTGCCCACATTAACTGGGCGCCTTCATGAAAAGGTGGGGTGCCCTTGGCGGCCCTCCAAAAAATTGAAGAATTTACCAAAATGTTTCGAAACTTTTAGACCTCCTATCTTCGCACACAAGTTGAAGTCTGAGATCTACGTTGACTCGTTAAGTCCATTTAAAGTCCAAAATTCGAATTTCCAAATTTTCAAAATTCAAAATTCAAATTATTATTTTTCGCGAAACTCTAAATAGTTGCTCAGTTTGACATTTATATTTCCTCAGAACTCGTTTTGACACGTATCTCAAGACATAACCCTCGCTAATCTCAAATTTACTCAATCAACTCGAATTTTGCAAAATAAAATAATATATAATGTATAATACTAGGCAAATATCACACAAAAGTAAAATTACCTATAAATCTCATTTCACCGGTCCCCGGCTCCCAACTCACAGCCTGAACCATAGTTTGAATTCGTTAATCCCAAATTAGCCGTAATTATTGAATTAAAAACTTTCAGATTTGACAATCTTCTCAACTAATAAAAATTTCGTCCTCAAAATTGAAATTGAAATCGAATTTACCTAAACAAAAAGTGATCGAAAAAATGCTCTCTCATATACGCATCTCGCTCCCGTTAGCTCTGAATCTCCGTGAAATTGACACTTAACCAAAACAAGT
This sequence comes from Stephania yunnanensis, assembly GCA_039657365.1. NCBI lineage: Eukaryota > Viridiplantae > Streptophyta > Magnoliopsida > Ranunculales > Menispermaceae > Stephania > Stephania yunnanensis. The sequence goes on along the minus strand of CM077583.1, from coordinate 32,198,969 downwards.
GGAATTTCTTTATTTCGAAGCTTCTGAATATTCCTATCTACAATTAATATAAGTTGCTCTTCGTACGATACATCACCCTGCAAATCAAATTGACTCCACTCTACTATGTGATGTAAATTAGGTTCCTTCCACCTCAACATAGACAAGTGAAATACATAATGAACTTCAGCTATTGGAGGTGGTAGTGCAAGTCTATAAGCAACCTTTCCAATTTGTTTTACAATCTCAAACGATCCTATAAACCTAGGAGAGAGCTTTCCTTTCGGTCCAAATTTGTAATGGCCTTTGCGAGTGGAAACTTTCAAATAAACCCATTATCCTTCATTATATTCTACGACCCGGTGATAGACAACATAATAAATTTTATGCCTTTCCTGAGCCGTTTTCAATTCTTGACGAATCTGCTGCACAACCTTAGTGTGATATCGAACCATTTATGGCCTCAACTCCATCAAATCCTCCGATTCAGCCTAACAGCCTAGAGAACGACAAGATCTCCCATACAAAGCTTCAAACGAAGACATTTCAATACTCGATAGATAATTGTTATTGTAAAAGAACTCACATAGGTATGTATTCTTCCCAAGAACCTCCAAATTTCAGTACACAAGCCCTAAGCATATCTTCCAACACCTGGATCAACCTTTCGATCTAAACATTCGTCTGTAGATGAAATGCAATAATGAAATGTAATTGAGTGTCGAACTATTCCTACATGCTCTGCCACAACCCTGATGTGTATTGAGCATCACGATTAGAAACTATAGTCAACGACACCCCATGCAAGCGAACTAGTTCTCGCTCATACAACAAGCTCCACTGTGTAAAGGTATCCAAAATGGACATCCGAAGAAAATGAGCAGACTTCTTCAGTTTGTCAATAATAACCCAAACTATGTCATGTTTCCTCCGCAAAGTAGGCATATATGTAACAAAATCGATCACAGTATGTTCCCATTTCCATTGAGGTATAGGAAGTGGCTGCAACATACCCCTAAGTTTTCACCTTTTGGCTTTAACGTGTTGGCAAACCTAACATATCCTCATATAATCACCCATGTCAGCTGTCATCCTTGGCCACCAATACAATCGCCTCATATCATGATACATCTTGGTCCTGCCAGGATGAATGCTATACTTAGACCAATGAGATTCTCTCAATATCTTATCCTGAATCTTAGCCACCGATGGAATCCACAATCTGCCTTTGTGCCTCAAAATCTGATCTATAGACTCAGCGTAATTTGGATTATTAATGTCATCAGCAAGCCCCTTAAACTTCCCATAATTTTTAGCACTTTGCTGACACTTGATCATTTTCTGAATATATATCGTTTGTAACCTAAGTTGAGCATAAATCGGTTCATCATTGGCATCATGAATCTCGGACAAAGTCATAACACTAACTTTTTCGAGCAAGTCATACTTATAAGTCAACCGATTAGCTGCCTGCAATAATTCAGCACTCCTCCTACTCGGTGCATCGACCACAACATTTGCTTTACCTGTATGGTATTCAAGACTAAAATCGAATCATTTCAAGTGTTCAAACCATCGCTTTTGTCTCATATTCAACTCTTTTTGAGAAAACAAGTACTTCAGACTTTAATGATATGAAATACCATGAAGCTTTCCCCATACAAATAGTGTCTCCATCGCCTAAAAAAACACTATTGCCAGTAATCCCAAATCATTAACAAGATAATTCTTCTCGTGAGTCTTCGACTGGCGAGAAACATAAGCAATCACCCTACCATTCCACATTAACATACAATCCAAACCAACTTTTGATACATTAGTATAAACTATAAGCACTTTTTTTGGTTCGTGCAACACAAAAATTGGTGCTAAAGTCAAACACTTCTTTAGTTCCTAAAATGCAGCATTGCACTCATTTGACCAAACTAATAGAACATTTTTCTGAGTCAATTTAGTAATTGGCGCACCTATCTTAGAAAAAATCTTTAACAAACCGATGATAATAGCCAAGCAAACAAAAAAAACTTCGTTTCTCCGTCACCGTGGTAGGTTTCGGCCAACCAAAATAGCCTTAATCTTAGCTGGATCCATTGAGATTCCTTCTGTACTAACCACATGACCCAAAAAACTTCATCTTAGATACCAAAACTTGTATTTGCTAAACTTAGCATACAACTTTTGATTTCTCAAAGTTTGGAGAATAGCTTTTGAGATACTGTTCATGATCCTCATGAGTCTTGGAATATATCAAAATATCATCAATAAAGACTATCACAAAGTGATATAGATACGATGTCAATACTATCTGCATTAAGTCCATAAACATCGTCGGAGGATTAATCAACCCAAATGGCATAACAACAAACTTAAAATGACCATATATGATACTGAATGCAGTTTTTTACATATCATCTTCTCAAGTTTTCAATTGATGGTAACCAAAACGAAGGTCAATCTCAGAAAAAAATTGAGCACCATTCAGTTGATCAAACAAATCATCAATCCAAGGCAATGGATATTTATTCTGAACGGTAACCCTGTTCAACTATCTATAATCAATACAAAGCCTCAAACTACCATTTTTTTTTATAAAAAGGACTGGTACGCCCTACAACGACATACTTTGGTGTATAAAACCTTTATCCAATAGCTCCTCCAATTCTTTTTACAACTCCTGCAATTCCTTTGGAGCCATTCTATAGGAGGGAATTGATATTGGTTTAGTTTCAAGAACTAAATCAATCACAAAATCAATCTCTCTCGGAGGAGGACCTTTAGGTAAATCATTAGGATATACATTAGGAAATTCACAAACCGCAGGAATCTCTTCCTGTTTGATTTCAGGTCTTTCCTCTGTACTACTAATTCTAGTAAGAGTTTTCATTTCTTCTTTAGTGTCTAACCTACCTCTGGTCAAAGGCAATCTAGACGATATTCTAGTGTTTGTAAAAACCGAATAGCCTAGAATATGAAAGAATACAGTCTTACAGAAATAATCCAAATGTGTATGAAAAGATATTTCTCACACTAAAAACTCCAAAAGCTCTAACACCCAGAGATTAATGTCCATCTTGTGTCCAGAGATCTCAACAAGATATTTTTCACACAAAAAACGAGGACACACCTTATCCCAAATTACTATGTGGAGGACAAGATGAATAGGGACTCGCACCGGAGTTAACCCTAACTCAGTTACCACATGACCAGATATAAAAGAAATCATAGAACCAGAATCAATTAACACATGCATAGGACGACCGCAAATAGAAATAACACCTTCAATAAGATTGTGGTTTGCCTCAGAATCTGGTTCTGCAATCACATGTACCTATCGCTTGGTCAATGTTGAGGTTGTTACATGCCAGAGGACAATTCTACAGATTATGGACAATCTTTCTGAATGTGTCCCCTCTTTCCACACCTGACATTCCCTACTATAATGACCTTGCTGTCTATAACTGAAACAAGTAACCATAGGTTTACTACCCACGAAAGATGTCGACTAGGTATCGAACTCTGACTTGTACCTTGTCTCTCAAATCCTTGGCCTTTACATCCACTCTTCTGCGATTGAGATGCACCACTATGACTTGAAGGCTAAAAAGACTGTGATCATGTCCGACATGAGCCAGTCGATGTCATCTCTAATGGTCTACTAGTTACGCTCAAAAAAGGATTATGATGTAGTTACGAGAGAGCAATAGGTGTCGTAGGTGTAAATGGTGGTCCTCTATTCTTCCATTTCTTCTGAAATTTTGGATCAAACCAAGATGGAAACCTTTTCTTGCCCTTAGTATCTAACATATTATGAAGCTTTTTGAGATTGAGAATCAAAGTCTCCATAGTCCTCAAATCTAACTCTACATAGAAGTATATAGGATCATACTTCCTAAATTCTCTCATGTGCCTTTCTCCCTAATATTCCCAGTGACAACAACTGGATCAACCAAACCGAAACTACAATAATCAATTCACCTTCAAAACGAATTGCAGAGGTAGCTTGCTCTTTTTGAGTAGTTGGAATAGTCATAAGAACTTAGGAGCAACATGAATCATAGGCACCTGAGTTGTAACTTATGCTCGTAGTATATTTAGTAACTCGACCATCTATCCTGCTAGGTTTTGAATCACAAGCACTGACGTCAGTTACGGAGATTAAGAGTTTTCTAAGCTTAGTAGGATATTATCGAAGGTTCATGAAGATTTTTTAAAGATCACTTTAGTGATTACTAGATTGAACCAGAAAGACGTTAGATTTAATAGCTTTGAGGAATGCAAAGAGGCATTTGCTCAACTGAAAAGGTTGTTGACTACCGCGCCAGTCCTGATTTTGTCAAAGGCTGGACAGGGATTCCTCGTATATACAAATGTTTTTCATATGGGTTTAGGTTGTGTGTTGATGCAGGACTAAAGAAACATCAAAAGAATTATCCCACTCATCACTAAGAGTTGCCAGTAGTTATGTTTGCGATTAAGATAAGGAGACATCATCTGTACGAAGATAGTTTCTATGACAACCCTTCTCAAATTAGGGCACCGCCTGGCCTAATTCTGTCACTAAACCCTAACCTCACCTCGTAAAACTTAACATGAAACTAGTCAGCATTTTCAAAATCGTTTACCTACTTACACATTATAAGTTCAATGTATGTTTTAGTGTCCTATGTAATATAATAAATCAGAGTGCATTAGAATCTTGCTTACTTACAAGTTTATTCAGCGGAAGTCTTACAAATTAACGAAAGCATTATTGTGACACCTAACAATCGTGGAAAAACCAGGGAATAAAGATCACATGCATATGTATAAGAAAATGGTGATATATAACAACATGTGTTTGGTTAAGTTACTAATCACTCAACCCATAATATACAACCCCAAAAATATATGATAGGCATATAAAAGTAATACATACAAAATCAAAATCTACAAAATCTGGCGTAACAGCACTCCATTGGCTCAAAGACAATCTTTGTTTTCGCCTGATCTAGTACTAGATGGATCTGCACCCACCATCACAAACTAGACAGTGATTATAGGAAAGTAGAAAGTAATACTGATAGACATTTGTTCACATTCCCAAATATGCAACAAGTATCTAAAAGCATGATAATAGCAACTATATTGAAAAGAGATCATGCAAAGAGATGCTTTAGCTAAACAACATGAAACTGACACGTTGCTAAGTAGTAATGATCTAGAGTGGGTCAGCCGTGATCTTCATCACATCAGCCTTTTCCACTATATGAGGATGGATCTACGCTCTACATAAATGTGAAGGTCCGAGTAGTGCTCTTGCCTTTATAACCTTTCGCTAGTGCAAATCACCTGCGATATATACTTGTTAACAACCCAATGACTCATTTTCTGTATTCTGTGCAAGATAATGGAGAGATTCCAATTACCCTGGAAGTCTAGTGAACAAGTATGTTTGACGGACCTCTATAATGTAATGACCCTAGATACAAGAACTACTTTCATATTTTAAGAAATAACATGGTTTGAGAATTTAATAAAACAACTGCATATCTAATACACAAAGGAAATAGATTACAATATTATGTAATACCTACCTAATAGCATGCTATTTCACTGACCATATGCATTAACAATGAACAATGACATTGCACATGATTTGGAGTCAATGAAATCATTTGATCAACAAATTATACCATGAAAGCAACCTCATGTAATGAGAAAGAATAATAAGTCATGACATATTGAATACAAAGGTTATTCAGTCTAAATGAATACAATTGAACAAGTTAAGAGGAATGAAATGTAAATAAATATCTCAACCAGTATACTTGCAAGGCACGCAATTTCTTAAGATACTCCGATCTCCTAACACCTCGAAACTCGTATATGAATCCCCGAAACACTTCCCTAGTTTCCTGATATCAAACTAATCCAAATAATTTGGTTTTAAGTAAGGTCCAATGGGTTTAGGAACTTTAACCCAAAACAACCCTTTAAGACTGAACAACACTAAAATTTTAGTCTTATATTGCAGCAAGATTTTAGGCATGAAATTGTCCTAAGATCAAGATCTTCCACCAACATAAAGATTGCTAGTCTCTATATTAGCTTTCCAAAAGGTTTAGCTTTCAAATTCTGATTTAAAACGAAATAAATATCATATTTCTACTATACATAGCTCTATTCGAAATCTAACCCGACTAGCGGATTTAGAAAATATATTTTTCCCAATATATACTTCCCAAAAATGTAATTTTTGGTCACAAGGCAGCAACCACACCCAATAACAACATACTAAAAGATCATCTCATTTGGATAAGCAGGTAGGGAGTTATTCCTTCAACAATCTTAGTTTTAAAAATCTTCTCCTACATTTCAACACCTACCCGTAGAGCACTTTCGGACATGAAAAAATTTGAATTACAATATCTCCTTGCAAGCAAAGTCGTTTCCTTTTAAGTAAGCTTGCAAATTCCACTAGCTTGAGTCGATTGGAATCTAAAATAAGCAAGTTGTGACCAAATTACACAGACTAATCCGTAATACAACATGTAGAAATACAGTTTGTCTTACAACCTCAAAAATTTATATCTTTATGATTTCAAAACCAAATTAAGAACTTTAATATAGCTGGATTATCATCTTGAAATGAGGAATCCAAATGTATAAACCAATTGTAAAATCTTAATCATTTATCCTCTGAATTTGACCAAAAACAAGAATGGGTTCCAAGTAAATAGGGAGATATGTTTCTAGTTTGATGAACACCTAGCTTAACTTGATCTCTCCTTCACCAAACCTACTTCGGTTGCTGGTCTTTTTCTTCTTCCAACCCTTCATCTCTCCAGCAAGTTTCCTTCTCAATTAAGTAAATGAAATGAAGTTGACTTAGTTGTATGAGTTGCTTACTAGCTTCATATAGTAAGTGGATGTGGTAGATTAATAACCATTGATCTCATTGTACATACGTGTCTCAAGGCTCAAATAGTGGTACACCTATTAACACATATCCCACTAACTCATGCTATGTGACACCAATATGTAACTCCATTGTTGTTGAGATGAGTTAATACGTGTCTTAATGAAAACCAAGTGGCTATTGTTTTAAATTACTAACTTAGCTTCATTAAGTGTATAATCAACAATAGGCACGTATAAATCGCTATAAAAGGTATATATAATCCTACGCCAACTTACCATATCACTCTCTACCTCGATCCTACACCGACACTCAACTCAAGGCGTATTCCCACATATGTCTCGAACATCTATATGTAAGTGGAAATGATTTAGTAGTCTACACATATACAATACATGAGGCATACACCACAATGAATATAACATATACCTTAGCCATATTTCCTTGATTATGATACATATCTCATTGCGAGTCCCATGTCACGGGTCATTTGATCCTAATTAAAGAGTTATCCTCAAATTAGAAACTTAGACCATGATGATTCTTCCCAACTAATGGAGATTCCATCCTCAAAATTAAATTTGAGTTAAAGTTATACTTGACTCGAAAAGGTTCGAAAACCTATCTCGCATATAGTTTTTGCATTCCCAAATGAGTTCTGAGTCTCCATAGAATTGCCACTTGACTAATAACTTCATGATAGACTTGCCTCTCAACTGCTGTATCCTCCAGTCTAGGATATGTACAGGCTGCTCCAAATAAGATATGTCCTCTCTCTGATCAATCTGACTCAAGTCAACTGTCAGTCTCTCGCCCGCTTTCGAATTGGCTAATCGAAGCATGGATATATGAAACACTTGATGAATACTTAACATATGTGGAGGTAAATCCAGCTCATAAGAAACCTTGCCTTTAAGACTAAATATATGAAAACCCTTCTGAGGAGAAACCTTTAGATACATAAAGGCTCCCTCGTCATACGTGAGATCGGTGTGATATGTGTCTACATACTTCTTTTGCCTCTCTTGGGCTCCTTTGAACAATTGGCGAATCTGTCATACCTTCTCGGTGTGATCAACAACAATTTTAGGCCCTATAATGTCCTGGTTCTGTGGCTCAGCCCAACAAGATGGTGAGTGACATGGCCTACCATATAAAGCCTTAAATGGAGCCATCTTAATGCTAGCCTGATATCTATTATTGTATGCAAACTCACACAACAGTAGGTACTCCTCACATGATCAGCCAAACTTAAGTACAGAAGCCCTGAGCATATCCTGGAGAGTCAGAATCAGCCTCTCAATCTACCCATTAGTTTGAGGGTTAAAAGTTGTTCTAAACTGTAGGTGCGTACCATACTACTCTTATACACTCTGCCATATCCTAAACATATGCATAACATATCTGTTTAATGCAATAGTTAATGGTACCTCATGTAGCCTAATAATCTCTCTTAAATAATACACTCGACTGGTTAAATGTGTAATGAGCTGCAACTGGTATGAAATGGGGAGATTTTGTCAATCTATCCACAATTACCTAAATGGAATCGTGTTGATGGACAGTCCTCAACAATCCTATAGTAAAATCCATGGCTATGTCTTCCCACTTCCATTATGGAATAGGAAGCGATTGTGACAATCCTTTAGGTCTACGATGCTTTGCCTTTACCTATTGGCAAAACCCATAGCTCCTAATAAACTCTGATACGTTCGCTTTTATCCTAGGCCACCAAAAATGTCTTTTCATGTCATGGTACATTTTGGTCTTACCTTGATGAACAATAAACGAGGAACGTTACGAATCCTGAAGAATCTTATCTCTTAGCTCTGCCACTGCCGATATCTATAATCCGCCTTTGAATCTTAAATAATGGTCCGTCGTCTCTGTCTAGGCAGTACAATTAATACTATGAGCCAACTCACAAAATCTAGGGTATAAGATGTCGATTCTCTATACCTTTAACACTCTTTGAGTTGACACTGTCTGAAGCCTCATTTGTTCACAAATCATCCTCGATTATTGGTAGGAATATCTGACTGAGTCATCATTGTCGCTGCCTCGAGTAATCAGTACTCATGTGTCATATGGCATCTAACAATCTCGGCATCTCCAACTGGCATCCTACTCAGTGCATTAGCAACTACATTAGCTTTTCCTGGGTGATTTTTCAGAGAAAAGTCGTAGTCCTTCAGAAATTCAAACCATCGGCGATGTCTCATGTTAAGCTCTTTCTATGTGAAGAGGTATTTCAAACTCTTATGATTAGTATAAAGTGTGAACCCTTTTTTATACAGATGATGTCTTTATATCTTTAAAGCAAACACTACTGCCGCCAACTCTAAGTCACGAGTGGGATAGTTTTTCTCATGTATCTTTAGCTGTCTAGATGCATAAGTTACCGTGCCTCTATCCGACATCAACATATGACCTATACATGTATGAGAAGCATCTGTATATACCAGGAATCCTTATCCAGCCTCTATCAATATCAACACTGGTGCGATAGTCAACAATCTCTTTAGTTGAGCAAATACCTCATCGCATTCCTTAAACCAATCAAAATTGACATTTATTTGGGCCAATCTGGTCATCACTGAAGTGATCTTCGAGAAATCCAAATCTACAGTAACATCGTGCTAACCTTAGAATCTCCTAATCTACGTAACTAATGTCAGTGCTGGTCAATCCGTAATAGCTTGAATTTTAGCTGGATCTACAGCAATGCATGCCGCTCCAATAACAAGTACCAAAAACTTAACCTCTAATAGCCAAAATTCACACTTATTAAACTTGTGGTATAGTTTGTGCTCCCTCAAAGTCTATAATGTCTCTATGAGGTGTTGCTTGTGATATTCTCTAGTCCTCGAATATATCAATATATCCTTGATGAAAACTATCACGAAGCGATCATGAAATACTCTCATTACCTGTTGCATCAAAATCATAAACATAGCCGGAGCATTAGTCAAACCAAATGGCATAACTGTAAATTAATAGTGTTCATATCTCATACTGAATGCCGTCTCAGACCTATCCTCATCCCTGATCGTAAGTTTATGATACCCTTTTCGTAGGTCTCTCTCGGAGAAAAATTGTGCTCATATCAGCTGATCAAATAAGTCATCAATACATGGTTAGGGAAACTTATTTCTGATTGTAACCCTATTCAACTATCTATAATTGATACAAAGTCTCAAAGTACTGTCCTTCTTCCTCACAAATAGGATCGTTGATCCTCATGGTGACATAGAAGATGCGATGAATCCTTTCTCTCCCAAATCCTACAATTGTCTCCTTAACTCCTCTGACTCTCTCGGAGCCATACGGTATGGTGGTATAAATATAGGTCTAGAGCATTGTACTAACTCAATAATAAACTCTATCTCTCTTGGTGGTGGTAAACAAGGTAAGTCTTTCGAAACATGTCTAAATATTGGCACAAAATTGGAATCTCCTCAAGTTTGGACCCCTGACTCTCTACTACGGTGTATAATGAAACTAGAGCCTCCATCTCTCCACTAGTCGCAAGTCGACCTCTAATGCCCTTGGCTCTGGTGTACTACCATAATACATGAACATCCAAAGCCTTGGGATCTCAAATATAGTCTTACCGAAATAGTCTATATGAGCATGATATGCTGCTAACCAATCCATCCTTAATATTGCGTCAAACTCTAAAAACTTGAGAACCCTAAAGTCTGTAGGTAACTCTACCCCGCCTATCTCTACTAGACATTTCTCAATAAGACAATTAGGGTAGACTCTATCCCCGGCTGCAGTACTCAAAATCAAATGTACGTTAACTCTAATCGGTGTCAACCCGTAAGATGCCTATCATGTGACTAGAAATGAAAGATTTTGTAGAACCTAAATCAAACAAAACATATGACTCTCTACCACAAATGGAAACCATACCCTCAATAAGTCTCCGTGTGGCATTTGCATTAGGCTTTGCAATAATATGTACGCCCTCTCGACTCTGTGGGGGAAACACGACTGCTGGCTGAGGACAATCTCTAATCATGTGCCTAACCTAAGCACACCTAAAACATGTGATTGGTTTATGCTTTCCCTGAACTTGATCTAGGGACTTTGCCTATCCTTGCCTCTATCGGGAAACTCTCTTGGCCTCTTTCTCTACTTTTGCCTTAACCTTCATTATCCTATGAAGCTTCTCTTGAGATAGTTTCCACTTCTCAATCTTCTCAAAGTTCCTTACTCCATCGGAGTAGGCTGGCTTGAATCTTATGAAGTTCTTGACAAACTGGACCTTGACTGATATGCTAGAAAATGTGGACGTGGGAAAATAGTAGAGTCTCAGATGTCTCTACTACTCAAAGCGTGCACACCATCAAAGCTGTTGCAATCTTCGATCTTACATTGATATTCCTTCGTGCTCTACAAGTTGACAACGTTCGCGACACTAGCAGCTACATAGATAGCGCATATATACATATAGAAAATTAACATGTATACATATAAAACATCCCTATCTCTCTTTCACTAACTTCCCAACTAATGGTTTGTACGCAAGGATCATCTGATTTTCCACAACTAAGATTTATGTTTTCTTGTTTAAATTTTTATTTGTTACTCATTAGAAAAGTTAGGCATTTTGCTACACATTGAAGCTTTGGTATCACCTTGTGGAATGACTATTTTCCACAATCCCAAGCTCTATAAACTTAGGCTCTCCTAAGCTTTATAAACATAGAATATGATACTAGATATGACTATGATATCCCAACTTTGGACAATTCCATAAACTGTCCATAATATTCTAGAACTTAAGCTCTGATACCAACTGTGACTACCCTTCTCAAATTAGTGTACTGCCTAGCCTAATTCTCGTTAGTAAGCCCTAACCTCACCTTGTAGAACTTAACGCTAAACTAGTCGACCTTTTCAAAACTATTTACTTACTTACAAATTATAAGTTCAATATGTATTTTAATGTCTTACATAATATAATAAATTAGAGTGAATTAAGATTTTGCTTACTTAAAAGTTTATTCAGTGGAAGTTTTATAAATTATCAAAAATATTATTGTGATACCTAACAATCATGGAAAAACTAAGGAATAAAGATCACATGCATATATATATATAAGAAAACGGTGATATATAACAACATGTGTCTGGTCAAAGTACCAATCACTCAACCCATAATATACAACCCCAAAAGTATATGATAGACATATAAAATTAATACTTCAAAAATCAAAACCTACAAAATCTAGCATAGCAGCACTCTATTAGCTTAAAAATAGTCATCGATTTTCTCTTTTCTTGATCTGCTACTAGATGGATCTGCACCCACAGTCATAAACTAGATGGTGAGTACAAGAAAAAAAAATACTGAAAGACATTTGTTCACATTCCCAAATTTGTAACAAGTATCTAAAAACATGATAATAGCAACTGCTCTGAAAAGAGAACATGCAATGAGATACTTCAGCTAAATAACATGAAACTGACATATGGCTAAGTAGTAATGATTTATGGCTGAGCTCCACATTAATGTGAAGGTCTGAGCAATGCTCTTGCCTTTATAACCTTTTGTTGGTGCCAGTCACCTATGATATATAATAGCCAATAACCCCAAGACTCATTTCCTGTGTGTTGTGTAAGATAGTGGAGAGATCTCGATCACCCTAGAAGTCTAGCACCCCGTATGTCTGACGGACCTCTATAATGTAATGACTCTAGATATCAAAACCACTTTCATATTTCAAGAAATAACATGGTTTAAGAATGAAATAAAGCAATAGCATATCTAATGGACAAAAGAAATAGATTACAATACTGTGTAACACCTACCTAATAGCATGCTATTTCAATGACCACATGTAATAAGCTCAACAATGACATTGCACATGATTTGGAGTCAATGAAATCATTTGATCGACAAATTATACCATGAAAACAACCATGTAATGAGAAAAAACAACAAGTCACGGTATATTGAATATAAAGATTAATCAGTCCAAATGACTGGAAATGAACATGTAAATAGGAATGAAAATAAATATCTCAATTAGTTTACTTACAATCCAAGCAATTTCTTAAGCTACTCCGGTCTCCCAACACCTCAAAACTCGTATTTGAATCCCTAAAATACTTTCCTAGTTTCTTGATATCAAACTAATCCAAATAATTTGAGTTTAAGTCAGGTCCAACGGGTTTAGGAACTTTAACCCAAAGTAGCCCTTTAAGACTAAGCAACATTAAAATCTCGGTCTTATATTGCAGCACGATTTTAGGTATGAAATTGTCCAAATATCAAAATCTTTCGCTATCACAAAGATTTTTGGCCTCTATTTTAGGTTTCCAAAAAGGTTTAGTTTTCAAAATTCTGATTTAAAACGAGAAAAATATCATATTTCTACTAAACATAGCACTAATTAAAATCTAACCCGACTAACGGATTTAGAAATCCACTTCTCCCTATATATAGTTCCAAAAAATGTGTTTTTTGGTCACCAGGCAATAACCATATCCAATAACAATATACTAAAAGATCGGCTCATTTGGATAAGTAGGTAAAGAGTTATGCACAATTTTAGTTTTAAAAGTCTTCTACTGCATTTTAATGCCTAATTGTAGAGCACTTTTGGACATTAAAAAAATTGAATTACAACCTCTATAGTTAAGCACAGTTCTTCCCCTTTAAGTAAGCTTTCAAATGCTACCAGTTTGAGTTGATTTGAATTTAAAATGGGCAAGTTATGACCAAATTACATAGAATAATCCATAATACAACATGTAGAAATATTGTTTTGGTCTTATAACTTCAAAAATTCATATCTTTATGATTTCAAACCGTCGGGAAAGAGATAGTCGCCTAAGAATCCCCTTATTACCACTTCTCATAGAAAGATATGCACTCAATCACCCAACAAATATAATGACGAGTCTAATGAGTAAATTCCCAAGAGAAGTCTACACAATATTCTGCAAGAAATTAAATAAAACTATAAAACATGCAAGTATGCTATCTGACAACAAAAATACATACTTCCATGAATATAAGGCAATATAAAAGATTCAAACAACATACAATAACATTAACACAACGTAATGGATAATAATTAAAAAAATATCAGTTAGCAAGGTAAACGAGAATGTACATATACAACCGTTAAGTTAATATACGTAAAAACTTCTTCGATGAAAACCCAAGGATTTGTCTCGTGTAGCAGACTATACCATACTTCAGAGCTATGGATATCTCCACCGACACGTGCACCTCAGTGCAGTTAAGAACTTTAATATAGATGGATTGTGAGCTTGAAATTAGGAATCCAAATATATAAAACAACTGCAAAATCTTAATCATATAGCCTTTGAATTCGACCAAAAACCGGAACGGGTTCCAAGTATATAAGGATATATGTACCTAGTTTAATGAACACCTAGCTTAACTTGATCTCTCCTTCACCAAACCCACTTTGGTTGTTGGTCTTCTTCTTCTTCTAACCCTTCTTCTCTCCAGCAAGTCTCCTTCTCAATTAAGCAAATGAAATGAAGTTGACTTGGTTGTATGAGTTGATTACTAGCTTTATATAATAAGTGGATGTGGTTGATTAAGAGCCATTAATCTTATTGTAAACACATTTCTTGAGGCTCATCTAGTGATACACCTATTACCACATGTCACATTATCTCATGCTATGTGATGCTAATATGTAACTCCATTGATGTTGAGATGAGTCAATACGCGTCTCGATTAAAACCAATTGGCTATTGTTTTAACTTACTAACTTAGCTTCATAAAGTGTATAATCAACCATAGCCATGTATAAATCACTATATAAGCTATATATAATCTTACACCAACTTACCATATCACTCTATACCTCGATCCCATATCGGCGCTGAACTCGAGGCGCATTCCCACATACTTATCGACACCTATATGTAAGTTGAAATCACTTAGTAGTCTACACATATTTAATACATTAGGCATACACCACAACAAATATAACATATACCTCGACCATCTCGCCTCGGTTATGACACATATCTCATTGTTGGTCCCATGTCATGGACACTTGATCTTATTTAAAGAGTTAAGCTCAAATTAGAAACTTGGGCCATGGTTAGTTTACACTCTACATTGATAATAAGAATTTGAAATACCTTTTCACACATAAAGAGATGAACATGAGACATCGCAGATGGTTGGAGTTTCTAAAGGACTACGGCTTTTCTTTTGAGTATCACCCATGAAAAACTAATGCAGTTGCTAGTACACTGAGTAGAATACCGACTGGAAATGCTAAGATTGTTAGATGCAATATATAGCATAAGGATGGATTACTCAAGGTAGTAGCGATGATGAGTTACTTGTATATTCTTATCGAAACTCGAGTGATTACTTGTCCACAGATAAGGTAATAGACAATGCCTACATAGAACGTATCAAAAGGTCAGAGAGTCGACCTCTTATACCCAATATTCAATGAGTTAGCCCAGAGTACTGATTGTACTGACTGGACAAAGATGACAAATTAATGTTTAAAATTTAGAGGTAGATTGTGGATCCTGCTAGTGGCAGAGCTGAGATATGAGATTCTTAAGGATTGACATCGTTCCCAGTTCATTGTTTATCTGGGCATGACCAAGATGTACCATGACATGAGGAGCCATTTTTAGTGGCCTCAGACGAAAGAGAACATATCATAGTTCATCAGGAACTACGGGATTTACCAGCAAGTGAAGGCTGATAATTGTAGGTTTTAACGATTATTGCAGCTACTTCCCATTCCATAATGGTAGTGGGAAGACATAGCCATGGACTTAGTCAAGAGATTGCCGAGGACTGCTCGATGACACGATTCTATCTGGTGATTATGGACAGATTGATGAAATCTGCCCATTTCTTACCAGTTGCAGCTCATTACACTTTGACCAATTGAGCATATTGTTTAAGAAGTAGATTATTGGATTACATGGGGTACCATTGACTATCACGTTAGATAAAGATGCTATATATACATCCAATATGTGGCAGAGTACGCGACAACAGTATGGAACGTGCCTGCAACTCAGTATAGCCTTTTACCCTCAAACTGATGGGAAGACTATGATGTTGATTCAGGTTCTCGTAGATATGCTAAGGGCTTGTGTACTTGAGTTTGGCGGATCTTGGGAGGAGTACCTACCATTGTGTTTGTTTGCGTACGACAACAGTTATTAGGCTAACATTAAGATGGTGCAATTTGAGGCATTATATGGCAGATCATGTCGCTCTCCATCTTGTTGGTTTGAGCCAGATGATCTAGAGTTAGTAGGGCCTAAAATCGTTGTTGATTACATGAAGAAGGTACGACAGATTGCCAAAGGCTTAAAGGAGCCTAGGAGAGTAGAGGAAGTATGTAGACATGTATCGCAGTGATCTCACATATATTGAAGGAGCCCGTGTATATTTAAATATTTCTCCTCGGAAGAGTCTTGGCATATTTGGTTTGAAAAACAAGTTAGCGCCGAGATTTATCGGGCATTTCAAGATCCAAATATGAGTCGGTAAGGTTTCTTATGAGCCTGAGTTAACTCCATAGATGTTAAGAATTCATTCTGTCTTCTATATTTCTATTCTTTGATTGGCTAAGTCGAAGGCAAGTATGAGACCGACGTTAGACATTAGTTTGATTGATCTGAGTGATGATGTATCTCATTAGGAATAGCCAGTACAGATCCCAGATCGAAGGGTATAATAGTTAAGAGGTAAGTCTATCCCAAAGGTTTTAGACAAGTGGCAGTTTCATGGTGACTCGGAATTCAGTTAGGAGCGAGAAAACTACATGCGAAACCTTAGCAATAGTTCAAGTAAAGTTTAGATTAGTTTGTTAGATAGTTTAGTTTAGATATAAAACCAATTAAAAGTGAATTCCTTAACAACAGTTCAAGCTAAATAGGCAATTAACAAGTAGTGCAAAAAACCTTTTCTTAGGGAAGATATCCGTAGTCAACGTAAGTTGATTACACTGTTACTATAAGTGAACCATTATGTTCGCGGTACGCACACCAACATGTCTAAGGTTTGTTTAGATTAAGAAACTACTCACTTATGTTAGAAATAATTAACAAATAACTCAATTAAAAGAGATAATTAAATAAATAAACACCTTTTAACTAAATAGAAGACCCAATGTAGTTTCACACATAAACTCAATAAAACTAAACTTATAAGTGCAAAAGGCTGAAAAAAGAGAGTAATTTTGAAGTCTTAAGGTCCTATTTATAGTTTTCCTACGTGTTTAAATCATAGATAAATACAAATTCATTTTTCTTATCTAAAAAACTCATCATCGACCTCATCGATTTGTCAGCGATTCCACTTTGTATAGAAATCGTTGAGTTAATAACTAGATTTAGCTCTCTGTACTCCACCGATTCAATTGACTATTTCTAGTATATTTTTCAATTCGCCAATTATTCACTAGCACTTATATGCTATCAATTTACAAGGCGATTTCAAGTGTAGACCCAAATCATTGGCTAATCGCTGGACTTCTTCTCTGATTGATCGTTTTGCTCTTCTTCTTCTTTTCTTCCATTTCTTAATTTTCTTAATTAAATCTTGAAATCATAAAAATAAGAGAATACCAAGTGTAATATCATTATTTATATCTAAAACCAACCTAAATTAAACTATAAAACTTGTCTAATTATTGACTTGTCAAATAACTGAAACTCATCGCTTTGCTATCTCGAGCAAAACAATACTCTCAATCATATTCTCTTTTCATTTTTATAAATTGATTTCAATCTAATTCATATTAACTTTAAATAATAGAAATCTTAAATAGAAGTGATTTTCAAATGGAAATATATTACCCACAAGTAAATAAAAGTTATGATAGAATAGAATGATTTAGACGAAATGAATCATCCCTTAATGATAACTCAACCACCCAATGCAACATCCTTTAGAACATAAAGTTTAATACCGAGGCTAGTACATAATATAGGTTTTCTCAATCTCCACTAACAAGCATCAAACTTATGATGACTAGTATAACATCTCAAAATACATAAACCACTAGATTAATCTTAATTTTAGAAAATACTTTATAATCGCACAATAATAAAAAGCAATAAGAATTTTGCCAAGATACCAATGAATACATTGTTTAAAATGAGTTAGACAAAGAAATACTTGACTCAACCGTAGCTTCAAGCACTTGCGCTAAGTCTTTTCTTTGAGTAATTTAAAAAATCCATCTTTTTTATCTATCATTTTTTAACTCCATCCTAATTATTTCGTATTTATTTTGTTTTTGAGTCCTTGCTCCATTTCCTATGGAAATGTCATTGCCCAAGTTTCTAAATCTGAGTTTAATCCCTTAATCAGGATCCCATGACGTGGGACATGCATCGAGATATGTGTATTGACCGAGGCGATAGGGCTAAAGTATATGTTATATTTTATTATGATGTATGCTTAGTGTATTGTATATGTGTAGACTAATAAGTCACTCCTACCGATTTATAGGTGTGGAGACATTTGTGGGGATGCGCCTTGAGATACGTGCTAGCGTGGGACTGGGTAGTAAGTAATGTGGTAAGTTGATTTAAGTCTCGTTTAGCTTAAATAGTAACATTAATGTGGCTCCTAAATTAGCAAGTTAAAATAATAACCATTTAGTGATTCTCGAGATACATATTGATACATAATGAAACCCGATTTGATATTAGTGTTACTTGGATGGAGATAGTAGAGAGTTAGTGAAAAGTGTGTCAAGATGTTGGCTATTAGATGAGTCTCGAGAAACATGTGTACATTAAAATCAATGGCCATTAATCAATCCTATCCTTTATATATATAAGGCTAAAGATAAACCCATGCATTTTAGTTTACAAACTTCAGAGCTAAACAAAGTAGAGAAGAAGAATCAAAGAAGAAAGATTAGCAAGAATTGTTATGGGATTCTTGAGTTCGGATAAGGATTTGATCAAGTAGTTGGTGTTCATCACATCGGGTAATTTTACATACACTAGTAACATAGTTTAATTTGATGAATTTATGAAATATATGAAGCATGGTTTTTTGTAATGGTTTTGGTTGTTGCTTTGGATTTTTGTTAGGTAATTAAAAAAAGAATCCAAAGTTGTTGGATTGGTCTATGTATGGAGAGAACTCAAAATTATAACTGCAAAATTTTTGATTTTCCTGCAAATTGCGCACTAGATGTGCTAGGTAGCGTGCTACCTATGAGTAGTGCACTAATCAAGTTGACTGGCGCATTAATGAGGTCACTAGCACGCTAGGGCTTGGTGCTCTGACAACATAAAATCTGTAATTTCCTAATTATAACTTAAAAAATTTAAACATATCTAATATTTTAATTAAAGCTCTAAACACATTTAAAAACATGTTAAATGATATCAGGAACCCAAAGGAAAGTCTCAAGGGTTCAGATACGAGTTTTGAGGTGTCAGGAGGCTGGATTAGCTAGAGAATTTACGTGGATTGTAAGTAAATTGATTAAAATATTTATTTACATTTCATTCCTATTTCGTTATTCATTTCCAATCATTTGGGCTGATTTGCCTATTGTACTCTATATATCATGACTTATTTCCTATCTCATTTCATGAGTTTGCTATCATGGTATTGATTGTTGGTCAAATAGTTTCATTAACTTTAAATCATGTGCTATGTCATTCTTGATTGCTGATATATATGTGGTCAAATGAAATAGCATGCTATTTGGTAGGTGTTGATAGTATTGTAAATCTAAATTCCTTTGTGAATTAGATATGCAAGTACATTGTTGGATTCTCAAATCATGTCAATTTTCGGGTTAAGAAAATAGTTCTTATATCTAGCACCATAATATGATAAAGATAGCGTGACACATATGGTCACTAGACTTTCAGGATTATCGCAATCTCACCACTATCTTGCGCAGCACATGGGGTATAGGACCCAGGGTTGTTAGCAACTATACACCACTTATGATGGGCACTTGTTGGTATATATATATGAGATGGGCATTTATGAGGATGTTAAGGCATTTTTGATGTTTTTTAAGCCCTAAATAGTGGAATAAGGTTGATGTGATGTAATTCACGATCGACCGGCCCTAGATCATTACTACTTCGCTAAGTGTCAGTGTTATTTTGTTTAACTAGGGTATCTTACAACATGATTTCTTTTCAACATATTTACTATTTTTATGCTTTCAGATACTTGTTGTATATTTGGAATGTGAATGAATGTCTCTTAGTGGTACTTTCTACTTTCCTGTATTCACCGTCCTTTTTATAACAGTGGGTGTAGATCCATCGAGTTGCTAACTACACAAAAAGAAGATCGATGACTACCTTTAGCTAGTGGAGTGCTGCTACATCGGATTTTATAGGTTTTTGACTTTGTTGTATGATTTTTATATATCTTTCATATACTTTTGGGGTTGTATGTATTATGGGTTGACAGATAGCACCCTGACATGATACATGATGATATAGTATCGTTGCTTTATTGTATATATATAAAAATGTGATATTTATTTCCGTGTTTTTCACATTCTTAGGTAACATGTTAAAAGCTTCCGCTGAACAAATTTTAATTTTTTTTAGAATTTTAATTAACTCCGATTTATTCATTGACATAAGATAAGAAAATGCTTATTTGAAAAATTAACTTGTAAGTAGGAAAGTTTTAGAAGAAGGTTGACTAATTCGTTGTCAAGTCCTACATGGCGAATGACTTGATTAGGTCGGGCGGTGCCCTAATTTGAGAAGGGGTCGTCACAGGACATTCTCACATTTTTCCAGCTATAGATTCTCTGCTCTATTTCTTATGAAATCTAGAGGACTCTCTATATATTTGTAAACTCTTGTTAACACTTCCCACTATCCACTAAAGTTAAGGAAAGTATTATTTCTAACTTATAGAAATTCATCAGTTTCTAACACATTTTTTCTTTTAATTGTACCATAATAGCTTTCTATATATATAGACTATAAAAATACTTAATCAATAGCTTTTGTATCCCAAGATTCTTAGAAATCTGTCATGCTCTTCTTGCACTATTGTTTTGATTTTCTACCAATTCTCACAACTAACACAAGGTATTCAATCTTGTGTATACATCTACTAGTAAAATTAATCAAAAAGGGTATAAATAAATTCTTTCTATCATAAAATTCACTTGGGTAGTAAAAATATTATTTCAATTCAAAAATCTATTATATTTTCATTTTCATTATTATTATTTTCATAACTAAAAACGAAGCAAAATGAAATTCATACTTACTTAAATTCGAAAGAAATTCAAAAAACTTCATCAACTCACTTAAATATCGGATCAAGATTTTGAACTTATCTTCTACCTTTCTTTTCTTTCTTTGCTTTCTTTTATATTAGATCAAAATTTTCAACTTACTAAAATACCCCCAAACTCATTTCAAATATTGTCCTCAAGGTTTTAAAATTAAGTTGAGTTTCCAACAAAACAAATATATCTCGTGAAGCATAAATGAATCAATATGTGTAATAATTAAAATTTAATTAAATAGAAAAATATTGAATTCAACAAATCTCAAATGAATAGAATGCAAAGGGAACATATTTCATTCATAAGCAAAAATTAATCAAGGGCAATAGATATAATCATTCATTTATTGCTTGCATACAAGAGAAAATAAACTACACACGACAATGTCTAAAAGTAAATTCATCATTATATTCATCATCTTCATCCATTCCAGCAGAAAGTTGAGAAACATAACTATCAGCTGGATTGTAAGTCCCATTTGGAAGTGGCAACAACAAAAATAGAATGTCGAACTTCTCCTTGAGTCTTGCAAATGACTATCATGCCTTCTCTTAGACATAAAATGGTAACGTTGTAAAGTCCTCTCATTTGCATCATATCATATCTTCATTCTGGTGAATTTTCGTTTAGCTACACATAATTGAGGAAAATATGGTCCAAAAAAGCCTCCCATCCTAGGATATGACAAAGATGGTGTTGAACTCGTATAAGCACTCGGTACATTCACTCTGGCCATCAATATTGCCACTCTTCTCTTATCGTCTTTTAATTTTCAGTTGTGTTCTGCTTTCTTGCTTCTTTCACATTTATCGCATTAAATAATTCTCTTTTATCGTCCAAGTGATTGTATCCTACCACCTTCTTCATTCGTTGTACACCCACATCATTTATCGTCTTCTTGACCAATACATCGAATTTAGTATTGAAACCCACCCGGGCTTTCCTACCCGATTGAGTGATCAAAATCAAGAATGGTAGTCCTTCATTCTTATAGGATTGCATTGTAAACCTTATAGAATCGTGTATAAGCTTCCTAACATCGATATAACCCTTCTTCATAACTATATGGTAAAGTAGAGTAGCTTTAGGGCTATTCACTTTAAAGTGTTGCTAAGTTTGATACAAACGTGCATCTATGATATAACTCCAACACTTCGTAATTTTTTTTAAATATGCGGTTTTAATGAGTTTTGGGTGTCCTTCACTATAAAGTGTAAATCTCTTTCCTGGAGGTATCTCTAATGCGTTTTGGATTATCTCAAAGGGAAAGGATTCTTATTGACATAAATGACATTTAGGTAATCCTCATCCGTTCTTTGTCTATTATATGGTAGACAAAAAAAATCTATTCAATCTCGCTGGTGAAATATCATTTTTCTTCCCTTTTACTTCTACTTTGTCCCATTCCTTACTAGCATGCCCATTTGCATAAGTTTTTTCATACAATTTCAGAACATCTTCTTTCTCCTCTACCTGCATAGTCTCTCAGAAAACTTTCCCATCCTTTATCTTTAATGATAATCACAATCTTATCCTCATACTCGCCCACATTCTGAATATTAAGTCATCTTTTAGGAATTACAAACCTCTTTTTATCACTAAAGTATCTCCTCTGAGCTCTAGGTCTCACAAACATATAAAGGTTATAAGGCACTAAATGTCTAGGGTTAGGATTTTCAAAATATTCTTCTTCATCAGACAATAATGGAGAACTCCACCTATGTTGTACACTATGTGAGCTACATAGCCAGTCCCAATTCTGGATAAAGGAAGAGGACTCTGATGCCCATTTTTTTGTCATACCGAAAAATGGGTAAGGGAGGTCCCAAACTCACTTTTCATACCTGAAAAGTGGGGGAGGGAGGCCCCAAACTCCTTTTCCATTCTTGGAAAATGGAGGAGGGCTGCGATAGGTTGACAGCCAGTGTAAAACTTTTTTCATTTTTCATGAAATGGATCAAACATATATAAACGTTGGGGCATTTCCACCTAGCGACGTGCTGCATTAGAGCCCGGGCGTAGTGAGAAATGAGCAAGGGTGTTGCAAAGCTCACCATCAATTGCACTTAATCGAACACAATAGAAAAGTTTGATCCATGTAGCCAACCCCAATTAAGTTGGGACTGAGGCTATGTCGTTGATGTTGTTGTATCAGACTATAATGGAGATAGTTCTTTAAGCTCAACTCTTCTAGGTCTAGGTTCTGTAATACTAACCTCGATAGGTATAATATTCATTAGGTGGTTTGCATATTTCTGCATTTGGTTTTGCTTACACTAACCCCTGCCCTTTATCTTGCATATTATTCCCACTTTTTTCTCTACCTCCTCCCACCATAGAATAGATCAACTAAGATGAAATAGGTAAATTGAAATCCTGTAGCTGAATATTTAAAATTATCACAGAAAGGAAAACAAGTTTGTGAAAAAGTTTTATCATGGAGTCTTGAAAAGGTTGCAAATAGGACTTTTAAAATAGTTTATCAACATATTCATATTATGTATATATTGAGAAAACTCTTGCAAATCCCTAAACCCATTTGAAAACCCATATTCAAATAAAGTTTTTTTTTTATACAAACTCATTTTCAAAAGCAAATTGCAATAGAAACTCAAAAACCAAATTCGTCGAAAATATCATAAGAAATTGATTTTGTTAAAAACATCGAAATCAAAAGGATTCTAGAGTACCGACTTATTACCTTCTTAAGAGTGAAACTCTCAATTAATATGCTCTATTAGCTCCTTAGACTCCCTCCCCGAGCTTTGATTTGAAAAACATCCATCTAAGCCTTAACTATGTTGTATGAACTTGAATTTAAAACTTCTAGGGTTGAATATCCTAAAAAAGGTCGGTTACACTTAAATAAGCTATAATTCATGCTTTGAAGGGTTGAATTTAATAAAAAATGTGATTAAAAAATTGATTGGGTGCAAAGGTTTTAGGTGTGAAAGGGTTTATTTTTCGACGATTTGGAATTTTATTTTCAAAAACACGAAACGTGCTTACTGAATCAAGGTTTAAGTGAATTCGCTGACGAATCACTAGGTAAATCACTAAAAATGGGTCTCGATGGTTAAATGACTAGCTCAGTGAATTTTAGTATAAATACTGAATCGCTGGCCAATCATTGATTCATTTTTACACTATAAATTCTGCAAATTGCTGCCGATTTTCCCAGCGATTCCTAATGTTATGTGGTATCGCTAGCCTAGTCCTGTTGTTTTTACAATATATCAAATATTTTATTAATTTGTCACACATATCTATCATATGTTAAGTAAAACTGGCTAGTTTTCAATAAGAAATAGCCTAAAATTAAATATGATTTGTAATTAGGAAACATTATACTACTAAATAACTTCTTTATTACTTAAAATAATTAAAGATAAATATAGTTCAACTGAAAAAACAACTCGATCATCCACTTTCCAATTGGAAATATCCCAAAAGAAAGTTAAAAAGGAAGAGAAAAAATATTTTAACTATCATAAATCTTTTAATACAGAAAGACATTGGCTCGATCAACCCCCCTATACGAAATTATTCTTGAATTACATTCCTAAAATATGTCCATTATAATAGTCAAAATTTGAAAGAACATAAAAACAACTAACTAATTCTAATACTAATTATGAAAGTAAAGATAAAGTATGTACGGCCTCCTATAGAGCAATTTTATTTATAGTAATTGGCTTGACTTGACAAATGAGATCATTCGTCATTCAGCTTCAACAAGTCAAATTGATCATGAGCTGGTTCTTCATCATTCTTGATATCTTCAACTTCTTTATCGTTCTCAGCATCCGCAAAATGTCCTTCAAGGTAATCATCATGATAAGAGCTCTTTCTTTCATAGCCATCGTCATAATTATCGTCATTGATGTAATCGTCCATCTTGTAACCATCCTGAAGGCACACAATCATTTCCCATCCCAAGCATGAGTATATGTTGTTCTACATCGAGAATATCTCTAGCCTTATTGAGAAAAGTTTGTCTCATCAATATCACGTCATCCTTTTCAATGTGGTACCACTAAGAAGTTGGTATGATACTTGAGCCAGCCCACTTACACTGGAACATTAGTTGACATTCCTAGTGAAAAGATCTTATCACTATTTGCTTTATTGACAACAAAAGGTGGTATCAAACCAATCCTCAACTTGGCCTTTCTACACTATTATTTCACTAAGATATTCATATCAGCCCCAGTATCAAGTAAACCATCAGGGAAAATGATGTCATTGATCATCATATGGAAGAAACGTTTTCATGGATCATCTTTGTAAATTTTAGTCAGATGTTCTAGAGTGTTATAATTTCATTTGTTAACGATTTCACTTCAGGTTGCTTCTCTGCTTGCTATTGCACTTCAGGTTGCAACATCTTTGATTTCTTCTTCTTATTGTGTGACTTTTCATACATCCAGAGTGTTATAATTTCATTTGTTAACGATTTCACTCACATTAATGCAAACATTGAACTTCATTTCATTACTTCGAAGTCTTTTTTCTCAGTTTCGAGATTGATGATCTCCATATTCAACAAAATTTTTATTATAAAGTTTTAACATACGACCGTTTACTTTAAATATTTGCCCTGTTTCTAAGCTTTCTATTTCTATTGTGCCATAAGGTAATAAATTCACAACCATATTAGATCATATTTATCCCGGAGTTTTCCAAGAAATAATTTAAGTCTTAATCAAAAGAGTAGAACTTTTTATTTCCTACTTGAAAATTTTTATGAACTAATTTTTTTTATCATGTAATGCTTTGGTTTTATCTTTATAAATTGACGCATTTTCGTAAGCATCATTCCTCATTTCTTCGAATTGTTGAAGACTCAACTTACGTTGGTTTCCTGCTTCATTGTAATTCATGTTACATGTTTTTATTGCCGAATAGGCTTTATGTTCTAGTTTTACTGGTAAATGACATGTTTTTTCAAATACTAACCTATAAGGTGTCATACCTATGGGTGTCTTAAATGTTGTTCTATATTCCCATAATGCCTCTTCTACTCTAAGACTCAAATCTTTATGTGTTGGACTAACTATTTTTTCTAGCATTGACTTAATTTCTCTATTTGAAATTCCAGCTTGTCCGCTAGTTTGTGAGTGACATGTAGTAGATGTTCTATGTGTGACGTTGTACTTAGCAAGTAGATTAGCAACTAATCAATTACAAAAATGTGACGTTGTCCACTAAAAGTGCTATAGGTGCTCCAAAAACTATAAAAAAAATTTTGATTTAAGGAAATCAACCACTATTTCTGAATCATTAGTTTTAGTAGCTTTTGCTTTTACGCACTTAAACACATAAGCTACAACAAGTAAAATATAAACATAACCATTCGATGGTTATTAGGGCACGTTTCACTAAGCCCTGACTTATCCCTAATTCCATTATTTAGGCACTCGAACCTTGCCATCATCTTTTAACTTTGAATACTTTTATCAATCCTTAATAACACTCCAAATCATAACTTAGATACTTGACATTAATTCTTAAGTTATTTTATTTGAGCAAATTATAAATTCATATCCACGGTTTGTACGAATTTCGGTAGCACCTCCTCAAAAAATGACTTGCCAAAAAAATCACCTAATAGACAGCATAATAAGATGAGGCCTAGAAGGACTCACAACTCCCTGCAGTTCACAATAAATATCAAATTGAAAAATTGTAAACACATATAGAATCTCCTATATCTTAGTTACAACTTTACAAATCCAAATAAACTAAACCAGAATATAAACCTCGTAACTTAGTTAAAACTAATTTATGATACTCTCATAACCTATTCGAGAGTATTTCGTGTCCTACACTCACCCCAAAGCCCAAAACAAAAAATATATAAAATGATCACAACAAGAAAATCGAACTTTAAGAATTTAAAATATTCACCAAGGTTCTCGAGTCTTGCCCATTCTTTCTTATCTTCACAGAGAATCTAACATCATAAAAAACAACTCGAATATGTTAGGTAAGTAAACTTCTACACTTCTCTATACTCTTGCAAATGTTAGTCTGAATACAAGGAGACATGTAATTGCATATCCAAATAACAACAAATTTATATAACAACATGGATCCCTCATTTCTTGTTCTAAGCTAACAACAAGCGGGCCCACTCACGATGAACCTAAAACAGTCTTATAAGTTTAATGTATGCTACCACAGAGTCGACATTACCCGCCTTTGATGCCTTTAGTGCATCTAGTTTGGAGTGGAGCATCTCACCCTCTTACGATCGAAACTGGGGCGACTTTATCCAGATGTCATGTATGCATGACCAAGAACGATGCAAAATGCAATACAAACTAAGCACAAATATAGGTAGAAAGATACATTTCATAAATAGTAAAGACCACTGTAGCGTTTACTTACAGTCCAACCAACTCATAGTTGATTATGAAGCCTCACATAATGTTCCTTGACCTTCACATTTCTCCATAAGTCCTATTCAAATCATAAAATTCACATTTTAGAGTTACAACTCAATTTAATACTTCAAAATTAATTTCAAGTTACAAAGAGATTAAAAACCCATTTTTAATGTCATAACAGAGCTCAAATCTCTTAACTACTCTAACTCGTCATTATATAGCTAATTTTCATATTTTTTAAACTATCAATTAGAGTCCCGATTTGAATTAGTTTGATCACCAAATCATATAATTGATCAATTTGACCATTTCTAACTTAATATTGTACTCAATTAACAATTCATAAGCCTTGCCAACCTCTATATAAAAACTTAGAATTTAAACCAATAACTGAAACAATGAAGAGAAAACTGATGGAACAAACTTGCGTCACATTAATATTTGCCTTTTTAAATTCATTCAAATTTTCTTCCCCATTTTCTTCTCAGAATGTTAAGTCATCGGCCAAGCCTAGCATTCGGTGTATTGTTTTAAGGAGTCCCAAGTAAATCTAAACTACACCAGGGATCGGCCTAAATAGTAGTTGGACCATTCCTAGGTTTGGCAAGGCTATGCCTTGCATTGCAAGGCTTGCCCTACCCTCCTAATACAACAATAACAACAATAACCCTTTTACCCAATCCATACATGCAACATAGCCTCACCACAAAGATATAACCATAACAGTCATATGAACATCAACCTAACAACACTATTTACCTTCCCTACCTCATCGTCATTGATATTGACATCCCATAACTACTTCCCCCCAAATCATGACCAACATACGAATCTCAAAATCACTTTATCAAATACAAATCACATGGCCAATAATTAATTGAATCAAAAGTCATTCTAAAATTTGAAAACTTACCTTAAACCAAATATTTGATTCGTCCTTGCTCATTCTCATCGCTACTGTTTTGTCTGAGAAGAGGAACGCTAAAACAAGGCATCACAGCAGAGAGAAAGAGAATGAGAGAGAAAGAGAGAGAGAGAGAAAGAGAGCTTGATGATAAAGAGAGCTATAAAAGTGGTGAGGAGCCAAGATATATGAGAAGTTGATCAAGAAGGAGAGAAGCACATAGAGAAATCAAGAGAGGTAAGGCAGAGAAAAAGAAAAGGGGAAAAGTTCAATGAAAAGGGTGGGTTTAAATCAAAACCCTGACTTGTTTGTTATTTGATTGAGTTTAAAGTGATCGAATGACCTAAATACCCTTCAATAATTATCCTTTTCATTACATATCAACTACCTTTCATGGACATTTACCATTTTTCTTTTATTCTTTATGTTTTTCTCATTTATTGTAAGCCCAAATCAAACCTCAGACAATACCCTAAATTTCGCTAAAAACTGGCAAAAATACCATGGCTCTCTGAAATTCGCGGACACCGCGTCTGCACTTTAGCTTAACTCAATTTCACGAAGAATATAGTATATTAAGTCTACTAGGCACACGACATACAAACATAATTTTATATATATGATCTCCGATCTGAAATGCATGGATCACACTTTGGATAGTTAAATTTGAATTAAAATTTGCAAATACTTAATTAGTCATCTAATCGAGTTTATGAAATTCTCGAATTTCACAATTCTTCCTAACTAATTAAAAGTTTTGTCCTTAAAATTTGAACTTATAGGTTACTAAACCAAAAGAGATATGAGAAAATGATTCTTCATATATAAATTTCTTAATCTAAAACTATAAAAACCAATTTCAAGGTGAAACCGTTAAGTGGACCCAATCACTTTTGTTGTATCAACAACTTGATGGTAGAGATCATAAACACTTCAACTTTTCATTACCAAGTTTTAATTCAATGGAAAGTTATATTCGTTACTTTACCAATCTTGACAATTTTTGAATTTTTGACTAGTTAAACAATTGACTTTGTGGAATATCCAATAAAATTAATTCACTTCATATTTAATGCCTTGAATCTCATTCAAGCATCAATATTTAGCAAGATCTAGCATGTCTTGCTTTTCAATTAAACCATTTTTATTCTTTACTGATAACAATTCCAAAAAATATTGATAATTCTATCCATATCCATCAAACTCTGGTACACAACATAGTTTGTTTTTGTCATCACTAATCATCTTTTCATTAAGATTGCTAACTGATCAATTATTCGACTTTCGTCAGTGTAAATATTTATATTGTAATACAAATAATATTTGAGCACAACATTAGACACTAGAGCAGAGTTGTATGTCTATCCGATCTATCTCCATTCCATCATTTCTTAACATAAACCTAACATTACACAAGTCATCCAAGGACTATAGATCTCATAATCCATCTGTCATCCCATGATAAAAGATCTCGAATTTCAGTCCGATCAAAAAAGGAAACAAGACACATTGTGCAACTCTCACTCATTCTCTAAATGTCTACTCATAATATCATTTTTTTGTGAACTAGAAAGCAATTACCAATTCCAACTCGTCAACCAATGCACTTAACTTTTCATTCGACTAGTTAGAAAGTTAAAAAAATTCTAACTTCTTCAAATCATTTTCTACTCATGAGTTCACCAAGAACCTCATTTCATTCACCTATCCACTAATCACTTTCAGATTTGCTTGATCACTTTTATGATTTTTACTATTTCTCTAATTTTGAAGATTTCAAATCATCTCAATCATTATTGTTCACCAAACTTCTCTTATTACCTAAATAAAGAGAATTATCTTTCAGTTAAGTAAACATATGTTTCTAAACATAAATACAAACGTATTCAGGGGTTATACTCTCATGGTATAACTTTTAACTTACATCTCATACAAGTTATAAATGTGATATCTCTCTTTGCTTCGACTCAATACATTTCTAACTTTCCTAAATTACAATGGAAGAATACTCAATTCTTCCAACATATCAAATCAAATATATCGTACTCTAATCAATATTTTCAACCAATATATGGATAATAATTACTAACTGAGCTATAAGTCACACACTTTTTTTTATTTTCATTTATATCTTCACCACCATACATGTATCTTACATTAACTCCAATTTAAAATGACAAGTGCTTTAAATTTCACCAGTGACCAATCAAGTGGTGTAACATTACACTTGAACCAATCTACAACACATTCACTAATATTAGTTGTACATTACTTTAGTTCAAAACTTTCAACATTTGGAGGTTGATTTCTTGTAAGATCCTTGTAAAGATATCTTAAGTTTCATCAACTTATAGTTTGAAATCCTAATTTGATTGGGATTTGTTGACTTAAAATCTCCCTTTTTCATATATCTCCCTTTTTCGTATTAATGTGAGAATGTTTTGACCATTTAGTCGCCAATACTTAAGCTTCCAATTGTCTCCAATGAAACCTCATATAAATTTTTATTTCGACTATCACCAATTCATTCGGTTATTCAAAGATTAATGTTGCAATTACTAGGCTTCAACGTTATGAATGAATCGTGATTTTGAAACTGAGTTACGTAAATTTTTGGTCATGCACAACTACTCTAGTGCCCGGCCTTGACTACATGAGTCCGTTCATGTCATTTCCATCAGTCACAAGTCATCTTTACATTTCATTTTATTTTATACGCAGAGTATATACCGTTTTATTTTTTTCAATCTTATCTATTCTTAAATTGATCTCAATCTTAGTCCCTTTATAAACTTACCACGACTTTCACTCAATAACCAAACCACTTATAGCTTTTTAATCTAGGCTTAGAAAGGCAATTTATATATTTTCTCGTTTCAAAAACATAGCTAAGGATAATACGACTTCTTATGATCATTCAATCAATTGAAGTCTTCCTTGGCTAACCTTTATTCGAAACAAATAAATTTTGTGACTCAAATAGTTAAACTCTTTGTTATTGTCTTAATTTGTTTCCATTAGTCTCATATTTTTCGATTTTTTTTTCTCAAAATTTTTTTTGGTACTTTCAAGGGACTGTGCAAGATAGAAGAATTTGAATTTGGAATACCTCGATTAACATAACAGCTAATCAAATTTTTAAAGGAAATTGTTTCAATGCTTTAATTCATATAAATGAGAATTCTCGTAATATAGGATTTCAAATTAATTTTTTATAAGTATAATTTACTGATATTCAATCTGTACGTCTATCTCTTCATTTTTTTTGGTCGTAGTGATAAACATCAAAATTTCTTATTTGGTTAGAAGTGACTATTGGATACATTGAATTTCAAAACATAACTACTTGTGTTTTATTTAATAGCCAATCCTAGCAATTTTCATATTGTTTTATCCGATCTCAACTTCTAACTTACTGATCTCATTACTACACTTTTTATTTTCAAGTTAGAAGTTTTGTTGATCTTTGTTTCGTAACAACACCTAATTCAATGTTAACAAAAATCATTCATAACTCGTGTATTTCCCTTTATTTTATTATTTCATTATTCAACTCATATATTCAGTTTATATTTTGTTTTGGAAAGGAGACAATACTTTGCTTCAAAGCCTTTTACTTTCGTAGAAACTGACTCAGACAACTTAACTAGACTTTTCACAATCCCATTGTAATTTCCAAGTCAAGATTCAATTTGCATAATCAATTTCTAATTTCAAAACCAAGCGTCTCTTTTTATTGTCACTGAGACTATTTTTGAAGAAACTCTAAATTGGTTATGAATTCAACCAATACTTTGTAAACTAAGTTTCCCAAGTTACTAATTTCACTGGTACAAACCTCATTCTAAAACTCAAAATATTCATATTTTATGCTTCCCGTAAGTGTCACTTTCATTTTACGTTCTCCAAAAAATTCTCAATCATTTTAGACTTAAATTAAGTCTGTTTTGTACATTTCACAATTGTAATAGTTTGATACTTTTGATTTCTAAGAAATCCAGGTTCACTACGTACGTACGTGAATTATTTGGACTTTCCTTTCCAACCAATTTCCTATTGGTTTCATAACTAATACTTTTATTAGTTATATTAGTATCGAACTACTTACATTTTTGTGAATTCATACTTCACAAGTCCATTTCACATCCAATTATGCTTAGTTTCGTTTCATAAGTCCATTCTTTCTTAAATTATCCGTTTCTAGCCTTATTCACCGTATCTTACGAGTTAAGTATTGAACATACAAGGATAATAAATATTTTATTACATATCTAGCGATAATATAATATTATACAACAAACATATCATAATAATTCAAATACCCCAACTCACAGTCAGTTCCCAACTAATCGTGACCATATTACTGAACCTTGTTCCTTAAGACCATCACTTAAGTTTATGTAAGTTAGTGTAATCCAGAGCCTTAACACGAACTTCCCGATTGAATCAACCCTAAACTCAATGTCAATATCTTTTCTTACATTTTCTTGATTGAGCTTAACCATAGCTGTGATACCAAGTCTATCAAAGCCCAGACCTAATTAACTTACTTAGGCACCTAAACCATACCATCATCTTTTAACTATGAATACTTTTCAATTCAATCCTTAATAGCACTTCAAATCATAATTTAGATACTTAACTGACTTTGATTCTTAATTTATCTTATTGGAGTGAATTACGAATTCATATCCACATTTTATAAAAATTTCGATAGCAGCTCCCCTAAAAGTAGCTTGCCGAAAAAAATCACCTAATAGACAGCAGAATAGGGAGAGGCCTAGAAGGACTCAAAAATCACTGCAGTTCACAATATATATATATCAAATTGAAAGATTGTAAACACATTTAGAGTCTCATATATCTTAGTCACAACTTTATAAATTCAAATAAACTAAATCAGAATCTAAACCTTGCAACTTACTTAAAACTAATTTATGATACTCTCATATCCTATTCGAGAGTATTTCACGTCCTACACTC
The DNA here is from genome assembly GCA_039657365.1 of Stephania yunnanensis. Classification (NCBI taxonomy): domain Eukaryota; kingdom Viridiplantae; phylum Streptophyta; class Magnoliopsida; order Ranunculales; family Menispermaceae; genus Stephania; species Stephania yunnanensis. The sequence continues at coordinate 32,165,519 of CM077583.1, read as the reverse complement.
ACCCTAAAGCCCAAAACAATATATATATATATATAAAACGATTACAACAAGAAAATTAAACTCTTAAGAATTTAAAACATTCAACAAGGTTCTCAAGTATTGCCCATTCTTTCTTATCTTCACCAAGAATCTAACATCATCAAAAACAAATCGAAGATGTCGGGTACGTAAACTCCTACACTACTCTGTAGTCCTGCAAATGTTAGTCTGAATAAATGGAGACATGTAATTGCCTTCCAAATAACACAAATTTATATAACAATGTGGATCTCTCATTTCCTGTTCTAAGCTCATAACAAGCGAGCTCATTCACGATGAACCTAAAATAGTCCTATGAGTTTAATGCATGCTACCCCGTAGTCAACATTACTCGCCGTAGATGCCAGTAGTATATCTAGTCTAGAGTAGAGCATCTCACATTCTTACGACCGAAGCAGGGGCAACTCTATCCAGATGTCATGTATGCTGACCAAGAATGATGGGAAATGCAATGCTACCTAAACACAAATGCAGGTATAAAGATACATTCCATAAATAGTAAAAAGCAATGTAGGTTTTACTTACAGTCCAACCGACTCATAGTTGATTGTGAAGCCTCACATAATGTTCCTCGACTTTCACATTTCTCCATAAGTCCTATTTAAATCATAAAATTCAAATTTTAGAGTTACAACTCTATTTAATACTTTAAAATCACTTTCAAGTAACAAGGAGATTAAAACCTCCTTTTTAAAGTAATAACGGAGTTCAAATTTCTTAATTACTATAAATCCTCATTTTAGAGCTCATTTTCATATTTTTTAACTCCCAATTAGAGTCCCAATTTGAATCAGATGGGTCACCAAATCATGTCATTGATGAATTTGACCATTTCTAATTAAATTGCACTCAATTAACAATTTATAAGTTTTGCCAATCTCTATATAAAAACCTAGAATTTAAACGAATAACTGAAACAACGGAGAGAAAGCTTACTAAAAACACTTACATCATATTAATAATTGTTTTCTTAAATTCATTCAAATTTTCTTCCCCATTTTATTCCCCGAATGCTATGGCATTAGTCGAGCCAAAGCCCGACCCAACCTAACATTCGGTGTATTGTCTTAGGGAGTCCCAGGTAAATCTAAAATATATCAAGGATCAGCTTGAATAGTGGCTGAACCATTCCTTGGTTTGGCAAGGCCATGCCTTGCATTGCAAGGCATGTCATGCCCTCCCTAATACAACAATAACAATAATAGCCCTCTTACCTTATCCATACATACAACACAACCTCACCACAACAATCATAACCATAATAGTCACAAAAACAACAACCCAACAACGCTATTTCCATCCCCTTTCTCAATGTCATTGTCATTAACAATCCTTAACTTCTTTCCCCTCAAATCATGACTAGCATACTAATACCAAAATCACTTTATCAAATACAATTTACATAGCCAATAATTAATTGAATCAAAATTCAGTTTTGAATTCACAAACTTACCTTAAACTAATTATTTGACTCGCCCCTGCTCATTCTCATCGCTACTATTTTGTCTGAGACACAGTCAAGAGATAGAGAGAGAAAGAGTGCTTAACGATAGGGAGAGCTATAAAAATGGTGAGGAGTTGAGAAAGATGAGGAGTTGATCGTGAGGGAGAGAAGCACAGTGAAAGAAATAGAGAGAGGTGAGGTGAGCCGAAGAAAAAGTGACAAGTTGAATTAGAAGGGTGGGTTTAGATTAAAACCCTTACTTATTTGTTATTTGATTGAGTTTAGGGTGATCAAATGACCTAAATACCCTTCAATACATATCCCTTTCTTTATAAATCAACTGCCTTTCAAGGTCATTTACCAATTTTTTTTCATGTTTATCTCATTTATTTTAAGCCTAATAAGCCCCGAAGATTACCCCAAATTTTTCCAAAAAATGGCAAAATTACTAGCGCTCACTGAAATTCGCAGACACTGTATCTACACCTAAGCTTAACCCAATTTCATGATGAATATTGTATATTATGTCAACTAGGCACACAACTTACAAACATAATATTTATGTATATGATCGCCAGTCTAGAATGTGTAGGTCCAACTTCAGATAGTAAATTTTGACTAAAATCCAAAAATACTTAATTAGTTATCTCATCAAGTTTATGAAATTATCGAATTTCATAATGCTGGAAAAAATCCCATGAAATCAATATCCCATACGTCAAACAATTCATAAAAATGAATAGGAAGTAAAGACATTTGATTTCTACATCCTAAGTTTCCAGTTCGTTGGCAATTTGAACAAGATTTTGTGTAATTAAAATAATCATGAAATCAGGTAGGCCAAAAGAATCTGAAATCTAAAATTTTATGAGCAATTTTATGTAGACCAAGATTTCCTCCACAAGAATAAGTATGGCAATGAGATATAATTGATTGTACTTCTGAATGTAGTATGCACCTCCTAATTATTTGCTCGGTGGAAAACTTTCATAAATAAGGATCATACCATAAATAATGTTTGAATTTTTTTTTTAATTTTAGTCTTTTGAGATCTCGTGAAGTAAGGTGATGATAACTTATTGGTGGTAAAATAACTAACTATATCTTATACTTTACAAATATTCATTAGGAAATTCATCCCTTAATGGTATAGGTGGTTCTTCATTTTCTAACATACTTCGATGATTAGCTACTAGATTTTTGGCTCTTTTCTTATCTTTTAAAGTAAGGTCGAATTCCAGCAAAAGTAATATCCATCTTATTAGTCTTGGTTTAACATCTTGTTTTGTCATTAAGTATCGAAATGTTGCATAATCTGAATAAACTGTCACTTTTGTTCATAATAAAAATGGTCTAGATTTTTCTAAGGCAAACACTACCGCTAAAAGTTTCTTTTCAGTAGTGGTATAGTTCTGTTAGGCTGGATCTAGTGTCCTAGAAGCATAATATATAACGTAAGAATCATTTCCTACTTTTTGACCTAAAATAGCTCCAACTGTATAATTACTTGCATCACATATTATTTCAAACGGTAATGACCAATCTGGTGATTTAATCACAGGTGTGGTCATTAAAGAATCCATTAATTTACTAAACGCTATTGCGCAATCATTGGTAAATTCAAAAGGGACGTCTTTTTGTAAAAGCTTACATAAAGGTTACGTTATTTTAGAAAAATCATTCACAAATCTTCTATAAAATACTGCATGGCCAAGAAATGAATGTATTTCTCTCACCAAAGAAGGTTAAGGTAACATTTTGATTGCTTAGATTTTTGCTAGATCTACCTCTATTCCTTTATGTGACACTATATGTCCTAATATAAGCCCTTGATCTACCATGAAATGGCATTTTTATAATTTAACACTAAATTCTTTTCTATACATCTCTTAAGCACTTTAGTAAATTAACTATACATTCCTCACAAGAATTACCGTAAACAATAAAATCATCCATGAAGACTTCAATAAAAAATTTCACATAATCAGAGAAAATATTAAACATACACCTTTAAAAAGTTGCAGGCGCATTACATAAACCAAAAGGCATACATCTATAAGCAAATGTACTAAAGCGGCAAGTAAAAGTTATTTTTTCCTGATCTTCTGGGGCTACATGTATTTGATGAAATCCTGAATGATAATCTAGATAGTAATGGATTTTTTTAGCTAGTCTTTCTAACATCGATCTATAAACGAGAGTGGATAATGGTCCTTCTTAGTTGAGGTATTCAATTTTCTATAATCTATACATACCCTTCAACCATTTTGCATTCTAGTTGGTACTGACTCTCCATGCTCATTTGTAATTATTGTAATAATTGTCTTTTTAATAATTACTTAGACTGCACTTACCCAAATGCTATTAGCTATTGGAAATATCATTCTACGTTTAATAATTTTAATATTTCAGCTTTTACTGCGTCCATCATAGGTTGATTTAATCTACATTGAGGTTGTCTAGAAACATTAGTGTCAGTTTCTAGATTTATCTTATGCATACACATAGCTTGACTCATTCATTTAATATTAGCCGTGGTTTATCCTATTGCTCATTTAAATTCTTTCAATACATTTATTAATCTATTTTCTTATAAAATTTTTAGTTTATTAGAAATTATTTATTATAATCCCCTAAATAAACATATTTCAAATAATCTCGTTGAGTTTTCAGATCTAATTCTTGGGCTTTAACTATATAAGGTAAAAGTCTTGAATGAAATCCATATAAGTCTAGGTAATAAGTAAGTTCTGATAGCTCATTGGATGATTCTAAAGTACTTAGTATCTCTTTTGTTATCTCATCTCTATCATCATCTTCCTCTAAATCTTCTATTACCAATTCCAATTTATCTATTTAATCTTTTCTAAAAAACTTGTCTATTAATTGATCAATTGGCATGACCCAAATTTTTAATTCTGTTTTTATCTCTTAATCAATATCAAATGACCCATGACGTAAGACCCGCATCAAGATATGTGTCGTGACTGAGGCGAGACGGTTGAGGTATATGTTATATTTGTAATGATGTATGTCTAGTGTTTTATATATGTGTTGACTACTAAGTCATTCCTACCTATTAATATGTGTCGATATGTATATGGGAATGCGCCTCGAGCAGAGTGTTAGTATAGGATCGAGGTAGAGAGTGATATGGCAAGTTGGCATAATAGCTTTTATAGTGATTTAAATGGGCTATGGTTGATAATATATTAAAGTATGCCTTAGTAAGTTAAAACAATCGCCACTTGATTTTTATCGAGGCATGTATTGACTCATCTAAACACCAATGGAGTTACATATTGGTTTCACATAGCATAAGTTAGTGGTACATGTATTAATAGGTGTATCACTAGATGAGCATCGAGACATGTGTGCATAATGAGATCAATGGTTATTAATCAACCATATCCACTTACTATATAAAGCTAGTAATCAACTCATATAACCAAATCAACTTCACTTCATTTGCTTAATTGAGAAGGAAACTTGCTGAAGAGAAGGAGAAGGGTTGGAGGAAGAAGAAGACTAGCAATTAAAGTGGGTTTGGTGAAGGAGAGATCAAGTTAAGGTAGGTGTTCATCAAACTAGGTCCAGAACTCCCCATTTAATTGAAACCAGTTCTAGTTTTTAGTTAAATTCAGATGGTAAATGATTAAGATTTTGCAATTGGTTTATTTATTTGGATTTCCTCATTTCAAGATGATAATCTAGCTATATTAAAGTTCTTAATTTTTTTTTTCTGAAATCTTAAATATATGAATTTTTGAAGTTGTAATTCCAAAACTGAATTTCTACATGTTGTATTAAGGATTAGTCTATGTAATTTCGTCATAACTTGCTCATTTTATATCCAAAACGACTCAAACTTGTGGAATTTGAAAACTTACTAAAAGGGGAACAATTTTGCTTAAAGATGTTGTAATTCAAATATTTTCATGTCCAAAAGAGCTCTATAAGTAGGCGCTAAAATGTAGTAGAAGATTTTTGAAACTAAAATTATTAAGGCATAACTCCCAACATACTTATTTAAATGGGCTGATTTTTAGTATGTTGTTGTTGGGTATGGTTGTTGCCTTGTGACCAAAAATCACATTCTCATGGAACTATAGATTAGGAGAAATAGACTTTATAAGTCTGCTAGTCAGATTAGGTTTCAATTAGAGCTATGTTTAGTAGAAATATGATATTTCTTTTGTTTTAAATCAGAATTTTGAAAACTAAACCTTTTTGGAAAGCTAAGATAGAGATCAACAATCTTTGTACTAGTGAAAATTTTGATATTTAGACAATTACATGCATAAAATTGTGCAATATATGGCTAAAGTTCCAACATTATTTAAAGGGCTATTTTAGGTTAAAGTTTCATTGGACCATACTTAAACCTAACTTACTTTAATTAATTTGATATCAAGAAACTAGGGAAGTGTTTTGGGGATTCAAGTACGAGTTTGAAGGTGTTGGGAGGCCGAAGTAGCTTAGGAGATGGCGTGGATTGTAAGTAAACTGATTGAAATATTTATGAACATTTCATTCTTATTTATATGTTCATTTCCTATCATTTGGACTAATTTGCCTTTGTACTTCATATGCCATGACTTGTCGTTATTTCTCATTATAAGAGGTTGTTTTCATGGCATAATATGTTGATTAAATGATGTTATTAACTCCAAATCATGTGCTATGTTATTTTAATTGTTAATACACGAGGTTAGTGAAGTAGCATGTTATTAGGTAGTTATTACATAGTGTTGAGAATCTATATCATTTGTGCGTTAGTATGCGATGGTTTTGTTACATTCCATTATTGTGTTCTTCTTGAATATGAAAGTAGTTCTTGTTTGTAGGACCACTTTATGATAGAAATCCGATGGACGTACGGGGTCATTAAACTTTCTAGGGTGATCGAGATTTCTCCACTATTTTGTGTAGCACACGAGGTATGGGACTTGGGGTTATTGGAAAGCAGAACTTAGGTGACTTTACGAGTTATAAACTTAGGGTTGTCATCAAGTTTACATCCCAAATGACTGGCATTTGTGATAATTATAAAGGCGTGCAGTACAATTACAAACTATACACAGATGTAGAGCATTGTTCCATCCATCTATTATGGAATAAGCATTGGGATAGGACTCTCGACCGACTGGCTCTATATCAGTACTACTTAACGTAACATCAGTTTCATTTTATTTAACTAAAGTATCTCTTTGCATTATTTCCTTTTAGCATAGTTGCTATTATTATGCATTTTGATACTTGTTGCATATTTGGGAATGTGAACAAATGTTTCTCATTGTTACTTTCTACTTTCCTATATTCATCGTCTTTTTTATGACGGTGGGTGCTGATCCATCGAGTAGCAGTCCATGCAAAGAGAAAATCGACGACTACCACTAAGCCAATGGAGTGCTACTACACTAGATTTTGTAGGTTTTAATTTTTGATGTATTACTTATGTATGCCTATCATATATTTTTGGGGTTGTATATTATGGGTTGATTGATTAGTACCTTGACCAAACACATGTTGTTATATATCGCCATTTTCTTATATATATGCATGTGATCTTTATTCCATGGTTTGTTTCCATGATTGTTAGGTATCACATCAATGCATTCGTTAATGTGAAAGACTTCTACTAAATAAACTTGTAAGTAAGCAAAATTTTAATTTACTCTTATTTATTATATTGCATAAGACATTAAAACACATATTGAACTTATAATTTGTAAGTAAGTAAATGGTCTTACAAAGGCTGACTAGTTTCATGTTAAGTTGTACAAGGTGAGGTTATGGCTTAATCATGAGATTAGATCGAGCGGTGCCCTAATTTGAAAAGGGGTCGTCACAGTTGGTATCAGACCCTAAGTTCTAGAATATTATGGATAGTTTATGGATTTGTCTAAAGTTGAGATACTATAGTCACATGTGGTATCATATTTTAAATTTATAAAGCTTAGAAGAGCCTAAGTTTATAGAGCTTAAGATTATGGAAAATATTCATTCCACAAGTGATACCAAAGCTACAAAGTGTAGGAAAATGCTTAACTTTTCTAATGAATAACAAATAAAAATTTAAATAAGAAAACTTAAATCTTAGTTATGGAAAAGTAGATGATCCTTGCCTGGAAACCATTAGTTGGGAAGTGAGTGAAAGCGAGATGGGGATGTTTTATTTGTACATGTTAGTTTTCTATATGTATATATTCGTTATTTACGTAGTACAGCATCCACATTTTTTATCAACTTGCAGACACCGATGACGGATTCACGCGACAATGGGGTTAAAGGTACGAGTGGAAACCAACCTTCTATACAATCAGCTGATGATTCTCAGAGGCTATCTGATCGAGTAGTTATTAAAGGGATAGTCGTTAGTAGAGGTCATCAATATGATGACTGCACATTTCACTCCATCAACACAGACACGAGCCCCTACTACTATGACTATTTCCACATTACTTACAGCGGTACCAATAGTACAAACTGTACCAGTGATAATAGCTCCATCCATAGAGATGACTTTTACACCGTCTTTTACACCTCCATCTTCTACCTCATCGATAAATGTTCAGTTGGTGAAGGATTTCATCAGAGTGAAGCCAATTTATTTTGATGGTTGGCGAGATTTTAAGAATATTGAGAAGTTGGTTTTGTCCCACGAGAAGTGACATATAATCTTGAGGATTTAGGATAGACTCTAAGCTGAGATTTCATTATACACTCTACAAAGATATGTCGATGTTTAGTACCGTTCGATGATAGCTTCTGAAGGAAGTTTTTAGTCTTGGGATGCCTTCGAGAGGATGTATTACCAATAATACTTCCCACCTATAGTGATGAAGAGGTTGAGGAAGGAATTCATGAAACTAAGATAGGGAACTGATGAGTCGATGATGAGTTACATAGACATATATGGTTATCTGAGGCAATTCATTGGAGATTTAGTGATAGAGGATTCAGATAATGTGTACCACTTTAGGGATGGACTGAGGCCATATATTGGATTTTATGTAGTCAATTCAGGTGTCAGGACTTTAGGAGAGATTTATAAGCATGCACTCTCTCACGAGACCTATTATTTGGGCAGAGTTGTCGATGGGATACCGCTAGTACCAGCATTGACACCTGACTAGGTTTCAAAATATGAAAGGAGGAGATAAAGGGGCAAAGTACCGATAAGATAGGATAGAGGTTCCTACGAATTAGGGAAATTTACAATAGCTGCACCCCTTGTATCATCTCCTGCATCATTATAGATTATTAATGGAGATCCCTTCTGCCACCACCAGTCAGACCTACAATGCTAGCTCTTACTACTACTACTTTGCTAGCTCTACTAGCACCACGTTAGCAACAATTGGGCGGTAAAGGCCAAGTTACAAGTAGAGGATGACATAGTTTCTGACAAGGTCAAAGACAAGCATAGGCCCAAGATCAGGTTTTGGGATGGTGTAGACCAATCACTTGTTTTAGGTGTGGTCGGGTTGAGTAAGTAATTTGAGAGTGTCCATAGCCAGTAGTCATGATTCCACCACATAGTCGAGATGACATACATATGATTGCACGGCCTAATGCAAATGCCATACGAGACTCATTGAGGGTCCGATTTCCATTTATGTAGATAGTCATATGTTTTATTTGAATCAGGTTCCACAATATCTTTCATTTCTGGTCAAATGATAGGCATCTTAGGGTTGACTCCGGTTAAAGTTAGCGTACATTTGATTTTGATTACTACAATAGAGGATAGGGTGTACCCTAATTGTCTTACAGAGGGATGTCTAGTAGAGATAGGCAGGGTAAAGTTACATTCGAACTTTAGAGTGCTCAAGTTCTTAGATTTTGACGTATTGGTAGGGATGGATTGGCGAGAATCTTATCACACTTATATCGATTATTTCAGTAAGATAGTGATATTTGAGATCCCAAAGCGTCCGATGTTCACATATAATGGTAATATTCTGAGAGCTGATAGTACTAGAGTTTGGCTTGCGACTAGTAGAGAAATCAAGACTTTAGTGTCATTATATACCATAGCGGAGAGTTAAGGACCTAGACTAGAAGAGATTCCATTTGTATGGGAGTTTCCTAACATATTTTCGGAGGACTTACCTAGTTTACCACCACCGAGTGAAATAAATTTCATTATTGAGTTGGTACTAGGTAGTAGACATATATTTATACAACCGTACCACATGAATCCATAAGAGTTGGAGGGGTTGAGGAGTCAACTGCAGGATTTGGGAGAGAAGGGATTCATCACAACTTTTATGTTACAATGGGGAGCACCTGTCCTATTTGTGAAGAAGGACGGTACTTTGAGACTGTGTATCTATTATAGACAGTTGAACAAGGTCATAGTCAAGAACAAGTATCCACTACTATGGATTGATGACTTATTTGATCAACTGAGAGGAGCGCAATTTTTCTTCAAAATAGACCCGAGATTAGGGTATCATCAACTTAGGATAAGGGATGAAGATAGATCCAAGACGGTGTTTAGCACGAGATATGGACTTCACTATCAGGTTACAGAAATATTATTTGGTTTGAGTAATACTCTTGCCATGTTTATGGATTTGATGCATCGGGTAATGAGACCATTTCTTAACCGCTTCATGATAATTTTCATCGATGATATATTGATATAACTCGAGACGATCCTGAGCAACACCTCGAAGAGACGTTACAGATCTTGAGGGAGCCTCAACTCTACGCTAATTTCAATAAGAGTGTGTTTTGGCTATCAGAAGTCAAGGTTTTGGGACATGTTGTTGGAGCAGTAGGCATTACTGTAAATCTAACTAAGATTCGGGCTATAATAGATTGGCCTACACCGACGTCAATTACGAAGATCAAAAGTTTTTCGAGGTGTTGAGCTAAGTGGTTAGTCACTCGTACTCCACCAAGATTTTGATGGAAACGAACAAAGTGAAAGTATACTAATAAGTTTATGAAGTGTGTTTCAGTTAGTCAAAGTTTGTAGAATATCACATCTTAAGTGTTAAAGCCATACAAGTTCAAGATTCGGTGCACACGAGGAAATGAAGAAGAAAGATCATATTACATGTTGTAACATCGATGTAAGGTACACAAGTTCATTTATGCAAGCCTAATGCATTAGTTCATGCATATCATGTTTTTCAAATCACTTTTCAAATATCAAGTAATCATTTGGAGTTTTAAATGAAACTCACCACTTAAATCGGTCTTATAAGCTGAAATTATGTGAAATCATGTTTTTATATTCACATCGTACTATAAAATCCATTATGGAAGTTTTCTGAAATGAAAAAACTTGTTTTGAAAGGTTCACCAGTGTATTTGTAGAAAAAACCCCTATATAAGTCATGAAATCGAGATTTTCCATTTTCGGGATTTGTGAAAATATCCAGACCACCTAAATAGGTTCTATGACCCTTAACAAACATGTATAACATGTATAAAAGGTTTAATAGGGTCCCGGATGCGATAATGGGTCGCTTACTCTAAGGCCAAAATATTTATTTTGAGGCCCCTAATAGTTAGTGCGTTAATAGTGATATTAGCTTGCTAATTGCAGAGTTAGCATGCTAATTTTCAGCATTAGTGTGCTAGCTCAGAGGATTAGCGCGCTAGGTCCTAATATTAGCGCGCTAATTGCCTTTTTGACAGCTTTTTTATAAAGCTAAAAAACACTCTTTAATTTGAATAGATGATCAAATTTGAGCCCTTGGATCTCTAGAAAGGTCAAAAACTGTTAAAAGGGAATGTAGAATATTGTCAAACCACCTAGAACATTCTATTGTGTATTCAAGTAAGAAAACCATATTGTGCTCATTATTTTCAAAGAAGAAACTTGTATTTTTTTACGTATCACTTGTAATCTTTTGAGGAAACTAAATCACTCTCAAAATCAACGTTATTGAGGCATTCTAGAGCTTAGAACATCAATTTCAGAAATTTTCAAATCACTCTCTCTGGGTTGTAAGAAATTTCAATTTTCCTAGCTTTTCTTGTGCTTAAATTTCATATTTTTGTGTGCTTAACTTGTAGAAATCATTCGTTTTGTTATTGAACACATTTGGCTTAGGTTTTACACTTAAACTTGATTTACTAAACCCTAGGACTGGTTTGGACAAGAGTTTACACTTAAACTTGATTTTTATTAAACTTCTCGTTCTTTGGATTTGAAACCGAATTGTTTTAATCGATTCGTTTGAGATGGTTTAATATTTGAGATTTGCATAAAATCAGTGATATACTTGCTTTTCTTATTTTTTCTCATACTAGCATGCATTATAGTGGTTAAGCTCTAGGAGGCTTGCTTGTATTTAAATTTGATGCTGCTTTACTTTGTAAAGTGAATTTGATTATTTTCATCTATTCTTTGTAAGTGGCTAACTGTAAGACTTAGTGGGATCTAATTCGAAGGGAAGACCAAGTTGAGGCTAGCTATAAACCCTTGTTGCAGCTAGGTACAAAGTTCTAATTTGTGATTAGCCATTCTAGTCTTGTACGCCTAGGTTGTAACACTTATTAGCAATATAAGTGGGGGTTTAAAAATACTTACTGGGTAGGTTAGGTAGTGGATCTAGACTATTGGATCAAACCACAATAAATCCCGTCTCTTTCCATCTCTTCTATCTCCTTCATTTTGCATTACATTCATACTTGTGTTTGAGTGAGCATATAACATCTTTATTGTTGAATTATTTAAAAAAGGCAATAACTTCTCAATACACCCGATTCACCCCCCTTTTGGGTGTGGTTTCAATTGGTATCAAAGAGGGTTATTGCTCAAAAGGTTACTAACTTATCTTTAAGTGTTTTTGTACAAGGATGCAAACTTTAGATCTGGCTCTCCTTAGGGAAGGCAACTCCTCGAGTAGGCCTTCGTATTTTAATGGAACAAACTATGCTCAATGGAAAGTAAGGATGAAGGTTTACATTAGGGTGCAAAGTAGACTTTTGTGGGACTCAATTCGGAATGGGTACACTCCACCGGATAAGCTCGTAAGAGAATACACCACCGAGGAGACCAAGATAGATCTCAAATGATTAAGCCATGAATCATTTGTTTTACGCGCTTAGTGAGAGTGAATTCGACCTAATTAGTGCTTGTCAAATGGCTAAGGAAAGTGTGGGAGAAGCTTGGGGTACACTATGAAGGTACACTTCAAGTGAAGAAGACAAAGTTGGGAATCCTTGAAGAGCACTATAAGACTTTTCGAGTTGGCTGTGATGAAGACATAGCCATCACAATCACTTGGTTTACTAAACTCTTGAATGAGATTAAGAATCTTGAAAAGAACTTTGATCAAAAAACTTTAGTGTACAAATTCCTTAGAGGCTTTCCTAAGGAATGGAATGCTAAGAAGTATGCTATCTAATCGACGCAAAACCTTGGAAAGTAAACTTTTGATGCCTTTTATGGAGAGCTAACGGTCCATGAATTCGAACTAAAGGGCCAAGCTAGATTGGAAGTAATGAGTGAGGGTACTAAGAGTTCAAGAAATGAGATTGCTTTCAAGACAAATAGCCCACTGGCTCCATCGGTTGAGATCATTGAAGAGGAGAAATCTAGTGATGATAATGATCTTGAGGAGGAAGTAGCCAAGCTCTCAAGAAAGCTCAATAAGGATATGTACAAGCGAGATAAAGTTTAAGAATGGAAGTAAGGGAGGAAAGTCAAGTGAGACCATATGCTTCGAGTGTGGAAAATCGGGCCACATCAAGGTGGAATGCAAGTCCAAGAAGGTGTTAGACAAGAAGAAAGGCAAAAAGAGCTTCATGGCAAAACGGGACGATTCATCTTCATCAAGTTGCAAATCCGAACCAAAAAATGAGAAAACAATACTTTATCTCATGGCAAAAAGTGAAGTAAACTCTAATGATTTCAATTTTGATGATGTTGATGATTTGGATGATGTTCCTAATGTTGATGAGCTTAGAAAAGAGTCAGAAAAAAAGGTCACAAAGACCAATCAACTCAAAAAGAGCTTGACCATAGCAATTAGTGAGATTGAGTCATAAAATGATACCATTAATGATCTCCAAAGTGACTTGAATGGTGTCCTAAAAGAGAGAGATGCTTTAGTTAAGGAAGTAGAGGACTTGACTAGTACGGTGCAAGAGTTCACTAATAGTAGAGAGATGTTTGACAAGATGTTGGGAGCACAACGATGTGCGCTCAACAAGAGAGGCATAGACTATAGAGTGAACTTGTTCAGTTACAAGAAATTGCTAGATGATGCCCATAGATGCTCAAAATGCAATTGGTCTCATGCGGTTGGGAAATGTGCCTTACAAAAGGCCGAAATAGGTAGACTAGGATCGGTAGTTAAGAGTGTTTATGATACTAACTTTCTCGGACCCAAAGGTGTTTGGGTACCAAAATCTAATGTTTTTTCCATTATGTAGGATGCGAGGAAGAGCACCCCATGGTACTTAGATAGTGGGTGCTTAAGACACATGACCGAAAATGCACATCAATTCATTGGATTAAAGCGGCGTGATGGTGGAAAAATAACATTTAGGGATAACAGCAAAGGAAAGGTTATAGGCCTTATAATCGTTAGTAACAATTTACTTTCCATTTCTAATATTTATCTTGTTGATGGTTTGACACATAACTTGCTTAGCATTAGTTAATTGTGTGACAAAGGATTTCATATCATGTTTGAATCATCGAAATACATTGTTAGGAATGAGAAGCATGAAACTCTATTTGTCTCATATAAAGATAAGAACATTTATGCCATTAAATTTGATGAGATGCATATGCAAAATCTTTCATGTTTGAGTGCTCAAAGTGAATGTGATGCATGGTTATGGCACCATAGACTAGGACATTTTGTTAGGAATAAGGTATGGACACTGTTACCTAGACTTAAAGACAATATTATTATAGGCACCAAATGGGTCTTTAGAAACAAAAGGAATGAAAAGGGTGAAACAAAAAAAATGAAAAGAATAAAAATGGTGAGATTGTAAGGAACAAGGCCAGGTTGGTTGCACAAGGCTATAATCAAGAGAAAGAAATTGACTATGAGGAAGCCTTTCCACCAGTAGCAAGAGTAGAAGCAATTCAAATGATGCTTGCTTATGCTTGCTACAATGGGTTTCTACTATACGAAATGGATGTTAAAAGTGCGTTCTTAAATGGCTTCATTAATGAAAAAGCATATGTAAAACAACAACTGGGGTTTAAAGATCATGATTATCCAAGTTATGTCTATCTTATTCAAAAGGCATGGTATGGATTAAGATAAGCTCCTAAAGCTTGGTATCACCAACTTAGTGCATTTCTACTTGAGAAAGGAAAGGAATGCTAGATCTTACTTTGTTCATTTTGATTAAAAAGCGTTACATGCTACTTGTTCAAATTTACGTTGATGATATTATCTTTGGGTCATTCAATACATGCTTATGTGATGAATTCTCATCATTGATGACTAGTGAATTTGAAGTTAGCATGATGGGTGAACTAACATACTTCCTAGGCTTACAAATTAAGCAATCTGTACATGGCATTTTCATAAACCAAGAAAAGTATCTGAGGGACATGCTAAAGAAATTAAAATTTGAAAATTTGAAAGCATGTGACATTCCTAGTAGTTCCACCGTCAAAATGGACAAAGACTAACTAGGAAAATCCATAGTTCCTATAGTTTACAATGGCGTGATTAGTAGTCTCCTATATTCGATAGCTAGGAGACCCGATATTATGTTTAGTGTGTGTTTATGTGCTAGATTTCAATCTAAACCTAAGGAATCAAACTTGAGATGTGTCAAGTGTATATTTCATTATCTTAGTGGGACATATGATTTAGGATTGTGGTTCAACAAAGCCAAGATTCTTGAACTCCGAAGCTTTGTTGATTTCGACTATGCGGGGAGTCTAGTGGATAGGAAAAGCACTTCCAGGTTCTATCATTTGCTAGGAAATTCACTTATATCATGGTTTAGCAAAAAGCAAAATTTTGTTGCATTGTCTACGGCTGAAGCCGAGTATATGGTTGTCTGAGTTAGTTGTTCTCAAGTCTTGTACATGAAATAACAACTTGAGGATTACCAAATCCAAGTGGGTTGTGCTAAAATTTATTGTGATAACACAAGTGCAATCGACATATCAAAAAATCTGGTGTTGCACTCCTGCACCAAGCACATTGAGATTAGGCACCATTTCCTTCGCGATCAAGTCTAAAAGGGTGATGTTAAACTAATCCACGTGCCCACGGAGAACCAACTAGCTGATATATTCACCAATCCATCGCCTAGAGACCAATTTTCTAAGATTCGACGTGAATTAGGCATGTTTCGTGAATCAGACCTTCTACAAATGTTTTAGTTGCTCCAATCCTTTTTATATTTTGTTAGTAAAGGGTCCATGAAGTATAAAGTTAATCTGAGTTGTTCGTCAAAAACCTCAAAAAATTTAATTTCAAATTCTAAAGAGAAATTAGTGCGCTAGGTCTGCTAATTAGCACGCTAATTATCTCTGATTAGCGTGCTAATTCAAGGACCTAGCGAGGTAATCGTCCCAGGCCCAGATCACCTATCCACATCATTAGCGCGTTAATTCTATCATTAACGCGTTAATGTCATTCTGCTAGGACTAGTATATAACTAATTTTTTTACCCTAAATTCTTATTTTTCACACACCACTCCTCTCCTCTTGGGTCTTCATCCTCTCCAACGACTCTCCTAGGATCCTTAGGTAAATTTCATTACTTTCTTTGTCAATATGGGTGTTTTTACTTCCTAGCCCTAGATTTTAACCACCATTGTTGTCTCCATCTTTAAGTTTGTACACAAGGGGTGTTTTCCACCTACTGTGTTGTTGTTATATCCGTGGCTCATTTAGGGTTATGCTTGTTGTGAGGGGAAGCTTGGAAACACTTTTTGATGTTATCAAAAGGGGGAGAAATATAAGCATTGAACTTGAGATTATTTGAGATTGCATTATGGATATGAATACACGTGAATTCCGTTTTTGATTGTCAAGTTCACATTGATTGTTATCATAAAATAGGGAGATTGTTGGACTATTTGGTTAGTCACGTTTACTCCACCTGGAATTTTGATGGAAACAAACAAAGTGAAAGTATACTAATAAGTTTATCAAGTGTGCTTCAGTTAGTCAAAGTTCGTAGAATATCACATATCAAGTGTTCAAGCCAAACGAGTTCAAGATTTGGTCCACGCAAGGAAACGGAGATGAAATATCATATTATATGTTGTAACATTGATGTGAGGTACACAGGTTCATTTGCGTCAGCCTAATGCATTAGCTCATGCATATCATGTTTTTCAAATCGCTTTTCAAATCTCAAGTGATCATTTGGAGTTTTAAATGAAATTCACCACTTAAATCAGTCTTATAAGTTCAAACTATGTGAAACCATGTTTTTATATTCACATCATACTTTAAAAACCATTGTGGAAGTTTTTGGAAATGAAAAACTTGTTTTGAAAAGAAAAACTATGTATTTGCAGAAAAACCACTATGTATGTCATGAAATCGAGATTTTCAATTTTCGAGATTTGTGAAAATATCCGGACCACCTAAATAGGTTATATTAACAAACATGTGTAACATGTTATAAGAGGTTTGGTAGGGTACCAGATGCGATAAGCGATCGTTAACTTTAGCGCCAAAAAATATTTATTTGGAGGCCCCTGACAGTTAGCACGCTAATAGTGATATTAGCATTCAAATTGCAGCGCTAGCGCTCTAGCTTTGAGGATTAGCGCGCTAGGTCCCAATATTAGCGCGCTAATTGCATTTTTGCCGGCTTTTTTATAAAGTTGAAAATCACACTTTCATTTGAATATAAGATTAAATTTGAGCCCTTAGATCTTTAGGACGGTCAAAAACCGTTAAAAAGGAATGTAGAATATTCTCAAACCACCTTGAACATTTTATTGTCTTGTCAAGTAAGAAAACCTTATTGTGTTTATTGTTTTCAAACTAGAAGCTTGGATTTTTGTAGGCTATCACTTGTAATCTTTCAAGGCAACTGAATCACTCTTGAAATCAACATTATTGAGGCGTTCTAAAGCTTACAATATCCACTCCAAAATTGATTTTCAAGTCACTCTCTTGGGATTGTAAGAAAGTCCAATTTCCTAGCTTTTCCTGTGCTTCAATTTCATATTTTTCCGTGCTTGAATTGTTGAAATCATTTTTTGTGTTCTTGAACACATTTGTCTTGGGTTTTACACTTAAACTCGATTTACTAAACCCTAGGATTAGTTTGGCTAAGAGTTTGCACTTAAACTTGATTTTTATCAAATCTTTTATTCTTTAGATTTGAAATCGGATTTGTTTTAATCGATTCATTTGAAATGGATTCATATTTGAGATTTGCAAAAAATCAGTGATATACTTGCATTTGTCATTTGTTTTCATACTTGAATGCATTAGAGTGGTTAGTCTCTAGGAGGCTTGCTTGTATTTGAATTTGGTGCCACTTTACTTGTAAAGTGAATTTGATTATTTTCATCTATTCTTTGTAAGTGGTTGATTGTAAGACTTAGTGGGATCTAAGTCGAAGGAAAGACCTAGCTAAGGCTAGGCATAAACCCTAATTTCGATTAGGTAGGAAGTCTTAATTTGTGATTGGCATTCTTGGCTTGTACGCTTAGGTTGTAACACTTATTGGCAATATAAATGGGGGTTTGTGTTTGAGTGAGCATGTAGCATCTTTATTGTTGAATTATTTTAAAAAGCAATAAATTCTCGATGCACCCAATTCACCTCCTATTCGGTGTGGTTTTATGGGGTTAACATGATATTACCACAAATTTGTGAAGGATTTCTTTAAGATCGCTTCGCTGATGAGTAGATTGACGTAGAAAAATGTCAAGTTTGATTGGTATGAGGAATGCGAAAAGGAATTTGCTCAGCTAAAGAGATTATTGATTACTACACTAGCGTCGATATTGCCAGAGGCTAGATACTGATTCCTGGGATATACAAATGCTTCTTATATAAGATTAGGTTGTGTGTTGATGCAGGATAGAGGCACAATAGCTTATGCATCTAGATAGTTGAAGATATATGAGAAAAACTATCCTACTCATGACTTAGAGTTGGCGGCAGTAGTATTTGCTTTGAAGATATGGATACATCATCTGTATGGGGAGAGGTTTACATTCTATACTGATCATAAGAGTTTGAAATACCTCATCACATAGAAAAAGCTGAACATGAGAAAATGTCGATGGTTGGAATTTCTAAAGGACTACGAATTTTCTCCGGAATATCACCCAAGAAAAGCTGACGTAGTTGCTAATGCACTGAGTAAGATGCTGGTTAGAGATGCCGAAGTTGTTAGATGCCATATGACATATGAGTATGGATTACTCGACGCAGCGGCGATGATGACTCCGTTAGATATTCTTACCGATACTCGGGGTGTTGATTTGTGCACAAATGAGAGTTCAGACATGTCTACTCAAATAGTGTTAGAGGGACAAAAAGCAGACATCTTATGATCGAAATTTAATGAGTTAGCCTAGAGTATTGAGTGTATTGACTGGACAGAGATGATGGACCATTATTTGAGATTGAGAGGCAAATTGTGGATATCGCCAGTGCCAGAGCTAAGAGATGAGATTTCTCAAGACTCATGTCGTTATCGATTCACCGTTCATCCAAGTAGGACCAAAATATACTATGACATGAAGAGACATTTTTGGAGGCCCGGTATGAAAGCGGACGTATCAGAGTTTATCATAAATCGGAGGATTTTCTAACAGGTGAAGGCAAAGCATCGTAAACCTGGAGTATTATTACAATCGCATCCCATTCCATAATGGAAATAGGTAGACATAGCCATGGATTTTGTTAGAGGATTGCCGAGGAATGTCTGTCGACACGATTCCACTTGTGTAATTATGGACAAATTGATGAAATCTACCCATTTCATACTAGTTACAACTCATTACGCATTTGACCAATTGAGTGTATTGTTCGATAGAGAGATTATTACGCTGCATGGGGTACCAGTTACTATTACGTCAGACAGAGATGTTATGTATATGTCCAGGATGTGGTAGAGTATGTAGGAGCAGTATGGCATGCGCTAACAATTTAACACTGCTTTTCACCCTTAGACTGATGGGCAGATTAAGAGGTTGATACAGACTCTTGAGGATATGCTCAGGGCTGGTGTACTTAAGTTTGGCATATGACGGGAGGAGTACCTACCATTGTGTAAGTTTGCATACAACAATAGTTATTAGGCTAGCATTAAAATGGTGCCATTTGAGGAATTATGTGGCAAATCGTGTTGCTCACCATCTTATTGGGTAGAGCCAGAGGATCAGAACATTGTAGGGCTCGAAATTGTTGTTGATCACACAAAGAAGGTACAATAGATTTGCCTGAGGCTTTAGGGTGCCCAAGAGAGGTAGAAGAAGTATGCATACACGTATTGTAGCGATCTCACAATGAGGGAGCTTTAATGTATCTAAAGGCTTCTCCTCATAAGTTTACAGGTTTAGTTTAAAAGGCAAGTTAGCACTGAGATTCATCGAGCCTTTCAAGATCAAGAAATGGGTCAAAAAGGTTGCTTATGAACTAGATTCACCTCTACAGATGTCGGGGATTCATCCAATGTTTCATATTTCTATGCTTTGACTATCCAAGTCAAAGGCGGGCAAAGGGCTAATAGTTGACTTGAGTCAGATTGATCTGAGCTGTAACATAACTTATGAGGAGCAGCTTGTATAGATCCTAGACCTGAGGGTACAATAGTTAAGAGGCAAGTCTATCCCAAAAATGTTGGTCAATTGTATATTTCATGGAGACTCGAAACTTACTTGGGAACGGGAAAACCGCATCCGCGATAGGTTTCTGTACCTCTTCGAGTTAAATATAATTATAAGTTTAGTTAAATTTCGAGGATGAGATTTCCATTAGTTGGGAAGAATTTTCATGGCCCAAATTTCTAATTCTAGTTTAATCTCTTAATCAGGATCAAATGACCCATGAAATGGGACCAGCATCGAGATACGTGTCGTGACCGAGGCGAGGTGACCGAGGTATATGTTATATTTATAATGATGTATGTCTAGTGTCTTGTATATTTGTAGACTACTAAGTCATTCCTACTTATGAATTAGTGTCAATACATGTGTGGGTATGCGCTTTGAGTTGAGTGCCGACGTAGGATCAAGGTAGAGAGTTATATGGTAAGTTGGCATAAGTCCTATATAGCTTTTATAGTGATTTAAATGAGATATGGTTGATAATATATTAAGTATGCCTTTGTTAGTAATTTTAAACAATAGCCACTTGATTTTCATCAAGACACGTATTGACTCATCTCAACACCAATTAAGTTACATATTGGTTTCACATATAATAAGTAAGTGGAACATGTGTTAATAGGTGTATCACTAGATGAGCCTCATGTGCAGAATGAGATCAATAGTTATTAATCAACCATATCCACTTACTATATAAAGCTAGTAATCAACTTATACAACCAAATCAACTTCATTTCATTTGCTTAATAGAAAAGGAAACTTGTTGGAGAGAAAGAGAAGGGCTGGAGGAAGAAGAAGACTAGCAACTAAAATGGGTTTGGTGAAGGAGAGATCAAGTTAAGGTAGGCGTTCATTAAACTAGGTGCATATCTCCCTATTTAATTGAAACTAGTTTTGGTTTTTGGTTAAATTTAGAGGGGTAGATGATAAAGATTTTGTAATTGGCTTGTTTATTTGGATTTCCTCATTTCAAGCTGATAATCCAGCTATATTAAAGTTCTTAATTTGTTCTGAAATCATAAAGATATGAATTTTTTAAGTTGTAAGACGAAAACTGAATTCATGCATGTTGTATTAAAGACTAGTCTATGTAATTTGGTCATAACTTGCTCATTTTATATCCAAATTGACTTAAACTTTTGGCATTTGAAAGTTTACTCAAAAGGGAACAACTTTGCTTAACTAGAGATGTTGTAATTCAAATGTTTTCATATCCAAAAGTGCTCTACAAGTAGGTGTTGAAATGCGGTAAGACGAAAACTGAATTCATGCATGTTGTATTAAAGACATAATTCCCTACCTACTTATCCAAATGAGCTAATCTTTTAATATGTTGTTATTCGTATGGTTGCTGCCTTGTAACCAAAAATAATATTTTTTGTAACTATAGATTAGGAGTAATAGATTTTCTAAGTCTGCTAATCGGATTGGGTTTCATTTAGAGTTATGTTTAGTAGAAATATGATATTTCCTTTGTTTTAAATTAGAATTTTGAAAACTAAACCTTTGTGGAAAACTAAGATAGAGACCAATAATCCTTAAAAATTTTGATATTTAGACAATTTCATACCTAAAATCGCGCTGCAATATAAGACTAAGATTTCATTGTTGTTTAATCTTAAAGGGCTATTCTAGATTAAGGTTCCTAAACACATTGGACCTGACTTAAACCCGACTTATTTGGATTAGTTCGATATCAAGAAACTAAGGAAGTGTTTTGGCGATTCAAATATGAGTTTCGAGCTGTTAGGAGATCGGAGTAGCTTAGGAGATTGCGTGGATTGTAAATAAACTGATTGAGATATTTATTTACATTTCATTCCTATTCATAAGTTCATTTCCAGTCATTTGGACTGATTTGCCTTTGTACTCCATATGCCATGAATTGTTATTTCTCATTACATGAGGTTGTTTTCATGGCATAATATGTTGATTAAATGATGTTATTGACTCCAAATCATGTGCTATGTCATTTTGATTGTTAATACATGAGGTCAGTGAAATAGCATGCTATTAGGTAGTTATTACATAATGTTGAGAATCTATACCCTTTGTGCATTAGTATGCATTGGTTTTGTTCGATTCCATTATTGTGTTGTTCTTGAATATGAAAGTAGTTCTTGTATATAGGACCACTTTACGATAGAATTTCAGCCGACATACGGGGGTCATTAGATTTTCCAAGGTGATCTGGATTTCTTTAATATCTTGCGCTGCACACGGGATATGGGATTCAGGGTTGTTGCCAAGCATAACATGGGTGACTTCACGAGTTATAAACTCAGGGATGTTGGCAAGTATGCATCTAAGATGACTGGCATTTGAGATAATTATAAATGCGTACATTGGAATTACGACCTTCACACAGATGTAGAGCACAACTCCATCCATATAGGCATTGTAATAGTACTCTCAGACGACCGACCCTCTATCAGAACTACTTAGCCTAGCATCAGTTTCATTTTGTTTAGCTAAAATATCTCTTTGCATGATCTCCTTTTAGCATATTTGATATTATTATGCATTTTGATACTTGTTGCATATTTGGGAATGTGAATAAATGTCTCTCAGTGTTACTTTCTACTTTCCTGTACCCACCGTCCTTTTTATGACTGTGGGTGCAAATTCATCAAGTAGCAGGCCAGCCAAAGAGAAGATAGACAACTACTTCTAAGCGAATGGAGTGTCGCTACGCTAGATTTTGTAGGTTTTAATTTTTGATGTATTTCTTTTATATGCCTATCATATACTTTTAGGGTTGTATATTATGGGTTGAGTTGTTAGAAACTTGACCAGACACATGTTGTTATGTATCGCGATTTTCTTGCATATATGCATTTGATCTTTATTCTCTGGTTTTTTCCACGATTGTTAGGTATCACATTAATGCTTTCGTTAATTAGTAAGACTTCTGCCGAATAAACTTGTAAGTAAGCAAAATTTTGATTTACTCTGATTTATTATATTACATAAGACATTAAAACACATATCAAACTTATAATTTGTAAGTAGGTAAATGGTTTTGAAAAGGCTGACTAGCTTCGTGTTAAGTTCTATGAGGTGTGATTAGGGCTTAATGATGGGGTTAGGATGGGCGGTTCCCTAATTTGAGAAGGGGTCATCACATCTTTCATATCTACTTTACATATGGAAGAAACATCTATTGGATATTTCATTCAGTCATATATATTAAAATTCACTATATCGTCATCTACTTCCATTATTAATGTTCCATTTGAAACATCAATCTTGGCTTTTGTTGTTTTCAAAAATGGTCTACCTAATATTAGGGACATTCTATTAGAAAAAATATCTTCTTTCATATCTAAAACATAAAAATCTACTGGAAAGACTAAATTATTAATCATGAGTAGTACATATTCTACTATCCCTACTAGTTTAACAGTGGATATATCTACTAATTGTACCACTATGCCAATTTTTTCTAAATGTATATCCGTCATTTGAGAATAATTAGATAAATGCATAACATTTATGGAGGCTCCCAAATCACAAAATGCTTTAGAAATTCCCATATTTTTAATTGTACATGGAACGAAAAATATTCTAGGATTAAAACATTTAGGAAGTAATTTCTTTTGAATTAGTGCTAATACGTGTTCTTTTATACTCACTTTTTCATTAACCTTAATCTTATTAGTGCATAATTATTTTATAAATTTTTGATACTTGGGTGCGTTCTGAATGACTTCAAACGTAGGTATATTTACTACTACTTTCTTTAATGTATCATATATTTGTTTTTATTTATGCAATTTCTTAGCAATTCTATTATCTTCCAAACGATGAGTGAATAATGGTTTTATATTAATTGGTTTGTCTTTATTAGGCTCATCACCCTTTTCTTTGGAAATCTTATTACTTGTTACTTCAATTTCTTTTCTAATTCTGCTTCTATTTCTTTTTTAGAAACTAATTGATCTGGCATTTTGGGTTCATTCATCTGCTTACCACTTGTTAATGTTATGGCTGGTGTTTTTTCATATAAAGTAGGATAAGGTTGAGATTGTAATTCCCCTTAATTTACAAATTCACTCATTTGTGTTGTCATCTGACTAAAGTAGTTTATTAACTCAGTCATATCATTTAGAAATGTTTGATTTAATTGATATTTTTCTCTTTCTGAATTATTCGATGTTTTATACATTTGTGTGACGACCTCAACCCTACAAATTGGGCACCGCCTGGCACTAGGCATCCATTAACCCTCGGTAAACCAGTTCAAAGTTAATAAAGGTCTAGTTTGCCTCATAAACCAGTCTTCAATACTTGATAGTCTACAAAATAGAGTATATATATATGAAGTCAAGTGCAGCGGAATTTAAATGCGATAAAAATGCGATAACAAATAAATTAAAAACACAACGAGTTCTAGGTGTGGAAGCTAAAATATGGAAACCCCGTACAACGAATATAATATACAAAGTACAATATCTTTCAACCCAAATGCCCATTTATAAAACAAAGTAATTGTAATATAAATACGTGAAATGGCCTACATATTTCGCAGATCAATTTTTTGAGCTTGGAGATTATGCTAGCAATTGTCACCAAAAGCGACAATCCCAATGAATAAATCCAAATGAGGTTCAACAGTAATTCAGATTCAACAATAAATAAGTCTAAAAATCATGCAAGAAAGGAAGCGAAGCTAAAAATAACAATAAAACATATGATAAACAGACTATAATGGTCAATGATAGAGACCAAGTGACCCTGAAGCAAGAGATAGGCGCTTAAGTGGTCATGACACTCTAAACGTAGGCTCAAAGCCACTTAAAATGTGTAACTGTCGAATATTGATACGATGGGACCAAGTCCGCTTCAGCTGCACCAAATCCATTTGGTATTATTGGCTCACTTGAGCCATAGCCCGAGAAATTGCAAAAGAGAGCCACAGTTGTAACCGGATGCTCAATCGCAATGGAATCCATAAAGTCCTATGAAGAGCCACGACACATGGCGGATGCTCACTCAGAGGATTCAGTCTCGTCTAGGATCTATGAGTACAACTCGGATGCTCAACCCACGAGTAAACAACGACTCAACTCGACTACTTAGACCTTAGGTCACTCAGTAGGGAAGTAGAGTCCAACAATAGGTATCATTTTCATCAAAATATGCAAGGAAAGGAAAAGAGTTAATATTAAATTTCTTACTTATTTACTTACAATACAATCGCATAAATTGTCATG
Source organism: Stephania yunnanensis (assembly GCA_039657365.1). Taxonomy (NCBI): domain Eukaryota; kingdom Viridiplantae; phylum Streptophyta; class Magnoliopsida; order Ranunculales; family Menispermaceae; genus Stephania; species Stephania yunnanensis. Next base: position 32,140,051 of record CM077583.1, on the reverse strand, counting down.
TCAAATCGATCATTCAAATAGCCTAGTTGAGTCCCTGCACATCTACATTCACTATATGTACAATAAAGTCATTTAGACTACTTTTAATTGTTCAAGGACAACTTGCTACATCAAAGTATTGCTCCTTACTTCATGAATCTACCAATTATAATTTTTAAGTACAGTAGCTTACTCTCATGTTCTAGTAAAATAAATTTATAATTATTCATGTAGGCATTTGCGTTACAAACTCTTCTAAATTTATTTGAACCAAATAAATAGGGTTCGACACTATCAAACCACTATTCCTTACTTCCAGCATAGACCATTCACAACTCCAAAATCAATAATTAACACTTCAAATTAAAACCAACGATTTTCGAGTAAAATAAGAATGCATTAAAGAAAAACATGGAAGATTACGTAAAACTTAAAATTTCCAACTTAAAAGATTCGAGCCGACTCATCACAAGGAAAAGGGACCCAAATCATTAAATAAAAGTGAAGTTCAACTTACAACCCCCAATTCGCTCATTTTTGCTAGAAATTCGCAACTTGAATAAGTTAAGTTCATTTTTTAGAAAAATAGATTAAAAACCCTTTTACTTCTAGACCTAGCTCAAAACCAACCAAAATTCATTAATGTCGTCCACATTCAACAAATAAAGACCAAGTCTATTTCAAAACCAAGCAAAATTTATTAATGTCATCCACATTCAACAAATAGATTAAATAACATTTTACATTTTCAAAGGCAAATTCGAAGTTCAAAAATCAAGTATTATCCATATGAACTAATGTAAGATATTTTTAAAGCTAAGTTGGACCAACCATGTATTTAAAATAAAATTAAAGCTGCATAGCACCCTATTTGAGTTCCACAACTCATTTATTTGCCAAAATCTATAGAATTCAATTAGAACTCAAGATTTACCAGTAAAATTCACAAGTCCTTGCATTAAAGTTTAAAGGAAATAAGTAAGGCTCATTTGAGGCCTTTCATCAAACACCTCTTATGTGATTCAAAAGGGTTTTTATCAAATTCAATGCTAATTAACTAAACCATTTCAAAACTTGAAAGAAAACAATTAGATTTTCTTTGAGACATTTGTCAAACAATTGATAGGTACGGAAAACGTTTTGCTCAACTTAATACCAAATTTGCTTAAATCATTTGAATCATTCACGAGAGTTTAGGATCCATAAAAAAAGTAAGTTATATCTCAAATAAAAATTAGAACCATGTCAAAGACAAGAAACGGGAGGGTTAGAATCTCACCATAGCCTTCAATAGAGTATCCCAACTCCAAATTTCCTTCAAGACTTCCAATCTAGCATAAATCTACACTCTTTCTACAAATCTAAGAAAAAATAACTCTTTCAAGGCTGTTAAACAATCCCTCTTGATCTATCGTCCTTCTCTTTGTGTTATGCTAACTGTAACGACCCGAAAATTTAACTTATGCCACGTGTCAAGTCAAGGTCGTATGTGGGATCCACTCATCGAAATACGTATATCCGAATCCAATTTGGGATGATAATGCTAACTATGCGAGGAATTCGGTGAGCCGAAACACGAACGGGGACACGCCTTGAGTCGCGTGCCGACGAAGGATACGCCTCGTGATTCGTGTAGTGCGAGTATCGAGATTTTGAAATAAGGCGGGTTGGTGCCTCGAGAAGCGCATTGCACGAATCTCGAGGACACTTATGATTGAAATTAAAAGAGAGAAATATATATATATATATAGATATATATTTATATATATAAAAATGAGGGGATAAGATCAAAGAAAAGAAAAAAAATGGGGATCAGGAGAGACTGATCGGGCGAATAGAGGAAGAAAGGAGAGAGGGCGGAGGGGATGATGGAGGACGAGCCGGACGCGATGGCGACGACGACTTCCGGCGCGGCGCAACGCAGCGGCAAGTCCGGCCGGCTAGCAGTCGCGTGGATGGCAGTGATCGTGCGAAGCAGCAGCCGCGAGCAACGCAGCCGCGAGGCCGGAGGTGGCGGTGCTCAGCTGACGCGGAGAGATCGGCGGCGATCGGACGGCGGATGGCGGCCAGCCGCGGACATCGCGACGCGAGACATGGAGCAACGGCTCGCGTAAGCAGCGCGCAAGCAACAAGCAATGGCGTAGGCGCATGCGCACTCGACGCCGCCGCGCCGCAAGGCGCGCGCGCGCGCGAGGCAAGACCGCAGCGACGCCGACGAGCAAGCGCAGCGACTCCGATGCGGCAAAGCAGAGCGGATCGGCAGCGATGGTGCGCGAGCTCGGCGACGGGACGCAACGCGGTAAGACAGTTTGAAGGCCGGCAGCAGCGGCGGCGGCGAGGCAGTGGCAGCGACGCGGTAGAGCGGCGACGCGGTGAACGGCGTGGTGACGCGTTATCGATCGGTTGGACACGCGATTTCGATGAAATCACGACCACGCGATGGAGGTGAAGTTTATTCACCTTATTTTGCTGTGATTTGAATGATTTTAGTAAAATTAGCCCTCAAATGTCTAAATGGACACCAGGGACTAGGAGTCGGGTGTCGAGTGCGCAAATTGAGACGCCAGCGGGACGTCTTGATTTTGATTCACGAATTTCGAGGTAAGTAAACCAGTTAGGGACTTATACAGTATATCATTTCTCTCCATTGACAGTTGTTGTTTACTATTATGTGATAGCTTTATTGTTGGTCACTGCTTTGTGATGATAGCTATCGTTGAAATTGTTGTCGATTGAGGGGGTCCATTGGCAAGCGAGTCGTGGTTACTGTTTATCTGCGATATGAGATCTTATCCGGATGCCGTCGATATCTTCCAATTGAGTGTACGTTCGGGGCTCTTATCCGGGACGTAGATATCTCATAGTCGCAAGGGTTAGGGTTGGGAGGCATGGGGCTCGCTCTAAACCCGAGTCTGCTGGGATTTTTCCGCGACTCAACGACTTTTTGGTCGGGACTCCTTGTTATTTGGCACCACTCATCGATGGATTGGTTACGGTCTTTTATATTCATGCTTTTCTTGATTCCTTTCATTCTATTTGCATGAATTCGACTGTTTTGAATATCGTGAACTGTTGTTTTGGATATTGTGAAATGTTGTGTATATATCCTACTGGATTTACTTACCTGGGGTCGTTATTTTTATTTTGACTGAGTGCAGAGCCGTAGACCCGTAGCAGAGGGAAGACTTCATAGCTAGGTGAGTTTTTTTGTATATTTTATATTTACTCTCTTCTGATAATATTTACTGGGTTCCACAATTAGGTTGCCTAACTCCGTGATCTTTTTGTTGAGTTACTTAATGTATTAGTTGCTTCCACTAAAATTATAAAACTCGAAAGATATTAATAACTCAACTGTAAATGTTGAATGTACTGATAATGACGGATTGGAAGGCTGACTAGGCCTGCATTGACCTCGCGAGACTGGCTCGGGGGTCCACGTAGGCTTAGGCCGGGCGGGGCCTAATTTGTGGAAAATTGGGGCCGTCACGGTTGGTATCAAAGCCTAGGTTCAGGCAAACCTAAGGGAAAGTTTAATGGGCAAAATAAGACACAAAATCAGCGGAAGTTAGGAACGGTTGAACTTAGAGTGGAACCCTATGATCCTGGATTAAGTCTTCGTTGGGAAGTGATGAGAGTTGGAAAAAAATTAAAATTTGGACTATAGGATACAAAGAATTACATAGGTTTATACAAATGAGCTTTTGATTTTCTTTCATGAAAGGCTCATTCGGAGAGTTTGAACCACTTGGTTCTGTTCCAAATGGAATCAGTTCAATGATTGATGTTCCATTTGCATACGTGATTTCATTTTTGGGTAAATCAATAGTTTTTCCAGTTGTTTACAACATTTTTGACAAATCGGTGAAATTATTGGGGTTGCCTCAAGATTCGTATTGTACGTATCTCGAGCACACATTTGATTTCTTTTTGAGAAAAAGAAAAAAAAAATATTGGCAAAGATTTTGAAAGTCAACAAGTGAACGTGTTCGAATGAACGAGTTGAACTCGTAATTACATGAGGAGATGTTGAGCGCGCCAACTGATACGGGAATAGATCGACGACTCAGGCGAGGCAGTCTCACGAGTTTTAGCGGCATCACTCGGAAACGTTTCACGGTGGTACGAATCTCGAAGCAGTAAAGATTCATGACGTCCTGGCCACACCAAATCATATGAGGTCGAGCACCTTATCAGTTTCGTTGTTCGGCGAGGTCGATGTCTGGTTGAGCACTACGGTGGCATCTAGGTGGACGCTCTGGAGCGCAGTCGGTGTTATGGTGAATGAGAGCATGGGAGCACACGCGTCGTAGTACTAGTCGCATTCTCGGCATCGTCACATTCAGTGCGAGGGTCTAGAGATGATCAGAGGAAAACGAGGGTTAAACGGTCGTGGCAAAGAGATCGACCTTATAGCGTATTGTGTTTCCACCATGTGCGGCGTGTATGGCGCCAGTGTTAGATGGACCAGCGCAGAGTTACGCTAGTGTAGTACAACAGCTAGCACCGTCAGATCCTTAGCATAAGTACCATCAATGGGTTGATGGCAGAGGCAGTGGTCAGAGACAGGGTCAGCGATCTAGTCGAGTGCACAGACAGGGACATCGATCTAGTCATGTACAGGGGCAAGGACATGGACATGTTCCAGTTGGAGCGAAATTTCAACGTATCTGCATGGCGTATGGACAGCCAGGTAAAGCAGAGCAAGAAACATATGCATGCTATTGCCATGTCAAGTCCGACTACTATCCATCGTAACATGATAGAGGGTACGAGTTGGGTTGAAATTCACTCGAAGCGAGAGACTGATTTACATTCTCGCCGGCATACATCGGATATACGTATGTTAGTGACGGTGGATCGTGAAATTAAATTGTTCATTTGTATTCATTTGTATTTCAATATATGTTGCGAGGATGTTGATCTGACATATATTGATGGGAGGAGACAGAGGGTGTGTTCTTTGCTTGGAGGTCGTGGAGGAGCCCAACTCGTCACGGAGGAGCCCAGCTTGTCGCGGAGGAGCCCAGCCCTACAGAGTAAGATGAGGGTATGGCCTCGGGCGAGTATGGCCTTGGGCGGGTATGGCCTTGGGTCTTCATTCATAAAACACCATTGTCTTGTGAGACTTGTTTCAGTTTCGAGGACGACATTCTAATTCGTTGTGAAGACTGTAACGGCCCGAAAAATTGACTTGCGCCACGTGTCAAGTCAAGGTCGTATGTGGAACCCACTCGTCGAAATATGTATATCTGAATCCAATTTGGGATGATAATGCTAACTATGCGAGGAATTCGGTGAGCCGAAACACGAATGGGGATGAGCCTCGAGTCGCGTGCCGACGAGGGATACGCCTCGTGATGCGGGTAGCGCGAGTATCGAGATTTTGAAATAAGGCGGGTTGGTGCCTCGAGATGCGCATTGCACGAATCTCGAGGACACTTCTGATTTGAAATTAAAAGAGAGAAATATATATAGGAGGGGATAAGATCAAAAAAAAAAAAAAAAAAAAAAAAAAAAAAAGGGATCGGGAGAGACTGATCGGCGAAAAGAGGAAAAAATGAGAGAGGGCGGAGGGGCGATGGAGGCGAGCGGACGCGACGGCGACGACGGCTTCCGCGCGCGCGCAAGCAGCAATGCAGAAGTCCGGTCGGCGAGCGGCGATCGCGTGGATGGCGGTGATCGCGTGAAGCAAGCGGCAGCCGCGAGCAACGCAATACGCGCGAGGCCGACGGTGGCGGCGCTCACTGGATCGCGGCATAGCAGATCCGGCGAGATCGGCGGTCACCCTCGGACAAAGACGACGGAGAGATCAGCGCGACGATCGGACGGCGGATGGCGGCCAACAATGACAACGACGCGGAGATGTGGAGCAATGGCTCCACGCAGCAAAGCGCAAACAAGCAATGGCAAGCAGCGCAGCAGCAGCAGCAACGTCGACGAGCGCAAGCGACTCCGACGCAGCGGCACGCGGATCGGATCGACAACGATCGCTACAGCGCGAAGCGCGTCGACGGACGTAATGCGGTAAAACCGTTTGAAGGTCGGCAATGCCAGCGCGCCAATAATGCGGTAGCGGCGGCGCGCTATGCAGCGCAGCAATGACAATGACGAGGTAGCGGCGGTAACGCGGTGAACGGCATGGTGACGCGTTATCGACCGGTCGGATGCACGATTTCAATGAAATCGCGACGACGCGATGGAGGTGAGGTTTATTCACCTTATTTGGCTGTGATTTGAATGATTTTGGTAAAATTAGCCCTAAAATGTCTAAATGGACACCAGGGACTAGGAGTCGGGTGTCGGGTGCGCAAATCGAGATGCAAGCGGGACGTCTTGATTTCGATTTACGAATTTCGAGGTAAGTAAACCAGTTAGAGACTTATACGGTATTTCATTTCTCTCCATTTACTGTTGTTGTTTACTATTATGTGATAGCTTTATTGTTGTTTACTGCTTTGTGATGATAGCTATCGTTGAAATTGTTGTCGATTGAGGGGGTCCATTGGCAAGCGAGTCGTGGTTACTGTTTATCTTCGATATGAGGTTTTATCCGGACGCCGTCGATATCTCCAAATTGAGTGTACGTTGGGGGCTCTTATCCGGGACGTAGATATCTCATAGTCGCAAGGGTTAGGGTTGGGAGGCATGGGGCTCGCCCTAAACTTGAGTCTGCTGGGATTTTTCCACGACTCAACGACTTTTTGGTCGGGACTCCTTGTTATTTGGCACCACTCATCGATGGATTGGTTACGGTCTTTTATATTCATGCGTTTCTTGATTCCTTTCATTCCGTTTGCATGAATTCGACTGTTTTGAATATCGTGAACTGTTGTTTTGGATATTGTGCAATGTTGTGTATATATCCTATTGGATTTACTTACCTGGGCTCGTCATTTTTATTTTGACTGAGTGCAGAGCCGCAGATGCGTAGCAGAGGGAATACTTCATAGCCAGGTGAAGTTTGTTGTATATTTTGTATTTACTCTCCTCTGATAATATTTACCGGGTTCCACAATTAGGTTGCCTAACTCCATGATCTTTTTGTTGAGTTATTTAATGTATTAGTTGCTTCCGCTAAAATTGTAAAACTCGAAAAATATTAATAACTCAACCCTAAATGTTGAATGTACTGATAATGATGGATTGGAAGGCTGACTAGGCTTACGTTGACCTTGCGAGACTGGCTCGGGGGTCCACGTAGGCTTAGGCCGGGTGGGGCCCAATTTGTGGAAAATTGGGGTCGTCACGCTAACACCCCTAACAACCAACACCTTGTTGAAACTTTAAGTGCTGCCATGTCGGAGTTACCGATGCTACCGCGTCGTCCTCCCCAAAGTCGCGCCATTGCCGATGAGCTTCTAGTAAAAGTCGCGGGCTCCTCTTCCATGACCAACGCCTTGGTTAAAATCTAATTCGTGACAAAAATAAGTGTTAATGTATAAAATCTTTGTTTACGATTAATGTACCGTCACTAAAACGCCTATTGGATACGCTTATTTTAAACCGTGACAAATGATTCGTCAAATTTGTAGTAAAAGCTCAAATTTCTTATAGTGTCTTGTGCATTTTTCTTGATGTTGTGCATTGTGTGTATTGAGATGACATAAAGTTTTAACCATTTTTTATTTATTCTCACTTCTTTTTAAGTGAGCCAATCTCACCTCTCCATCCCTTCCTCGATTTGAACAACGCTTAAGACTAAGGTCAATACAACACACTTAAAAATGGCCTAAGGTCTCGTCGTCACATGAATTTAATTTAATTAAGTCGAAATAATGTCGCGATACCATATAATACACATGGAAGCGCGCCAGACACAATTAAGATAATTTTATGTTTCTTTTATAGATGTTCGATTATTTCAAATAACCACGACTCTCGGTCGGGCATTAACTACTAATAATTTATTATTACCAATTATTTACCAAATTAAAAATGTGGGCGTTACAGGCTTCCCAACTAAAATGAAATTTCGTCTTCGAAATTAAAAAGAAGTTATGCCTATGACTAGATTAAGTAGAGTCAATGTTTGAGTGCAAAATTATTTGCGTTGAATCTATAATTTCCTTACATCTTAACTTCTGTGCTCTCATATGATAGTTCGCATGACCAATCAGTTTATCTAGTGTTAATCCCATTATTATCTTATTTGTTTGGCTTTTGTTCTATGATTCTTAAACAACCACTGACTCTAATGCCTCAATATTATTATTTACTATAATTACAAGGCCTCTCTCGTAGAGTCTCAAATAGAGCCACACCACTTTTGCTCAACCCCTGAAGTCATACTTACAACATGCAGATAGCAATCAATCTTCGTCACTTGCCACCAAGTTCGTAACACATATATGAGCTTAAACCATTTTATTTGGATCAATCATACAGTCTAATCATCAAACTAAAAAGATATACTTAGATGTAGTATGGTGCCATCAATCTTAGTAACCCTACCACACCCTGGTAGTAAAAGGGAAAACACTACCACAACTTGCCCATAAATATAAGGATCACAATCCAAAATAATGGACACTGACACACCATCCAATTCACCATCTTGCCTTCATATATGTAATTGTCAATCATACTACTAGTCATTTGGTAAAAGGTGAAAAATGAGTAAGCAGACTTAGGCAATTAGCATATGATCATCTCTAAACATCATCAATCGTACGATCTTCATAATTCGTGAAAGTCAATGATCATGTTAGATTATCTGAAAAAAAAATTAATTTTGTGTTTTTTTGTGTTTATTCTTAATCAAATCATGCTTATTCTCTAAGCATCTGGCTAATCGTGCTTCAAACATTTCCATTAAGTTCACTTTTTCACACACAATATTCTTTCTTTAGAGTTGTCAATTGGTCAACCCTTAAACTATCATCGGTCTTAAGATAAGTCATGGTACTCAAGTTTAATAACATCATTGGAGTGGAGTCTTGAAAGATCATAGCCCCAAAGCGTGATAGTCGTCCTTCAAAATCTTAAAAAAACCTAGCCCCATCTATCTTCAGGTTCTTTCTCGAGCAACTTGTTTACTCTATTCATAGGCGTTCATTTTTTTCTATCATGATTTTCTTTTTCAGGGGAGTTAATCTTGTCTTTCCAACTTTACCCACTCCTATTACTTTTACCTTTTTTACGACATGCACTATCCGCACGAGAATTTCCTTAAGTACAATTACTAATGCATTTGAACCAGTTTCAGATATATAAGAGTCTAGAGATGTACAATCTCGTAAGATTAATACTTAGGTGGCCTCTAACCTCTAGAATGATCCGCTGACTCTACGTCTGCCCGTTATACTTAATTCATTCATATGCCCCCAAAGGTGGCAGTTGACTTCACCAACCCTAGGACTATAAAAGAAAAGTGTTACAAAAATGGAGTTACTTGGGCTTGTAATCCAACACTACTATAAATATTTCGTCAAAGCTAAAGGAGTCTGTCCATGCTTTAGTCATTAGCTTTCAAGTCATCTCAACACTTTACTTCCTTAGAGTCTACGTTAACTCACTCGTCTCACAATTCTTTGCCCTTTTTTATACATTCTTCAATATATTATGTCATTTGTTCAGATTTTCTCAAACTTTATTTTCCCAAGTGCTCCTATTCATAACTATTAGGGTCAACCTTAACCAAATAAATTAAAAAAAATCACGTATCACTTGTTTAGGCAAAATCATATTAGGTTCAACCCTAACCAAATTTGCATTCCATGGATAAATAAATAAGTAGAACTATTAACACACTAACCAAGATATGCATAGCTGTTCGCTACATATCCTTCCTTTAATAAGTTTTATGGTTGCATAAATTCCTAATTTTATCACTTTTCTAAGTTCTATCTTTACGCTAAAGTGTAATGTTTCTTACTAGTTTAGCTTCATTATCAAAAATAAGAATTACGTGTAGTTTAGGTGTCCTTGGTTTTTTATCTCAGATTTACATACTTGAGATAGTTGTGGAAATGTCAATATAGTACTAAGTGATTCAAAGTTGACTAGTATCAAGAATTTCTTGAAATTTGACAAACTTGAAATCATCAAGCTCTACGTTCTCGGCCAATCTTCACTTCTGACTCAATTATCATAATTAGTTCCAATTTAATGCATTGAAATCCAGTACATTTTTTTATTTGGTATCTATATGTTTTTACTGCTATCCAAAATTGACCATTCTCATCAATCTTCTCTATTATCAATTTCCTTGAATCTGATAGTTCTATAATCTATCTTTTACAATTTACTTATTGTGCTTCATGTGAAACACAAGAGTGAATATGAAAAAATATTTAATTATATTGTATACCTATCAATACCATATAATTCATACAATCAAATAGCATGTGTCAAGGCTTATTCAAGATTTCACCCAATCTCACCTTTTCTCGCTTAAGTCTTTAAGTTCAGATCTTAGGGTTTCCACACTAAGTTTTTTGGTGTTCCTACTCTATAAGTCCGTCTTCGTGAACTAATCTAGTTGTAGGTTTATCAAGATCTAAAGTCAAAACCTTATGCTCTAATACCAACTGTGATGGCCTCGACCCTACAAATTAGGCACCGTCGACACTAGGCCTCCATTAACCCTTGGTAAACCAGTTTGGAGTTAATAAAGGCCTAGTTAGCCTCATAAACTGGTCTTCAGTTCTTGATAGTCCATACAACAGAGTATATATGTAGATGAAATCATATGAAGTTGGATTTAAATATGATAAAAACATGATAACAAATAAGTTAAGCACATAACGAGTTCTAGGTGTGGAAGCTAGAATATGGAAACCCCGTACAAAAAATATAACATACAAAGTATAGTATCTCTCAGCTCAAATACCCATTTATAAAACATAGTAATTATAATATAAATACATTAAATGACCCACATATGTCGCACATCAATGTTTTGGAGCTCAAAGATTATGCCTGGAATTGTCACCAAAAGCAGAGATAATCTCAGTGAGTAAATCAATAAAAAGTTCAATAGTAATTCAGATTAAACAATAAATAAGCGAGTGAGCTTCTTGCCAAAGCCGCAGGCTCCTCCTTCACGATCACCCCTCCCTTGCGTGTTTTTCTTGATGCTATGCGTTGTGTGTCTTTCGATGACATAGGACTTTAACCCTTTTTTATTTATTCTCTTCTTTTTAAATGAAACAATCTCACCTCTCCATCCCTTCCTCGATTTGAACAATGCTTAAGACTAAGGGTCAATACAACACACTTGAAAATAGATCTAAGGCCATAACCTTTCCGATTACTTTATGACCCCAAACTGGACATGCTTAGCACACACGACCCATGTTTGAACCATTTTTAGCTATTTTTCAATTAATTAATGGCCTAAGGTTTGTTGTCATATGAATTCAATTTAATTAAGTCAAAATAATGTCGCCATACTATTTAATACACATAGCAGTGCGCCAGGCACAATTAAAATTATTTTATGTTTATTTTATAGATGTTCGAGTATTTTAAATAACTGAGACTCTTAGTCGGGTATTAACTACTAATAATTTAAGATTATCAATTAATCATCAAATTAAAAATGTTGGCCATTATAATATAATAACCTTGATTGTTGATATGATTACCTACATTAGGCTATGAGTGATTTGTATAACTATTAAAGTTATAAGTGATATCAATAAACCCATCGTATTGGTTCATTATAGCATTAGCTTCTTCTATTTTGGTTTGTTGTCTCAAAGGGCATTCATCATTAGAATGACTTAATTCATTACATAAACACAAGGTTTTACTTTGCTTAATCTATCTTTTATTAATAATTAAACCATGGCTTTTAGTTCATCTATCTTATCATGTGGTGTCTTATATGTCCTTCTATTCATTGTTTAGCCATTTTATTGATAGCTTCTATTGCTAAAGTTGATGTTTTGTCGAGCAAAGACCCTCCACATACTTTATCTAGGAATCTTCATTCGAAGTGATTTAATCATTCATAAAAATATTGCATCAAAGTCTTTTCAGTGATCCATGCCTTGGACATGATGAAATCAATTTTTGATACATATTTCAAAATTCATCAAAAGTTTCTCCAATCTCCATCCTAGCATTACTGATTTTTTTTTATATAAACTAATTTGTCTTGTTGGGACGTATTAATTAAGAAAGACTTATAGCATCTCTGACAAATTGGTTATGGAATTTTGAGGGAGGTAAAATAACCAATCTAAAGTTTGGCCTTTTAATACGGAAGGAAAAATTTTTAATTTAACACAATCTATTTCTATATCCTTAGGTTTTAACCTGCTTAATTTTTGTTCAAACTCCCTTATAAACTTTTGAGCATCTTCATTATCTTCACCATATAAACACGGTAATGAGTCCAAATTTCTATTTGAATTCCATAAATTTTGTTGTACGTGTTATACACATAGGTTCATAAGCCATGACATTCCTATCAGATTGGCAAAAAGTTAATTCTTCCTCGTCTTTAGCCATATTATATGACATTCAACAAGAAGGTTTCCAAGAGATTATTTTTAAAATCCCCGACAATGGTGCCAAAAATTGACACGTGTCGAGCATGCACCATAATTTCTCGTATTTTTTTATTATTTTTAGTATTGGTAAATAGGATATCACCTCCACATGAATTTTTCAAATCTCTTAAGAATTAAGGCTACCATAAAGTTTTATTAGATTTAAGTTGTTCTAATTTGACTAATCTAATTGAAACGGGAATTAAACACTATTCATATAAAAATAAGAAATCAATAAATTAAATTAATAAAACTGTAAACGATTTAAATTCAATAACCTAATCTAACGAACTTAGACAAATGATCAAATTAATTAAGTAGTCCATATAAATAAATATCCAAAAAAACATCTAAACAAACTCCTACTAAATAATGTAATATACTTGGATTGCATTCAAACACTTAACCCCACTTCATAACATAGTTATAATTATATCACATGGAATCATGGAATCATTAAGTCCTAATTCATAATTGGTTGATAGCCTTTAGCTAGCCACCGTTTTTCCTAAACTCAAAGGAAAAGTCATATTCTTATCATTGTAAATCTATCTATTGGATAAAACACAATAATATAAAAATACAATAGCATTAAAACTAAATGAAAATCATGTCTAATCTAAATCAAATATAAAACATAATATCCTAATTAATAAATAACTTAAAAAACAATCACCTATAACATCCACTGGAGAAAAAGGCCTATAGATTAATCCTAATTACTACTTTTATAATTGTCGCCAATAATCGTAGACATATATTTAAATACCCTATATTAAGGAGTGCGCACTCAATTCAAGGAATCATTAGTTGTAATATGCAAAAACAACTTACTAAATCCGTTATTAATGTGTATAAATAGATTTAAAGCATAAAGTACGTGATACCTTAACCATAACTACAAAGCAATCCAAAACATATAAAATTGACATGTGTTGAGCGTGCACAATAATTTCTTGTATTTTCTTATTATTTTGTAGAATGATAAATGGGATATCATCTTCAATGAGATTTTTCAAATCTCTAAAGAATTAAGGCTACCCTAAATTGTTACTAGATTTAACTTGCTTTAATTTAACTAAAACGATAATTAAGTACTATTAAAATAAAAATAAGCAATCATTTAATCAAAATAATTAAACTATAAACAATTTAAATTCAATAACCTAATTTAATGCAATTTGAAAAAAATAATCAAATAAATCAATAAATCAATATAAATGAAATATTGAAACAAATATCTAAACAAACCTCTACTAAACAATATAATATACTTGGATTACATTCAAACACCGGAGTGTAACATCACTTCATAACATAGTTATAATTATATCACACGACATCATGGAATCATTAAATCTTGATTTGTAATAGGTTGATAGCTTTCAGCCAACAACTATTTTTTTCTAAATTCAATGGAAAAGTCATATTCTTATTACTATGAATCTATCTATTGGATAAAGTGCAATAACACAGAAACACAAAAACATTAACAACAACAACAACAACATAGCCTCAGTCCCAAATTAAATGGGGTCGACTACAAGGATCAAACTTTTTCATTGTGCTCGATTAAGCGCAATTGATGGTGAGCTTTTCAAACCATTCAAATCCCTCCTAATTAATGCATCACATGTTAACTTTGGTTTGCCTCTACCTCGTCGAATTTCTACAGTTTCTATTTAGTCAAGTCTTCTAGTTGGGGCATTTGTAGGCCATCTTTGCAGGTGACCAAACCACCGCAACTGCCCTTCCCTAATCTTTGTATCAATTGGTGCTACTCCTACATGCCATTGAATTTTTATATTTCTGATTCTATCTTTACGAGTTTTACCACACATCCACTTAAGCATCCTCATTTCTACTGCGTTCATTTTATGTAATTGTTGTTGCTTTACCACCCAACATTCACTTCCATAGAGCATAGCTAGCCTAATTGTAGTCCTTTAAAATTTTCCTTTTAACTTAGTAGGAACATTTCGATTACAAATCACCCCTGTTGCACTCCGCCATTTCTTCCATCCAGCTTGAATTCTATGTGTGACATCATTCTAAATGTTACCATCATTTTGTATGATTGATCCTAGGTATCTAAAGTGGTTTACCTTAGGAACTTTTACTTCCCCTAATTTTACTACTCCGTCATCTCGATGTCTAGTGTTTCTAAACTCACAGCGCATGTATTCAATTTTTCGTCCTACTCAACTTAAAGCCTTTAAATTCTAATGTATTCTTCCAGAGTTCTAATTTCATCTTTTGTTTCATCTAGTAAGACAATATCATCTGCAAATAGCGTACACCATGGTATATCCTCTTGAATATTTCTAGTTAGTTCATCCATAACTAAAGTAAATAGATATGGGCTTAAAGCCGATACTTGATGTAGTTCTCTCGTAATGGAAAATTCTTTTGTAGCTCCTCCAAATGTCTTTATACTCGTTACTACTCCATCATAAATATCCTTAATAGTGTCTATGTATCTAGCATACACTCTTTTTCTTTCCAGAACCCACCAAAGAACAACTCTATGGACCTTATCTTGTGTTTTTTCTGAATCTACGAATACCATATGAAGATCTTTTTTCTTTTCTTTACGTTTTTCTAACAATCATCTTACAAGGAAAATCGCCTCCATAGTTGACCTCCCAGGCATGAAACCAATTTGGTTCTTTGATATTGTTGTTTCTCTCCTTAACTATTTTCAATTATCCTCTCCCAAAGTTTCATAATGTGACTCATAAATTTAACTCCCCGGTAGTTTGAGCAACTTTGAATGTCTCCTTTATTTTTGAAGATTGGCACAAACGTGTTTCTTCTCCAATCCATTGGCATCCGTTTTGATTTTAAGATTTTATTGAAAAGTTTTGTTAACCAAGTCAATCCAATTTCTCCTAAGCATTTCCAAACCTCTATGGGCATTTCTTTTGGGCCACATGCTTTCCCTATTTTCATTCTTTTCAATGCCTCTTTAACTTCTATATTTCTAATATTGCGTGTATAGTTTACATTTCTTTCTTGGTGTGATTTTTCATCTATTATAGTATCAACTTGACTATCATTAAATAAACTATCGAAGTAACTTCTCCATCTCTCCTTAATATCATCCTCGTGTGTTAAAACATTTCGATTTTCGTCCTTAATACATCTTACATGACTTAGATCTTGTTTCTTTTTATCTCTTAATTCGGCTAACTTATATATATATTTTTCGCCATCTCTATTACCTAACCTTGTATATAGATCTTCCATGAAATTTATTTTAGCTTGAATAACTACTTTTTTAGCTTGTTTTCTAGCTTCTTTATATTGATTGTACACATCTTCATCTTGACACTTAGGTATTTTCCAATACATCTCTCTTTTAGTCTTAATTGCTTATTGGACATCCTCGTTCCATCACCATGTTTCCTTCTTTGGTGGTCCCAACCCTTTAGATATACCTAATACATTTGATCACACTCTCCTTATGCAACTACTCCTTTCTAGCCAAATTTTATTAGCATCTAAGTCAAGATTCCAAACATTTTCCTTTAGTATTTTTTCTCAAAACTCTACTTGTTTACTATGTATTAGGTTCCACCACTTTATTCTAGGGTTGCTAACTCTTTTATTCATATTATGTCGTCGTGTTAGATTAATATCAAGTACTACTAACTTATGTTGGGTAGTAAGTGCTTCACCAGGTATTACTTTGCAGTCTCTACATATTTTTCCATCTATTTTTTTGTTAAAAGAAAATTTGTTTGGCTCTTGTTATGGCCACTACTAAAAGTAATTATACGCGACTCCCTTTTTCTAAAATTAGTATTTGCTAAAGCAAGATCGTATGCTGAAGCAAATTCTAAGATTGATTCTCCTTCTTCATTTCTATTACCGTAACTAAAACCTCCATGAACTCTCTCAAACCCATCGTTACTTGCTCCGACATGCTCATTTAAGTCTCATCCAATAAAAACATTTTCATCTAATGGTATACTTTACATAAATCCATCCATATCGTCCCAAATCTTACGTTTGATGCTCTCGCTTAATCCTACTCGTAGTGCATAGGCGCTAAGTATGTTAATTTTTTTGTTTCCAATAATTAATTTAACTAGAATCAATATATCCCCCATTCTTTTAACCTCTACGACCTTATCCTTATAATCATTATCCACCACAATTCCTACTCCATTACATTTTCTATCTATACCCCTGTGCTTCCTATTTCTCTACTCTTTTCTCTTACCCATTTTGTCTCTTGGAGGCAAGCAATATAGACTCTCCTTCTAATTATGGTATCTACTAGTTCTACTCAGAAAAAGCCTTATAGATTAATCCTAGTTACTACTTTTATAATTGTTGTCAATAATCATGGAAATATATATAGATACCCTATATTAAGGATCATATTGGCCACTATACACTCAATACAAAGAATCATTAGTTGTAATATGCAAAAATAACTTATTAAATTCGCGATTGACGTCTATAAATGGATTTAAAACATTAAGCACGTGATTCCTTAACCATAACTAAATAACAATCCAAAGTATATAAAATTGACATGTGTTGAGTGTGCACAATAATTTCTTATATTTTCCTATTATTTATAGTACTAGTAAATGGGATATCATCTCCATAGGGATTTTTTAAATCTCTTAAGAATTAAGGCTGACCCTAAAGTTTTACTGGGTTTAACTTGCTTTAATTTAATTTATCTAATTAAAACAAGAACTAAACATTATTAATATAACAAAAAAACCTACTAATTAAATAATTATACTAGAACAATTTAAATTCAATAAACTAATCTAAAGCAATTTAAACAAATAATCAAATAAATCAATATAAATAAAGTATCTAAACAAACATCTAAACAAGCCTCTACTAAACAATGTAATATACGTGGATTGCATTCAAACATTAAAACATAACATCACTTCATAACATAGTTGTAATTATATCACATGAAATCTTGGAATCATTAAATCATAATTCATAATAAGTCGATAACCTTTAACCAGCTACTGATTTTCTTAAATTCAACGGAAAAGTCATATTCTTATCATTGCAAATCTAACTATTAGATATAACGCAATAATATAGAAATACAATTCCATTAAAACTTACTAAAGATTTCGCCAAATTTAAATTAAATATAAATCGTAATACACTAATTAATAAATAACTTAGAACACAATCACCTAGAACATAATCACCTAGAACATCAACTCAAAGAAAAAGCCCAATAGATTAATACTAGTTACTACTTCTATAATTGTTGTTAATAATCATTGACATAGGTTTAGATACCATATATCAAGGAGCATATTGGCCACTATGCACTCAATACAAAGAATCATTAGTTGTAATACACAAATATAACTTATTAAATCTATGATTGACATGTATGAATAGATTTAAAGCATTAAGTATGTTATTCCTTAACCATAACTACATAGCAATCAAAAGTATATAAAATTGACACGTGTCGAGCGTGCACGATAATTTCTCGTATTTTTCTATTATTTATAGTACTCATAAATGGGATATCATCTCCACATGAATTTTCAAATCTCTTAAGAATTAAGACTACCTAGAGTTTTACTAGATTTAACATCCTTTAATTTAACTAATCTAATTAAAATAGAAATTAAATACTATTAACATAAAAATAAGCAATCAATTAATTAAAATAATTAAACTATAAACAATTTAAATTCAACAAACTAATCTAACACAATTTAAACAAATGATCAAATAAATCATTAAATAAATATACATTAAATATCTAAACAAACATCTAAAAAACCACAACTAAACAATATAATATACTTGGATTGCATTCAAACACTAGAACATAACATCAGTTCATAACATAGTTATAATTATATCACATGGAATCTTGGAATTATTAAGTTCTAATTCATAATAGGTTAATAGCCATTAGCCAGCCACTGATTTACCTAAATTTAATTGAAAAAACATATTCTTATAATTGCAAATCTACCTATTAGATAAAACATAATAACATAGAAATACGATAGCATTGACACTCATGCCTAATCTAAATCTAAACATAAATCAGAATATAATAGTTGATAAATAACTTAGAACACAATCAAGTAGAACATCCACTCAAGAAAAAACCCTATAGATTAATCCTAGTTACTACTTCTATAATGTTTGTCAATAATCATAGACATAGGTTTAGATTCCCTATATTAAGAAACATATTGGCCACTATGCACTCAACATAAAGAATTATTAGTTGTAATACGGAAAAACAAATAATTAAATATGTGATTGGCGCATATGAATAGATTTAAAGCATTAAGTATGTGATTCCTTAACCGTAACTACATAGCAATCGAAAGTATATAAAATTGACACGTGTCGAGCATGCACAATAATTTCTCATATTTTTCTATTATTTGTAGTGCTAGTAAATGAGATATTATCTCCACATAGATTTTTCAAATCTCTTAAGAATTAAGGGTAATCCTAAAATTTTACTAGATTTAGCTTGCTCCGATTTAACTAATCTAATTAAAACGGAAATTAAACAATAGTAATATAAAAATAAGCAATCAATTAATTGAAATAATTAAAATATAAACAATTTAATTTCAATAAACTAATTTAACAAAGTTTAAACAAACAATTAAATAAATTAATAAATCAATCTAAATGTAATATTTAAATAAATATCTAAACAAGTCCTTACTAAACAATGTAATTTACTTGGATTTCATTCAAACACTAGAATATAATATCACTTCATAACATAGTTATAATTATATCACTGGAAATAATTAACACAATAGTATAATTAAAAGTCATAATTAAATAAATAAATACCTCTTAAGTAAATCAAAGCTCTAACGTAGCTTCACACATAAACTTTCTAAAACTAAACTTATAAGTGCAAACGGTTGAAAAGAAGTGAGTAATTTCGAAGTCCAAAGGTCCTATTTATAGTTTCCTTAAGTTTATAAATCATAGATACATACTAATTCATTGTTCTTATCTAAAAACACTCGTCATCGATCTCAGCGAATTGTCAGCGATTCCACTTTGTACATAAATCATTGAGTTGATCACTAGTTTTAGCTATTTTATACTCCACTGCTTTAGTTGGCAATTTCTAGTATATTTTTTAATTCGCTAATGATTCAGTGACACTTCTTTGCTGCCGATTTAGGTGGCAATTTTCAATGTAAATTCAAATCGTTGGTCGATCGCTGCACTTCTTCTCCAATTGGTTGTTTTGCCCTTCTTCCTCTCTTTTTTCCATTTCTTTATTTTCCTAATTAAATCTTAAAATCACGAAAAAGAGAATACATAGTGTAATATCATCATTTATATCTATTACACTATAAAACATGTCTAATTATTAACTTGTCAAGCTGCCAAGAGGGGAGGACTTCGCGAAAGAGGCGATTAAAATCTTAAGGCAGTGGGGGTGTAAGGAAAGCTTGGTAAGGGAGAAAAATGAGAGGGAGTGCGATGGGGAACAAAATTTTTAGAGAGGGAGAGGGAGATTTTTGTGGGTTTTGTTCAAAGAGGAGAAAAAAAGTGAGGGATAGGGTGATATGATGGGTAGGTGATCTATTGTCACATTGTGAGTGATTGAGTGTTCTCTAACCCTTACACTACCCCATACACCCGCATTATGTGCATCCTACAACGTCCTATGTTCTCGTTAGTCCACACACATTATGCGACTAATGGAATCCTAACATTATTGTGACACAATTTACTGAATAATAATACAACAAATTAACATACATCACAAAAAACAACTATTTATACCTTGGTTGGTATGTCCTACACTTGTTCGCGATTCCTATGTCAGTCCGAGCTTAGGGTCCTAATATCTAATTTCTGAATTAATTAAAATTAATTAGAGTCGATCATTACATTCTTCCACCCCTATGTAGATTTCAACACTTATGGATAAAACATGAGACGAGGTTAGCTTTAACAACATAAGAGGTTGGTCTTCCTTGCTATTTTTATACGGCTTATTGAACCTTTCAAAAGTTACTTCAATTTCCTTCTTGGGTTACTTTTCATCAGAAGTTATGCAATCATAGGAAATGGTTAGGACTTTAACTTAGTCCTTCACCAAATACCTCTTCTGCTTTGATTTGATGGTCAATAACTAATGTAAGCTCTTCATTCTCAACACAAGTAGCATCACTCTAGGTTTCCTTTGAATTAGAGATTTTTTGCATCGCAACATTTTCTCTCTAATAAAAGTATTGGTGGCATGAATGGAAATAATATTTTCTTTTGTGCATTAAGTATCATGGTTTCCTCATGTTCTTGCTTTATTCGTAAAGTTTCTCTTTGGATATAGTTGTCGAGCTCTTCTTCAGCCATATAAATTTGATTTGCATAAAAGATGAACCTCATTATATTTCTTATACCTAATTCTTTTCATTAAGGAATCAGTTAACTTGACATGGAATCATAATAGTAAAGCTGTGGCTCCTTAAGAGGTTCAAGATGTTTGAGCCACTGAAGTTCTATGTCGGGAAAGGTTTGTGAAGAGAAATTTCTTTTCTCATCCAATTGCTCCAAGTATTGTAGATAATTCAATAATTGTACATTATTTGATAGTATATTTTAGGGTAATTTTAGATGTAAAAGACTATATTACACTAGTTTCACTTATTTTTGTTATTTCAGGTAATAATTAGAATATATGAAAAATAGAGTAAAAAGGGAAGAAAATGAAGGATTTGATTAGTGGAAAGGATATAAAACTAATCATCAACGAACCAATGATAAATTAGTTTTTACGTTGGCGAGTCATTTTGGGATTTATACATGAATCTTCAAATAAATCAATGGAGCACAGAGGCAGTTTTTCAACAATTTAATTAGTGATTTGAGGAATAAGTGGAATTTTTTAGCAATTGTTGGGTTCGATTTCAAGAATTTTAGATAACCATGAGATGTTTTTATTAGTTGGGGATATGTACAACCCAAAATATTATATATATGACCATTAGGCTATGAAATCAATTGCCCTTGAGTACTTAGATCAATATTTCATTGCATTTGGTGTTATAATTTATTGTTTGAATTTTTAAATTTATTGTTCATTGCTTTTGGAGACCATTTGAAGATTCAAAGTATTTATTTAGAGGTATTTATCTATCTCTTTTATTTATTTTATTGCAATGTTTAATGTGAAGATGAATGAGTAGTTTATTAATCTAAACAAAGTCCAAACATGAACTTGATCCATTTTGTGATGTAGTCATGATGAGATGATTTTGTACTTAATGCTTTAAACCAATTGTATTCTTTAATTCACTATTTTAATAGATTATTATTTGCGGTTTATAATCATGAAACTTTGTATTGCATGCATAGTCTAGAATGTGTATTGTGATATTTAGATTCAATAACTAGTTTAAAGTAGTAACTAAGATTGTTTAAAAGTTCTATTACTATTTAGATGTTCTAGGTAAATTGAGATCTAAGTTTAATATTGAAGTGGCTTTCCAAAGGTATTAGATTTAGTAGTTTGAAGTTTTCACAAAATGGACACAGTTCTATTGCCTAAATTCAATTTTGTTGAGTATTCAAAGTGTTAATTCAATAAAATTAGAATGTGACTTTTCCACTGGTGTAATGAGAACTGATGGCTTGATAAGTGTTGTCTACTTAATTATAATTAGAGTTTGATGATCTAGAATACTTTATTAAGAGATTAAAGTTTGCACATGACTATATGATTTAAGTAATATATTTGGATGCAAAACAGATTATTGTTTTACTATTCAGGATGTTTGTTTAGATATTTATTTATCATTGAATTAAATTAACTTCAATTTAGTGACTTTAAATTGTGTTAATTAAGTTAGTTTAATTATTTTAGTTAATTATTATAATATTACAGTTTGAATTAGTTATTTTAGTTCCCATTTTAATTAAAATAATTAAATTAAAGTAAGAAAATAAATAAAAAAAAACTATTGACAGACTTTTTCCTAAAGAAGTTTGCTAAATCTTCATGGAGACGATCTCACTTATCACCACTACAAATAATAAGAATATACATAAAACTTATTGTACACACTCGATTCACGTCAATTTTTGTGCCGTTGCCGGAGATTTCTACATTATTTCTTAGGAGTTTTATACATTGTATGGTCTACCCACTTCATCGTTCTAATTCCACATGGTCTTTACATCCATTTGATCCTAAGGTAAAATGAACTTTCAATCATAATTTAAGATAACAACAACATAGGGAACACAAAGCTACCATAGTAGAAACCAATAATAACCTTGATAATAATATTTATAATAATGATAATAGAGAACTTACTTTTAGGCAAGCCAATTAAAATATCACTTCTTATGAACCTATCAAGAGGGATTTTTTGAATTTTAAGTAAGATCTGGATTTATTAATGCTTTGCCTAACTTCTAGGGCTAAGATAATGAAGACTCCCAAAAATTTATAAGGGAATACCAACACAAAGTCAATGGGATGAAACTTAAAGACGGTAAATTAGAACAAGTCAAACTTAAAGTTTTTTTCCTTTTTGTATTGAAAGATGAAGCACTAGATTGGTTGTTTTATCTTATTCAAGATTCGATAATCAAATGTGCTATAATGTTAGAAGCTTTTCTTGATCAATATATGTCTGCAAGAGAAATTAGTACTTATAGAAGACAAATCACAGTTGTGAAAATTAAAGATGATGAAAAATTTAATGAATTTTAAGATAGATTTTAAAGATTAATTTCTTCTTGTCCACAACATGGATATACCAAACGAGCTTTAATTATTAAAATACTGTTACAAAGACTTAATCATTTTGAACAAAGACTACTAGATACTGTATGTGGTGGGTCATTATTCGATGTTACACCAACTTTAGTAAAAGAAGCTATTAACAATATGGCTAAGAAATCTAAACAATATGGTGAAAAGACCAATACATCAAGAAAGAAACTTTATGAAGTAGCTAATAAAAGAAGTAATACATTTAATGAAAAAGTTAATGAATTATCTAGCATGGTTAAATTACTATTTAAAGATAGGGCAAATCAAGTGAAACCATGTGCATTTTGTAATGAAGTTACACATCCTCTAAATGCATGTCCTACTTTACACGAATATAATACTAAATAAGTCAACGCGGTTGTGAACCAATATTCTAGTCCCCCGTAAATCAATATAATAACAATAATTACTATACAGGAAAACCAAATTCAAATCTTACCTATGGTCCACAAAAGATTATACCACTTATAGTCCAAGAAAACAAATACAATATATACCAATTCAACAATCTAAACAAACTATTCAACCTACACAACTAAATTTAGAACAAATATTACATAATTTTATGATCCAAAGTCATCAAAACTTTACCCAAATTTCTCAAAATCAAATTAAAACTGATAGGTCTATTAACGAGTTAAAAAATTAATTAAATCAAATGAATTTACAAATTAATAAGTTAAGTAATCAAACTAAAGGATCTACTCAAACTATAAATATTATTAACCAAGCATGAATTAACGCTTTATTATGTGATAATGAAAAAGAGACACAAAGGCAAGAAAAGATACCAAAAAGAGGTTAAGAAAAACTAGCCACTTTACGCTTAGTGCACCTTGACTCTGTGTGCACCCCCAATTTGAATTTCAATTTATGAGGGAACCCTAACATTTTTATCAAAATACCCCTTAAATCCAAATCGATGCACCCAACTCTAAAACTTTGGTCGAGACATCCATTTTAGGTTCGACGACATGTGGCCAAGACTTATCTTATAGGTTTGGTGTTTTCAAATTAAACATCTTTCGTAAAACTCGGTTGACAACTACTGACCTAAAAGTTTAGTGGGTTTCGACCGACTCTCCAACTAGAGGTTCGGTAGGCTATGACCGACTCTCCAACTTCAGGTTCGGTGGACTTTGACCTGCTCTCCAATTAGAGACTCAAATCTATGAGGGTAAAACACTTGATGATGTCATACAAATCACAAGAAGAGTGTAGCATCCCCTATCCTAATTGGGGTGATACCGGGTATGAAACCCTAATTAAGTCCTAGTACACCATTCAAACTCAATTAGAGTAATAGTACAACAGTCCTTCGTACCTTATTATCACATAAACAATACATCATATATCAAATAAATAATTAAAAATGCAACGGAATTAAAACTTTTTCGTTAAAATGTACGATATAAAAAAACCAACATAAACCTCAGTCGAAAAATCTTATCCCAACCCTGACTACAAAATAGTAATAAAATACAATATATAAATAGTGGGAAATTAATTCATCTTAGAAAAGACTATAAACTCCAAATCTTCTTGGTTCCTGAGTCAAAGCGTATGTCATTAACCTGAAATGTTAAGTGGGGAATAAACGCTCCAAATTGCTCAGTAAGTGATGCTCGTAGACATATCAATTATCAAATAATATCAAAGAATAAATAAATAGCAATATGAATTCAAAACATATCTATTCAGGCATTAAAACGATATAACAATAAGTAAAGTGATGCAAGTTCACAAGTCATTTGCAACTGTACTCGTGACTTATATTTTCATTTCAAGATTGAGTTGTAAACTCTCGTTACCTTGAATTATGGCCCACGAAACCTCACACATTGGCCAAGGTGTGATTTTTGTGGTGTATTCAGGCGTAGCATAGCTATCAACTCAAATACGAAAGCAACAACCAGTTATCTCAAGGTTAATAAATGGAATGTGTTGATAGCTAACCAATCACCTTCATCATCACTCTAGTTCGATTTGCCCATCGTACCACTTTCTGGCTACTTTCTCATAAAAACCAATTCAAGTTACAGTAAACTGCCTCATTCCAAATACATAATGCTATGCAAACTAATTATACTAATTAAGTTGCACAATTGATAAAAATATGAGTCCCACTTACCTATACTAAGCTTTTCTAATTTTTTATCGATTTACCCGACTCCCAATACCCATAAACCTTTCTCCGTCGACCAAAAACCTAAATTTAATAAATTTTTATTAATTTGGGTCCAATATTTTTTTAATTAAAACCCTTAAACTGGTCCCAATCGAATCTAGAACTGATTTATCAAATTTTAAGTCAATGTGAACATTTCACGTTTTACGAGGTAAAAACCATGTATAAAGTTTTGCACAAATCCCGAATTCTTTGTTTGTCATAGAAATTCATTAATTTCTACTTATTTTGTCAAAATATTATGTTTTGGAATTTGTTTGATTTTTTTGAAGTTTTTTCCTTTTTTCTTGAATTTTAGTATTTTCTTTTTTTTTTTCTATTTTTTTAATTGGGTCAAGTCGACCCTAACAGGTCGGAACAAACCATGGTCAGGGCACTAGGCTCGGTTCGCCCCATGGGCAGAGCCTGGCCAAGTTCTTTTCCAAATCGAAACCAAGAACTCCCTGGTTCTATTTCATATTTTTTTTTAAAAATCGAGGTCTAGCTTGGCCAAATTCCATGATTAGTTTCTAGTAGGGCTCCCCTTCATCTTCTTTGTCAGATCGAAATGTCAAAGTCTTCCACCAACAACAACCATCAACGCCACAACACCGCAACAGCAACACCAACAACAACCGTAGCCATCAACAATAACAACAACAACAACAACAACAACAACAATCAGATTCACCTTTACTGTATCCTTGCTTCTCAGTCTCTTTCCTTTCTCCCACCTCGATCCCTCTCTCAATTTGCAATTTCAATTTTTAACTGAGGAGGTGGTTTATGGAAGAAGATAAATAACAAATTTTCTCAAGATTCGTATTGCGTGAATCTCGAGGCAGATCGATTGTTTACTTTTAATTTAATATTTCTTGATATACGTATTACTTATCTCTAGGCTGATCTTATGGCTATTAACTAACGTATCTCTCTTAACCAACTTAATTTTGGTTTAAATTAAACTTTTCTAGAAATTTGTAGACATAAATCTCGAGGACAATCAAAGAATGGAATTAAAATCACATTTATTTTCCTTGAGATATAGTCACACACATCTCGAGGCATGAAAAATCTTTTCAGCTACAACATATAACCATTTCATCTCCTCAACTCATGCATAACATGTATCTCGAGGTGAATCCTATGTATATTTAGTTTTATTTAGACTTTAGGATTCCTTTATATATTTATATATATAACCTGTATATATAAATATATGATCACCTATGTATTTTCGCACATATAAACTCGTTGTGCGCACCAACAACCACCCTCGAATGTGCATACTATTATACATCCAGTGCGTGTCACTCTCAACCCCGTGTCACTAGACGTCCACCAATTATTAATTACTAATTCATTTTCAATATATATTTATATATTAAATTATATATAAATATATATAGGCATATATATATATATATTCGTGCGTTATAATTTTGTTGTATGTGCCAACGAGTACACTCGGGCGTGCACGCTACGGCATGACTCATATGCGTCACCTTTGACCCACAAATGTATTAGGCATTCCATTAATTTCTCAATTATTCAATTATAGGCCAATAAATCCAATTAATTTCCATAAATACTAATACACAACAAACAAACACCAAACGGCATGCAAATCCAGGTGTGCGCTAATCGAGACAAGTCGAGCTTAACTACAAGCCTAGCTCGGGTTAATTTGAACTTAGATTAACACTAATTATCTGCATAAGGTAATGGGTTGCTAAAAAGAGAGTGTATAGAGGGATGATGGTAGGGTGCATAAAATGAGAGGAAAAGGATGGTGGGGGTGCACTAATCACAATGAATGGCATAAAGGTCATTTTATAGTAGAATTGAACTTTTTCTTAAGTTAGACTTTTTTGTTGGGGTGCACTTAGCCCGGCTCAAAGAAAATAAAGTACATAAAATGATAGAACAAAAATAAGATGAGATGATGTCAAATATCATTCCCACTAGAAAATGGATGGTCGAACAATTGAAATATAAACCTTTTCCCGAAAAGTTGTACTCATGCTATTTAGCTAGAGTCAAAGCTTAAGAAAAAAATTTACAAAATCCTGAATAGTTAATCAAGAGAAATTAGAAAATATTTATGAATTGAATAAAGATATGCATTCTATTTCCCCCGTTCCACAACAATTAGCAGATGATAGGTTAAATAAGACATTTATGAATCATTTAAGAAAATAGAAATTAATGAACCTTTAACACAATTATCAAATCATGATGAGGTCACTAAAGAATTCTCTAAATCAAAAAACAAGTTTTTAGAAGAAAGTGATGAAAACTTAGGGCAAAAAATGTCATCCTTAAAGAAAATGCCTGAGAAGTGTTTCGACCCAGGAATGTTTCTCATGCCTATCACAATAGGAACTTTTTCTACTGAACTTGGTATGCGCGATCTCAGAGCATCAATCAATATAATGTCACTTAAACTTTATGAATCATTGAAAATAGGATCATTGACTAATACGCCTATTATTCTTACTTTAGCAAAAATATAATTATTAAACTGTTTGGACTACTGGAAAACATTTTAGTACAAATATACGAGTTAGTATTTCCAGCCAACTTCTATGTCATGGAAATGGAAGATTCTATATCACCTAATCCTTCGCCTATATATTAGGTAGATAGTTTCTTGAAATATCTAAAACTAAGTTAAATGAAGGAACAATATCTATGGAGTTTGAAGATAAGATTGTCACATTCAAAATTAATAATGAACATTACTATGATGAATATGATGAATTATTTAATAATGAAATTAATGACAATGATTTTTTAGAATTAAACTATTATAATAATTTTAATGTTGAAGTTTATGCAATTAATGTAGTAACAATGGAAACAACAAAAGAAGTTTCAAAGAAAGAACAATTCGAAGTCACTTCAAAAGAAAAGAAAGTAACTTAATAGTGGAGAGTTAAGCAACTGGAGAATGAGAAAATATTAACAAGTTGGGAGATTTTAAATCTAAGAAGAATAAGAAAAAGAAAAAACCAGATTTAAGCCTTGTGAAGCTTAATGATCCTGGAGGTATACATTTGCATATTAAAATCAAATGGGCTTAGTACTTCAGAACTCAGTGTGATAGGAGTTCTAATGCAAATCTCATGCCCATACATTTCTTTCTACACAGTGAATTAGAGATGGATTCACTTGCTTCTGAACTAGTTTCTTTACCCGATGGTACTTTAATTCAACCAATAGGAGTGGTCATAAATATACTAGGTCAAGTGGACAAATACATTGTACCCACAGACTTTTTGGTCATGCCACACTTTATTAGTGAAGATCCTCCTTTGATTTTTAGATAGCCTTTCTTAGCCACTACTCAAGCTTTTATAGATATTCTGAACAAAACAATCACTATGAAAATTAATGACCAAGCAATCACTTTCTGGAATAGCACTGAATGTTTAGTTCTAAATTCAAGTTTAGAGATCTAACTTAATTCTAGAAGGGTTCACTCAAGCAAACAAAATTAAACAAAAGCCCTCTATAAGAGGCATCCATATTTTATGTTTATTAGATTTTATTAGGAGTTTAGTTTAATTTTTGTATAAGTATGTTTTTATTCTCTCACTTTATGATTTCTCTTGTTGGAAGTATTTTCGAAATTTAAGCTCCAGGGTAATTTCAAATAAGGGGGTGTGATCGAGTTATTTTTGCTTATATCGCCTTTATGCAAGTTTGCATTATTCCATTGCTTATTTATTTATTTATTTGATAAAATTATTAGTTAGTTACATATCCTAATCAAAATTTCAAATTTTCAGTCAATTCTACCTTTATATTCGTTTTAATGAAAGATATATATGTTAATTATGAAATAAATTGGAAAATCGTTAATTTAGCCTAGAGAATTCCCAACGATTTAAAATAACATTAAGAATTGTTGTCTAAATCAGTCACATAAGCTAGAAAACTAAGTGAAAAATTGAGTCTGGCAAATCCCTAGCTATTCGACCTTTCAAAAAAAATCGCTGGTCAGATTAGTGAGTCACTACACCACATTTCCACCGATTAGCATAGTGATTTCCCAGCGATTCCACCTAACATACAAATTGTTAGGCGTGATTTGAGTTTTTGAAACAAAACCTCAAATCGCCACAAGCACACTCACTTTCAAAATAGAAATTGTTGCACCTCTTCACCCATACAGTTAATTCTTGCCTAGATTCAACCCTCCTAAGCTCAATCTAAGTGTATTTAAGTCATTCCCACCTCAACCTAGTTTCATTCAATCTAAAAATCTTTGAATTTATGAGTGTTGACCCGAACTAAGGTTGTAGGGATTTCATCTTGGAGCTTGGAAAATCGTTCTAGAGGAGTTCTAGAGCTTATATCTTGAGAGATTCACTCTAAAGACAGTAATTACGATAACCGTAGCTCTTTACTCTAATATATTTTTAATGTGAATGATTTTTGCAAAAAATCTTCATTGATTTCAAAAAACAATTATTGGAATTCATTTTATTACCTTGAATAAATGATTACATTGATTCTTATAATTAGGCATTGCAATTATAATGATTATTGGTTTACAACTTCAACATTTTCAAACTTTTGATTTATTTATACATATTTTCAATTGGTTTGAAAAATGAGTTTAAAATGAGTTAAGGGGTTTGGTTTGGTTTTTTTGTTTCATTTTTTACAAGAATGGAAATTGTCGCACAATTATTTTATATTATTTGAAAACTCGATTTTAAGTTTATAATTAAGTTAAAATTTTGATGCCAATTTTATTAAAATTTCTGATGAATTTTTAAGTTAGCTTTTCAACCAAAATTCTCCTTTTTAAATAAAGTTTTGAATTGTCTAGAATTACTTTTGACAAACATTAATTTTATGATCCAAAGGTTTAAATTCTTATTCAGACTTGTTACTTTTGATTTTGGAAAATGGCCAGAAGTGGTGAAGGTAGAAGTTCATGAGAGGATAAGGGAAAGGGTGATTTCGCCCAAAAATCCAAAATAAAATACAAAGTTCCACCCATACCTATTAGGCAAATGGGGATTTTAATAAATAACCCTAAAGTTAGAAAATCAAGAGAACTTTCTCCACCTCTAGCTTTTAGTGATGAGTCAAAGAGAGAGGAAGAAGTTGAAAAGACATTAAAGATTCTTTTTCGACCAATAGTTTAATAAATGCAAAAACTCTCGCTAGGATGAATGGCGACATAATTAAGAATAGGAAAATAATTTCGGAGAGGGGTTTCAACTTAAAGAACGAAATATAGTATGGGCCTAGAATTTTGAATATAATAAAGGAAATTTATGGGGGTTTTTGACTAGGGATTACAATGTCAACTATGACACGAGGTCCTCTGTAGAGATGGGTTATGAGATTTTAGTCCGAAAATCTTATTCGAATGGGCATGGAGATGATGATAAGACAGTAGCCATGGTTTGACGAAGACCAGTAGACTATTCCTCTAAAAGAATAAACTAGTACTATAATATATCGAAAGTCCAAAGGAGAAAAAACAACGAACATCCAAAATTTGAATATAGATTCTGACATCGATTTCCCCAAAAAACCATGAGAAAATGATTGGAAGCAATTCCAGAGAATGGATTTATTTTTTATAAGGGCGGTTATCCAAAAATATTCAAACTAAAATTTTTAAGAAGCATGGAACTATTTAATCAATGCAAGCCTACAATCGAATTAGCAGTACTACGAGGTTGTAAACTACAAGGCGATGTTGCTGCACCACATCATTTAAGGGATATATTACATTGATGTTGGTAAAAATCATTTATGATTCAATTAGGAATGCCACATAAATAAAAATAAAGGATTACCTTTTCCCTTGATGATCCCTAAATTTCGCAAATAGGATCGAGTTTTTATGATAGGTCTAGGGTTAAATATTTTCCCTAATAAGACCATCATCGATGAAGTCATAGAAAGTACCAAACATGTGTCTAGATATGAAGGAGCGGGAAAAAAATGAAATACTTAGAAAATAGATCACAGCTAGAAGAAGAATATAAGTAGAGAACATAAGAGCTTTACATGAGATGGAATTTTCCGTGTATAATGAGAGGAAGAACCAGAGCTAAGAGCCACCTGCTAAAAATCTTATTGGCATGTATGCTAAATAGACGAAGATGGCCATGATGGGTTCAATCTTGCAAAACCAAATGTGAACTCTGAGAAATTAAGAGTTCATGTTTCACGACCAGCACCAAATTGCAAAGAGCATTCATGGGTTCGTATGGCCAGGAGAATGGAAGGTAAGGGAGGCGTATGCCCAATGCTGGAGTCTTTTTAGAAAGTACTCCGGTTGCGAAAGTAGACTTAATGGCTCTATGATCCTACATTGAGCTACCAATCTCAACAATAGGAGCAAGAGGATGGTGGAGATGATGTGACTTTTGTATGGTGGTTCTAATCTACTTTCTTCTCTGTTTAGTCTATCTTTGAGTGATTCTATTAGAGGTTTTAGTTTGTAATATGATACATTGATATGTGTGATGTGTTGTGTTACTGTGATACTATTACTATGATTTGGTTTATATTATACATTGGTTTGATGTGTTATCATCTATTACAATGATGATTGGGAAACTATGAGTTTATCATGTTTTACTTAATTATGAAATTCATTCTTATGATTATTTGATTAATCTTTTATTTAGTTCGTTTATGCTTCATGAGATATTCTTATTTTGTTGGAAATCAAACTTAATTTTAAAACCTTGAGGAAAAGTGTTAGAATGAGTTTAGTGGTATTTAGGTGAAGTGGAGTATCAAGAAGTGAAGTATGAAAGATTCAAGAGGTAGAGTTTATTTATTCAATGTTCAAAATTGATGAAAATGTTCAAATTTTTTTAAGATATAGGTAATATTTCTTCAATTTTACTTTATTTAGATAGGAATTTGAATTGAATATAATTTGAGTTTAAATAGAAGTGAAAATTTTACAACCCGAGAAAATATAAAATTTTATAATAGGAAAGAATTGTTATACCCTATTTGACTTATCCTAGATTGTGTATACACTAGAGGAGTTTAGGGGGATTGATTACTTTGTGTTCGACATTATAATGGGTAGATGATGAAAACAATAATGCAAGATAAAAATGGGTAGATGATGAAAACAATAATCCAATATAAAAAAGTAGATTTCTAAGAATCTTATTATACAAATATTATTTATCAAGAATTATATATATATTGAAAAGAACTTATGCTACAATAGAAAGGAAAAAAAAGATATTAGCAAATAAATTTTACCTAGTTGGAAAGAATGTTTCCTAAACTATAGTGAAAGTGAGAAGAACTAACAAGAGGTTTTTCTAAATCAAAAGAAAAAATGGAGAGACCTACAAATTCCAAAGAAAATGGAATAAGGAATCTAGTGGTGGGAAAATGAGAGGAAGAATTCCTATAAAAAGAATAATAAATTTCAAAGGAAATGAAGTACGGAATTGTAGGAATATAAACAAGAAAAAATAAATATATAATAAAGAAGGAAAAAATAGAGATATAGAAAAAATGGAAGGAAGTTTATGAAAAAAATCTTCAAATAAAAGACTTAGCTCAAGTGCTTATAGCTAAATGAAATATATCTTTTTATTCTAACATTCAAATGAAAATGAAATGATAATTATTGGTGATTAAGAATTTCTATCAACTTTGACTATGGTGATATTTTAAATATTATTTGGAAATAAGATTGATTTAACGATTTTTGTATCTTCAGATTTTATATTAGTTATCGTAAGCTCGATGTTTCTCATTGGAGATTGAAAAAATCTATTGTCAAATAAGGGGTTGTTCATTAAATCTTTCTATTATATCATGGTTTTTATTTTTATGAGGGTAATATGATTCTTTTTAGATGGATGAAACTAAAGATGGAGTGAATAGGAAATTAGAACTCTTGAGGAATACATTGAAACTTAAAGGCTTTAAGTTGAGTAGGACGAAAACCGAATACATGCACTGTGAGTTTAGAAACACTAGACATCGAGATGACAAAGTAGTAAAATTAGGGGAAGTAGAAGTTCCTAAGGTAAACCACCTTAGATACCTAGGATCAATCATACAAAATGATGGTAACATTGAGAATGATGTCACACATAGAATTCAAGCTGGATGGAAGAAATGGCGGAGTGCAACAGGGGTGATTTGTGATCGAAATGTTCTTACTAAGTTAAAAGGAAAATTTTATAGGACCGCAATTAGGCTAGCTATGCTATATGGAAGTGAATGTTGGGCGGTAAAGCAACAACAATTACATAAAATGAACGTAGCAGAAATGAGGATGCTTTGGTGGATGTGTGGTATAACTCATAAAGATAGAATAAGAAATATAGAAATTCAAAGACAAGTAGGAGTAGCACCAATTGATACAAAGATTAGGGAAGGGCGGTTGCGGTGGTTTGGTTACTTGCAAAGACGGCCTACAAATGCTCCAACTACAAAACTTGACTCAATAGAAACTGTAGAAATTCGACGAGGTAGGGGCAGACCAAAATTAACATGGGATGCATTAATTAGGAGGGATTTGAGTTGTTTGCAAAGCTCACCATCAATTGCACTTAATCGAGCACAATGAAAAAGTTTGATCCATGTAGCTGACCCAAGTTAATTTGGGACTGAGGCTATGTTGTCATTGTTGTTGTTGTAATATGATTCTTTTTAATGGTCTCTTTTATTTAAGAAATAAAAATATATAATTATGAAACCAGAATGAAGGAAGAAAAGAGAATATAATTTAGAGTATTCTTTTGCTTGAGACAACAAAGTGTTGATTTTAGAGGTATTTGATAAGTCAATAATTAGACAGTATTTTATAGTATATTTTAGGGTGATTTTATATGTAAAAGGGTAAATTACACTAGGTTTTCTCTTCTTTTTGTTATTTCTGATAATAATTGGAATATGTGAACAAATAGAGTAAAAAGGGAAGAAAATGAAGGATTTGATCAAGTAGAAATGATACACAATGAATCATCGGGAAATCAAGGATCAATTGAAAATTACTACTACTGAATTCTAAGCGATTTGGGATTAATATAGGAACCACCAAATAAATCAGTGGAGCACGGAGAAAGTTTTCCAAGGATTTAACCAGTAATTTGAGCAGTAAGTAGAATCATTGAGGAATTACAGGGTTCGATTTTGAGAATTTTAGATAACCATGATATGTTTGAGTTAGTTTGAGATATGTACTACCTAGAATGATATATATATAACCCTAGGGCTACGAAATCAATTGCCTTTGAGTACTTAGATCAATATTTCATACTCTAGGAGCCGCGGTTTATTATTTTAATTTTGATATTTATTGTTCATTGCTTTTGGAGATGATTTAAAGATTCAAAGTATTTATTCAGGGTTATTTATTTATGTCTTTTATTTATTTTATTGCAATGTTTAATATTATGATGAGTGAGTAGTTTATTAATCTAAACAAAATCAAAACATGAACTTGATCCATTTTATCATATGGTCGTGATAAAATGATTTTGTACTAAATGTTTTTAACCAATATTATTCTTTGATTTATCGATTTAATAGATTGTTATTTGAGGCTTATAATCATGAAATTTTGTATTGCATGCATAGCCTAGAATGTGCACTATGAAATTTGGATTAAATATCTAGTCTAAAGTAGTAACTAGGATTGTTTAAAAGGTCTATTACCATTTAGATGTTCTAGGTGAATTGAGATCTAAGTTTAATATTTAAGTGGCTTTTCAAATGTATTAGATTTACTAGTTCGAAGTTTTCGTAAAGTGTAATGCAAT
Source organism: Stephania yunnanensis (assembly GCA_039657365.1). NCBI lineage: Eukaryota > Viridiplantae > Streptophyta > Magnoliopsida > Ranunculales > Menispermaceae > Stephania > Stephania yunnanensis. The sequence continues at coordinate 32,104,816 of CM077583.1, read as the reverse complement.
TTTATTGCCTAAAGTTAATTTCTTTGAGTCTTCAAAGGATTAATTTAATAAAAGTAAAACGTAGCTTTTCCTTTCGTATAAGGAGAACTAATGGTTTGTTAAGGGTTGTCTACTTACTTATAATTAGATTTTAATGACCAAGAATACCGATAAGTCTCCAATTGTGCTATATTTTAGTGTGTATTTATTGTGATTTCAAAAGTTAAATCTCCAATTTATATCACTAATCCTTTTTTTTATGTTTCCTGGGTCAAAACATGCAATTGAAGTAAAATGAGTGATTTCCCATCCAAATCCAATCATAAAGTTGAAATAGGCTCAGAGCCTTAAAAGCGCCTAGGTTTCACACATAGCCAAGGAATCGCAAGAAACTTATGAGAAATGTTGAGGATAATGTCTGGTGAGAATCCTGGGGAAAGTCGAGATTCAAATTCCAAGAAAAAGGTCACCATCTTGATAGTGCCTTACAAACACATCTTTTTAAATCTCTAGCAAGGCGAAAGACCAAAACTCATGATTTTTTAGAAACTATTGTAGATTAGGTGAGGATTAATGTAACGACCTATTAACTTAAGCTAGTGATTAGTGTTAATACAAACCCCTAATTAACTTGAATTAATCTCGTGGTTAAGTCTGACGTACCATAATTAGCGTATGCATGGGTTTTTATGATAATTTGCATTTATTTATAATGGTTAATGAACTTTATAGGTTGTAGTATGAGAGAGAGTTTATATACAAGCCTATAATCAAAAAATACGTAAATAAACAACAAGTAGCTGGTACACCAAGTACGACGATGGCGGTTATGAAATGAATGTGCATACCCAAGAAAACTCAAAGGCATGTCCAGTGAATTTATTGGCAAGAAAATACATGAGATATATATATATATATATATATATTTATATTTGATATATAAATATATATATCAAATATTATAATATTAGCTTGAATTATATAGATAATTGGATTGCCTCGAGATGAGTGTGAGTATGTGTCAACATTGTGTCACTTTAAGGGTTTCATATTAGCACATCAATCATTCAATCAGTCTTGAGATAGTGTGATACGTATCTCGAAAAAAATCAATATATTTAAAGTAAAACCTTTCATACTTATCTCATAATTTGATCGTGAGAGTGAGAGAAAAGGTTGAAGGGTTTTTATTCTGATCTTAGGATATCATTCGAGGAGTTATTCAACGTAGATTGAGGAGCTTAAATGATTGGAAAACCAAAGATCATCACTTTAGTAAGTTTATTTTTTATGTTTTTGAAGTTCAATTTGATACTAGGTGATCAAATCTTTGTGAATTGTGTTGTTTAATCATTAGAAATGGTTTGTTACCTTTCTAGAGGCCCTCCCTGATGAAAATTGGGAGTGTTTACTATTGTTGTATGAATTCATGGATGGGATAGTAGCTCATTCCTTGTGTACTATCAAGACAGTACATGGTGGAGCGCGTTTCGCTAGCTGAGGAGCGTGTTCCCTTCATTAGTGAGGTAACACCCAACTGCCGGAGTGCACTCCACCAGCACGCACCCACCCGAAAAAACAACAAATACGCTGAGTTTTTATTAAAATTTCTTGAGGAATTAGGGACTAAACTAGGAGTTCTAAACATAGGGTATTAAACTTATATTGATAAAAAATGGTTTGTGATAGATGTTGGATCCCCGTGAAAGTGTGAGTGAGCCGAAAAGTTAGGGAATTTGGAACGAAAACCTAAACTGAGGTAAGTATGGATTCGCTTATTTATCGATGTTGTCTGGCTATCCTAGTATATATTTCATGTAGTATATGGATAGAAATGCGGAACTATGTACACTGTGATAGTTTTAAAAAGCGAAAAATAGTGCTTAATGTGATTCACGAGAGTAAGTTCCTGAGACTGAGACTAAGTTATATAGGAGATGGGTTACCTTCCTGGCCATTATTTAACTTCCTACTCAGTTATATAGGTTGCGTAGATTACATACTCACTAGAGGGTTTCAGATAGAACCATTACGCATTAATGGATTAGCTAGATAGCACATCAGCCAATGTGTTGTTCTAGCAATAACATTAATAACGTCAGTGGGTAATCAACCTTAGTTTTATAAATAAAATGGGAATCACAATGTAATATTAATTGACAGTTTGCTTTGCATCCGTTATTTATTGATTTATATGATTTCTATATTCTTGTTAGTTAATATTAGTGCATATTATTATTGCACAACGTATTGATTATTATATGGAATGTCGATGGCTTTGTCAATCCTTACTTACTGAGCGAGTTGGAGCGATCACCCTAAATCTAATATTTCAAGTTCGTAACCTAGCGCTTTAGCAAAGGGAAAGGAGAAGATTTATGAGTCTTTAAATCTTCTCTATGATGTAATGAACCTTCTTGTACATATATATATTGTTTGATATATTTTATTATATATAAATAGGGTTATGAGGTTTATAAACTAGGATTTGGGTTTTAATGAACTCTATATTTTTGTATATTGTTTAAATATTGAAAAAGTTTTAATTTTCCACTGCCTATACTTTGTATTGCTAATTCGATATCGATATACAGGTTGAGTTTATCAAGTTCAGACGATAAGGCTTCTGACTTTAGTTAATTCTGGCTGGGTTAACGGGGCTTAGTCAGTTTCGCCCTAATATGGATAGGGGATGTTATAATTAAGGGTGTTTAGCATCCTAGAGAAAAAAAAATTGATCTGAAGTGAGAAAGGCTAGCACCTTGCGAGCGCCTTGGAGTGACCTAAAATCTATGGAACAAAATCGATTAGAAAAGAGCCAGTGCCTTCCAAACGCCTTGGGTATGAACGTATGGAGCTGGAATGGCGTTGAAATTCAAGTCGGAATAGAAATAACCAAAAATAGAGCACCATAGCTTATCCATAGTGATCCCCGATGCCTTAAAATCTGTACATACGGTGCTGAGGTCAGTTATGAGATTTGAAGATTGGATTTTGCTGTTTTGAAATATTTTGCACGTGCTATTATAGATCCAATCTATTACCTAAAAAACTTGATTCTTATGAATCGAATTTTAGGACTTTAGGGATTCTCTCTCTTATAAAGACCAAAAACATTATAAAAAGCCCTCATCTCCTCTCCATTCTCAATTCCACTTTCTCCTCTCTACATTTCAATTCTTTATATATCTTTTTCACCCTTTTTCTTTTATTTTTATATTTTATTTTGTATTTTTTAATGGAGATTCATATGTTATTAGTAGGCTAAATTATAGATTGGATCAAGGAGACCTGTAAGTTATTTATGATATTTGATTCTTAAATTCCATATTTTTCATTAAAGTCTAATGTTTTCAATTGCATTATTATTATGAGATTCTTTGTTAAATCTTAGATTCTTAGAATTTCTACTTATATGATTTGTAAATGCATGTGCACACTAGTTAGATTAGAGTTCATTGCTAGTGATCCTACCACTGCCGGTAAGAGGATCACATTAGGTGGCGAGCCTTGTTTGTTGGCAATTGGTGTGCTCCTGTGCATTTAGGATATGAAATGGATAGCAGTGTATTGTATTTTCCACGTGATAGGTGGACAATTCGACACTAGTTACCACTCATGATAGGTGTTCTTATAGAGTGCTAATACTGCTAGTCCATTGAAAACTATGGCATATTCAGTGATTTTGCAAGTCTAGTTAGTATGTGGTTGTGTTGCACGTTCCCTCCACTAACATGAAGAAAATGAGGTAGGATGAGTCACTATAAGCCTACCTATAAGACTTAATGAAAGATAACCTTTCGAATCGACGACTAAATCATACTTATAGTGGTCTATATGTCTCATTGATCTGGAATTATTATTTAATTTGCTAGTTTAAAAATATTTATATTTATTTATTCTTGCATTTACTTTCCTACTTTTTAATTATTTATTATTTTAGATTAATCTTGTTTTTAAAACCCCCTTTGATAACATGGAGTTAACCCCAATCTTTGCGGGTTTGACTGATGCATGCAACAAGCATAACGGCTAGCTTATAGTATTAGTTCAATCAACTTACGTTGATCATGGATATTGTCCTCAGGGAATGGTTTTTGCACTAGTTGTTAATTACCTATTTAACTTGAACTATTGAAAAGGGATTCACTTTTTAATTGGTTTTATGCTAACTAAACTATCTAACAAATCAATTAAGAATTTACTTGAACTTTTATATTAAGTATATCTTATTTCATTACTTCACGTAGGTAATCTAATGCTATGATTTGTATTCATGTTTACATCTCAATATGTTGTGTGCAATGCCTAATTAGAATAGACAGATTTCCTTCAAATCCATTTCAACCCACTATTGTGGCGAAAAATATTCTAACGTGCAAAGTAGAATTCCACCTATCCGTGTGAATAATGTAAGCTCTACATTGCTTTAAGTACTAAATCATTGGATTCATAACCAACTAAGTTTCCTATCCGCACCTCCTTAATTAACAACTATAGCTCGATGTTGTACATTTTATGGTTGTACTGTTCATGTCCAAATTAAAAGCTTCAACGACCATAATAAATATTAAAGCCTAAATTCATAAAAAATGTGATCAAGATGTCTAAAGCATTACACTTAGAATCAATACAAATTCTAACCATTGCACTTTTTACATTCACTTTTTATTCCTATTCAAAGCATAGCATTCGTACCATAGGATCCATTAATCCCTAAAATAAATACACTACTCCCACTTCATTGAAACACACATATGACAATTCATTATGAAAATCATTGAAAATTGGAGATAAATATAAATATTACCTTGAATTAATCAATGGAACCAAACTTGAATTGCAAATAATGTTTTCTTCCCATAAACTCTTTAATACTCAAACTTGAAGTAAAACCTTTACTAAATTACTCAAATGGTGGTTAGTAGTTGGTATGTGGTGAGTGTACCATGTCTTATACCTATTCATACTCCCTAATAACAATTAGAAACCTTATTTTGCAATTTAACTTGAATGAAAACTCCGCTTTCTATTTCTTATGTGTCAGGCGCTATCACTTACTACCCTGGTGTCGTGCCTTATAACACACTGCGCCTTTACTATGCCAACACTGCATTTGCATTTCTTTCACTCCCTGGTGCCCTAGCATTGTGCCCTGCTCCTCTGACGCCGTCCCCTATACTTCACACATCGCCATTGCGCTAGACCTCCAAAGTTGATTTTCTCGCATTTTCTTCTCACCCACGTCGTATATTATGTTCCACACTGTGCCCTTTCTTCCCACAATGGCACCTTGTATTGCCACGGCTTCAAGCGTGTTTTTGTGAGTTTTCGCTTTGTTTCTTCCCATTTTTTCATAATTCTTTTCTTTATACCTTATTTCCTTGAAAATGCAATAATACCATAATTTAGAGCTCATTTGAGGGTATTTAAACTAAATATATAACCAAATTAACTCTATATATACTTATAAATAATCTCTTATCATCTACCCCATATTACGTCCCTACATATTTAAGTAATCATTAAATCGTGACTATTAATGGTGTTGTACGACTCGTCATCAATATTTGACGTCATTGTCAGGGACCAGTGTTGCTTAACTTCAGGTTACTATTTAAAAAAAAAAATGTACCTTTGTATCTCAGTGTTTTGCAGGTTGACTTCGTGGCCAATTGCTCCTACTATTACGATCATGATCCATATTTAGGCTCACACTATTACGGTGTGAATGGGGTAATTATGTCACGTTATGAACATAATTGTTTATCGACATTCTTTTGTGCAATAAGTCAATGCTTGTTGATTTTCTGGAGATTACTCTTATTCTACTAAAGCTTGCAAAGAACTTGTACATTTTGTGTAGTAGTTGAGCCAATTTAGTGGCAATGCGGATAGGATTCTTATGGATGTACCATACTTGATGTAGAAAGAAGAAAGAATTAGGTTTTCTTCACAAACTATTCCTAGCACATAACTTGAGAGTCTCTAGTCTCTTGAACCTCTTGAGGATCCACAACCCGACTGTTATGACTCCATGTTAACATAATCGACTCCTCAATGGAAAAAATTATCTTTAAGGGAAAAGATGAGGATCATTTTTTAGGAACAACAAATATATATGACTTAAGAAGAGCTCGACTAATGGATTGAAGGAGAAACTCAATTAATAGAGTACGAACACGAGGCAGTTATGATACTAAATGCCTAAAAGAAAGGATTATTTCCTTTCACGCCACTTAATATCAAAAAGGAAGAGTTGTCAATGCAACCAGTTTTTAATCTAGAGGAAACGTTGAGTCTTCCTTTTTGTGTTGAAATGGTTGAGGTCACATCAGATGATGATTGGCTTCGTGAAGAAGAAGAGGAATCAGCGGAAGAATTTGAGTTCAACTTCACAGACATTTCCCATGATTGCACAACTTCCGATGATAAGAAGGACGAGAAAGATGTTGAAGTGACTTTTGAAAAGCCAAATGAGTCGTAAAAAGAAAATAAGGAAGACCAACCTTAGGTTTTGGTGAAACCGCCTCCTGTGCCATGCATATGTGTTGAATTTTACATAAGGATGGAAGAAAAGGAGCACTTAGAGATTTTCTACACTGCCAACACCTTTGTGTTGGATGTTTCAGATGAGATATGATCTTTTATGTTAAAAGTCCAAGATGGGCTCCAAAGTCTGAATGAAGGCGTGCTAATTTCATTTTCCAAAGTCTTGGTGAAGCCATTCATTCGAGACTACTTCCAAGTAGCTGGCGTCAAGTGATCATCCATGCCAAGTCAAGTCAAAGACTTGAAAGAAAGGCGCTTGATATTAGGCAACTTAGCTTTGTTTTATTTATTAATGCGTTTTTGTTTTAGTTTAGTTTAGTTTTTAATTATTTAGATTCTAATGAACTTATTGATTTTATGGACTTTTCAGGTGTATGGAAATAAAAAAAAAAGTAACAAAGAATAAATGAGTACATTATGTTTTGTGCCAGGTTTGATTTTGAATATCATTTTAGTTAGCATGATAGAGCATTATTAGGAAATTGATTGCTATTCAGATTTACTTGTTTTGAGACTTGGTTGGGAATTGAAAACCAGCATAAGTCATCGCATTAGTGGCGAGCCTTTAAGTAGAACCCAAAATTGTAGAGTCTATTCCACTAACTTGTTGATTTTACCGTTAGTTGAAAGACTTAAGGCTTGCAAGTATTAGTTGGGAGTTTTTAGTCAACTCCTTATTTGATAGTTCTTGCTTTTATTATGTTATTCGTTCAACTTTTTCCTTAAGTCACCTGAATTAAAGAGAGATTATATATTTTGTCGAAGCATCATAGAGATAGTGTGATATTTTTATGCTGTAACATTGACAAGCTTCACTGCACATCACTCATTTTCTATATTTTCAACTTCTTATGTATATATATATATGTTTCACTCGATTCATTTCATTTTTTATCTTCCATTTCAATTTCGTTTGTTATGTATGGTTTTTCGATTTTCTTTAACCTTGAGGACAAGGTTTGGGACAAGTTTGGGTATATGTAGGTATGCAGTTGGATGAAATAAATGGAATTTCATGTTTTTTTTTTAATTTCTAGTGAAATACAAGTAATACAGTTTCATTAATTTCATGGATTGATGGTATGGTAGGTTGTTACACATATTTAAGCTTGTGAATTCTTTCTTTTTAGTTTTTCCATTTGTTTTGAGCCTAAATTAATGCTTAATTCTAGCTTAGAATAATGTTTGACAATTTGATAATTCAATGTGGATTGATGAATGCCATAAAATGGGCAAGACCTAGGTAGAACATAGGTGAAACATCAAGTTCTTATGATTGGTCCATTGACTGAGGCTACACCAACGAGTACTAGTGTAGATTCAATGCTCTATGCTAGATATGAAAGTAGGTAGAAAGTCACAATAGGACAAGAGTCAACTTAATCTCTACAGATTCCAGAATAGGTTTGCATCCATTTAAAACAGAGTATAATTTAAGAGAAAGTGTGGAGGAAGACGTAGGTAGTGTTTGTTTGGACCTTAGCCTTAGCCCACCTATAATTTATCCCTAGTTAGCCCAATTGAGCCAACTTAGCCTGACTCCTTCATCGCCTATCATGAAACCTATAACATATAACCTAAAATCCTTATAATCCTTTTACCTACATTGGAAGGCTAAATTAATCATAGCGAAAGTGAGAAGTGCTAACAAAAGTTTTTAAATAAAAAATAGAGTGTCCCACAGGTTCCATAGGAAAAGTAGCAAGGAATCTAGTGGTGTATAAAGGTGAGAAAAAAGGAATCTATTGGAAAAGGAGCAGGGACCGCACTAAAAAAAATATATGCGAAAAAAAAAAAAAAAAAAATATATATATATATAAGTGAAATGAATAATGGCAGAAGTCTATAAAAACTCTTCAAATAAAAAGATTTAGCTCGAGTGTTTGTAGCTAGATTAGTAAGTCTTTTCAATGCTTTGAATCCTTTAATATCCATTTCCTCATTACCTCAGCCCAACCATAATAACCCAAAAAAAGTTGTATTGAACCAAAATGATGTTTTGAATGTGTCGATGGAATGGTTGTATAAGTTTTATTTGTGAAATCATGGTATTCAATGACTTATTTAGATATTGTATGTTTACGACTTGTTAAAAGTTCCGAGGCAACTCATGATTAATAGATGGCTTTAGTCTTGACGAAGCCTAATGTTTGTCAGAGTATTCCTTAGGAAAGTGACTAAAATATCTTGACTCAAGTAACCGGCTTTGCTTGAATATTCTTTTTCCATTTGGCAAGTTTGCTGAAACAAATTAAATGAAACTATTGAGTTAGAGTTGGGCATTAATGAAGCTGATGTGATTTCTTTATATGCAAGTTGATTATCTTTACTTTATTGCTCGGGATGAGCAATTGTCTAAGTTTTGGGGTAATTCGTAAGTCTCTAATTATGCTATATTTTAGTGTGTATTTATTGTGATTCCAGAGGTTAATCCCTAATTTATAACACTAATTAATGGTTTTTGTATTTCCAATGTCAAGACACGCTATAGAAGTAAAATAAGTGATTTCTCATCAAAATCCAGACAAAAAATTGAAGGTAGTCCCAGAGCCTTAATAATACATTAGGTTGCACACAAATAGCAAAAGAATCGTTAGACAAAAAATGAGCGTATTGCAAGAAACTCATCGAAAATCTTAAGGATCAAATCTTATGAAGATTTCGGAGAAATTTGAAGTTCAAATTCCAAGAAAATGACCACCACCTTTATAGTGCCTTACAACACATCTTTTTAAATCTCTAGCTAGACACTGGACCAAAACTCATGATTTTCCAGAAATGAAAGTGGATTTGGTGAGGATTAAGGGTGGATTTGGTGAGGATTATGGGTGTTTAGCATCCCAGAGAAAAATCAAAATGATCTGAAATGTGGAAGGGTAGTGCTTTCCGAACGCCTTAGAGTGAGCTAAAATCTTTAGAATGAGATCTCTTAGAAAAAAACCAGTACCTTCCGAGCGCCTTGGGTATAAAAGTATTGTGCCGGCACAATGTTGGAACTCAAGTCAAGATAGAACAAACCAAAAAACGTAGCATTGTGACACCTACACAGTGATCCCCAACACCTTGGGAATTTGTACATTCAGTGTTAAGGTCAGTTTTGAGATTTGAATCAGATTTTGCAGCTTTAGAAGATTTTGCAGGTGGTATTATTGATCCAACCAATTACATAATAAATTCAATTATTTTGAATTGAATTTGAGGATTTTAGGGATTCTCTCTCTTCCACAGACCAAACACAATATAAAAAAAGCCATCATCTCATCTCCAAAGCAATAGCCTCTCCATTCCCTATTTCATTTTCTCCTATCTACCTTTCCATTTTCTCCATCTTTTCTTTTCCCTTTTTCTTTTATTTTTATATCTTTATTTGTATTTTGTAATGGACATTCATATGGTATTAGTAGGCTAAGCTATAGTCTGGATCAAGGAGACCTGTAAGTGATTTATGAGATTCAATTCTTAAATTCCATGTTTTTCATTAAAGTCTTGTATTTTCGATTGCATTATTGTTATGAGATTCTTTATTACGGCTTATATTCTTAAAATTTATGCTTATCTAATTTTAAATGCATTTGTATACTGGTTAGGTTAGAATTCATTGCCAGTGATCCAACCACCACACAGTAAGGGGGATCACGTTATGTGATGAGTAGGGCCTTGTATGTTGGCAACCAGTGTGCCCTTGTGCAATTGGGATATGAGATAGGTAGCAGTGTATTGTAATTTTCATGTGACAGGTGGACAATTTGACGCTAGTTACCACTCATGATAGTTGTTTTTATTAAACACTGATGTAGCTAGTATATTGAAAACCTACGATATATCCGGTAGTTTTGCGGGTCTAGTTAGTATGTGGTTGTGTCGCACGTTCCCTCCACTAACATGAGGATAACAAGGGGGCGTGAGTCACTATAAGCTTATTTATAAGACTTGATGAAAAACAACCTTTTTGAATGGACAACTAAATCATACTTACAGTGAAATTATTATTTAATTTGCTAGTTTAGTAGTATTTATGTTTATTTATTCTCGCATTTACTTTCCTAGTTATTACTTAATTATTAGTTTAGACTAGTTTTCTTTTTAAAAACCAATTTGATAACCTAGAGTAAACCCAGTCTTTTTGGGTTCGACCCCGTACTTTCCACTACAAAAAATGGATATTTAGAAACGGAATTAGCAACGGAATTTAGTTCCGTTGCTAAGAAAAAATGGTTTGAGACGGAATTGAGACGGAATAATTCAGAGACGAAATAGAGAGAGATCAAAGACGAAAATAAAGATGAAATTAAGACGAAATTAAATTCCGTCTCAAAAAAATGGCGCCAACATTCCCACTAAAACTTTAATTTTTTATAACCGTCCTTTACGTCTCGAGATTGTACGTGCTTGAATCTAGACGCCCTAAAAATGGGACCGACCACAATAGAACTCTCTCTCTCTCTATCGATTCTTACAACCAACTCTCTTTCTCTCTCACCGCTTTCTCTCTCTCTCACCGCTCTCTGCTCTCTCTCTCATTGTCACCGCTCTCTATCTCTCTCACCGTCATCGTTCTCTACTCTTTCACCATCACAGCTCTCAACACTCTCTCTCTCACCATCACTGCTCTCCGCTATTTCTCTCTCACCTCTCACCGCTCTCTCACTGAAATCTCACCGCTCTCTCACCGAAATCTCACCGCTCACTCTCACCGGATCTCACTCACTGTTAACTCTCTCTTTCTCACCGAAATCTCTCTCCCAAACCTTAAATCGCTGTCTTCGTTGCGATTAAGGTTGCGATGAGGCCGTCGGTTCTGCCGTCACCGTCTGCCGGAGATTGGAGCCTCTGAAGCCCTAAGTCGTCGCCGCTATTCGCCGCACCCTAACCCATCACCGTTGTTCGCCGTTGTACCTCGCTATCTCTGAAGCCCTCTCCGTTTGCCCGAGCCGCACCCTAAGCCTTCGACTTTGAATATGGAATGACCGATGAGGCATTGGATTTGAAGAAGGAAGGACAGAGAAGGCGTTGGATTTGAATAGAGGTAGGCTTCGGGTGTTGAGGGTTTTGTGGTTTCATTGTGATTTTAGGGACGTAATTGCTGCGATTTCTGGTTATTTGTTGTTGATTGCTGTGAATTCTGGTTGTTCGTGAAATATGATTTTTTTTTTTTGGGTTGATTATTAGGGTTTAAGTTTGATGATTATTTATGGAGAACCATTTAATTTTGGAGAAAGAGATTTTTCTGTCCTTTTTTCGCATGATAATTTTGATGGAACTAATAAAACCATTTTTGTCAAATTTTTTCCCTTACATTTATTTCGTTTCCTTTTCCTAATTTCCTGAACCATTTAATTTAATTTTTTTATTTTTATTTTTTTGTTCTTGTAATTCACTATAATGCCTGTTAAATCAGTTAAGCAGTTTTCTTGCCCAATTCAAGGATTCTACTAGTTTTGCTTGCTTGAATTTTAGCTAAAGTATTCTTTCAATACGCTGTGAAAATATCTTATTAGAGAAATGTGGGAGACATCAATGAAAGGTCTTGTAAGCTTAATCCAAAAATCAACACCATCCTCTTTTAGTTACATCTGTGAGAAAAATGGGGACCCTTTATCCGATAAGGTATTTCCTCTATCTGTTAAGCACAGAACATAGCTCAAGGTACTTTACTTTTGTAATTATTTTATTATTTGTTCTCTAAGTATTTCCTCTTCAAAATTGCAGATGGATGAATTAGCATGCTTTGCTCTAGGAATGCTGGCTTTAGGCTCATTGGGTTATGGCCCAGGAGATCGTGAGAAAATGTTGACACTTGCATAAGAGGTATCTCGTATTGCCCATTACTCTCTAGTTTTCATCGAGCTTTATGTACATATAATTGCTCTCTCTTTTATAAGTTACTAATAATAATAAAAAATATAAGTGTAAGTACTAACAGGTGGATAGTGAAGATTGATAGCCAAGAAATGCTAGAAAGTGAAATATTTGACTTGTTAACTTGTTAGGATGGAATTCTAAGAGATGATATTGACCATAGTTAAAATCGGGTTGGTTAAGTGGAGGAGCATTTTTAGAATGTTATATGATTGATCATCCCCATTAAGAGAGGCAAAACTATACGAAAATGATTTTAAATGTATAGTTATTTTGTAATGAAGATTGGTTCATTTTAAGCAAACACTTACATAAGTTTTTGTAATTAGATCCCTTAAGAATTCTAAATATACTTATATCTTGAAATATAGGAGGATAACATGTTTAAGTTCATCAAAATATCAAGTACACTCTAAGGCCTCGTTGTCATTTTCTATAAATTAAGGTTCAATTAGCCTACAGAGACAACCGCTCGTGTTTGTACTCATTCACACATCACTTTGTAAATTTAACAAAAAAGAGATTTGAGGAGAAAGTCAACAGCTTGCTGAAGGAAATATTTTTAGGCTTTGGTTGGAAACTCATGAGTTTTAAAGCTAAGATTTAGTATTGAAAACCATTTGACCAACCTAAAAAAAGTTAAAATTAAATTTGTTAGGACACTGTTGGAGCTTGAAGAGGACTTACAAGGTTTGGAACGCGAGTTTGGAGTAGCCGAGAGCCTATATAGGCTACGAGTTGCGTGCATTTAAAGTAACTAAACCCTTTGAGGCAATTCTCTTTATTTCATTTCCATTTCTAAGATGACATTAAATCATTTGGATTGTTTTACTATCGATCTTATATTGGTAATGTCATGCATTGTGTATTACTATCTATGATTTCTTTAGCTAAAATAATCGTGTAAAAAATTGTCGCATATCATTTTTTGTCTTGACTTCGTTCTATGATTGAGTTCCTTTAATATCGTTGATCCATAAGATATTGAATTTTTTTCTAAATAACATACTATGATTTGTGTAACTGTATTTATTGGTGAATGTACACACATTTGTCAATATGTTTATGGTGTGATGCTTGTTTGTAAATTCTAAAACATGAAGTCTTTGATAGAATTGATTTAAGGAGCCAACCTTTGTACTTGCCCTTACTTAATGAGTTGCAATTTCTTATCTATTATCCATGTCTCTTGATTATGTTGGTTGTCTTATCTATTGGTTATGTTTTAGTATGATTCAGTTTGATGTTTCATAACTAGTTAAATACCCTTATTTTGTTGTTTAGGTGGTCGTGTATATTGGGCTTTGGCCAAGGGTTGCCTATGGTAGAACTAGAATGGAATTGTTTAACTGAGTGATGCCATTGATCATTTGTAAGCTTCACGTGTCAACAGCCACTTGAGTTGCTATCTAGTAACTTAATTATTTTGAACTGTTTGTATTGCAATGCCTCTCTAAGGGTCACGCGGGCATTCTTTAAATCTTTATTTCTTTTTCCTTATGCTTTTAGGATTTTTTTTTGTAAGTAATAACTTATACCTTTGATCTTTCTATACAGGAAGACGTATATCAAAAGTAGAGTTATTGAAATCACGAAAATTAGCGGTAAAGCTTAAGGTACCCCTACTCAAGAAAACAAATTTAATGCTACTATTATATTGTTACCATTATTGCTGATCCGCGCAGGCTAAGCTCCAAATGAGATGTCAGGAGCTGACCCAGACTACACCGGACCAGACGGTAGATGATGAGGCGGTGTACTACAAAGTGGCCGGTGAGTGTTCCAAAGTACGTGTCTACAGTCTCGGGTCGTTAGGGAGAAAGAAGAGAAAATACGTAGATCCTGATGCTAGCACATCCCAGGTGCAAGCACAACGAGGGATGGGCAATTTTATGATACTTAGATATTTTTATGGTTGTTGTAGAACAATGAGAATTGTGGTTTTTTGTGGATACTTAGGTATCTTAGACATTTATTATACTTGACTACGTTTCGTGAATATATAAATCTTTTTTAATATTGAATTGTATGTTTTTTCTCATTTGAATCTTTGGTGTTGATATATATTGTTGATTCGTGCATGTATGTGAAATTTTGTTGTTTTTGGGATGTTAGCACCTCCAAGGAGTTGTTGGAAGGGGTGCAGGCAAAGGAGCAGGTCCTGTTGTTTTTTTAAGTTTTAGAAGTTTCGGAGAACTAATTTGATTTTTGTGAATAATTTTTTAAAAAAAAAGTCGGCATAGAAATGGAATAGAGACAGATTAGCAATGCTAATCCGTCTCTAATTTGTGAAGAAATAGAATGAAAAAACTGGGTAAACAGAGTTTAGAAACGGAATAGGGATGGATTAGCAACGGAATTCGTAAAGTCTGTTACTAATCTGTCTCTAATTTGCAACAGATTTGCAACGGATTAGCAATGGAATTCATAAATTTCGTTGCTAATTTGTCCCTAATTTGCAACGGATTAGCAACGTCATGCAAGCAAAACCATTCACTTTGGAAGAATGTCCAATTCTGTTCCATCTCTGTTCCGTTTCTAAACTCCGTCTCTAATCCGTCTCTAATCAGCAACGGAAACACATTTCCGTTGCTGACTAAATTAGCGACGACAGTTTTAGAGACGGAATAGATTCCGTCTCTGTTACGTTGCAGAACTGAATTAGAGACGGAATTTATGCTAATTAGCAACAGAATTTTCCATTTTTGATCGGCTGTTTTTTTTTGTAGTGTTCCTCACTACATATCCAAGTAGTCAATAAATTGGGACTATTTTGGTATTGTATGATACAACATCAATTACTTTATTAAGATATTAAAGTATGATCATAACTATATGATTGAAGTACTATGTTAGGATGTAAAATGGATTATTGTTTCATTCTTCTTGTGGTGGCCATGTCGCCCCGGGGTGACGTGTCTCCGTGTGCTCCTTGCGAACTGTCCCATCTACACATGTCCAGCACTTGCCCGTTCTCTACATGTCTCGCAAATCGTGTCCACGTATATATTATAAAAATAATTATTAGATTATCCTTATTTTCTAAACTTATTCTTTGTGGGTATTTAACTATTTCAACTGTTACTTAATTTGTAGTTTATTCTAATGCTTAACCATACTACTGGCATGTTTATTACAAGTTAACATATATCAGCAGAAACATCAATCGATACGATTAGTATAAGTAGTTTAGCATAGTAATCATTATTCGAAAGAGTAAATCCTACTGTGGAAAACCCAGTAAATCCTACTATGGAAAACCCTGTAAAGTGCTTTGTATATAAACAACAATGTCACCAACAAGGTATATATACATGTACGGTGTCATCTCAAGTCCCCCAATAACCAAAATATACAAAATCACTAAAATAAACACATAAGAGTAGGTCCTCGACAATGGGCAATCAGATGTAGTCGCCTAGGATCCCCTTGCCCCTATTGGTACTAGGATCTGCACTCAATCATTACAAAAAGACAGATGACGAGTCTAGTAATAAAAATCCCAAGGAATTCCTTTATGCATTCGTATAAAAAAGTAAAGGAAATGCAAGGAATATTGTCAAGTAAACATGCGGAATTTAAAAATAGACAACGGTAAATGGCTCGTCGGATGAATAGATAATAGACAAGCTAACAAATATGTGTGCTCGCTCCAGATGGACTAGACTACACTTCGCGTCACCAAATTCCCACCAGTGGTTGCGCCCAACTGGCCCGACACTTGGTCCCTGGCGGCGCTGGCCTAATCGATTGAGTCAGCCACGCATGCACCAAAGGTATGCTCAGGTCGCCATTCATTATGCTATAGTCCAATGCATCATGAACGCACAACCAGCAAATCGAGGAGAGTAACCTCGACCCACATCCTAGTAATGAAAACCAAGGAATGATAGAAATGAAATGTAAAAAAACATAATCAAATACTCATAGCCTTTCAGTTAGGTTTTATAAACCTCACACCGCTCTCCGTCCTACCCGGACTCCCGTATCCAATGTGACAAGGTCCCGGTACTGAGCTATTGTTACCTCAAGTCCTTGAAGTCAAATTTGTATAGTTTCAAGTTATGTCCTAGTGTTTAGTCATGTATTAGGTGAGAAATCACTTAAACAACCCTTAAAAATCCATTTTAATCTGCAGTTAGCACGCTAAAGATGTGTAGTGCACTATCAGATGGTAGCGCACCAAGGGAATTATGTAGCGCGCTATTGTTCTTTGGGATGAAGAATAGTTAGCAACCCAAAACGATTATCGTGCTAACCACTCCAGGTAGCACGCTATCTGTGCTCTAGGACAGAATTCTCAAGTTGAGAATTCTGTACTAACCCTTTAAATTAACTACCTTATTGGTTCTAACATGTTTCCCATATATAATTAACTTCAATCAACCCTTAAAACACCCCAGAACCTCAATCTAACCCAAATTCCTAAAAATTCATGCATATATCTCAACTTTCCAATTTCATTAAAATCATCAAATTTAGCTAAACCAATAATCAATTCTTTATATATATTGTCTAACAACATGTAATTCATTAATTTTTCACTACAAATTAGAGACCTAATCACCAAAACACGAATCTCATCGAACATGTCAAAAACTAGGTTCATTGGAAAGTAGAGATGATGAAAGAGGTGATTGCCTAGGTTTAAGTCTCTTGAATCGATCTTGAAAGGTGTTGAATCTCAACTGGAAATCCTTTATTCTTCCTCAGGTTGTCACAGATTTGCATGAATTTCATATGGTTTTGATCAATCACTCTGTTATCTCATATATATATATGTGTGTTTGATTTTAATCAAGTGTGTATATGTATCTCGAGGATTATCTTGTGGTTTACAAGCATGTTGTCCTACACCTCCAGATGACTCTAACACCATACTCCATTCCCAGAGCAACTCAAAGCGATGATATAGATATCCATCTCTAGGTTCTTTTCAATTCCATGCAACCATAGGATTATTTATTCCATTTATGTCACATTACCATATACATGTTTAAAACTGTATGGTTAGTATTTTATTTATCAAATTTAACTAACTTATGGTCCCACTAACCTTCGGCTACTCGATACATGTTGCTCCGCATCTCGACACGCATTTTGAGGCGCATCATAGCCTATTGTTCGAATTTAATTCAATTAACCTATAGTTACATTACCCATCTCAATTTGGTTTCATAATCATATTTCATGAATTTGTCGAGTCTCTCTAGTGTACTCGTACTTAGCCTCTTGATACCCGTGTTGATAGCACTTCGAGGCAACTACTAGTCACACAACCTTGCATGATATTGTTATTCAACATGCATACATACGATGTATTTAACAAATAATTTAATAAATTGCAACGTAAATAAGCAATCTAACATACAATCAACTAATGTACCTAGGCTGACTTGTGTCCTAGTCTACCTGCGGCGTCCACGTGGATCTGAGTTGGCATCCATGTTTGCAATTACGATATAAATAACAGCCTGGAATGATAGGAAACTGGTCTATCCTCCATCATCAACACGCATCTTGGACCAATGCATGACACATCCGTATAAACTGTCAAAGTCTTACCCTGCTCCGATAATGTCAATACTAGTGCAGAAGTCATCCTCCTCTCCAGCTCAAAGAAAGCCTGCTCACACTCCTCTGACCAAGTAAACCTAACATAATTCTTGGTCAGGCTCGTCATCGTCGCTGCAATCGAAGAAAAATCCTGCCAAATTACTTGTAGTATCCTGCTAGTCCAAGAAAACCCCGTATATTGGCAACAGACGCAGGCGTCCTCTACTCAATGGTAGCCCAAATATTCTTTGAATCCACATAAATACCCTAGTCATTGATGACATGTCCTAAAAATCTCACTACCCTCAGCTAGAAGTCACACTTACTGAACTTAGTGTACAATCTGTGGTCTCTCAGTGTTGTCGAAACTGCCATAAGTTGTCCTCAATAAAGACTATGAAAAATATGTCTAGATCTGGTCTTAAGACGTTGTATATCAAATCCATGAAAATCCCAAAGGGCATGACTGTGAACTCAAATAGCCTGTATCTCGTTCTGAAAGCGATCTTCTAGATATCCTCCTCTTGAATCCTCAACTGATGATAGCCTGAAAAAATGTCAATCTTCGAGAAGAATTTGGCACCCGCCAACTGATTGAATAGATCATTTATTCTAGGAAGTGGGTAATGGTTCCTAACTATCACCTGATTCAGCTTCCTATAGTCTATTCACATCCTCATCAAGCCATCCTTCTTCTTCACAAAAAACACTGGAGCTCCCCAAGGTGACATACTAAGGTGAATAAAACCCTTCTCCAATAACTCATCCAACTATCGTCTAACCTCCTTCTGCTCTGATGGTGACATCCTATAAGGTTTACTGGCGATCGGTTGTGTCCCTGGTATCAACTCAATGATAAACTCAATAGCCCGTGGCGGTGGCAATCTTGGTAGGTCATTCAGAAATACATCAAAAAAATCTCTAACTACCGATACGTCCTTAATCCTGACCTCGGTCCTAACCTCCAACTCAACTATCGCTACAAATGCCTCTATCTCCTGCACAATAGCTAGTCGACCTCTAGTGATAACAATCTATCCAACTAGTGAGAACTCTGGTATCCCAGGAATATGAAACTTTATCCTCTTACCATAACAATCTATCCATGCATGATATGGTGATAACCAATCCATCCTGAAAAGCGCGTCAAACTCTAAGTACTATAGTACTCGAAGATCAACAGGTAATTGACAACCTTTATCATCACGTCTCTACATATCCGGTTAGGGTATATGGCCGTCCTGAGGATAAGGTGCGTCTTTAATGTCCCCTAACACTCCAACAACACATCCAGCAATAAACGATAACATATTACTAGAGTCAAACATTGCATGCATGGATCGACCAAAAATATGCAACGTACCCTCGATAAGCTGTATGGTCGATCTTCCATTTGGTTGTGCTACTACATGAGCTCTCGCTCTAGCATGTTCTAGTTCTCGACGATGTGACAGTGGTGTCGTGCAGTCGACCCTCAAGTGTCCCCTCTAACCACACATATGGCATTTGTGGTTATCTTGCCTACCAGTCTGTATGTCTCCATATCTCAGACCCTAACCCCGGTCTCTCTGACCCCTGTCATGTCCCCCTAGATCTCGACCCTAACCACATATCTATGGATGTGACCTTTGCCAATCTACCGATGTTGATGTGATGGCATGAACCGGCTATCTCTCTTCATATTAGAACTAATTGCCCTGATGATCATCCCTATAACCCCTGTCCCATTTGTCACCCCTCTGGCCTCTATCCCGATGATCTTTTTTATCTCTTGGGCCTTTGGTCCAATCGAGAACTCTGCCCTATCTGTACCTCAGTACCAGTCACCCGCCTGCCATCTCTCTACATCAGATATGTTTCATATGTCAATGCTTTGTCAAACATATTTCATAAAGTGGGCCCCAAAAGGATACCAATACCGAAGCAATCCTATCATCAAATCATCAGGTGAAATAGTACATTTAAAGACTCTCCGTCCCAGCAACGTCCATCAAAAACTAGAGTAGGTACCAGAATCTCTCCATATACTGCATCAATGTCTAATTACCCTATCTCAGGGCCGTAA
Source organism: Stephania yunnanensis (assembly GCA_039657365.1). Classification (NCBI taxonomy): domain Eukaryota; kingdom Viridiplantae; phylum Streptophyta; class Magnoliopsida; order Ranunculales; family Menispermaceae; genus Stephania; species Stephania yunnanensis. The sequence continues at coordinate 32,084,805 of CM077583.1, read as the reverse complement.
ACTCCTCCCTCAGTCTCAGTCTTACCTCCACAAGTATGTATTGATCATAGAACAGCTCTCTAAACTCAACCCATGTCGTCGGCTTTGGATGGGTTTCTTGATACATGGTCCACCATACTACGGCGTGACCTCTCAAGTATGCTTCCGACAGTCGTGCCTAAACACTCTCATCATTCCTCATCAGCTTATGAAACCGCTGATGAGATACAATGCACTTCCTTACAGCCTCGAGGTCACCACCTCCATAAAATAAACCTAGCAGAAACTTCAGAAACTCCCTCAACATCTTCGCCTCTGGAGCTAAGACAAATCCTGATCTAGTAGCAGTAGTACTAGTAGTACTTGTTTGATCTGTGGTTGTGGATAGTAGCATAAGAGTCAGCGTATCTAAGGGAACAACAACTATGGTGGCTCTCTTTATCTGTGTATCTGCTACTACTCTCTCAACTGGTGTCTGGGAAGCAGCTGAGCGATGGCTGTCCCTGTAGGTACCGTAACTGCTACTAGCTCTCTAGGTGTAGCAACTATTATAGCAAGGGTTGCCTATACAGGGGTCTGATCTTGTAGAAACCGTAACACCTCAGTCATCTACGTCTCTCGAGCTGAGAGTCAATCCTCCATACTAGGTGCGACTCGGGAATCTCTAGCTGTTCCATTAGGCTGACCAATCTACTAAGGTGTCATTGACTGTCCGTCCATGATCTTCATCGAGAAATGTGCTCCGGATCCGTCTTGGTATATATACATATATCATATATATAATGAAAATATAACACGTATATAAACTCTAACTCTACCCGCCTCACTTTACTTCCCAACTAAAATTCTAAGTCATAAGATAAGGTTTCCACAACTAAAGTTTATTTATTAAGTCTTATGCTATTGAGTTTTAAATCTTCAAGTTCCTAGAACTCATTTTGCTTTGATACCAACTGTGGCGAGCCTTTCGCACTAGGGTGACGTGTCTCCATGTACTCCTTGCCAGCTACCCATGTACACGTGTCTGGCACCTACTCGTCCTCTTCATGTCTTGCGAATCATGTCCACGTGTGTATTATCAAATTAATTAGTAGATCAACCTTATTTTCGTAACTTATTCTTTATGGGTATTTAACTATTTCAATTGTTACTTAATTTGTAGCTTATTCTAATGTTTAACCATGCTAGTGGGTTGTTTCTTACAAGTTTACATGAATCGGCGGAAGCCTCAATTGATACTATTAGTATAAGTAATTTAGCAAGGTAAACATTATTCAATAGAGTAAGTCCAACTGTGAAAAACCATATATAGTACTACGTATATAAGCGACAAAACCACCAACAAGGTATATATACATGTACGGTGTCATCTCAAGTCTCCCAATACCCAAAATATACAAAATCTTAAAAATAAATAGTACGAGTAGGTCCTCGACAGTGGGCAATCAGATGTAGTCACTTTAGATCCCCTTGCCCCTAGTTGTTCTAGGATCAGCACTTAATCATTACAATAAGACAGATGACGAGTCCAGTAAGTAAAATCCCAAGGAACTCCTCTATGCATTCTTATAAAAAAGTATAGGAAATGCAAGGAATATTGTCAAGTAAACATGCGGAATATAAAAATAGACAATAGTAAATGGCTCATCGCATGAATAGATAATAGACAAGCTAACAAATGTGTGTGCTTGCTCCTGATAGACTAGACTGTACTTCACGTCACGAAATTCCCACCAGTGGTTGCGCCCAACTGGCTCGACACTTGGTCCCTCGCGGCGCTGGCCAAATCCATTGAGCCACAGACACGTGCACCAAGGGCAAGCTCACGTCGCCATTCATTAAGGGCCGGGTCACACATGCTACAGTCCAATGCATCGTGAACACACAACCATCAAATCGAGGAGAGTAACCTCAACCCACGTCCAAGTAACAGAATAGAGTAATGAACGACAAGGAATGATAGAAATGAAATGTAAGAAAACATAATCAAATACTCATAGTCTTTTACTTTGGTTTTACAAACCTCACACTGCTCTCCGACCACCCCAGACTCCCGTATCCGACTCAACAAGCTTTTGGTATTGAGCTACAATTTCCCCAAGTTCCTGAAGTCAAATTTGTATAGTTTCACATTAAGTCTTAGTGTTTAGTTATGTATTAGGTGAGAAATCACTTAAATAGCCCTTAAAAATCCATTTTGATCTGTAGTTAGCGCGCTAAGGGACATGTGTAGAGCAATTTCATGGTAGCACGTTAAGGTAATTATGTAGCGCACTACTGTTCTTCGGGACGAAAAACAGTTAGCAACCCAAAACGATTAGCACACTAATCGTTCCAAGTAGCACGCTATCTATGCTCTGGGACAGAATTCTCAAGTCGAGAACTCTTTCATAACCCTCTCAATTAGCTACCTTATTAGTTATAACAAGTTCCCCCATATATAATTAACTTCGATCAACCCTTAAAACACCCCAGAACCTCAATCTTACCTAAATTCCTGAAAATTCATGCATTCATGTCAACTTTCCAATTTCATTAAAATTATCAAATTTAGATAAACTAGTAATCAATTCTCTATATATATGGTCTAACAACATGCAATTCATCAATTTTTCACTACAAATCATAGACCTAATCACCAAAACTCGAATTTCATCAAACATGTCAAAAATTAGGTTCATTTGAAAGTTGAAAAGATGCAGAGGTGATTACCTAGGTTTAGATCTCTTGAATTGGTCTTTAAAGGTGTTGAATCTTAGCTTGAAATCTTTTCCTGTTCCTCAGATTGTCATAATTTGCATGAATTTCATGTGGTTTAGATCAAACACTCTACTATCTCCTATATATATGTTTGATCTTGATCTAGTGTGCATACGTATTGCGAGGGTTATCTTGTGGTTCACAAGCATGCTATCTTAAACCTCCTGATGACTCCAATAGCACACTCCCATCCTAGAGTGACTCAAAGCGATGATCTATATATCCATCTCAAGGTCCCTTTTTATTTCAGGCAACTATAGGATCATTTTTCCATTAACTTATGGTCTCACTAACATTTGGCTACCAGATACTCATCGCCCCGCATCTCGACATGCATTTGAAGGCTCATCATAGCCTATTGTTCAAATTTAATTTAATTAGCCTATGGTTACATTACCCATATCAATTTGATTTCATAATCATATTTCATGAATTTGTCGAGTTTCTCCAGTGTACCAGTACTTAGCCTCAAGATACCCATGTTGATACATACTTCGAGGCAACTACCCATCACATAACCTTGCACGGTATCATTATTCAACATGCATACATACGATGCATTTGACAAAAATTTAATATCGTAAATAAGCAATCTAACACATAATCAACTAATGTACCTAGGCCGACTTGTGTCCTAGTCTATCCGCGGCGTCGACATGGATCTGAGTTGGCGTCCATGTCTGTAATTACGATATAAATAACGGCGTTAATAAAATGGGTCATTATAGTTCTAGACATTTGTTTAGATATTTATTTATCATTGAATTGATTTGATTTGAATTTAATGACTTTAAAATGAGTTAATTAAGTTAGTTTAATTAGTTTAGTTAGTTATTATAATAATATAGTTTGAAATAGTGATTTTAATTATTATTTTAATTAAATTAATTAAATTAAAGAAAAAATAAAAAAGACTATCAAAAGACTTTTTCCTAAAAAAAGTTTGTTAAATCCCTGTGGAGATGATCCGAACTTCTACTAATAATAAAGATATATAGGAAACTTATTGTACATGCATGATATGTGTCAATTATAGTTGTTTCAGAACCATATCTGTATTGGAGCTTTGTTTGCTCAACTGCTTCATAAAATCTTAATAGGTTTCAATAGACCGAGAGTAATATGTGAACTACGGAAGATGTGAGTCATTCTAGGTTTTCTTTCCAAGCTGTTTTTCAGATTTTGGATTTTCAATAGCCATATTGATAAGTACTTAATTAAACTTATATATAGTAACTTAAATGCATAATTGGTCTAAATATCTTAAATAAGCTCTAATTGAGGATATTTATGTATTTTCAGGTCTACAAGGCATAAAAGAGATAAAGGATTGATTAGATGAGGAGATGAGGAGAAAAAGCATAAAAACATATGTGACATCATAAAAGATACAATTGAAGCCATGGAGAATGAGCACATTGCGTGGAGAAGGCGTGAAGAAAGCGTAGATCTAAGGAAGATATGAAGGAGAGTTGACTGTTGGGTTTTGGGGTTCTTACGCAGTGGAGATTACAAAACAATTTTGACAAAAACCCCAACAAGATTTGAATCTAATTCCATTAAAATGTTTAAACCAAGAAAACTTAATCATACCTCGGTCGCAAAATACATTTCTGAAGGTTGATCGATCTCTAAGGCAATGCCAACGACGAACACCTTCTACCAGCAGTCGACACACGAACGGCGACCGAGATTCGAAATGCTAGCTTTAGGAAAATACCAAACCTTTTTGTTTCTTTCCAAAATGATCCAGAGCGTACCAGAAAACCCTAATTCATTTCTAAACGAAAATATAGTTTCGGCCCTAAAATTTCATCCGTGTATTCTAACTTAAAGCGTCTATTTATACAACCCTTGTATATTGATGGTTAAGTAAATTACACATATACCCCTACTTAAAGAAGTATAAGTGTAATACATGACAAGGATGTTTCTGTCATGAATTTTATCATATAAAATATATTTTTCTGAAGCATCTTAAAATCTCGCAAAACCATTCTTAGTATGCGACCCAATAGGCTCACACAATGTTGGCAGTGTACCAAAACACATTTTGGTATACAAGTCATAAGCGGCCTCTACAAGAAATTATGACTACCCAAGTTGTACAAATATCAAATGGATACAACCTAATCAATAGTGTATGCAACATCCTTTTGTCACACGATATCCTTTTGATCAAACATAAGGCATGGAATTGTCATCCAACATGTTCAATCGTACTAGTCTCGATCTCTAGGTAGACTGAAAAACATCCAAGTGACATTGATCAATATCAATTCACTTAGACTAGGCCTTTTAACAGTCTAACACATCGAGGGATCCACTAGATATCTCTCTTTACGTGAGAGGGACAAATTATATATCGATTACACAACTTCATCGCATTACTCACACAATAACCAATCACAACCTTTATAATCGTCTGATTAAAGACAACGTTTGATTGTGTCAAATCATTGTGTTCTTAATGTTGAAGTCTCTGGTAATCTCAAGTCAGAGGACTGAAAAATATATCTTAATGAGAAACAACTATGACTTAATCCATGTGATGTTCTCATAGCGGGTCATTCTAGTACTTTGTTCCATAACAAGTACTCGTGATCTTGATTTGTATACCTATACGTATAATCATCATATGATCATCAATCAAGACTCACACTAGTCTTAATTCATTATAGTTCCCAGTATAATGATCGACTAGGGACATTTAGGATATTTATGCAAATACCCATGGATCTTATTATAATGTAAACATGTAAATTAATTATAATAAACAACAAATGAAATCCTCTATTTTATTAACTAAAAGTATTCATAAAGACAATTAATGGATTGACCTAGGGCACATGCCCCAACATTGAGATCGTAAATGCAAAGTTGGCGTTGTAGGGTTTACACAAATGCGCTAGGTAGTTGTACAGGTAGCACTGAGTTACTAGGAGAATTAACACTTGAAAGGTTGACACTATGGTGGCGCTATCACCTTACATAGGGAGCATGGATTCACTTACGGACACCGTCAAGATAGAAATATAGAAAGTTTAGGAATTCTAGTTTGTTTGGAATTGTTAATTATGGTTTCTAATTGTACTTTTAGGAGTCTTGGAAGTATAAATAGATATTAGAATATGGTAAACTCATAGGTAATAATATATTAGTATATATCACAATCAACCATCATAGTTTTACATTATATTGGAGTATTGAGAAGATCTTTCGAAGGTGATACATTGAAGACTTCAATTATGGTGATTTAGCATTATTCTTTGATTTAATTAATGTTTATTTGATTTAATCCTTAATTGCATTTAATACATTGAATTATGTGTTTTTAATGATGATGAGTGAGTAATCTATTTATCTTAGAGATTAATGGAGACTATGGTCGGAATACTATGCAAAGAAATATTAATTGATTATAATGTTTAAGTTGTGCAATAATTAGAACTTGTGTATGATTCAATGTTTAATGCAATTAACATCTTGATCACATTTTTGTTGATTAGGGGTTTTAGAAGTTACCATGCCCATTTGAGCTTTTAAGCCAGATATGAACAACACAATTGTAAAATATATAACATCGATAGATAATTGTTGATTAGGGAGACATGGATAGTAAACTTATGTGTTTATGAGTATAAAGATTTGGTACATAAAGCTACATGAGACTTACATTATTCACACCAATAAATGAAGTTTTAGTTTGCACATTAGGAACTTTTTAACCACGATAGTGGGTTGAAGTAAATATTAAGAAAATCTGTTTATTTTAATTATACATTGCACATACATAAGAATTATGGGAAGCATGTTAATTCATTATCTGGTTGAAGTTGTAAACTAAGAGTTTTCTCAATATAAGAATACAAGTTAATTTATATTACTTTTCTAGAATAGAGTAGTTTAGTTTAAATAAAAAAGACATTCTTAACAATATAGTAAACTTTACTAAGTAGCCATGCTCATATAAACCTTTCCCAGAGGAACGATATCCATAATCAACCTTTGTTGATCACATTATTACTACAATTGAACTGTTATACTTGAGATTATGATCAAGTTTTCAACGCCGTCGTCGAGGATAGGTAGCCACATTAAGTTTAGTTTAGTATACACAATCGTTAAGAATTTTATTTTCAACAATTTACTTTTAAGTTTATAACAAGAGAAAAAAGGTTTAATTTCTAGTTTGACAATCTACACTTGATCTTTTTGCGTGTTCTTTCTCATGGAACGGGTAATGCATGCATCGTCAAGGTGATAAGGACTTAGTGCCTTATGATATGAAAATTGATAGAACAAATAGGGGAAAGAAGAATAAAGGGACTAAGATTGCAGATTATCAAACAAGAAATCCGAACCTAAATCAGAGCCAAAGGTGATCTAGTAGTGCAAGACAAAGTAAGAGGACAAAGATTTCTTTGAGATTACTTCAAATCGGAAGTGCAAGAGACATAAAATCGAGTGATGAGGTTTCTAGCCAACACAATTGAATTCGAGTTGAGACTGACTCTCATTTAGATTATTTGAGACATAGTAACAAGTAAATCACCTAGCAATAGTTGTTAATTCATTAGATATGCAATAAGGGATGGAGTTTGAAGATGTCAATTTCATGAATAATCAGAATTATGGAAACAACTTCAGGTCGAGAGGAATGGCTCCTCAAAGATATTATCAAGGATAGAACAACCCAAACCTTTCATATGGAAATCATGATAATTTATTAAAGCTACCTCCAAGTTTTGATCAACAAGTCCAACAAGGGATGTACAAGTCAGAAAGAGTCAAGCTATATAGAAGTGAGAAATAAAGAACTTGAAGAGTTCAAGCAACAAAGGATTTATGCCTTGAAGAATAAAAAATAAGGGGGGAAATAATGGAGAGCTAAGCAACAAGATGTAGGACCTTCTAAAAATATGCTAAAAGGAAATAACATTAAGGTTGAGTCGAAACCAAAAGTCAAGTTCATACCGAGACCTTAACTAATCAAGAGGAGAGATAGTGGAGATATATGCATACCAATAAGCATTGATGGGCACTGGTTTAGAAACATCTTGTGTGATGCAGAAGCTTTACTCAATGTAATGCCTATAAAAGACATGTTACAAGTAGATTTAAATATCAATTATCCCAATACAAGTAATTTGGAAGTAGTTGATGGTAACTTGGTACCAACGATATGGAGAGTCTTGAATGTGCATGTGAAATTGAGTAGATTCACATTTATCATTGATTTTGAGATTATGGATCATGATATAGACGATGATGTGTCTAAGTACTTGGGTAGCCATTCTTAAACAATGCCAATACAATTTTGCTTAGGAGGAAGAAAATGATCATAATGAGTATCAAGGAGGATGAAGATAGCGAGAATATTATCTTTGTAGAAGGGCAAAAAGTAAATTTTAATGGGAGAGATATCATATCTACTAATAGAGTTACTCCATTTAGACTCAGACTAAATGAGCGCAAATGTATCTTGCTAAGGACATTAAACTAAGCGTTATTGGGAGGTAGCCCATGGGTTTTTAATTTCAATTTTAAAATTTCAATTATTTATTTTTATTAGATAGAATTGTCCAAACGCTTTACTAAGTATTTTTTAAATTTTAAAAAATCTTGTGCTAAATATGTAGGAAAAGACCATTTATAGGGTGAGTTTTCATCGGAATGGAGGAGTCTCAACATACTCACTAAAGAGCGTAAATAAGCAAAGGGGTTAGAGTAGTAAAGGTCAGGTAAATCGACAAATCATGGGTAATTTTTCATAAAATTTTTATATACAGGGTATTTCACGCTGTCTTAATACTTTGTGTAGTAATACACATATCCAAAAAAGTACTAATAGGATTAATGGAGAATTTTAAAAATAATTTAGAAATACTATTTGATGTCGTGTGTACTAACACATGGTGCCATGAGCCAATATAGGCGGCACCAAGACATCGTCGTGCTCTATAAAAGACGGCATCGACGTCGATGAGGGGTCTTTAAAACCCTTCCAAATCGAAACTTACATACTTGCAACATATTCCAAACACCACCAACCAAGCACACATCCATCTAGAGCCCAAGTTTGATTGATTTTGAATGAGAAAAGAGTTTCCTAGTGAACAAGAGTGAAAAGAGAAGTCACATTATGGATTCGCACAAAAGAGGAGAGCTAGGAAATCGATTTGAGAAGTGAGTCAATAAAGAAATAGGGTTTTAGTTAGTGAGCAAAGTGAAAGGGTTTTATAGAATAAAAGCTTGGAGAAGAAATATATACTGAAAAGTAGTCCAACACTGAGGTAAACTTTCAATTTCATTGGTAATGCTTTGAATTTTTGATATTATAGATGAAATTGAATGAATTGTGAAAATTAGGTTTTGGATATGAATATGAAGTTGCATGGATTTAGAGCATTAATGTGGCCTATTGTGGATTAGTACACGTCCTTTTGAGTCAATTGGCATGTGAATGACCCTTGTGAATGAAAATTTTGGTTATAGGTGATTTGAAAACTCACAGTTGAGTTGTTGTGGTTGTGGTGAGTTTTTTTAGAGAATGACAAAAATAATGAGGCAACAAGTCAAGTTAATGAAGTTAGGGCTAATGAAAAGGAGACATCAAGCTCGGGAGCTCAAATTGGAGATGCCTCGAGGCTATTCAAACCGAAGTTCTACATTAGTAAGGAGGCCAAGGAGATGTATGAGGCTAAAGAAAATAAGGATTTTATTTGTGAAAGAGGAATCAACCTCCTAACTAAATATTATAAGAGAGTCAACAATTATATTAGGCAATGGGGTTGGGAGCAATTCATGTAAGACTATAGAGAGAATAAAGTTTATGGAGTGCATGATATTGTTTATGAATTTTATGGTAATGCCAAGTTCTCAAAGAAAGGAGATCTAGTAAAGGTGAGGGGCGTAATGGTCTCATTCAATGAGCATTACATAAACAATATCTATGGGTTAGAATACTTGAGTAGGAATGGAGACCCAAAAACCTTACCGATTGATTTATATGAGAAACCCTATAATCTATATGCTTTTAAAGCCATAGAGAGAGCATTAGTTGTCCCAGGACAACAAGGATAGATAATGGGAGCTGAGGATGTGCTAAAGCACATTAAGAAAGGGAGTGTACAGAAAGTGTATAAAATGTGGCAATATTTTATGACTGCTTCATTATACTCGACAACTCAACAGGGTGAGTGATTATATGAGATTACAAAAAATGGGAGGATCAATGTAAGGGAAATCATTTATAAGAATTTGAGTGAGTCAATCTTAACTGAGAGAGACAAAAAGTTGTTGTTTTCAATCCTCATAACCTAAATATGGTTGAAGGTTGGAGTGAGATTCATCCAACAAGAAGAATTTGATATAGAAGCCCAAACAATACTAGATGAGGAGTTTATGTTAATGGATACATTAATGCAGATTACTTTTAATTTGGGATATTTTGACACTTTAGCAGTTATTTAAGCTTTATTTTTATGTATTTTTATATTTAGTATTGTGCAGTTATCAAATTATATTATAGTTTGTTTAGTGTTTTTATGTTTCAGGCTTATTCTTAAACCTTAAGGACAAGGTTTGGTTTAAGTTTTGGGGCATCAACACTATTGAAAGTGGTAATAAAGGTTGAATTAAAGATAAACACTGCAGGTACGATCAAGATTTTTTTAAGCGGTTAAGGAGGAAAGAATTGTAGTGTATTTTGTTTAATTCTATTTCATTTACTTATTATTTAAATGTGTATAAGTAGTATATATTAGGTTATATATAAGTCTAGTAACAAATGAGTAATGTAATTTATTTACAAAATTCATGCTTTTAATTTAAGATGAGTAAGAATACAAGTATCAGTTGATATGAAACTCAAGAGAATGTTATCATATTTGTAGAAAATAAGAATTGTAGCAAACAATGGTATAATTTCATGATTAGAGACATAGAGTTATGGAAGACCATGAACTTGAAACAAAAGCAAGAAGAAAACCAGATACTTCTTGTAGAAAAAGTTAGATATCTAAATAATTTTATAACAAGTATGAATCTTACTTAAGTATGACATAAATAAAGACTTAGTACAAAAAATGGAAAAGATAGGCATGGTATTTAATGAAAAGTTGGAATTAAAACTTACTTAATAAAAGTGAAAGTGATAAGTGCTAACAAGAGTTTTAAATAAAAATTAGAGAGCCCCACAAGTTATACAGGAAAAGAAGCAAAGAACTTGTTGGTTGGAAAAAGTGAGAAAAATGGAATTCAAAGGAAAAGGAGCAGGAACCGTACAAATAAGAAATATAAGGAGAAAAGAAAAAACTATAGAAAGAAAAAAAGGCGAAAGTTAAAGTAAATCTCTTCAAATGAAAAGATTTAGCTTGAGTACGAGTAACTTAGTTGAGTAAAGTTTTTTTTCCATTTATATGAAGTCATATGACCTCTTGAAGTATTAAAGTCTACAAAAATAGTATGATCTATGCTTATTTGTGAATTCTTGAACTTAATGAGAAATCATAAGATTGTACACTTGTTTCTTAAGTATCAAGGAGAAATAAACTTGTAAGTGGTGATGGTCTTAGTTGTGAACTACTTTTGAGTTTCGAATGCGAATTATATGTCTTATTAAAGCTATATGTTTTGAAAGTATTAGTTTTTATAAAGAAAAACTTTTGAGTGGATTATTAATTTGAAACTTATTTGAATTAAAGGATACACAATAAATTATGTAAAATGAGTAAGGATTATGGTATTAGTATACGTACTTAGTAAAAAACACTTTTGCTCAGAAAGTGCAAAATCTTAAGTTTGGAGGTATTTGATAAGTACTTAATTAGACTTATATATAGGGTTAGTTTAGATGTATAATTCGTCTAAATATCCTAGAATGAACTCTAATTGATTATGTTTATGTGTTTTCAAGTCTACAAGGCATAAAATAGACAAGAAGTGATTTCATGATGAAATGGGGAGAAAAAGCACAAAAACATATGTGATTACGTTGGAGGATACAGTTGACACCATTGAGAATGAGCATAAGGTGTAGAGAAAGCGTGAAGATAAAAGGAAGAGAAGTAGGAGAGTTGACACTGTGCATGTAAAATTGGCATTGTGGGGTTTGCACAAATAAGATCGAATAGTTATATAGGCAGAGCTAAGTCTATTGAGAGGAGAATATACACATGAAAGGTTGACGCTAAGGTGGCTTTGTCGCTTCACATAAAGAGTGTGGATTCAATTGCAGATGTAGTCCAAAAAGAAAAATAGAAAGTTTTGAAATTCTAGTTCATTTGGAATTGTTAGTTAGGGCTTATAATTATACTTTTAGGAGTTTTAGTAGTATAAATAGGTATTAGAATGTGGTAAACTCATAGCTTATGATATGTTGGTATACACCATAATCAACCATCATAGTCTTACATTAGATTTGAGTATCGAAAAAATCTTTTGAAGGAGATACATTGAAGACTTCAATTGTGGTGATTTGGTATTATATTTTGATTTAATTGAAGTTTATTTTATTTAATATTTATTTGCAATGAATACCATGAAATGCATATTTTGATGATGGTGAGTAAGTAATCTATTTATCTTTGGGGTCAATGGATCCTATAGTATGAATACTATGCAAAGAAGTATGAATTGATTATAATGTTTAAGATGTGTAATGATTATAATGTGTGTTTGATTATATGCATAATGTTATGAACATCTTGATCACATGTTTGTTGATTAGGGGTTTTAGAAATTACCATGGCCATGGGAGCTTTTATGCCGGATATGAATACACAACCATAAAATATATAACATCAATGGATAGTTGTTTATTAGGGAGACATGGATAGTAAAATTAAGTGTTTATGAGTCTAAAGATTTGGTACTTAATTCCATGTGAGACTTATGTTATTCACACCAATAGGTGGAGTTCTAGTTTACACATTAGGATCTTTTTCACCATGACAATGGGTTGAAGTGAATATTAAGAAAATTTATCTATTCTAATTATGCATTTGATAAGTGATTATTTATAGCTATATATAGGGTTAGTTTAGTCTTGTATTTAGTATAAATATCCTTAAATGAGTGCTAATTTATGGTATTATTGCATTTTAAAGGAATTAAGGTGTAAATGAAGGAATTGAAGAAAAAAGGGAAGAAACGAAGCAAAAACCCATAAAAACACACTTGGAACTATGGCAACACAAGTTGACACTATGAGGATACAAGGCACGGCGTGGGTGAAAAGAAGAGTGAGAAAATCAACTAAGGAGGTCCATTGCAATGGCGGAGCTTTAAAGTTTAGGGGACGACGCTGAAGGAGCAGTGCACATTGCCAAGGCACCAGGAGCTCAAAAATAGAGGAATGAAGCAGTGGCATAGTAGGGGCGCCATGGCTTAACACATATAGTGTTGGGGCAGTAAGTGATAGCACGAGACACGCAGAAAATAGAAAGTGGAGTTTTAATTCAAGTTAAATTGTAAATTATGGTTTCTAATTGTTATTAGGGAGTATAAATAGGTATTAGGACATGGTAAACTCACCACATACCAACTATTAGCCACCATTAGAGTAAATTAGTATAAGTTTTACATTAAGTTTGAGTACCAAGGAGTTTATGTGAAGAAAACATTAAAGACTTCATGTTTGCAATTCAAGTTTGGTTTCGTTGATTGAATTCGAGGTAATATTTATATTCATCTCTGATTTGCAATGATTTCCATAATGAATTGTGATATGTGTGTTTCAATGAAGTGTGAGTAGTCTATTTATCTTAGGGATTAATGGATCATGTGGTATGAATGTTATGCTTTGAATTGGAGTAAAAAGTGATTATAACAAGTGCGATGATTAGAATTTGTATTGATTCTTAGTGTTATGCTTTATACATGCTGGCCATTTGTTTAATGAACTTAGACTTTAGAAAATATCATGGTTATTCAAGCTTTTAATCTGGATATGAATGATACAATTGTAAAACACGTAACATCGAGAGATAGTTATTGATTAGGGAGGTGTAGAGAGTAAAATTAGTTGGTTATGAATCTAATAATTTAATACTTAAAGCAATGTGGAGCTTACGTTATTCACATAGGATAGTAGGTTGAATTGGATTTGAAGGAAATATCTTTATTCTAATTTGGTATCTGTATATGAAGATGTAAACATGAATACAAAGCATAGTATTAAATTACCTAAGTGAAGTTGTGAATTAAGATATCCTTAATATAAGATTTCAAGTAACGTTAATTTGATTTATTAGAATAGTTTAGTTTAGTATAAAAACCAATTAAAAAATTAATTCCTCAATAATAGTTCAAGTTAAATACGTAATTAACAACTAGTGCAAAAACTTTTCCCTATGGACGATATCTGTAGTTAATGTAAGTTGGTTACACTATTACTAAAAGCAAGATGATACTTACGGCCCGCACATCAAGTTTTTGGTGTCGTTTTCAGGGATAGATAGCCATTAGTATTACTTAATTAGTTTGAAAAGTTGCTAAATTTTATTTTCAATACTTAATTTTTAGTTTATAAAAATAAAAATAACAAAGAATAGGCATAAGTTTCATTTTGACTTTCTGTACTTTATCTTTTTGAGTTTTCTTTTAAGGGATAATTAATGCATGCGTAGCAAGGGAGAGAAGGACCTAGTGCCTTTCGACCTGAAGATTGAAAGAACAAAGGAAAGAAAAAAAGAGAAGTCAAGATGTCTTAGGAGCAAGCTAAAAACCAACAATAGGGCCGCGGAAATAACCAACTCACATGTGAGCTAGTAGTGCATGAGAGAGTGTAAGGACTGAGTTGCCTTCTTGAATACTTCAAGCCAGAAGTTTAGGAGACATACAACGAAGTGATGAGGTTTCCAGCAAACACCACCGAGTTTAAACTGAGACTATCTCCAATAAACATGGCGCAAAATAGCCTATTCAATTAGCTATCCAATAAACATCTAGTTGCACATGTTAAAATTTCTTAGAGAAGTGCGATATTATGCACATCATTGGAGTTACAAAAGAGGTGATCCGATGCAACTTTTCCCATCCTCACTGGGTGGAAAAGCCGAATCTTAGTTCTAAAGGTCGAATGCAGATAGTATGACTTCATGGGCAAAAATCTAAAAGATTTCTCGACAAGTTCTTTCTCCCAGTGAAGGTCAGCGAAAGGAAACTTGAGATTAATTAGTTCAAGCAAGAAGACATCGAGTCTTTTGGCGAGGCTTGGGAAATATTTAAAGAGATGGTTAGGAAATGTCTGGGACACAAATACGTAAAATTGGCACAACTCTAGATTTTCTACTATGAGATGAACCACAGCACGAGAACGCTAGTAGACGCCGCATCAGGTGGCTCTCTACTTACCAAGGATGAGGATGTAGTATTGGATCTCCTTAATCTTATGTCATAAAACTTTATCATCGGTACTCATTCCATAGTAAAGAAACCATTAAAATTCTACGAGATTGACTAACAAGCTGTAATTATGGCGCGGCTATCAAATTTAAGCAGGCACAACTTCAAATGGGACACCAATGTCCACAAGTGGCATAACGACCTTTGAATCACAAATTCATGGAGGTTAACCAAGTGGTCATATAATACGGAATGGATTATGAATACATTAACTTCATGAATAACCAAGGCTAGAGGAACAACTTCAGGACGAGAGGAATGGCTACTCAATGGTTTTATCAAGGATACAACAACAATAACCTGAACTTCTCTAATGGAGTTCTTGATAATGCACTGAAGTTACCTCAAGTCTTTGAACAATAAGCCCAATAAGGGAACCTGGTGCAGAACGAAGAGATGACTTTGGTGAAGTTAATTAAATTGTATTTGTAAACCATAGACATGAGAAATAGGGAGCACCATGAGAAGCACGAGAAAGACATCAAATAAGTGAAGCAAGCTATGAAGGGGATGAATAATGAACAATCATAATCCATCAAGAACTTAGAAAGACAAATTAGTTAGCTTACCAATTCTTAGAACTCGTAAAATGAAGAAAAGGTTTTAAGTAACAATATTAGTAATCACATGGAAAATGCACATGCAATCTAGTTAAAGAGTGGCAGAAAAACCAACGATCCAGTGCAACCAAGAGATATAATAAATGATACAAGGAAGCAAATTGATGAGCAGCAACCAAAAGCTGCAAAACACTTGGATAATGATGCAGTACCCAAAAAGAAGTAACACCAGCAGAAGAACTAGAATCGACTCAATGGAAAATAGGGAGGTAGGCAAAAAAAGAAATGGTACCAGGGAGAGTCACATTTTTGAATAATCCACCACTAATAAGTCCACCCTTACAATATACTCTACAATTCAAGAAACAGAAAGATCAGGGCAATAAATTTGTTGAAATGTTTAAGAAACTCCACATAAACATTCCATTCACATATGCATTAGAACAAATAATGAACTACACAAAATTGTTGAAGGACAAAATGGAAAAAAGGCGTGCCAAGAATATTATGAAAAAGGGAATTTGACTGAATAGTGTAATGCAATCCTACAGAGAAAGTTACCACCAAAGTTTAAGGACCCTAGAGGTTTTTTCATTCCATTCACGCAAGGAGTACACTTGTTCGATAAGGTTATGTATGATTTGGGAGCAATTATAAATTTAATGCCCTTATCGATATTTAAGAAATTAGGATTGGGAGAAGTAAAGTCAGCCAATATGACTTTGCAATTGGCAAATCGGTCAATGACATATCCAAAAGGAGTGATTGAAAGTCTGTTGGTAAAAGATGATAAGTTCATTTTTTTTGTAGATTTCGTAGTATTGGATATGGAAGAGGATTCAAAGGTGCCATTAATTTTAGGGAGACCATTCCTAGCAACTACATGAGCATTGATAAATGTTCGAGAGGAAGAATTAAGGTTACAAATAAATGAAGAGGAAATCATATTCAATATCTACAAAACCTTGAGATTTTTAAGTAAAGGAGAGCAATGCAAAAGCATCGATGTCAGAGATGTGATTTCTAATTATGTTACTGAGATAGCCCAAGAGTATACGTCAGATGATCCACTAAAGCAATGTCTAGTCCAAAGCACAACAACAAGTTCTGCAGTAAAGGGTGAACTTCAAGAAACAATAAATGCTTTAACACCAATAGGACCCCTTATGTTTCATAATGGTTCTAAGAAATTAGAAATGGGGGTGGAAAACACAGTTATTGAACCATCGATGGAATTAAAGCCTTCAGTAGAGCATCTGAGATATGCGTAGTTAGAAGAAAATTCAGCATATCATATGATCATCTTACAGCATTGATGGAGTTGGAAGAAGAAAAACTACTTTGAGTGTTGAGAGAGCATAAGTCAGTATTGGGATGGATAATCAAGGACTTTAAAGGAATAAGCCCAATGGTTTGCATATGTAAGATTTTAATGGAAGAAAATCATAAACAGCCAATTAAAGCTCAGAGGCAGTTGAATCCAGTAATGAAAGAAGTAGTCAAGAAAGAGATCTTAAAATGGTTGAATGCCTGAATCATCTGCGCTATTTTAGATAGTTCATGGATTTCACCAATACTTGTGGTACCAAAGAAGGGAGAAATGACTATTATTTAAAATGAAAATCGGAAACTTTATCCAAAAGAATGATAATTTAGTGGACAATTTGCATCGATTACAAAAAGTTAAGTAAAGCTACGAGAAATGATCACTTTTCATTGTCATTCATTGATCAAATACTAGACTGACTAGCAGGATATGAATATTATTGCTTTTTAGATGGATATTTACAATACAATCAAATTTCCATAGCACTAGAAGATCAAGAGAAATTGATGTTTACTTGCCATTTTGGAACATTTGCATTTAGACGGATGTCATTTGAATTATGCAATGCACCAGCAACATTTCAAAGATGTATGATTGCTATTTTCTCTGATATGGCTGAGGATATTATGGAGGTATTTATAGATGACTTTTCAGTATTTGGGGCTTCTTTTGATTTATGCTTGCAAAATTTGGCTTTGGTATTAAAAGATGTAAAGACATAAACTTGGTACTCAACTGGGAGAAGTGTCATTTTATGGTTCTAGAAGAAATTGTTTTGAGACATAGAGTGTGTGCTCGTGGATTGGAGGTTGATAGAATAAAAATAACGCCGATTGAGAAAATTCCTATACCAAGAAACATTATAGATATAAGGAGTTTTCTAGGGCATGCAGGTTTCCGTAGAAAGTTTATTAAGGATTAAATCACTAAACCATTACGCACATTATTAGAAAAAGATATTCCATTTGAAATGAGCTCTGCATGCATGCAAGCATTTGAGATTGTGAAAGTAGCTTTAATTTCAGCACCAATAGTGGTAGTCCCGATTAGGATTCTAAATTTGAAATAATGAGCAATGTCGGTGATCACGTAGTAGGAACTATGTTAGACCAAATAAGAGATGGAGTATTTAGAACTATATATTACACAAAAAGAACGTTGGATCAGGCACAACAAAATTATACTACTACCAAAAAGGAGTTATAAGCTACAGTGTTAGCATGTAACAAGTTTAGAGCCTATATAGTAGGGTCCAAAGTCACTATATATACTGATCATGTAGTAATCCGCTATCTTTTTACCAAGACAGATGCCAAACCATGGTTAATTAGATGGGTTTTTATTATTATAAGAATTTGACTTGGAAATCAAAAATAAGAAAGAAAGTGAAAATTTGGTTGCAGATCATCTATCTAGGTTACCACATAAAGTAGGCGATACACTGAAGCCGGTAGCCAAATTATTTGTGGATGAGTAATTATTCTAAATCTCTTATCCACAGATGGAGTTTCTCAATTTAGACTCGGTCTAAATGAGCTTAAAAGGTATCATGCTAATGACGTTAAACTAAGTGCTACTAGAAGGCAGCTCATGATTTCCTTAAAAAAATTTAGTAAGTAGTTCGCTATTTAGTTTACTTCATTACCATTTAAATGGATTATTTCTAACGTTTTGTGTCGGATATGCAAGAAAGACCATTTGTCGGGTGACAATTCATCGGAATAAATAAGCCTTAAGAATTATGTGAATAGCCATGCAACATCAAGAAATTACATTTGGGATATTTTGTTAATAATTTACTTGTTTTAATTCTACGTTTAGTTTAGCTTATTATAACTTGTGTTATTACATATGTTTGTGTGTTGTAATGTTTTCATGTTTCAGGCTTACTTTTAAACCTTGAGGACAAGGTTCAGATTAAGTTTAGGGCATCAACACTACACTACACTATAGAAAATGGTAAGATAGGATAATAAATAAGGATAAACACTGCGGGTATGATTGTTTTAATTTTAATTTGAAGTAGTTAAGGAGGAAAGAATTGTAGTGTATAAATTTTTCATTTATTTACTATATGAATGTTTTTAGTATAAATTAGGTTATATACAGTAATATGTAATGAATAAGTACTTTATTTTCAAGCTTATGCCTTTAATCGTGGATGATTAGATTACAAGTATCTTGTTGATAAGAAACTCAAGAGAATGTTTTTAAATTTTGAAAAAGAAATAATGAAATGTAGGAAACAATGGTGTGATTTCATGATTAGAAACCTAGAGTGAGGGAAGACCTTGAACTTGAAACAAAAGCAAGAAACTATAACACTTCTTGAGGAAAAAATTAGAACTCTAAGAATTCTATATTAAGAGTGAATCTTACGTGAACATAAAAAGAAAATAAAGACTTAATGCGAAGAGGGGAAGAAATAGGCATTGTACATTAAAAGTTGGATTTAACTTACTTGATTTAGTAAAAGTTAGAAGTGCTAACAAGAGTTTTAGAAATAAAGAAAAAATAATAGAATCCCACAAGTTCTATAGGAAATGGAGTAGAGAACTTGATGGTTGGAGAAAGTGTGAAAAGAATGAAGTCCATAGGAAAAGAAGCAGGGACTAAAAAATTAAAAAATGATAAGAAACAAGAAAAAGAAACAAGAAAAGAAAATAAAGGAAAAAAGGTGAAAGTAAACTAAAACTCTTCAAATAAAAGATTTAGCTCGAGTATGAGTAGCTAATTGAGATAAGTTTTCATTCCAACTATGTAAAGCCATATAGACTCATGAAATGCTGAAGTCTACTAAAGATGAGTATGATTTATGCTTATTTGTGAATTCCTGAGCTTAATGAGAAATCATGAGATTATGTACTTGCTACTTGAGTGTTGAAATGAAACAAACTTGTGAGTAGTGATGGTTTTTTGTTGAGATCTACTTTAGTGTTTTGAAAGGGAAGTTATATGTGTTTTTAAAGCTACATGTCTTAAAAATATATGTTTTCGCAAAGAGAAACTCCTGAGTTGATTATTAATTTGCAATTTATTGAATTAAAGGATACTCCATGAACAATGTAAATAAATGAGAATTAGTTATTAAGAAACTTAGTAAAATACATTTTTGCTCGGTACGCGCAAAATCTTAAATTTGGGGTTATTTCACAAATGATTATTTATACCTATATAGGGTAGTTTAGTCATATATTTAGTATAAATATCATTAAATGAGTGTTAATTCACGGTATTATTGCATGTTCTGGGAATTAAGTTGTAAAGGAAGGAATTGAGAAAAAATGGAAGAAACGGAGCAAAAACCCATAATAACACACTTGGTGTCATGGAAACACAAGTTGATGTTGTAGGGATTAGGGGTGGGCAAACCACGGTTTGGTGGTGAAAACCACCAAACCGAAGGTCTACGGTTTGGTGATTTTCCAAACCACCACCAAACCTCGAACCACCAAAACCGCAACCAAACCGAACCGCGGTTTGTGCGGTTTGCAGTTTGGTTTCGCGGTTTTGGTGCGAGGCGGCGGTGGACGTTCGCGCGGTGGAAGGCGACGACAATGGCGATGGATTCGGCGGCGGATGTGAGACGAAGAGTGAGGAGGATGAAGGAGACGACTGGGGTGAGAGGAGCGCCGGCGAGAGTGAGAGGAGCGTCGCGAGAGTGAGGAGAGAGGAGCACCGCGGGAGTGACCGGCGGGAGTGAGAGGAGAGGAGCGCCGCGGGAGTAAGAGCGGAGAGATGAAGCAGGCGTCGCGGGAGTGAGTGGCCCGCGGGAGTAAGATGAGAGAGGAGCGACGGCGGGAGTGAGAGCGGAGAAAGGAGCGCAGGCCCCGCGGCGGTGAGAGCGGAGAGACGAGCGCGGCGCCGCGGGAGTGAGAGCACAGAGATGAGCGGGAGTGAGAGCGCAGAGAGGAGAGTGAGAGCGACGCAGAGAGGAGAGAGGTGAGGAATTTTTTTGTTTTTTCGTTATGTTTTAGGGTTTTTGATATATGGTGGTTATTTACCAAAATGCCATCGGTTTGGTTAAATCGCGGTTTTCCTAAAATTAAAACCGCGACCAAACCGCAGAATTGTGGTTTGGTCGTTTTCCAAACTGCAACCAAACCGCGAGCTTTAAAAACCAAACCAAACCGTGCGGTTTGGTCGGTTTGGGCAGTTTGGGCGGTTTTTCGAAAATCGCTGCCCACCCCTAGTAGGGATACAAGGCTTGGCATGGGAAGAAAAGGCACGGCGTGGGTAAGAAAAAAAAAGTGAAAAAATGAACTCTAGAGGTCCGACGCAGAGGCGGCTCTGTAGAGTATAGGGGTTGTGCCGGAGGAGCAATGGATAGTGGCGAGACACCATGAGCTCAAAAATAAGGGAATGAAGCAGTGGCATGGTAGAGGTGCCGTGGCTTAACACACACAGCGTGGAGTAGTAAGTGATAGTGCAGACATGCAGGAAATAGAAAGTGGAGTTTTAATTCAAGTTAAGTTGTAAATTAGGTTTCTAATTGTTATTAAGGAGTATAAATAGGTATTAAGACGTGGTAAACTCACCACATACCAACTATTAGCCACCATTATGGTAATTTAGCATAGGTTTTATATTGATTTTGAGTATTAAGGAGTTTATGTGAATAAAACATTAAAGTGTTCACATTTGCAATTCAAGTTTGGTTTCGTTGATTAAATTCATGGTATTATTTGTATTAATCCAAGATTTGCAATGATTTCCATAATGAATTATGATGTATGTGTTTTAATGAAGTGTGACTAGTTATTTATCTTAGAGAATGGATCCTATGGTATGAATGATATGCTTTGAATATCAATAAAAAGTGATTATAACAACTGCAATAATTAGAATTTATATTGATTCCGAGCGTAATGCTTTAGACATGCTGGCCATATGTTTAATGAACTTAGGCTTTAGCAATTGTCACAGCTATTAAAGCTTTTAATCCAGAAATGATTGGTACAACCATAAAACATACAACATCGAGAGATAGTTGTTGATTAGGGAGGCGCAAATAGTAAACTTAGTTGTGAATCCAATGATTTGAGACTTAAATTAATAAGGATCTTACATTATTCACACTGAGAGGTAGAATTCTAGTTTGCACATTAAAATCTTTTATGTCATAACAGTGGGCTGAACTGAGTTTGAAGGAAATCAGTCTGTTCTAATTAGGCATTACACACAATATATGAAGATGTAAACATGAATACAAAGCATAGTACTAAATTACCTAGTTGAAGTTGTGAACTAAGATATCCTTAATATAAGAGTTCAAGTAAAGTTAATTTGATTTGTTAGAATAATTTATTTTAGTATAAAAACCAATTATAAAGTTAATTCCTTAGCAATAGTTCAATTTAAATAGGTAATTAACAATTACTGCAAAAACCTTTCTCTAATGATGATATCTATAATCAACGTAAGTTGGTTACACTATTACTACGAGCAAACTGTTATACTTGTGGCATGCACATCAGTATTGCACACATTATAAGAAAGATGAAAGAAGTTTGATATGGGAAGCATAGTAATTCATTATCTAGGTGAAGTTGTGAACTAAGCGTTTTCTCAATCTAAGAATACAAGTTGATTTACATTGTTTTTTAGAATAGAGTAGTTTAGTTTAAATCGAAACGAAAAGAGACCTTCTTAATAATATAGCAAAATTAACTAAGTAATCGTGTCCATATAAACCTTTCCAAATTGCATGTATCTCCAATCAACTTCCGTTAATCACATTATTACTACAATTGAACCGTTATACTTGCGGTTACAATTACCTATTTACATGGAAACTCTGTCAAAATTTATGTAGAATGTGGAAATCTAAGGGTATGATTTACTAATTTGCTCTACCTAAGGAAATTGAGAACTGAGAATTAATTGAGGGAATTAATTATATTTTGAGGTTAAATTGGTATTATAAAGAGATTAGAGACTGAATTAGGGTAATTTGGTTAAGTCAAGGCTCAGTGAGACGAGCCTTGACGGTGAGATCATCTCTATAGGAATTCAGCAAACTTCTTAAGTTGTACTTTTAAGGATGTTATTTTATTTTGTCACAAATTAAAGTAATTAACAAATTAAACTAACTAATCCAAATAATCAAATTACTAACTCAAATTAATCAATCAATCCTAAATTAATTTAATTTAAGATAACAAATTGAATTCCTAAACAAGCCGTAACCAACGATAACAAAACCTAAACAAAATTGCATTTAAACACAAGATATCATAGTCATAATCATAGTCATAGCTTGGTTACGAGTTTTTATGAGATCATTACACCTTCATCATAAGTAGGCTATAGTAATTCTTTCAAATCACCAAGTTCTCCTTTTATTAATGGTAGATTAACGTGTTTCACATCCATACCCTAATGTTATCACTATTACTACTTTAAATGCTTAAAATAACTAAAAATAATAAAACAATATTAAGTTTTATGAAAACACTTACTACTAAGTAAGATTTGATAGTAATTTGAAATCTAAGAGTTCGTAAACTTGATTTGACAATTAATTGAGTATCTTCAATTTTTAATTGGGATTTAGAGGTGTGGCCGGCCTAAATTTCTAATAGCAAATTTGTATGTAATTAAGGGACACCAATCCGTGACATGGCTTGAGAGATGGAATGCAATCCTAATACTTGATGTAAGGACTGAGAAATATATTACTTTTGAGTAATGGATGCCTAGTGTGATGCATGATGTACACTATATTCGAATTTTTATTCAATATGATTATTCGTAAATTCGGAGCGTGAGCGGAGACATGCCTCAAGATGCATGCCAGCGTGGGATCGGGGTAGAGAGTAATATGATAAGTCCTAATTTAGTTAATAAAATTAATATAACTAATCTAATGTGCATATAGTTGAAGTTGCATAAATGTGGCATAAATTAGGAAAATTAAACAAGTATTGATGTCTCGAGATACGTATTGTCACCATCACTATGGGACTTGGTGTAAATATATGTGTTAGTATAATTGAATTTGTGGATTGTAGGACCAAGTTATAAGCATTAGATGTTCCTAGATATGGGTGTTTCACATAAGATCAAGGGCTATAAATTAATCACACCACTATATATGCAAATTAGTAAGATTTTCATGCAAAATCAATTTGCATTTTATGCAAGATGAGAGAAAAGAGAGATCTAGAGTGAAAGTTCAACAAGTATGCTGGGAAATTTTAGCTAATTGAAGGGTAGTTGATCAAATTAAAGAAGCTTTACAACTAGGTAAGCCAATCTTCATCACCACTTTGTTAAATTCAATAAAAATTAGAATTTTTTGTTCGGTTCTGGTTTTTTAGCAATTTCAGTGGGCAAATGAATTTGTTTTCAAAATCTAATTCCATATTTGGATTTCTTGTAAAATTCAACTAATTTTTCTATAAAGAAGTTTTGGATTTGGATTTGTTTTCACGAAGTTGTAAAAGAAAATTCGAAATTCTACATGTTACTATGATTCAGCCTCTGTAATTTGGTCACAACTTCCATATTTTAAATCAAAATGGGTCCATTTTGATGGCATTTGAAAGGTAACTCAAAAGGGAATAGCTTTTGCCTCTAAAATATTTTTAAATTCAAATGTTTTCATGTCAAAATCCTCTGCAACTTTGATGATGTTTTTGGGATTTTTAGGTTCATAGTTTTGATAATGCCTACTATTTTGAGAATTAGTCCTTCATTTCTTATTAGATTAAGCTCATATTTTAGTATAATGTTTTAAGATATGTTTCTAGGCTTTACTAAGTAAATCATGAGTTTTGAAGTTGTGGTTTAGGAGAAATGAAATTTACAAATTTGCTAGTTGGAATCTAAAAATGTTTTGAGCATTGTGGTAAAACTTCCATATCTCCTTTGATTCTTATTCAAATTGCGCAAACTTTATAGTTATGGATAGCTTAGACATAGCTCTAAAAACTCTCCTTTATACTTTAATATGTAATTTTAACATTTTGGTAATTGAAATACACTCATAAGCAGTTGCACCAAAACTATCTTTATTTATTAAAGTAGATTTCAACATAAACAAAGTATTAAAGGGGCTGATTGTGAAACATTAGAATTTAGGACTAGTTAACCAACCTAAAACAAGTTAAATTGATTTTTTTAGGATATCTCAAGAGCTTATATAGGACTTATGGGGAGTAGAACGCAAGTTTTGAGTAGTTGAGAGTCGGTATAGGCTAGGAATTACGTGCGTTTGAGATAAGTAACCTGTTGAGGCAATTCTCTTCATTCCATTCCATTATTAAGTTAATATATAGTCATTTGAAATATTTCAATTTGAGTCTTATATTCTTAATGTCATGCCTTGTATATACTTTCGTGTCTTTGATTTCTTTGGCTATAATCGTCGTGTGAAGACTTATCAAATATTATTCCTTGTTCTGGTTTCATTCTATAATTGGATTCCTTTATTGTTATTGATCTCGAAGCAATTGAGATGTATTATTAATAGCATGCTATGACTTGTTTGACTATCTTATTGGTGTATTATAAACATATGTTAATATGTTTATTGTTTGATATTTGTTTGTACAATCTATAATATGAACTCTTCGATAGGCATGACCTGAGGAACCCACCTTTGTAGGTGCATTGACTTTATGAGTTGCACTATACCTAGGGTTAAAGTTCCAGGAGATATCGGCACTCCACACTGCTAATGCTTTTCCAGTATATGAGATGCGCGGCTCATGGGGTTAGAGTCTCTAGGGATTTTGGCACTCCACAAAGCTAACGTTATTAGCACAACACATGGGGTTAGAGTCCCAAGAGATGTCAGCGAACCAAACCTAGATTTACATGATCATTAAGTCTATAATTCCTTGTAGAATCTTGGCAATTATTGGCATATTTTCCTTTCAGCTTCTTCTTATTCATAGTTATTGTATGCTTTCAGTTACCGTTCTATGTATATTTTGGAAATGTGGATGAATAGCCTCGAGGATTTACTTTTTACTTTAATGAACCCATCGTTCCTTTTTATGATGGTGGGTTCAGATCTATCAAGTAGCATACCTGTTAGGGTATGTGCCCTAGGCTAATTCTGTAAACGTTATTTATCTAGTATAAGTAGATGCATGTTTTTTTATAATAGTATCCATGGATAATTATTGTATTATTTGAAATGTCCTTAGTCAATTATTATCATAAGAACAATAATAAATTGAGACTTATATGAGTCTTGATTGACAATCACGTGATAATTATGCATATATTGATATGGATCAAGATAATAGGTATCTGTTGGGAACTGATGTTGGACCGACCTGCTATGAGAACACCACATGGTCAATGTCATAAGTGATTCTCATGAGAGTTATATCATTTAGTCCTTTGACTTGAGATCACCAGAGACTCTAACATTAGGAGCACAATGATTTGATACAATCAAACGTTGTCTTTAACCTGATGATTATAAAGATTGTGATCGGTCATTGTTCGACTAATGTGTGGATGTTGTGTGATCAAGATGGAATTTGTCCCTCTCTTTTAGAGAGCGATATCTATTGGGCCCCTCGATATGTTAGACTGATAAATGTCCATGTATAGTAAATTGATTGGATCAATGTCACTTGACAATTTCAGTCTACTCGGAGATCGAGACTAGTAGATTGAACTATAAGGGTGACATTTCGCATTTTATGTCCAATTAAAAGATATCACGTGACAAAGGGATATGATATACACTGTGTATTAGATTGTATCGATTTATTGATCTTCATGCTACTTAGGTAGTCATAATGTCTTACTAGAGACCACTTATGACTTGTATACCAAAATGGTTTTGGTTCACTGCCAACGTTGTATGAACATATTGGGTCGCACACAAAGAAAGGGTTTGCACAATTTAATATTGTCTAAGTTAATGAATTTTATTTGATAAAGTTCATTTTGAAGATTCTCATTCAATGTCCTAGTTTGACTAAGATTCATGATTCTCATACATATCTAGTATGACTAGAAATTTTGTCTCTTAGTAAATCTTATTTTGAATAGGACTCCAATTGGAATTATAGTATGACTTTAATTCTTATTTGAGTTTTAGATAAATTACAACTCTTATTGGATTAGTAATTGTAGATTCTCCATGACTCTATCCTTTTTAGAGTTAGACTTTATCTAAGACTATATTTGGAGTGTGACTAGGCAATAGAGTTCTTTTACAACTCGACCTAGTGTACTATAAATAAGACATTAGGATCACAGTTGTTGAAGTGAAGTCCCGATAGAGATTTTTACTAGAGAATTTTAGTGAGAGTTTTTTTCCTAGTATTTTTTAGGCTAGCACTCCAGATCATGATCATCCGTTCATGTGTGGATTTTTTATAGAGGACATTCATCTCTGCAGCGTCTAGAAGGAATCGATCAACACCAAACAAGGCAAACATGGAGTTGTTCTAATTAAGTTATGATTTTTATTGGCACATAAATTTAATGGAATCGATAAGATCTTTGTTTGGGGATGTTCGAAAAAGGTTTCAAAAACTTTCGCTGCGCATGATCCCCGAAACCCAACAAGGGAAAGAGAAGATTGACGACTACCTTTAAGTCGTTGGCATCTAGTTTTGCTACTTTTGTAAGTGATCATTTTGTATATTTATTATCTACTTTTTTTGGTATAATTTTGGGTTGTATATTGGGATGAGAGACAAGACTTCCCGAATGATGTATGTATTACTTGGTTTGATTTCATGTGATCGTCTATCTTACCTGGTTTCCACAGTAAGTGTTTTTATTTTGCTTCCACTAATTTTAGAAAATCTTTTGCTAATAATTAAGATAATGATAATAAATTCTTAATTAACTCTGAAATCATGAATAAGTATAAAATGAATATACTTATTCTAAACACATATAACGAGGCGAATGGGATAAAAAGGATGACTAATACATTGTTATGTCATATGTGGTGTGGATTATGGCTTAATTACATAATTAGGCAGCGTGATATTCCTTTTAGGGAAACGAGCCGTCACACCCCACGTGTTATGGACATGTCGAGACCCGTCTCACCAAATCTTGACTTAATCTAATTGCCCTAATTAAGTACCTAAACCATTCGGTTAACTTGAAGCCTAGAAATGACTTTCAATTCAATCCTTATAATGCTCCAAAATTCAATCTGAATCGTTAACTAACTTAATTATTTTATTTATTCAATTGGAGCAAATTAGGAAATCATACGAAGGATTTTCCATAATCTTATAATAATTTTGGCAGCACCTCCCCTAAAATTGGACTACCGCCACCAAACTTAATAAATAGCAGAATGGGGAAAGGCCTTAAAGGACTTACAATTCCCCACAGTTCATAATATGATATCAAATTGAGTTTATAAATTGAACTTCAAACTTCGAAATCATAGTTACATATCTACATCATCAAACTGGACTAAAACTCTTTCATAACCTAAAATAATACATAACCTGAAATAATACATGACCTGAACTATTTAAGTCTCAAACCTATTTTCAACCAATTCATGAACTTCTTAAAAACGTCTCTTAAGTGATTCATTCCCTATACTCACCTTGAAAAAAAAAGACATTTTAAGGACACTAAATAATAGTGCACACAAAATTAACAGTCTTAAATAAGTAAACATCTACTTTTCTCTATGTATCAGGTAATAACAAGAGATAATATGGAATATTGCACAATAAACAAAATACTGAAATAAATGTACAACATAGATCTTTTATTTCCTGTTCCAAACTCATAATGAGTGGGGTCGTTCATGAAAAACCTAGAACGATACTATCAAGACTCATCTCACTAAGTCCCGACTTAGCCTAATTACTCTAATTAGGAACCTAAACCATAAAATTAACTTTATACCTTAAAATACTTTCTATTTTAATCCTTAATGAAGCTTCAAAACTAAATTTATATCCTCAACAAAACTCAATACTTGGTTTACTTAATTGGAGCAAATTAGGAAATAATACATATTATCCTTCATATTTTTATAAAAATTTCGGTAGCACATCCCCTAAAAATGGCCTGCCAAAAAACTTTCACATAATAGATAGTAGAATTGAGGAGATGCCTTAAAAGACTCACAACTCCTTGCAATTCATAATATATATCAAATACAAACTTTAAATATTAACTTAGAGCCTCTGATACCTAAGTTATAACTTTATAATCCCAAAATAAACCAAAACTGAATTATAAACCTCTTAATTTACTTCACACTAATTTAGAAGACTTTCATAACCTATTCGAAAGGATTTCATGACCTACACTCACCCCAAAGCCCAAAACAATATATATAAAGTGATTACAACAAGAAAAATAAACTTTTAGAGTCAAAACATTCACCGAAGATCTTTGAGTTTTTCCTTTTTTGTCTAGTTTTCACAGAGAACCTGACATTATCAAAAACTACACAAAAATGTCAGGTAAGTAAACTCTACATTGCTTTGTACTCCTGCAAATGTTAGTCTGAATACATGCAGACATGTAATTGAATTTCAAAATACCAATGAATTTATATAACAATGTAGATCCCTCATTTTTTGTTCTAAGCTCATAACAAGTGGGCCCACTCACAATGAATCTAGAACAGTCCTATGAGTTCAATGCATGCTATCCCAGAGTTAACAATATCTGCTTTAGATGTTTGTAGTATGTCTAATATGGAGTGGAGCACCCTACACTCTTATGGCCGAAGTAGGGGCAACTCTATATGGATGTCATTTATGCATAACCAAGAATTATACGAAATGCAATGCAGACTAAAGACAAATGCATGTACAAAGAAAAATTTCATAAATAGTAAAGACCACTGTAAGGTTTACTTACAACCAACCAATTTTGAGCTAAATTCTTGAGGTACTCGGAGTGTCGGATCACCTTGAAAATGGTTCCAATAGCTTCCCTGCATATCCAATTATATTATGGGTTAGACTTCAAGTGAACCAAATCACAAAACCTAATGAAAACTGCTACCAAATTACAGTTGAGAACTGTTTCCAAAAATATTAATTTATATTACTATTTCAACTGCCTTTCAACTAGCCAACTTATGGTAACTTTTTAACCTTAAAAACTTCAGTATTTCTCATAATGACCTTAAATGAACTTGTAGTACTCATTCCCACTTTCCATAGACTCCAAGAATACTCAAATCAGTTCATCGAGAGAGAAGTTATGAATTTTCCAATATGGCATGTCAACTAGGCAAACTTTATTTATTTTGAACTAAAAAAACTTCTCCAAATCAATATTTTCACAATTAGATCCTTAAAACTCGACAACAAACACCACGAAACCACTCGATACCAACAACAACAACAATAACATAGCCTTAGTCTCAAATTAACTGGGGTCGGCTACATGGATCAAACTTTTCCATTGTGCTCGATTAAGTGCAATTGATGGTGAGCTTTGGAAACCATTCAACCACTCGATACCAACATTAAAATATTTTAACTGCCCGTGGAAGTCAAATTGGATCAAAATCAAAAAATCAATTCATTCAAAAACCTAATGTAAATCAATATCAACTATTAAAATATCTCAATAATAGTTATCAACTAAATTGCATTAGTTCGATTCATCAAAACCCTAACCCACGCTAGTGGAATTTATTCCAAATTGGCACGAATCAATCCAATATAGCAATTCACAACAATCCCTACCAATTTCTATTAAAAGCCCATAAAAGAAATTGAGAAATTGCGAGAATTCTGATTGAATTGAGGAAGATAACCTAAGTTGAGTATTTACTAAATTGAGGGTCGAATACCCTGTTTCCACCATAGAAACTTATCTCAAATTGATTGTCTTGCAATGCACTATCATTTTGCATAAAGAAATTGAGCATAAATTGGACGTCCAGAGCTCACGGAGCGAATGACCGAGTTGAAACGGTTAGGGAACGAAACATTCTCTATTGAAATCAAATGAACAATTTTGATTTTGATTTAATTTTTTATATATTTATACAAAAACCCTTAGTTGCTTGTTAACAGCTTAATTTCTTTTTATTTATCAGTTCTCAAAATCCTTATTTTGACATGTTTTAGCTTTTGATGCTCGTTTTGGATCTGATTTTTCACCAAATTGAGCCAACCTCTCGGCAAAATAGTCCAACTCCATAAAATGTCCATAACACTGATTTTGGTCACGCCAAAACCCCATAAATTTTAATTGTTTCCATAACATACTATAATCATTTGGATTAATTTTGTTGTCATACTAAGCCAAACTTACACCAATTTAAACCCAATCTCATTCTCGACCATCGCCAACCGATACGAGACTTGACACAATGTCTTGCACCAACTTCATTATTATTTTACACTGCAATTGAACCTAACTTGCAGGTAAATCGAGGTAAAATCCATGTGTGATGCTTAACCCTTGTTTACTAGTTTTCAAGCGATCAATAATCTTTATACACTTGTGCCTTTCAGACACACTCTTACAATCCCAATTATGACAAATTGAGGATACACCTTAACACACCCCGACTTCGCGACAAAATATCATATAATACACGCACACTCAGCATTCATCATCGAAAAATAACATTTTACATTATGATCTCCGATTCGTAATGTGTTTGGATACCTAAACTCTAATTAAAATCTGAAAATACTTAATTAGTCGTCTAATCAAGTTTATGAGATTCTCGAATTTCATAGATAATGCGAGTTCAATGCGACCCACCTCAGAGTCAAAATTACCCACCTTTGACGTCTACAGCGCGTTAAGTGTGGAGTGGATCACATCACACTCTTATGACCTAAGTAGGGGCAACTCTATTTTGATGCCATGAGTGCGTGATCAAGAGACTCATTGCCTTACTATGCAAAATGTAAACCATACTAATGTAAAAAATAAGAAATAGTGTTTACTTACAATCAAACTGATCCAATCTCCTTGTTCACTAATAAGTCATAAGTTATACACATTTTATGGGACATTTTAGTATGTTTTATAAAGTAAAGTCTCTACAATATGGTCCTAATAGCTTATATTTGTCTATTTCAAGTTTTAAGGTGTATGATTGAAACCAGGGTGAAAATGGTGTAAATGCATATATGACAGTTTTAAATTGGATTTACATAAAAAAAAATATGTTGCACGTATCCCGATGTGGTGAACTGGGGCCTGTAAGGCTTACGATGATGTGGCAAAAGCTGATGTGATGTGTGATGATATTGTGGTGTGTGATTGGAACATGTGAAGAAATAGATGAAAAAAGGGAATAAAGTGAAAGATTGAACCAAGTGGAACTAGAGCACAATGATTCATCATTGACTCATGAGAGAACTCGGAATCACTGTCAGCAATTCCTCATCGATTCCTGATTTGTACTAGGAGTCTCTACACGAATCGGTGGAGCACAAAACCTCATTTCTAAGGATTTGGCTAGCGATTCATGTTACAATTGGAATCGGTCAAGAATTGCTAGACCTGATTTCGTGAATATTAGATAACAACAAGATATTTCAGTTTTGATTCGATATGTACTACCCAAAGTACTATATATATGAATCTTATGCTACGAAGTCAATTGCTATTAATTGCTCTTAAAACCATATTTATTAGTTTTATTTAGTTTTAGTTGAGATTTATTTTCATTACTTTTCATTGCTTGTGAAGATTCAAGTATTCAATTAAGAATGTATTTTTATTCATTTCTTGCTTTTATTTTATTGCAATGTTATTTATGATTATGAGTGAATAATTTGTTAATCTAAACAAAGTCTGAACATGAACTATATCCATTTTGCAATGTACTCATGATGAAATAATTTTGTGATTAATGTTGTAAACAAACCATATTCTTTAATTCACTTATTTAATTGGTTGATATTTGTGAATTACAATCATGAACTTGGAATTACATGCATAGTTGCAAATGTGTATGTGGTATTTAAATTATATATCTAGTTTAAAGTATTAACTAGGATTGTTTGAAAGGTCTATTATTGTTTAAATGTGCTAGGTGAATTTGATATCTAAGTCTAATGTTGAATTGGATTTTTGGAGATGTTAGATTTAGTAGTTCAAAGTTTTCATAAAGTGTAATACAATTTTATTGCGTAAAGTTAATATCACTTGTGTATAACGTGATTTTTCTATAGGTATAAGGAGAACAAATGGCTGGCTAAAGGCTATTTCTTTCTTACGATTAGAGTTTAATGATCTATCATGCTTTATAAAGCATGCTCATAGCTATATTATTGAAGTAACATGTTTGGATGCAATATGGTTTGATGTTTTATTGTTCTTGATGTTTGTTTAGATATTTATTCATTATTGAATTGCATTTATTTGAATGTTAATGACTTTGATTTGTGTTAATTAAGTTAATTATTAATTAATAATTAGAGACAAAAGCAAAAATATTAAAAACCTTTTTGGCTAAAGAAAGTTACACAATCTTAGTGGAGATGATCCCACTTACTAGCACTACAAGATTTAAAGGTATAAATAAAGGTGGGAGATTTATTGTACAAGTTCGACACGTATCAATTTTTGGTGCCATTGTCGGGGATTAAGTTTAATTTTCTGATAAGTCGGTATTTATATAATTTTAGTAGTTTATTTTAATATATTTAATGTGGAAAGTCTCTAAAATATATATTTAATTATATTTATTGGTCATTTTCAGGTGAAACAGAGTGTGCAATAGAATTTGTGGTAGAAAAATACTCAAAATGGAGTATTAACTCGTAGTGATCAGATGTCGGACAATTTGCCTCGAATTACATGTTGCGCGGTGGTTAGAATATGAGACAACTGACACGTGGAAGCTTCCCATTGGTCAGCAGCAATACAGCATGTCACTTAAGTTCTCTCATCTTATCACAGCGTGACAAGTAGCGTGCAACATCTCCTCTACCAATCACCAGATGCCACATCACCACCAGCACATCATCACAACACAAACCACATTTCTCCTCTTGTTCAGCTGCCGTGAGTTCAGCCTCTGGATACAGACTACACGTTTGTCCCATAACCTCGCACAAGATTTGTATGTTTCAACTAGCACCTTCCTTGCTCATCCATGTGTCGCGTCCTCCATGCGCTAGCACATTATTGCAGTAGATTTTCGTTAATGAGAGCACGCCACGTCAACGACTAACATCAGATGGACAAATCATCATGTGACACATGTACGAACCCCATTTTTAGCCAAAAACAGCCTCTAGATGCTCCTCGGCATACGTGTCACGAGACCAACCCCCAAAATTAGTTTCTCTCACCTCTCGGGACCAACTTTTAGTAGTTATATATATTAGGAACTTAGCTCTTATTATAAAACATCGACTTTTATATTTGGAGATTGACTTTTATATTTGGAGATTGAACTTTATATTAGTTGAAAATCAACTTTTATATTATTTGAAGACCGACTTTTAAATTTTTTGGACGTTATAGTCTGACTAATTATATCCTTGCCTAGGTCGAAAGGGAATAAGTTGAGATTCTTAATTAATGGCATAACTTGTGAGATCTATGATTATTATTATTTCATTTGATTTAATTTATCCTATTTTATTGTTGTTGCTTTTAAAGATTATGGTTTAAATCTAATGTATGTATGTGGCCATTGAATGCTTTTAAGTAGACAATCTATAGTCATTTGGACCGATTGTATCTGTAATTGTACTTTTGGACCAATAAAGTGACGAACACTCACCCGTTTGCCATAAAACCCTTTTGGCTCTTGAGTGTGCAACAATTGAATCTAGGTTAAACCTGAAGTAGATGCAATCCAAAAGCAAATGCTATTTGGTTATTTAAGATTAGTATTCCCACGGATCCATATTATTGCATTAGTATGTTAAACCTGATTGGCGAATGTCTAGGGTTATGCATAAATTAGAGAAGTAGTTAGTGGCGAACATCCTGGCTATCTAGTTTAGGGGAATAAGGAATTTCTTGTGGATGTCAATTTTCTATAGCTAATCTAGGCGAACTTAAATTAATAACTTTTAGGCAAGAATTGAAGATCATGATGTGCCATTGAATCTTGACCCTGATTTGTGGAACTGTAGACCTAGGTGTTACTTAGGTGCCCATTAATTGTTTAGAAAGTTATTTTCATTACTTTTATTTATTTATTTTATATATTTTATTTATTTTAGTTAATTAATTTATTTTAAACCATCAATTTCCCTTTTTATTATTTTTAAATATAGAAAGACTACCAATACCTGTGGGATCGATCCTTTGCCATTATTCTACAAAATAGTTAATTTAGAAACTTTATTTTATCGATGCATTCAGCGCGCGTCATTTTCTATTATTTTATTTTATTTTATTCTATTTTATTTTGTCTATCCATACCCTTGTCTCTAGTTTTTTCTTTACAAGATTACTTTATGACCTCTTACTCTAACTATCATGATTAATATGAAGACTCACACCATAAAAGTGTGAAAGGGATAGGTAAATCTAATGTTGAGCAAAAAATTTCTAATCGGCGTTTTAATGTGCAATAGGTTAAACCTTGTAGTTTTTGGAGATTATTCTCATCTTATTGATGTTTGTCCACACTATTTGGATTATGATGAATATTGGAGTTATGAATCGAGTCCACAAGTTCCTCCACATCTAGAACATTTACTATCACTACAAAATGAGTTAAGATTGCTTAAGGAGACTTCACAATAGCATGAGACTCAAAAAGCAATGTTTGATGCTCTACTTTTAGAAATAAAAAAACAAGGAGAGATTGATGAATTGCTCGATGATGAGACCTCGAGTGAAGCTTCATGTAAAGAGATGGTCGAGCCGCCACTAGTAGATGATGACCTAAGTGAAGAAAAAAATTGGACGAGGAACTTGAGCCATATTACATGTCAGTTCTCTATGATTGCATAACCAATGAAGAATAAGTCGAAAAGGAAGTTTAAGTATAACACATTCAAGAAAGGTCAAATGAATAATATGAAGAGATCAAGGAAGATCAAACTCTAATGTCGATGAATTCACCTTACTTTTCATGCATACTTGTTAAATTAGACAAGGGGATGGAATAAAAAAGGCACATGGAAATTTTATGTGTTGTTAACAACTACGTGATAGACGGTCAAGACTATTTGGATACTTATGTGTTAGAATTCTAAGATGAACTCAAGACTTTGAAAGAGGACATGCCTATTTCATTGCCTAAGGCTACAGTGAATCCATTTGTTCATGACTACTCTAAATTAGTTGGTGTTACATGATCTTTCAAGCTAAGTCTAGCCGATAATTTTATATAAAGGCGCTTGTTATGAGGCAACCTAGCTTTATTTTATTTATTTCATGCATTTATTTCTATTTTAGTTTAGATTAGTTTAGTTTAATTCACTTTATTTCAGTTATTCAACAATTTTAGCTAATCCTGAGCTCCATTTATTAATTTTTACTGGTTAAAGAAGTCTTTAGATGAAAAAACGAGAGAATACCAAAAATTAGGTGTCAGGTTTGACTTTCAATTAAATTTAAATAAGTGAGATTTGAGTTATTATATTTTTTTAAGGAAGTTGAACACTTGCTAGGAATAAGTGTTTTTAGACTTGGTCAGAAATCAAAAAACCCAACTTAAGTCGTCTCATTAGTGTCAGGTCTTTAAGTTGAACCTAAAATACTATATTCTATTTTCAAAATTTTGTTGATTATACACTTAATTGAAAAAAAATTTGACTCACAAAATTTGTTTGAAATTTTTAAGTTAATTCTTTGATTTATCAGTTCATACTCTAGTTTTGTTATGGTTTCAAAGTTTTTAAAGTGAAAGTTAAAAAAAAAATTCTTTATTCTCTCACTTTTTGACATTAGTAGGAGTTTAGTATTAATATAGTATGTTTTTATTCTCTCACTTTTTGACTCTTGTATTGAAAATATTTTTGCAATTTAGACTTCAAGATACTTTCAAATAAGGGGTAGTGATCGAGTTGTTTTTGTTTCTATGGCCTTTATGCAAGTTTACATTATTCACTTGCTTGTTTGTTTGTTTGTTTGTTTGCTTAATTAATAAAAAAAATTAGTTAGTTACATATCCTAATCAAACTTTTGTACTTCCCGTAAATTATACCTCTATATTAGTTTTTATGAGTGGTATATATGTTAATTGTGAAATAAATTGGAAAATATAGTAACTTAAGCCCAACGATTCCTAAGCGATTCGAAATAAAACTACGAATTGCTAGTCAAATCCGTGATAGAAACCAAGAAATTAAGTGAAAACTTGGGTTTGGAAAATTCCCAGCGCTTTTCCCATTCAACATAAATCATTCCTCATATTGGTGGGTCACCACACCTCATTTTCACTGATTCACTTAGCAATTTCCCTGCAATTCCATTTAATGCATGAATCATTAGGCACGAATTAGAGTTTTCAAAATATAAACCCCAAATTAGTGTACACAATTCCATCCACACTACAAACAATTGCACCCCTTCGACGAGGAACTCAAATTAGTGTCTAGATCCAAATCTCATAAGCCTTATTATAGCTTATTTATGTAAGGAAGCGGCTAAATGGACCCCAATTTTTTTTTCGAGGACCCTACTTTTGAGTTTTTACTTCTTCGTACCCTACTTTTAACTTAACTAACCATTTTTTTTAAATTCCAAAAATACCCTTACTTACCCCATTACCCTGGCCCTCACCCCAACACCCCCATGTCATCTCCATTTCTTAGTTTTAGTCATTGTCGAGCACTTGTATTGGGTCACCAAATATCGTAAAAGTATTTTTTTTCTTTGAACAAAGTCAGGAGTGGTCGTTTTGTATCCTAGAAGTGAAGAAGTGTGGCCCGCGGGTGTCGGACACTCATAGCCGATACCTCAGAAGAGGTGTTGGACATACAAGGCCAACACCTCTGAAGAGAAGATTTTCGACTCTGACCGAGACTGCAAAGAGAACTAAGTCTCAGTAGGTGACGAAAGAATCCAGTCGAGACCTCTTTAGAGGTATCAGCCCTGTATGTCTATGACCACTTCAGAGGCGTCGACTATATGTGTTTAACACCTACGAGTCAACAAGAACGAACAAAAAAATTTCAAAACTCCTAAAAAATACTTGAAAATGACTAAAAATATGGTGGGTTTGCACAAAATTGCTTAATATTTTTTATTCCATCTAAACTTTATACCCAAAATGCAATATTTGACCTCCAAATTGAAACTCAAAACCCAACAATAACCCACAAACAATACCGACTCAAAAGAGTAAAAACCTCAGTATAACTTCGAAATCGACACTAAAAAAAAGATGAAGAAACCACGTCGAATCAATGTGGTTTTGCTCAAATTTCATCGAATTTAAGGTTATGATGAGAATGCGATTTGAGACAGGTGACTGAGGTACGAATGAGTGAGGTGGGTGGGGCATGAGTGAGTAAAAATCTTTTCATATAGAGGATAATTGAGTCATTTCACTAAGGTGGGATCCTCTAAGCAAAAATTGGGGTCCTTCTAGTCGCTTCCTGTTTGAGTTGCGAATCTTGACATATTATAACTCTGAAATTTCTTGAGTTGCTTGTTAAATTGGTGGCTATGTAAATCAAAGGGACTCCATGCATTTGGGTTGGGTATAGGATTAGTTGAGTCATTGCATTATTATATTAGGAGTCTAGTTTAGTTTTTGTTATCATCTACACCTTTGCTCGAGACGCGCAAAGCCTTAAGTTTGGGGCTATTTGATAGGTCAGTATTTATATATATTTAGTAGTTTATTTTAGTATATTTAAATATACAAAGTCTCTAAAATATATAATTAATTATATTTTTCGATTGTTTTTAGGTGAAACGGAGTGCACGGTTGAATTCGTGGTGGAAAAATACTCAAAATGGAGTATTTACTCGTAGTGATCGGATGTCAGATAGTTTGCCTCGATTTACACATTGCGCAATGGGTAGAATAGGAGAGAACATATTTCAACCAATTAGGAGTTGTCACGTCAGCGTACTTACCCACGCACGACTCATCATCACGAGATGTCTCGGCCAATCAGAAAGCGTCACGTAAGTGTGGCGGCAAGAGGCGGACCAATAGGTTGCAGACACGTGGCGGACACCTATTTTCAAGCCAAAACCAGCCCTACGATGCTCCTCGGCACATGAGTCACCTCTCCAACCCCTAAAATTAGTTTCTCTCACCTCCCGATATCAATTTTTAGTAGTTTTATATATTAGGAACTTAGGTTTTATTTTTTTAAACACCGACTATTATTTTTTTAAGCATCGACTTTCTTCGACGACGATGTTCGACTAGTCAACTCCTTGCTTAGGTCGAAGGGGAAGCAAGTCGGGATTATGGATTCATGGCATATTATGTGAAATCTTTTATTTTACTATTTAATTTAGTTTAAATTCTCCTATTTCATTGTTGTTTATTTTAATGAATATGGTTTAGGTCTAGGGTGTGTATGTGGTCAGTGCATGCTTTTAGATGGATAATTTATAGTTATTTGGACTATTAATATTCGTGTAATTGTGCTTTTGGACCAATAAAGTAACAAACACTCACCCATTTGCCGTCAAACCTTTTCGGTTCTTAAGTGTGCAACAATTGAATCTAGGTTAAATTAGAAGTGGATTCGATCTGGTTATTTAGGATTAGTGTTCCCACATATCCAAATTACTGCGGTTAATGTGTTAAATCGGATTGGCGGATGTCTAGAGTTATACATTAATTAGGGAAGTAGTTAGTGGCGGACATCCTGGCTATCGAGATTAGGGGAACGAGGAATTTTTGGCGGATGTTAATTTTCTATAGCTAATCTTAGAGAATATAAATTAATGACTTTTTGGGAAAGATTGAAGATCATGATTGCCATTGAATCTTGATCCTGATTTATGGAACTATAGATTTAAGTTTTACTTAGGTATTAATTAATTGTTTTGAAAATTAGTTTAGTTGTTTTATTTTATTTAGTTTAGTTAGATTAGTTAGTTAAATTAATTTATTTTAAAACCCCAGATTTTCCTTTTTTGTTGTTTTTTAACTTAAGTAAGACTACCAATCTTTGTGGGATCGACCATTTTCCACTAGTCCACAAAATAGTTAGTTTAGGAACTTTACTTTATTAACTTGTTCGGCGCGCATCAATTTTTGGTGCCGTTGCCGGGGATTGGTATTTTTCTTTCTTTAGTTTTTTATTTTTAATTTTTAATTTTTATTTTAATTTTGCCTATCTAGTCCCTTACTCTTAACATTTATGTGGGTAACCCCATGATGGACTCCTCCTACCCTCATAATTATGGTCAATTTGAAGACTCACATTAGTATAATGTGAATGGGGTAGGTGATATGTTACATTTGACGTTCAATGGAGGATTGGAGTACCGAGTTTTGTAGGTTTGACTTTGGATTACATATTTTTAGCATAATTTGAGCATTTCTTTTAGGAATTAACATGTTTAGAGAATTTTAGGTGTTTTGAGACTTGGTTGGGACATATCCAACTTAAGTCTCTGCATTAGTGGCGGGTTTTTGAGTAGACCCAAAACCTTAAACTTCATTCCATCATCTTGTTGATTTCGCCCATAGTTGAAAGACTTTGGGCTCACAAGACTTGATTGAAATTTCTTTTCAGTTAACTCTTATGTTTACTAGTTCTTGCTCTTGTTATGGTTGTTGTTTCATAGTTTCCTTAGTCACCTACACATGAGAGATTTTATGCGTTCACTGGTTTTAGAGACTTGTTGTCATGCATGCATTTGTATCATTTCTTATCTATGTTTTTCTTCACCACTGTATTTTTCTTTTTGTTATATATATGTCTTGACTTGTTTTGAACCTTAAGGACGAGGTTTGGAATAAGTTTGGGGGTGTTTTAGGGATTGTGGATTGTTTTGAATGGATTCTTCCGCGAAAGACCGCAGGTGAGATCATTTATTTTTTTATGCGGTTATATGCGGATTGTGGATGGTAATGGTGGTGTTTTATATCATTTCTTCCATTTCTTTCATTTCTTGTCCATTCATATTCCTTTCTCATTTCATTAGTATTTAATACACTTTCATGCATATATGTATTTAGTACATTTTTATATTTTTTTAGTTATTTAGAGTCACTCGAAACTTTGTTCATGCCTTTAGTTCTGGATGAGTACATTATAGTTGTCTTTTTAACTTGAAACTTAGAAAAAATTAGGAGAAACACTCAATCGAGTCTGTAACTCAGCATTTTTATGATTTCATGATTAGGGACTTAGTTATTGGTTGGACATAGTGCTAGATAATGAAAATGAGTAGACGGTCAAATTTGTGCAAGTTATATTATTTTAATCCACATTTGTGGATTTGCTTAATTATAGTGAAAGTGAGAGAAGTACTAACAAGAGTTTTCTTAGTATAGAGTGTCCTACAAGTTTCCATAGGAAATGGAGCAAGGAAACTTGTGGTGGGAAAAAGTGAGAAAAGCGGTCCATAGGAAATGGAGTAGGGACCGTATTTGTTGAAAAAAAAGAAGAAAAAATGTGAAAAGAAAATAAAAATAAAAAATAAAGGAGGAAGTTGTAAAACTCCTCAAATAAAAGATTTAGTTCGAGTGCTTTCACTTGATTAAGTGTGATTTTAAACGTGCGTGCTTGAATGTATAGACCAAGAAAACTTACGAATGGTTGAGGGCCTTTATTTTGACCGAATCTATGTCTCGAAAGTGGGATCTTAATTGTGTTTGAGTTGCGAATCTTGACATATTACAACTCTGAAATTTCTTGAGTTGCTTGTTAACTTGGAGGCTATGTAAATCAAAGGGACTCCATGCATTTGGATCGGGTATAGGATTAGTTGAGTCATTGCATTATTATATTAGGAGTCTAGTTTAGTTTGTGTTGTCGTCTACACCTTTACTCAGGACAGGTAAAGCCTTAAGTTTGAGGTTATTTGATAGGTCAGTATTTAAATATATTTAGTAGTTTATTTTAGTATATTTAAATATACAAAGTCTCTAAAATATATATTTAATTATATTTTTTTGTTGTTTTTAGGTGAAACGGAGTATGCGGTTGAATTCGTGACGGAAAAATACTCAAAATGGAGTATTTACTCGTAGTGATCGGATGTCGAATAGTTTGCCTTGATTTAAGCGTTGCGCGGTAGGTA
Source organism: Stephania yunnanensis (assembly GCA_039657365.1). Taxonomy (NCBI): domain Eukaryota; kingdom Viridiplantae; phylum Streptophyta; class Magnoliopsida; order Ranunculales; family Menispermaceae; genus Stephania; species Stephania yunnanensis. Next base: position 32,042,673 of record CM077583.1, on the reverse strand, counting down.
GAATTGGAGACAGCTTATTTCAACCAATTAAAAGTTGCCACGTCAGCGCACATCTTCTCTCAACTAGTCACATCTTGCCACGTCAGCAAAACGCATCATAGCAGCTGCCATGTGGCGCGTTTTCACCTTCTCCAAGCACGTCACGCAAGCATTCTCCACCAATCAGAAGCTGCCACGTAGCATCAACGCTGCCACGTAGCATAACACACCAGCTCCTCCAATCAGAAGTCGCCACGTAGCATCCACGTAGCTTTTGATTGGTGGAGAATGCTTGCGTGACGTGCTTGGAGAAGGTGAAAACGCGCCACATGGTAACTGTTGTGGTGCGTTTCTCTGATGTGGCAAGATGTGACTGGTCGATAGAAAATGTGCGCTAACGTGGCAACTTTTAATTGGTTGAAATATGTTGTCTCCAATTCCACCAATCGTGCAATGCGTAAATTGAAGCAAATTGTCCGGCATCCGATCACTACAAGTAAATACTCGATTTTGAGTGTTTTCCGCCACAAATCCAACCGCACACTCCGCTTCACCTAAAAACAACCAAAAAAATATAATTAAATATATATTTTAGAGACTTTGTATATTTAAATAAACTACTAAATATATATATATAAAAATACTGACCTATCACTCCCTTTATGTAATTCTTACCTCGATTAGGATTAGTATATGGTTTAGATGGTTTTATTTTTGATAAATTTTTAATTTTTAAAGGAATTTATAATTATTCATTATTTTAAAACTTCTATGGTTTGTATGGTTTTAAACTGAATGGGTGGTGATTAAAGTTGATCACTCCATTTTTGGATTATTTGACAAAATACTTGAGTTTTTACCTAAAGTGTGATTTTAAACTGAATTTAGATAATTAAGGTTGTGCTTGACTTAGTAGGTGTGTTTTGTTTTAGAAATACTTGAATTTATTACAAGATTGATTCCTGTTATGAGACGATGATGCTTAGTAACTTATTATTATCATGATTTCTTTATTTATGACAAATTTATTCATACAATAATGTGTTTTATAATTATTATTATTATTATTATTATTATTATTATTATTATTATTATTATTATTATTATTATTATTATTATTATTATTATTATTATTATTATTATTTCTTCATGTAGTTCCTTTATGCTTCACGAGGTATATTTGTTTTGTTGGAAACTTAATTTAATTTTTAAAACATGATTAAAAAATGATGCTAGAATTAATCATCATAAAATAATAAAAATATATAGAGGGATCATAAAACTTAAAAAAAATAAAATTTTCTCGATTAAAATTTTTAAGTTAATGTCACCAAATTTTTAAGAACTTGTTAAGGCCTCGATTGCACTTAATCGAACACAATGAAAAAGTTTGATCCATGTAGCCGACCCCAGTTAATTTGGGACTGAGGTTATGTTGTTGTTGTTGTTGTTGTTGTTGTTGTTAAGGCCTCGATTACGGCAATATGGGTCTGCCTCTGTAGGGTGTATTGTGTTATCTTTTTTAGGCAAGTTGAGTAACAATTACCTGGATATTTTACATTGGTTTGACTTATTAAAGCTATCAAAATAGTTTTGAGCTTTAGGCGTAGATGAGACATAACATGTTGTGACATATGACGTCTAGGTCTCATAAGGAACCTAAGAGTTGCATTTGATACAATTGGTAGTTGTTACCTACCTAAATAACTCGATTTTGAGTATTATGTCATAGGTGTCTCGAAATTGAGTGAAATATGAATCTTAAACTAGACCACTAAATTAATATTTATGAAGGTTATTGATTTAGTGGGAGTTTAATTACTCAATAATAATTTTTTCTATATAATCTTCTAGGTGTAAATATTAGAATCCTTGTAACACTAATATAGAGTAACTGGGATTAATCCTTGAGAATGATAAAATAATGTCTAAGAGTAGTTTCCCTGATTTGATAGGGAAATTGATAAATGTTATCAACCATACAAATAAGGAAGTATGTCTTAGATTAATGGTTCCTTTAAAACTACCATCTAATATTACAATAATTATGTGTCATGGTAGCAAATGTAAACCAGACTTTCAGAAAGATTTGATACCATAGAAGCTAATAATATAACAGTGACGACACTGAAGAAAATGTTCCAATAGTAAGTCACAATAGAAAAAGGCATAAATTACCAAAATTTCTAGATTTTTGTAAAATGGTTGAAACCTATTAATATGTCTTTATGTTCTGAACATGAAAATACTATATTAATTATCTCAAAAGGCTTGAATTTTCACGTGCCAAAAGTTGAAAATAGATTTGATCTATAATCCATCAAAATAGTTTTGAACTATATAATATGAATGACATGGAGAAATATATTTATAGTTGTATATGATGTTTAAAATTTTAAGACAAAATATTAAAAAAAGAAAAGAAAAGAAAAAGGCATTATATATGTATTTGATGGTTACCAAAGACATTTATGTATCAGACATAGAAATTGTGAGCTAGACTTTTTGTCTAGTTTTAAATAAAAGCCTAAAGGACAAATTTTGTTATTCATAGAATGAAATCGCTCATTTTATAATGAATTATAAATCCTACCAAGAAGACATAATTTTGAATTATTATGAACATTTCAAAATGAGTATAAAAAATACTTGGAAAACTATTAACATACTTTAATGAGATCAAGGTGGATAATATTTAAGCCAAGAGTTTAAGTGACCATATTTGAAATTGTGAGATTGTCTTGCAATTAACTCCACTAAGAACGTTATTCGAGAAATGATGTTTTAAGATGAGAAATCAAACTATATAGGATATAATCGGATTTATGATATGTCATACAGACTTTCCTATGAGGTCTTATTGAAGCTATAGTTTAGAAACCATTGCACTCTGCACTAAACCTTATTTTTTAAAAGATGTTGATAATACTCCATATACGATATAGAATAAAAGACCTAGTTTATATTTTCTAGAGATTTAAGGCGGTGAGACTAGCGTAAGATGCTAAGTCACCTAAAGTTTGATGTCTAAGTCATTTATGTCTAATTATGGTTGAACATTATGATATTATTTTATACAATTGAGAACAAATTGTTTGTTGTTCAAAATGATGTTTTTCTAGATAAAGAGTTTATTTCAAAGACATTATTGGGAATAAAATAAATCTTGAAATATTCAAGAGCCATAAATGAGAACTGAGCTATTCAAAGTTTTGAACTAGTTGAGTATACACAAGTAACATATATCTTTTGAACAACTACAATAATAAGAAATCAGCTAGAGAAATTTGAAATTTCTTATTATTGATAGTTGTAATATTTTCTTATATTCGATCAGAATGAACCACTACTTATCAAGAGACATGTCTCGTATAGATTGGATAAAGAAATTAAGTGTTAATAAACTCTGTCTTTTAATTCATATATGTTATTCAAGTTCGAAACAAGATTTTCTTACTCGAAAATGGTTGGCCATTGGATGTAAATGATTTAAAATGACATGAAATACAAAAAGGTGTATACTTAAAAACACGTCTTAACGAAAGGTTTTAATCTAAATCAAGGTGTTGATTATGATAAAAGTTTTTCACTTGTAGCTAAACTAAAGTTCTAGAATTCTAATTGTCATTACTTCATAGTTTTACTAGAAGATATGACAAATGGGTATTAAAATAGCATTGCTCTATGCTTCTTAAAGATGTATATGACACAACTTAAGCGTTTTGATTATCTTGAAAGTTTTAGAAAGGTATGCAAGCTGAAAGGATTCATTTATAGATTATAGCAAGCTTATCAGAGTTGTGGTCTTTGCTTTGATTAAATTATTAATGAATTATGTTGATTGAATTAAAAATAAACCTAGTGTATATACAAAGGTTAGTGACAGCACAATTATCTAAATCGGTATATTGATGATATAATGTTCATTAGAAACGATGTCCTAACTTTGCAAAATGTCAAGCCTAGGTTAAGGAAAAGTTTCTTAAATGAAGTTCTTAGACAATTAGGCCCATGTTTTATGATATAGATCTATAGTGATATATCTAAAAGGTGATATATCTAAAAGGCTAATTGGTCTACATTAGTGTGCTTATATAGACAAATAACTGAAAAGGTTTCAGTGTACAAGATTCTTAAAAGAATTCATACTTATATCTTATAACAAAAGTCTCTGCATGACTCAAAGTCTTAGGACAAATGATGAGCGGGACAATGTGAATATGATTCCATACGCATTAGCTACAGGAATCATCACATATGTTATATTTTTCATTCAACTTGATATGTCATATGCTTTGTGTAAAACATAATGAGCGGGACAATATGAATATAATTCCATACGCATTAGCTATGGGAATCGTCACATATGTTATATTTGCATTCAACTTGATATATCATATGCTTTAGGAAAAACATACATATATCTCATAGATTCCAGTGATGGTCACTAGATATTTATTAATAAGATTCTTAAGTACTTCAGAAGGACTTAAGAAATGTTATTGGATTTGCAAAGGTTTGAAAGATATGAGTCTTGTAAATGGTTACAAAATGTAAAATTTTAAGCTAATATAAATTGTTAATGATTGCAATATGGATATGTGTTAACTTTGAAGATGCAGTGACTCAGAAACATTCTAAACTCACTCTAACAAGTTCTAAAACAAACTAAGTTTTTAGCGACATTTGATGCAGCCTAAGAAAATGTCTAGACCATAAGGTTCATGATTGAATAACGTATGATTCCAAGTGTTGGAAATAATATTAGCTTTTATGATAAAAGCAATAGACAAATTTAGGTTATGGAACCTAAATCATACTATAGATTTAAACAATCACTTAATCATTTTTGTCTTATTAAAGAAATAGCATGAAGATTTACAAAACATCAATATCAAGCAATGTAGTAGATACATAAATAAACTTCTTCCACTAAGAACACATTAAGGTCACGTAGTATTGGATAAGTGTAGGATTCGACCTAGTGCAAGTGTGAGATGTTGGGGTATGTGCCCTAGGCTTATTCTGTAAACATTATTGAAATGTTATAAGTAAATGCATGGTTTTTTATAATATTATCCATGAATAATTATTTTATTATTCCAAACATCCCGAGTCAGTAATTATTATAGAAATAGTAATAAATTAAGACTAGTATAGGTATTGATTGATATTCATGTAATGATCATGCGTATACGGGTATAGATCAAATTTATGAGTATCTGTTGGGAATAAATGTTGGACTGACCCGCTATGGGAACGCTACATGGTCAATGTCATAAGTATTTCTCATGGTACTTATATCATTTAGTCCTTTGACTTGAGATCACCAGAGACTCTAATATTTGGAGCATAATGATTTCACATAATTAAACGTCGTTTTTAAGTGGATAATTATAAAAGTCGTGATTGGTCATTGTTTGACTAATGTGTGGATGTTATGTGATCAAGATGAAATTTGTCCCTCTCTTTTAGAGAGAGATATATATTGGGCCCCTTGACATGTTAGATTGATAAATGACCATGTCTAGTGAATTGATTGGATCAATGTCACTTGACAATTTCAGTCTACTCAGAGATCGAGTGTAGATTAAACTATAAGTGTGACATTCTATGTCTTATGTTTAATCAAAAAATATCACGTAACAAAGGCACATGATATACACTGTCTATTAGGTTGTATCTATTTCTTGATCTTCGTGCAACTTAGGTAGTCATAAGGTCTTATTAGAGACCACTTATGATTTATGTACCGAAAAGGGTTTTGGTTCACCGCTAGCGTTGTATGAACCATTGGATCACACACAAAGAATCGATTTATGTGATTTAATATTGTCTAGATTAATGAATTTTATTCGATAAAATTCATTTTGAAGATTCTCATTAAGTGTCCTAGTTTGACTAAGATTTAAAACTCTCTTACATTTCTAAAGTGACTGAAAATCTTATCTCTTAGTAAATCCTATTTTGAATAGGACTCTAATTGGAATTATAATATAACTTTAATTCTTATTTGAGTTGTAGATTAATTACAACTCATATTGGATTAGTCATTGTAGATTATCTATGACTATATCCTTTTTAGAGTTGGACTTTATCTTAGACTCTATTTGGAGTGTAACTATAAGATGGAGTTCTTTTACAATTCGACCTATTGTATTATAAATAAGAGATTAAGGTCACAATTATGGTAGAGATTTTTCTAGATAGTTTTTGTGAGAATTTTTGCTCTATAAATTTTTGTGTTAGCACTCCGGATCATGATTGTCCATTCATGTATAGATTTCTTATAGAGAATGTTCATCTCTAGCAGCATCTTCACGGAATCGATCAACTCCAAATAAGGCAGGCATGGGTTGCTTTTGTTAAGTTATGGTTTTTCTCTTTTAGTACATCAATTTAATGGAATCGATAGGATATTGGTTTGGGGACATTCAAAAAGGTTTCAAAAAATTCCACAACGCTTGATCCCCGAACCGAATAATTATATGGCAAAGCATTTCCTAGATCTCTTTGAATCTTAAGGTAAAACTTACTTTTAGATTCGAGGACTAAAATCCCAAAAATTTGGAATATTGCGACACCCATAATCCATAATCTGGTAATTTATCCCATTATCAAGGTTAAGTTGATAGATATGCATGGTATATGTGTGTATTGGTGTGAATATAGTGTGTATTATATAATGTCTAGTTCACTTAGGTGGGAGTATATTCCTAAGTAAATAAAAATTAATCTTAAATGACTTGTGAAATAAATAAATTAAGAAAAAGGGGCAGTTTTGGTAAATAACACAATAAGGAAGGATTAAATGAGGACCCTAGGACTTTCTTAGAACTTAAAGAGACCAAAATGAGATGCGAGGTTTTAATTTAGTCAACCAAACCCTAATCTTATTGACTTAGTATTTAAACTACAATTAGGACTTTAAACCATTTTTTCTTGAATTAACTATGGGAGAGGATTTGAGGAGAAAACCTTGAAAATTAATGTAGTGGATTGGTGGAGGAGAGCGAACAACATCAAATCTACTACAATTAGGTAATAATCTTCCCTTATCTTCTCTAATTCACCACCTTATTTGGTTTCTTATGTGGTTTTAGGGTAGGAGATGAATATGTGCTTCATGATCTTGATTTGGATCATCTCTACCCTGCATATTTGGATTTACAATGTCTTTATGATTTCAAAAGAAGTGTTTAGTATTGTTTTCGTCGGATTTTGACCATTTGGGGTCGGCGTGGTTCGATGGAGGTGACGAATTTATGCTTATGTTCTAGGAATTCTAAATTCGCACCTAGCTGCGCGTCATCACCTCACTTACAAATGGTACGGCGCTACCTGAGAAATCATAGAAGTCGATCCAACAACTACCAAAGTCATATCATGTAACGTACGGCACTGGCAAATCGCTGAGATAAATTCTTAGCTCTATAAACTCGGAGCCAGCGATCTCGCCCTAGCACTCTGTGGGTAAACTCATGGTGCTAGGAAGACGTTGAAGGTTTTTTTTTAGAATTAAATCAAAAGCTTTATTTTTTTAAGATTTACCGAGTTTTGTCAACATATATCATCGGGTCAAGGCAGTGGTAGCTAAACCCAAATATTAGGCTTGGTATTGAATCGAAAAAGGTTTTATATCATTTTCAAGATATTAATGCAAGTTGAGTAAACTTACCTTAAATAAAACATATTAATAATACATACATGAACCTATACTAATGTAGACACGAAGAGAACTGGATAGGAACTTCCAAGCTAGGATTAGATAGGATAGCAACATTTCAATGTAAATAGGGTTTGCTTTATTCTCAATCATGCCTTGATATTAGATACGTTAGGCTCACATAGCAACTTTGTAGAATACATTGGAATCTATCTCCACACTCTTATCGGTATTGCTTGTTATATCATTTGGATTCTCTTAAAATGAATGTTTATGGAATTGGTATATTGATATTGATGAATGCATGCTTACCTTTTGAGTTGGAGGACTTGCGGCCGTTGGTACCTTCTTTTATCGTTGTTATGAGATCTTTGATGTGTATAACTATTCAGATTTCATAAGTGTAGCTTTGATATCCTTCATGACAGTTCAGGGTTTCCCTTTGATGAGTCATGTAGGTATTTGGGCATAAGTGTGGCTTTGATGTCCTTCACGGCAGTTTAGGGTTATCCCTTGATGAGCTACGTAGGTGTTTTGGTCCACGATGATTAAAATATCTAGTTTCCACTTCTCTTGATTCTCTTGTATTCTTGTATCAATGCAAACTTGTTGAATTATCATTGTTGGGCACTGTTTATTCTATCTTGCATTTTATACTACTTTTCTTATGTACTCGTTCTTGCCTAAGATGATAATAAGTTTTTAAAAATATGTTTATTGCATGTTAGTTATTATTGTGTTTAGTATTACTTGCATGATTATGGGTAAGGCAGACTTCTATTCTACTAAGCGCAATGAATCTTTTGCTCACCCTACTACTCCCCCTATGTACCTCGGCAGTTGCTTTAAACAAAAGGAAATAGAAAGTCGTAATGTAGGAGATCCCTTTCATGTACCTTGGTTTGAATATTATTTATCTATTTGGTTTTTGAGATATTTTATGTAATAAAATGGGGTTTTACATGGGTAAATTTTTAGACCCATAGAACTTGGTTTTAGTTTATGTTTCAAGATGATTGTGAGACTTTTACAAAACTTCTGCAACTCGTTAGACTTTAAAGGATTTTTATTTCTGCATATATTAGCCTTAGTTTCTCTTTTGTAGTAAGTCTTGGTTTATTCTCCACAAGTTAAGGCTGACTTGATCATCACCCCACTCACTTAGTTATCCCGAATAGTTCAGCAATAGTTTAAGTTGGATAGTCCAGGCCCACCAGGGTTTGGGTCGTCTTAGGAGCGGCCACCTAAATTAATATTTCAAGTTCGCAACCGAATGCTTCAACTAAGGGAAAAGAGAAGGTGTAGGAATCTTTTTGTCACGACCCAAATAATTAATACACGTTTAATTCGAAAATCAGGACTAAATGACACGTGACGTGGGACCCGCAGCGCGATACGTGTCACTACCGAGGTACGGTGGCCGGGGTAAATGTTATATTTGTGTGTTGTATGCCTAGTGTATTGTATTTGTGTAGACTACTAAGTCATTAACGGGTATGCAGATACCAATACGAGCGGGAACGCACTTCGAGTTGCGTGTCGATGTGGGCCCGAGGTAGCAGCTCGTGGGGTAAGTGTAGTTAGTTCAATTTATTGCATAAAATGAAAAAAAGTATATAAAAGCGTGGTGGTGAATAGGCCACAACTTACAATATATATATATATATATATATATATATATATATATATGTTGGTCAACTCATATTATCTCACTTTGATCTTTCAAACAAAAAAAAAGAAACCGAACCAGAGAGAAAAAAAAAACAAAAACAACAAGAGAGAAGAGTGACAATCGGGAGGAAGAAAGAAAGGAGAAAGAAAGATCGAGAGAGAGATCGACCAAGCTCGAAGCAAGGTGAGTTGTTGATTTCGGCTGTTGTGTTGTTGGCTGTTGTTGTTAGTTGTCGGCTGTTGTTGTCGGTGTCGTGGCCATGGAGGGTCGAACCTTCATGGCCGACCGAGAAAGGAACGGGAGAGATGGCAAGGGGATTTCCCTTACCATCAAAACCCATTGGGGTTGGAGTTGGGAGCCAACCCCAACGCCTCACAAAGGAAAAAAAATGGCAGAACAGATCTGTTGCTCTGTCTCTGCGAAGAAGATGAAGATGGGATCGGGTCGGACCGACCCTGACCCGATGGAGACCGGGTCGGACCGACCCGGGTCCAGTTGGACCAGGTCGGGTCGACCCGAATCCGGTTGGACCACCGGACCCGGGTCGGTCCGACCCGAATCCGGTTGGACCGGGTCGGGTTTGACCCGGACCCACCCATTTATATATATATAATATATTTTATTATTTAATTAATTTAACAATTTTTAATATATAATAAATTCCTGAAAATAGATAAAAAAAATTATATAAAATTCAAGCAAATTCCAAAAAAATAGGAAAAAATATATTTTTGACCCAAATCAATAAAACTTCCATATTTCTATAAAAAAGTGAAAAACTCGGGAATCCGTCGAGGCGTTATACCGGTTTACCTCGAAAAAAATGTGAAATCGGTAAATTGGTCTCGAACTTAATTTCGACTGATTTCGACCAACTTATAAATTGTGAATAAGTAATAATAACATTAAATTGATAAATTTTCAAATGTTAGAACAATAGAGGAGCTATTACGGGGTTTGGGTACGTACATCGACGCGACGAAAGCCGGATAGCTTATGAATTGCTGTGTGTATGTAAGTAAACTGATTTGAGACATTTATTTACATTTCATTCCATTTATTTATTTCTTCTCAGTTATTCGAACTGAATTGCCTTTGAAATCCATATGCTGTGACTTGTTTCAGTTGCTCATTTTATGATATTCATAGCATACTCTGTTTTTGTATATCCTCGATTCTAATTGCTATACTTTGTCATATTGATTGTTGTGTATGAAAGTCAGTGATATAGCATGCTATTAGGATAATGTGTTTATTTAACTCTAATCCTTTGGGCATTAGTATGCTGCTACATTTATTGGATTCCAATATTGTGTCATTTTTTAATATGAAAGTGGTTCTTGTGGCTAGAGTCACTTGATGATAGAAATTCAGCTTTCATACGGGGGTCACTAGACTTGTCGGGATGTCGGGGGATTTCTCCACTACCTTGCATGACATACGGGGTAACGTGCCTCGAACGGGGTAACCGGACCTCGGGGTTTGTTGGCGCAAGAATGACTTGGGTGACATTACGAGTTTTAAAACTCGGGTATGTTAGCAAGTATACATTCCGGTGACGACTAATTCACTTGGAATAGAAAAGGCGTAATCGTAAGTACGACCTTTTGACATTGTGATATAGAGCTCGATTTAAAATGAAATGATATAGAGCAGAGCTCAAACCGTAGTGGACAGGCTGATGTGATGAAGATCACGGCCGACCGACCCTAATCCATTATTGCTTAGCCTTGAGTCAGTTTCATATTTCGTTAATTCAAGTATCTCTTTGCATGATGTTTCTTTCAGCATAGTTTCTCTTTAAATTATGCAATTTGATACTTGTTGCCTATTTGGGAATGTGGATCGATGTCTCTCAGTATTACTTAAATAATTTCATGTACTCACCGTCTAGTTTGTGACGGTGGGTGCAGATTAGCCGAGTAGCAGACCAGGCAAAGAGAAGATTGGTGACTATCTGTGAGCCGAGACGGATTGCTACGACATATTTTTGTACGTTTTTTCATTCTTTTATATTATGTTTCTATGTACATGATATGATTACGGTTGGGTTGAGTGATAGGAACTTCTGATTTGACACATGTTATATATATCGCCATTTTTGTTTATATATGCTTGTGATCTTTATTTCCTGGTTTTTCCACAATAGGTTAGGCCTTAGGATTTCATTTCCACTAGTAATTGAATAAGACTTCCGTTGAATAATTGGTTAAAAAAAACTAAGTAACTCTGATATATAGACGACCATAGGTTAGTCAATAGAACAATTACGTTAATTGTAGGTGGTATCATAAATTTTAGGTATTTAATTAAGGCTGACTAGTTCTTTGTTAGGTCTTATAAGGGAGATTAGGGCTTAATTAAGGGATTAGGCCGGGCGGTGCCCTTATTTGTAGTTGGGGTCGTCACAGTTGGTATCAGAGATAAAGTTTATAAAGCTTGGCTTACTTATATAGTGTCAGACTATATGATACTAACATAGTTAGTATCAGCGCCATGGTTTGAGAAAACATTGCTCTCAGATCGTAGAATATGGAGTTTCTACAATACGATACCACAACTACAATATGTAGTGAACGGCGTACCTTGTTCAGCCAAAAACAACTAAAAGATGTAAAAAAAACTGTAGAAGTTAGAAAAATGTTGTTAGACATGGAAAACCAGATGATCCTCGCCTAGAAACTATTAGCCGGGAAGTGAGTGAAGTGAGTTGGAGATGTAATATATTTACTACATGTTACTTTTGGTATGTGTATATATGCGTTATCCACGTAGTAGCTGATTCGCGTTCGTTTTCCAGTTATAGTTGGAGATGGCGGATCCACGCGATAGGGATGATGCTGGCACAAGTGGTAGCCAGCCTTCGCTACCATCAGCGGAGGATTTTCAGAGGCTTTCTGATCGTGTCGCTGCTCAGGGTCAGCAATTGGCGGACCTCATCATATTGTTGACTTCTCGATTTGCTCCATCACCACAGCCAGCATAGACACCTAGCCCTACTGCGCCTACAATACCGACCGTAGTGCCGGTCATGCCGGTAATATCGATGACAGCAGCTCCAGCGATAAAGACTCTGCCTACACCATCGCCCACACCTCCATCAGCCAGTTCCACAGAGGTAGTTCAACTAGTGAAAGATTTCATCGGACTGAAACCTGTATACTTTGATGGCCATAGGGATTTTGAGAAGATCGAGAAATGGGTATTGTCGCAGGAGAAGCTCCATAGAATTTTGCAGATTGAGGATAGACTCCGAGCTGAGATATCATCATACACTTTGCAGCGAGATGCGGATGTATGGTGGCGTACAACGATAGCAGCCGAGGGAGAGTTTGAGTCGTGGGATGCATTTAAGACTAAGTTCTATCGGCAGTATTTCCCGCCTCCGGTGATGAAGAGGTTGCGGAAGGAGTTCATGACCTTGAGATAGGGGGCTAATGAGACGGTGATGAACTATCGAGACAGATACGGCTATTTGAGGCAGTTTGTTGGAGATCTTGTGAAGGAGGATGCTGATGATGTTTATCATTTTGGTGACGAACTGAGGCCGGGTATTGGTTTTCATGTGATTAGCTCAGATGTCAGGACACTGAGAGAGATTTTCAAGCGTGCACTTGCTCACCAGACTTATTATATGAGTCGAGTGGCTGACGGAACACCCTTAGTACCCGCGCTGACACCTGATCAGGTAGCGGAGTATGAGCGGAGGAGACAGAGGGGCAAAGGACCGAGGAGATGGGATAGAGGTGTTCAAGGGGCAATTGTGCTGTGACGGCTCCAATTTTACACGAATTGGGCCCCGTCCGGCCTAAGCCTACGTGGACCCCCGAGCCAGTCTCGAAAGGTCAACGCAGGCGTAGTCAGCCTTCCAATCCATCATTATACTTGACACGTGGCACAAGTCAAATTTTTCGGACCGTTACATGTGCCTTATGTAGCATCTCCTACACCTTTGCAGACTATTGCGAGTAGACCACCCGTACCACCACCAGTTAGACCTGCATTGCCAGCTCTTACGACGTCTACTTTACCAGTTTTACCAGCACCACCAGCTCTACGTCAACAGCATAGTGGTAGAGGCACAGGTAGAGGTAGAGGACGAGGACGAGATATTTCCAGACCAGGGCAGAGGCAGACATCTGCACAGGCCCAGGATCGGACACATGTTCAGTCGAGAGCAGCCACTTGTTATCGATGTGGTCATGAGAGACATATTAGTCGAGATTGTCCACAGCCAGCGACATCGATTCCACCACAGCGTCAAGAGGTCGTCCATACGATTGCACAACCTGACACAGACGCTACACGAAAACTTATTGAGGGTATGGTTTCTATTTGCGTTTATCGAGCTTATGTTTTATTTGATTCGGGTTCTACAGTTTCTTTCATTTCTGGTCGCATGGTCAGCATGTTAGGGTTGAAACCAGTTAGTGTCGGAGTCCATTTGATTTTGAGTATGGCAGCTGGAGATAGAGTGTTCCCTAATTCTCTGGTGGAGAAATGCCCAATAGAGATCAACGGGGTCGAGTTGCCTGCAGATTTCAGAGTACTTGAATTCTTGGAATTCGATGCGTTGCTAGGGATGGATTGGCTAGCATCACATCATGCGCATATCGACTACTTTGCTAAAATAGTGATATTTGATATTCCAGGGCGTCCAATGTTCGTGTATAGTGGTAGTACACCAAAAGCCGAGGGCACTCGAGGTCGGCTTGTGACTAGTGGGGAGATGGAGACTCTGGTATCGGTCTATACAGTTACAGAGAGTCATGGACCAAAACTGGAAGAGATTCCAATTGTGTGTGAGTTTTCGAATGTGTTTCTGGAAGACTTACTTGGATTACCACCACCGAGGGAGATAGATTTTATTATTGAGTTGGTACCCAATATGAAACCGATATCCATACCACCATATCGCATAGCTCCACGGGAATTGGAAGAATTAAGGAAATAGTTGCAAGAATTGAGCGAGAAGGGCTTCATCACACCTTCAATATCACTATGGGGAGCACCGGTCTTGTTTGTAAAGAAGAAGGATTGTACCTTGAGACTGTGCATTGATTACAGACAATTGAACAAAGTTACAGTCAAGAACAAGTATCCATTACCAGGTATCGACGATTTATTCGATCAGCTGAAAGGAGCGCAGTTTTTCTCCAAGATAGATCTACGATTAGGATATCATCAGTTGAGGATCGGGGAGGATGACAGATACATAACAGCGTTTAGTACAAGGTACGGACATTATCAGTTCACAGTCATGCCATTTGGTTTGACCAATGCTCCTGCCATGTTTATGCATTTGATGAATCGAGTGATGAGACCATATCTTGACCACTTTGTAATCGTATTTATTGATGATATATTGGTGCACTCAAAGACTCAAGAAGATCACGAGCAGCACCTCAGGGAGACGTTGCAGACTTTGAGGGAGCACAGACTGTATGCCAAATTCAGTAAGGTGAATTTTGGTTGTCCGAGGTTAAATTTTTGGGTCATGTTGTTGGAGCAGCAGGTATTGTCGTAGACCCAGCAAAGATTCAGGCGATTTTGGATTGGCCAGCGCCGACGTCAGTGACTGAGATTAGGAGTTTTCTGGGATTAGCAGGCTATTATCGAAGGTTCGTGAAGGATTTTTCGAAGATCGCTTCACCAATAACCAAGTTGACTCAGAAAGACGTGAAATTTCATTGGTCCAAGGAATGCGATGAGGCATTTGCTTTTACTACTGCACTAGTGTTGATATTGCCAGATGCTGGAAAAGGTTTCATGGTGTACACAGATGCTTCTCGTATAGGTTTAGGTTGTGTGTTGATGCAAGAGAAAGGTACAGCGGCCTATGCATCAAGACAGTTGAAGATACACGAGAAAAATTATCCAACTCATGACTTAGAATTAGCGGCGGTAGTGCTTGCTTTGAAGATATGGAGACATTATCTGTATGGAGAAAAGTTCACACTCTACACTGACCATAAGAGTTTGAAGTATCTCTTCACACAGAAAGAGCTGAACATGAGACAACGCAGATGGTTAGAATTTTTGAAAGACTATGACTTTTCTTTAGAGTATCATCCAGGAAAAGCAAATGTTGTTGCAGATGCGCCGAGTAGAATTCCAACCGGAGATGCTGAGACTGTTTGTTGTCATATGACGCACGAGTATGGTTTACTCGAGGCGGCGACAAAACCGAGTCAGTCATATATTGCTAATGACACAGAGGTACTGATTTGTGCTCAGGTGAGACTTCAGATAGTGTCGACTCAGAGGGTGTCAAAGGCGCAAAAAGCCGACATTTTGTATCCAAGATTCAGTGAGTTAGCCCAGAGTTTCGAGTGTACGGATTGGACTGAAACAGCAGATTAGTGTCTCAGATTTCGAGGCAGATTGTGGATACCAGCAGTGGCAGAGCTGAGAGATGAGATTCTTCAGGATTCACATCATTCCCGATTTACTGTTCATCCAGGAAAGACTAAAATGTATCATGATATGAAAAGACATTTTTGGTGGCCTGGGACGAAAGTGGACATATCAGAGTATATTAGGAACTGTGAAATTTGCCAGCAGGTGAAGGCAGAGCATCGTAGACCTAGAGGATTACTACAGCCATTTCCCATTCCACGATGGAAATGGGAAGACATAGCCATGGATTTCGTTCGAGGACTGTCGATGACTGTTCATAGACATGATTCCATATGGGTGATTGTGGACAGATTGACGAAATCTGCCCATTACATACCAGTTGCAACTCATTACACATTTGACCAGCTGAGTGTATTGTTCGAGAGAGAGATTATCAGACGCGCATGGAGTACCTTTGACTATTACGTCGACAAAGATGCTATGTATACGTCCAGGATGTGGCGGAGTATGCAGGAGTAATATGGTACACGTTTACAGCTTAGCACAGCCTTTCATCCTCAGACTGATGGGTAGACTGAGAGGTTGATACAAACTCTCATAGATATGCTCAGGGTGTGTGTACTTGAGTTTGGCGGATCGTGGGAAGAGTACTTATCGTTGTGTGAATTTGCATACAACAATAGTTATCAAGCGAGCATTGAAATGACATCATTTGAGGCGTTATATGGCAGACCGTGTCGCTCACCATCTTGTTGGGCCGAGCCTGAAGACCGAAACTTGTTAGAGCCTGAAATTGTTGTCGATTACACATAAAAGGTAAGACAGATTGGCCAAAAAAGTTAAGGGATCCCAGGAGAGGCAAAAGAAGTATGCAGACATGTATCGCAGCGATCTCACGTACGATGAGAAAGCTTTAGTTTATCTAAAGGTTTCTTCTTGTAAGGGTCATCATCGATTTGGTTTGAATGGCAAATTAGCACCGAGATTCATCGGACTTTTCAAAATCAAGAAACGGGTTGGAAAGGTTGCTTATGAGTTAGAGTTACTTCCACAAATGACGGGAATTCATCCGGTGTTTCATATATCGATGCTTCAACTAGCTAAGTTAAAGGCAGGCGAGAGACCGACAATGGATTTGAGTCAGATTGATTTAAGTGAAGATATCTCATATGAAGAGCAACCAGTTTAAATTCTTGACCGAAAGGTACAGCAGTTGAGAAACAAGTCTATCCCGAAGGTGTTAGCGAAGTGGCAGTTTCATGGAGATTTAGAACTCACTTGGGAACGGGAAGACTATATGCGCGACAGATTTCCGAATCTCTTCGAGTCAGGTATGTTTTAATGTTCATTTAGTTTAAGTTCGAGGACGAACTTCCTATTAGTTGGGAAGTATTGTCACGACCCAAATAATTAATACACATTTAATTCGTAAATCAGGACTAAATGACCCGTGACGTGGGACCCGTAGCGCGATACTTGTCACTACCGAGGTACGGTGGCTGAGGTAAATGTTATATTTGTGTGTTGTATGCCTAGTGTATTGTATTTGTGTAGACTACTAAGTCATTTACGGGTATGCAGATACCGAGACGAGCAGGGATGCGCCTCGAGTTGCGTGCCAACGTGGGCCCGAGGTAGCAGCTCGTGGGGTAAGTGAAGTTAGTTCAATTTATTGCATAAAATGAAAAAAAAATATATAAAAGAGTTGTGGTGAATAGGCCACGTCACTTACAATATATATATATATATATATATGTTGGTCAACTCATATTATCTCACTTTGATCTTTCAAACAAAAAAAAAAAAAAAAAAGCGAACCAGAGAGAAAAAAAAACAACAAAGAGAGAATGAGTGACAATCGGGAGGAAGAAAGAAAGGAGAAAGAAAGATCGAGAGAGAGATCGACCAAGCTCGAAGCAAGGCGAGTTGTTGATTTCGGCTGTTGTGTTGTTGCCTGTTGTTGTCAGTTGCCGGCTGAATTTGTTGTTGTCGGTGTCGTGGCCATGGAGGGTCGAACCTTCATGGCCGATCGAGAAAGGAACGGGAGAGATGGCAAGGAGATCTCCCTTGCCATCAAAACCCATTGGGGTTGGAGTTGGGAGCCAACCCCAACGCCTCACAAAAAAAAAAAAAAAAATGGCAGAACAGAGCTGCTGCTCTATCTCTGCAAAGAAGATGAAGATGGGATCGGGTCGGACCGACCCTGACCTGATGGAGACCGGGTCAGACCGACCCGGGTCCGGCTGGATCGGGTCGGGTTTGACCCGGACCCACCCATTTATAATATATATATATTTTTTTTTTTTATTATTTAATTAATTTAACAGTTTTTAATATATAATAAATTCCTGAAAATAGATAAAAATTATAGAATATTCAGGAAAATTCCAGAAAAATGAGAAAAAATATATTTTTCACCCAAATCAATAAAACTTCCATATTTTTATAAAAAAGTGAAAAATTCGAGAGTCGGTCGAGGCGTTATACCGGGGGTTTTACCTCGAAAAAAATGCGAAATCGGTAAATTGGTCTCGAACTTAATTTCGACCGATTTCGACCAACTTATAAATTGTGAATAAGTAATAATAACACTAAATCGATAAATTTTCAAATGTTAGAACAATAGAGGAGCTATTACGGGGTTTGGGTGTGTACATCGACGCGACGGAAGTCGGATAGCTTATGAATTGTTGTGTGTATGTAAGTAAACTGATTTGAGACATTTATTTACATTTCATTCCATTTATTTATTTCTTCTCAGTTATTCGAACTGAATTGCCTTTGAAATCCATATGTTATGACTTGTTTCAGTTGCTCATTTTATGATATTCATATCATACTCTGTTTTTGTATATCCTTGATTCTAATTGCTATACTTTGTCATATTGATTGTTGTGTATGAAAGTTAGTGATATAGCATGCTATTAGGATAGTGTGTTTATTTGACTCTAATCCTTTGGGCATTAGTATGCTGCTACATTTTTTAGATTCCAATATTGTGTCATTTTTTAATATGAAAGTGGTTCTTGTGGTTAGGGTCACTTGATGATAGAAATTCAGCTTTCATACGGGGGTCACTAGACTTGCCAGGATGTCAGAGGATTTTTCCACTACCTTGCATGACACACGGGGTAACGTGCCTCGAACGGGGTAATCGGATCTCGGGGTTTGTTGGCGCAAGAATAACTTGGGTGACATGACGAATTTTAAAACTCGGGTATGTTAGCAAGTATACATTCCGGTGACGACTAATTCACTTGGAATAGAAAAGGCGTAATCGTAAGTACGACCTTTTGACATTATGATATAGAGCTCGATTTAAAATGAAATGATATAGAGCAGAGCTCAAACTGTAGTGGACAGGCTGATGTGATGAAGATCACGGCCGACCGACCCTAATCCATTATTGCTTAGCCTTGAGTCAGTTTCATATTTCGTTAACTCGAGTATCTCTTTGCATGATGTTTCTTTTAGCATAGTTTCTCTTTAGATTATGCAATTTGATACTTGTTGCCTATTTGGGAATGTGGATCGATGTCTCCCAGTATTACTTAAATAATTTCATGTACTTACCGTCTAGTTTGCGACGGTGGAGCGAAGTAGCAGACCAGGCAAAGAGAAGATTGGTGACTATCTTTGAGCCGAGACGGACTGCTACGACATATTTTTGTACGTTTTTGCATTCTTTTGTATTATGTTTCTATGTACATGATATGATTACGGTTGGGTTGAGTGATAAGAACTTCCGATTTGACACATGTTATATATATCGCCATTTTTGTTTATATATGCATGTGATCTTTATTTCCTGATTTTTTCACAATTGGTTAGGCCTTAGGATTTCATTTCCACTAGTAATTGAATAAGACTTCCGTTGAATAATTGGTTTAAAAAAATTAAGTAACTCTGATATATAGACGACTGTAGGTTAGTCACTAGAACAATTACGTTAACTGTAGGTGGTATCATAAATTGTAGGTATTTAATTAAGGCTGACTGGTTCCTTGTTAGGTCTTATAGGGGAGATTAGGGCTTAATTAAGGGATTAGGCCGGGCGGTGCCCTTATTTGTAGTTGGGGCCGTCACACTTTTGGTCTTCTCTATGATGTAATTAGCTTCACTTGTGTATATTATTGTAAAAGCCTAAAATTTATTAATAGCAAATTAGTCCTTAATTAAGGCTACCGACACGTGACGTGACTTGAGAGCAGGTATATGGTCCCAATACTTAGCAAAAAGACCGAAAAATATATTACTTTTAAGTGATGGATGCCTAGTGTGATGTATATGTGTATACTAAACCTAGGAATAGTTAGTTAGTAATGTTGAAAGTTCGACGCGAGAGCAAAGACATGCCTCGAGATACGTGCCAGTGTGGGATCGGGGTAGAAAGTGATGTGGTAAGTCCTAAATTATTTAATGTAAGTTAAAATAGTTAATTTAATTTTTCTATAGTTGAATTTATGTAAATGAGGCATAAGTTAAAAATAAACCACAAGCATTAATATGCCTCGAGATGTGTCAGCATCATCACTGAGTAACTTAAGTTAATATGTGTGTTCGTATGGATGAATTAATGGTTTGTAGAACTAAAACATGAGCTTTTATATTATCCTAGAAATTTGTATACACACAAGATCGAGGGCCACAAATGGGTTGTCCCATTATATTAACTCCACTTAATGGAAAACTCATGCAAAATTATTCTTGTTTGCATGAAAGAGAGAAAGGGAGAGATCTGGAGAGTTTATCAATATTTTGTTGATGAAGTTTTTAGAGAATTGAAAGGTGATGATCAAGTTAAAGAAGTCACACCAGTAGGTAAACCAATCTACACTACTACTTTGTTAAATTTGTCAAATTATAAGTTTCGATTCAGTTAAGGTTTTCAACAATTTCGGTGGGCAAATGACTTTGTTTTCAAAATCTTATTCCATATTTGGATTTCTTGTAAGATTCCATTAATTATACTATAAAGAAGTTCTGGATTTGGATTTGTTTTCATTAAGTTATGAATTTATAAAGTTCATGAAAATGTAAAAATAAAACTAAAAATTATACATGTTATTATGAATCAGCCTCTGTAATTTGGTCATAACTTCCTTATTTAAAATTGAAATGGACTCATTATGGTGGCATTTGAAATCTAACTCAAATGGCAACAACTTTTGCCTACTGAACTATTTTGAAATTCAAATGTTTTGATGTTTAAAAATCCTATGCAACTTTGATGATGAATCTGAAATTTTTAGGTTCACAATTTTGCTAATTTCCTTCTATTTTGAGCATGACTTCCTAATTTCTTATTGGATTGAACTCATCTTTTAGTATGATGTTTTAGGATATGTTTTTAGGTTTTTGTAAATAAAATCATGAGTTTTAAAGCTATGGTTTAATAGAAATTAAATTAACAAAGTTGCTGGTCAGAATTTAAAACTATTTTGAGTCATTGTGGTAAAACTTTTTTCTCTCCTTTTATTCTTGTTAAGATTTTGCGAACCATATAGTTCTAGAAAGCTAAAACATAGCTATAAAAACTTCTCTTTGTATTACAATACATAATTGTAACATTTTGGTAATTGAAAACAACTCATAAGTTGTTACGCCTAAACTTTCTTTATTTATTGAAGTAGGTTTCAATATAAACAACGTATAAAGGGGTTGATTGTGAAACATTAGAATTTAATACCACTTAACCAACCTAAAACAAGTTGAATCAAATTGTTATGACACCTCAAGAGCTTAGATACTACTTACGGGGTGTGGAGCGCGAGTTTGAGAAGTCGAGAGCCGATATAGGTTAGGCATTGCGTTCATTTGAAGTAAGTAGCCTGTTGAGGTAATTCTCTCAATTTCGTTCCATTATTGAGTTAATTATACAATCATTTAGATGATTTTAATGTTAATTTATATTCATAATGTCATGCCTAGTATAAACTTTTGTGTCCATGATTTCTTTGTTTATAATCATCGTGTAATGACTTGTCGCATGGCATTCCTTGTCTTGACTTAGTTCTATGATTGGATTCCTTTAATGTTGTTGATCTCTGAACTATTGAATTGTTTTCTTAATAGCATGCTATGATTTGTTTTACACTCTCATTGGTGTATGCACACACCTATGTCAACATGTTTATTGTGTAACACTTGTTTGTACAATCTACAACATCAACTCTTTGATAGGCATGACCTGAGGAGCCCAACTTTTTAGGTGCCTTGACTTTATGAGTTGCATAATTCATGGGGTTAGAGTCCCTGAAGATGCCAGCACTCCACATAATTGATGTTTCATTTAATTCATGAGTAGCACGACTTACGAAGTTAGAGTCCGTGGGGATGTCGACACTCTGCACAGCCGTTATTAACGCGACACACGAGGTTAGTCCCTAGGTGTGAAATCTGTGAATTTCTTAAACTTGATTAGGCGATTAATTAAGTATTTTTGGATTTAAATTGGAATTTAAGTATCCAAGGTGAGACCTACGTATTTCGGATGGGAGATCATAAGTTTAAAATATTATTTTTGTTTGTTGTGTGCTTAGTGGACTTATTATATTTTACTCGATGCGAAATATGGTTAACTTGAAGTTGAGACGCAATGTCCACGAATTTCATAGTGTAATGGTATTTTCTCCAATTTTTGGCGTAATCGAGGTATTTTCGGGATTTAATTTGGGCTTAAAATACAAGAGATAATCATGAAGAAAAGATCGGAGGGCAATTAGGGTAGTAAAGAAGACGAGATAAGCTAGAAGGGCAAAAGGGTTATTTTATCTAACTTAGTTTAAGTTAATAGTGTGAAATGAAGAGGTTTATATAAAAACACCTCCTCATCGTCTTCAACGTGAAGGCATAGCCTTTCTTTCTCTACAAAATTTCTCTTTTAATTCCTCTTTTTGTGCTATATTTCCTCTAGTTTTTCTCTCTTTTTGAGGTCGTAAACTCTCTTATTTTTCAGTTTTATCTCCCTCACAGCCCATCCCTCTTGATGCTCATCCTTTATGTTCTCTCATCTCTCTCAATGAAACCTTTTCTCTTAAGCTTGTTATATCTCATTTATGTGTTTTCTCTCTCTCTCTCTCTCTCTCTCTCTCTCTCTCTCTCTCTCTCTCTCTCTCTCTCTCTCTCTCTCTCTCTCGCTCTCGCTCATCACGGGTTCATTGTCACGGTGATGATGGAGAGCAATATCAAAAAGGAGAAGAACTTGATTGAAAATAATTGGAGTGATTAAGGTAAGTTTGGAGTTCGAGTATTTCATCGCTTTTTGGTCAAATTGAATGAACTCAATGCTGAGATAGATGCTTCCATGAGAATTTGATATTTTAAATTAGTTTTGATGAATCAAAATCATTTTAGGAGTGTTCTAATGTGATTTGAAGATGTTTTACAAAAACAGTTGATGTTTTGATAGTTTTATAGTCCTGTTTGTTTTTTGTTGATGTTGGGTATTGATTTCAGACATTTAATTGAAGGTTTTTATCTTGGGTTTTTGATGAAGATTGATGCTTACATATCATATTTCATTCACACAAATCAAATTTGGGTTTGGTGAAAATTTTGTAGGTCAATCGGGAACGAATTAGTTGCATTTTTGTAAAAACATTAGTCATGAAGTCTTAGTTTTTGGTTGTTTTGAGGTGCGATTTTGAGCAATCAAATAAGACATTTTATGGTGAGATTTTTTTAATTTGTGATCTTTTATATCAATAATGATGTTTGAGAATTATATTTTGATTTGGAGAAGGTTTGGTACCATTTTGAAGGTCGGAAAGGAGGCCAAAAATTGGGACTGCACTATCATTTTTTAGACTATTTTGAGTAGGAATGTTGAGGCATTGATTTGAGACATCAAATTGTTGGGTTTTGGGGTTCATGCGCAGCGGAGATTACAAAATAATTTTGACAAAAAGTCCAACAGGATCCGAATCTAATTCCATTAAAAACGTTTAAACCATGAAAACTTAATCATACCTCAGACGCAATGTACCTTTCTGAAGGTTGATCGATCTCTAAGGCGCTACCAACGACGAACGCCCTCTACCAGTAGTCCACAAACGAATGGCGGTCGAGATTCGAAGTGCTAGCTTCGAAAGAATACCAAACCTTTTGTTTCTCTTCAAAATGATCTAGAGCATACAAAAAAAACCCTAAGTCGTTTCTAAAACGAAAATAGAGTTTCGGCCTTTTGATCTTTCGTCCGTGTATTCTAACTTAAAGCGTCTATTTATACAACCCTTGTATATAGACGGTTAAGTAAATTACACATATACCCCTACTTAAAGAAGTATAAGTGTAATACACCACAAGGACGTTTACGTCATGAATTTTATTATATAAAATTCATTTTTCTGAACCATCTTAAAATCTCGCAAAACCATTCTTAGTGTGCGACCCAATAGGCTCATACAACGTTGGCAGTGTACCAAAACACATTTTGGTATACAAGTCATAAGCGGCCTCTAGCAAGACATTATGACTACCCAAGTTATACGAATATCAAATCGATACAACCTAATCGATAGTGTATATAACATCCTTTTGTCACACGATATCCTTTTGATCGAACATAAGACATGGAATTGTCATCCAACATGTTCAATCGTGCTAGTCTCGATCTCTAGGTAGACTGAAAACATCCAAGTGACATTGATCAATATCAATTCACTTAGACTAGGCCTTTTAACAGTCTAACACATCGAGGATCCACTGGATATCTCTCTTTATATGAGAGGGACAAATTCTATCTTGATTACACAACTTCATCACATTGCTCACATAGTAACCAATCACAACCTTTATAATCGTCCGGTTAAAAACAACGTTTGATAGTGTCAAATCATTATGTTCCTATTGTTAAAGTCTCTGATAATCTCAAGTCAGAGGACTGAAAAATATACTTATCATGAGAAACAACTATGACTTAATCCATGTAATGTTCTCATAGCGGGTCGGTCCAGTACTTTGTTCCCAAACAAGTACTCGTGATCTTGATTCGTATCCCTATACGTATAATCATCATATGATCATTAATCAAGACTCGCACTAGTCTTAATTTATTATAGTTCCCAGTATAATGATCGACTAGGGACATTTATGATATTTCTGTAAATACCCATGGATCTTATTATAATGTAAACATGCAAATTAATTATAATAAACAGCAAATGAAATCCTCCATTTTATTAACTAAAAGTATTCATAAAGACAATTAATGGATTGACCTAGGGCACATGCCCCAACATCTCCCACTTGCACTAGGGCCAATCATACATGCATCTAATGCCTAATGATCTAACATGACCATCATGTTTTGCTTGTGGAAGAGCTTCAGTCAATGGATCCACAACGTTGTCTTCAGTAGGTACTCTGCAAACCTTACGTCTCCCCTCTAAATAATTTCTCTGATGAGATGAAAACGCCTGAGTATATGTTCGGATCTGTGGTGTGATCTAGGTTCCTTGGCCTGTGCTATTGCCCCGTTATTGTCACAATACAAACAAACAGGGTTCGCAATACTTAGAACCACACCTAGTTTAGAAATGAACTTTTTGATCCAAATGTCTCCTTTCTTTGCATCGGACGCCGCAACATACTCGAACTTCGTTGTAGAATCTCGCCACGCCTCTTGCTTCGAACTTTTCCACTTTACGCACCCCCATTCAAAATAAACACATATCCAGATTGCGATCTAAAATCATCTATATAAGTTTGAAAACTTGCATCTGTGTAACCATTTACAACTAGATCATTTTCAAAACCTCCATAGACCAAGAACATTTCCTTAGTCCTTCTTAAGTATTTAAAAATGTTCTTTACTGCTATTCAGTGACTCTCACCAGGATCTGACTGTATCTGCTGGTAGTGCTCAAAGTATATGATATATCAGGTCGAGTGCATAGCATGGCATACATGATAGATCCAATAGCTGATGCATATGTAATCTTATTCATACGGTCTCGCTCATCATTTGTTTTAGGACATTGAGTCTTGCTGAGACTTATGCCATGAGACATTGGCAACAATCCTCTTTTAGAGTCTTGCAAACTGAACCTATTCAGCACCTTGTCTATGTAAGCACTCGACTTAAATCGAACCTATTCATTGTAGAATCTCGCCACGCCTCTTGCTTCAAACTTTTCCACTTCTTACCGCACCCCCATTCAAAGTAAACACATATCCAAACTACGATCTAAAATCATCTATATCAGTTTGAAAACTTGCATCTGTGTAACCATTTACAACTAGATCATTTTCAAAACCTCCATAGACCAAGAACACTTCTTTAGTCCTTCTTAAGTACTTAAGGATGTTCTTTATCGCTATCCAGGTGACTCTCACCCGGATCCGATCGATATCCGCTTGTAGTGCTCGAAGCATATGATACATCAGTCGAGTGCATAACATGGCATACATGATAGATCCAATAGCCGATGCATATGGAATCTTATTCATACGGTCTCGCTCATCATTTGTCTTAGGACATTTAGTCTTCTTGAGACTTATGCCATGAGACATATGCAACAATCCTCTTTTAGAGTCTTGCAAATGAACCTATTCAAGACACCTTGTCTATGTAAGCACTCGACTTAGATCGATTAGCCTCTTAGATCTATCCCTATAGATCTTTATCCCTAAGATATAGGCCGCATCTCCTAAGTCTTTCATTGAGAAACACTTCCCTAACCAAGACTTGACATTCTCGCAATGTTGGGATGTCATTTCCAATGAGTAATATATCATCAACATACAAGCACTTAAAAACAACTACACTCCCACCGACCTTCTTGAATACACAAGGCTCATCTTCGTTCTTAATAAAACCAAAATCCTTGATTGCTTCATCAAAACGAAGATTCCAACTCCGAGAAGCTTGCTTTAATCCATAAATGGATCTTTGAAGCTTGCATACCTTCCTAGAATTCTCAGGATGTACAAAACCTTCAGGTTGTGTCATATACACGTCCTCAAGCAACTTTTCGTTAAGAAATGCAGTTTTTACATCCATTTGTCATATTTCATAGTCATAATATGCAACAATGGCAATTAAAATTCTTATGGATTTAAGCATGGCTACAGGCGAAAAAGTTTCATCATAATCAACACCTTGAGTCTGCCTGAAACCTTTTGCTACAAGTCTTACTTTAAAAGTATGCACTTTGCCATCCATGTCAGTTTTCTTCTTGAAAACCCATTTACATCCAATGGTCTTACCACCTTTAGGTAAATCAACCAAGTTCAAACTTGGTTATCATACATGGATTGCATCTCAGAGTTCATAGCACTTAGCCATTTATCTGAGTCTGGTCAGACATAGCCTCCTGATAAGTGGCGGGCTCATTTTGATCCATAAGCAACACTTCACGACTATCAGTAATGAGAAATTCGAATCTCTCTGGCTCATGTCTTACCCTACCAGATTTACGTGGGCCTTGTGTCACTTGCGGAGGTTCAACTAGTTCAGAACGTTGTTAAACTTCCAGTAGCGGTTCAGGGTTTATCTGTGATTCTTGAACTTCTTCAAGATTTATTTCTCTCCCACTAGTGTCTTTTGAAATAAACTGTTTTTCCATAAAGGCACCATACCGAGCAACAAACACTTTGTTCTCAACGGGATTATAAAAATAATATCCTTTTGTTTTCTTAGGATACCCCACAAATAAACACTTGTCAGATTTAGGTGCTAGTTTTTCTGAGACTTGTCGTTTTACATAAGCCTCACAACCCCAAATCTTAAGGAAAGAAAAACTAGGTCTCTTCCCGTACCATATCTCATATGGTGTTTTATCAACCGCTTTAGAAGGAACTCGATTTAGAGTGAAAGTTGCAGTTTGTAATGCATAACCCCAAAAGGATAATGGAAGATCCGCATGACTCATCATAGATCGAACCATATCTAATAAGGTTTGATTTCTCCTTTCAGAGACTCCATTCCATTGTGGAGTTGCTGGTGGAGTCAATTGGGAGACAATCCCACAATTTTTAAGATGATCATCAAATTCTTGGCTTAAATATTCACCACCACAATCTGATCGAGGTGTTTTGATAGTTTTACTAAGTTGATTCTGCATTTCATTTTGAAACGTTTGAAACATCTCAAATGATTCAGCTTTATGTTTCATAAGATATACATAACCATATCTACTGAAATCATCGAAAATGTAATGAAGTACTGATAACCTCCTCTAGCCATTGTGTTTATAGGACCGCATACATCACTATGTATTAGACCCAATAAATCACTTGCCCTTTCACTGTGTCCAGTAAAGGGACTTTTAGTCATCTTGCCCAATAAACAAGATAAGCATGTTTCATATGTTTCTAAATCAAATGAATCAAGAAGCCCATCTTTATGGAGCTTCGTTATGCGTTTCTCGTTTATGTGTCCGAGACGACAATGCCAAATATAGGTTTGATTACATAAATGACAATTTTCTTCCTCATACTCAGGCGTTTGCGACAGGTGCAGCAACAGCCTTGGCAACTCTAGCCTTGCCTTTATCTTTCTTCCTCATTCCCTTTCCCTCTTAGACCATCAACATATTACTAGAGGGTTTCTTGATATTTCGTTCAGCAGTTTCGAGTATCAAATGCAACTCCGAAATTGATTTCTTCATATTATTCATATTGTAGTTCATCACAAATTGTGAGTAACTTTCTGGATAATAAATTCAGGATCAAATCCATAGCCAACTCTTGGCTTATGGGAAATTCGAGTCTATCAAGCTGGTCAACATAACCCTTCATCTTCAGAACATGAGGACTAACCGATGCACCCTCAGTCATCTTGCAAGAATGTAGGTTCTTGACTGTCTCGAACCTTTATTGCCTAGCTTGCTGTTGGAACATTTCCTTCAACGTTACGGCCATGTCGTAGGCTTCCATTAGTTCCATGTCCTTCTGAAATTCAGGAACCATAGTTGCTAGCATAATACATGCAACATCAGTAGAATCGTTGACATGCTTATTATGCGCATCCTTCACAGCTTTCGTAGCATTGGATGGTGGGTCCTTAGGGATTGAAGCATCCAGGACATACAACTTGCGTTCATGTTTAAGAACAATTCTCAAGTTTTTGAACCAGTCAAGAAAGTTAGTCCCAGATAGCTTATCCATTTCAAGGATGGATCGCAGTGACAGGGGATTATTGTTACTTGAAGAGGCATTGATCTACAATAAAGATTATTCAAAGTTTATTTTAGTATAAAGGAATAGACTCCCACTAAATTAACAACCCTCCTAAAACGTACTGTTCATTTAGGGGACTAAAATCCATATGTCACCTAATTCTATGACAGCTATGGCATGAAACACGAACTAGATTATTTAGGTAGGTAATGCTTACCAATTACATCTTATGTAATTTTTAGATCCTTTTATGAGATATGGGACATCTTATGTCTTAGCATGTTTTTATCTCATCATTTGCCTAAAGCTCAAAACTATTTTGATGGCTTTATTAAGTCGGACCATTTTAAACATTAAGGTAACTTTTACCCAACTTGTCTCACCAAGATAACACAATACACCCAACTATGGCTGAAACTATATTAGTGTGATCGAGGCCTTGACATGTGTTTAAAATGGATGGCACGAGACTTAAAATTTAATAGAGGGATTTTATTCAGTTTTAGTGATTTTATGTAAACAATGAAATATCATATATTTTATTGATTTGTTCAATCACTAAACAATTTGGAAATTTTTTTTTTTAGAAGAAGAATCTCAATTCCGAAAATTAAAATTCGCTATAGAAAATCATAATTTTCGCTGATTTTATTATCATAAATTAACCCCTTAATTTATCCAAAATTAAGTCAATTAAAACATTTTAATTAACCCGGGCCCACATCTAACTAATCATCTTATCCTAATCCAATTAGGATTTAAGATATTTGAATCCTAGTATATCACAAATAACAAGATTCTTGATATTTATCTCATATTCTAATTTGTTATCTATTTTTATCAAATAGAAACTTCATAACAAAATAGATATAACAAGATAAATAATTAATTTCAAAAATTAATTAATTATAAATAAATAATTTCAAAAATTAATTAATTATAAATAAATAATTTCGAAAATTAATTATTTGCAATTTCGGTCCTCATCCAAATAATCACAAACATGTAATTGAATCATGAACTACTATCCCAATCGAACCTAATGGTGTCATGGATCACAGAACACGAAATTCAATTCATTAAAATTATTTGTATTAACCTAACATGGTTACTAGCATGTACGAAACTGATTTTAATTAAATCACGAATATGTGTATCATATACACAAAACATGATAATAAATCTCAAAGACAACTTATGTATATCACATATACATCAACTATTAACTTGCTTTAAATCATATATCTTGTATATATCAGAAGAAAACATGCAATGAGTTTAATGGAATCGAACTCGATGGCTCTGATACCACTGTTGGGTTTTGGGGTTCATGCGCAGCGGAGATTACAAAACAATTTTGACAAAAACCCCAACAGGATCCGAATCTAATTCCGTTAAAAACGTTTAAACCATGAAAATTTAATCATACCTCAGTCGCAATGTACCTTTCTGAAGGTTGATCGATCTCTAAGGAGCTGCCAACGACGAATGCCCTCTACCAGTAGTCCACACACGAATGGGGGTCGAGATTCGAAGTGCTAGCTTCGAAAGAATACCAAACATTTTGTTTCTCTTCAAAACGATCCAGAGCATACAAAAAAACCCTAAGTCGTTTCTAAAACGAAAATAGAGTTTCGGCATTTTGATCTTTCGTCCGTGTATTCTAACTTAAAGCGTCTATTTATACAACCCTTGTATATAGACGGTTAAGTAAATTACACATATACCCCTACTTAAAGAAGTATAAGTGTAATACACCACAAGGACGTTTCCGTCATGAATTTTATCATATAAAATTCATTTTTCTGAACCATCTTAAAATCTCGCAAAACCATTCTTAGTGTGCGACCCAATAGGCTCATACAACGTTGGCAGTGTACCACAACACATTTTGGTATACAAGTCATAAGCGGCCTCTAGCAAGACATTATGACTACCCAAGTTATACGAATATCAAATCGATACAACCTAATCAATAGTGTATATAACATCCTTTTGTCACACGATATCCTTTTGATCAAACATAAGGCATGGAATTGTCATCCAACATGTTCAATCGTGCTAGTCTCGATCTCTAGGTAGACTGAAAACATCCAAGTGACATTGATCAATATCAATTCACTTAGACTAGGCCTTTTAACAGTCTAACACATCGAGAGATCCACTGGATATCTCTCTTTATATGAGAGGGACAAATTCTATCTTGATTACACAACTTCATCACATTGCTCACATAGTAACTAATCGCAACCTTTATAATCGTCCGGTTAAAGACAACGTTTGATAGTGTCAAATCACTATGTTCCTATTGTTGAAGTCTCTGATAATCTCAAGTCAGAGGACTGAAAAATATATTTATCATGAGAAACAACTATGACTTAATCCATGTGATGTTCTCGTAGCGGGTCGGTCCAGTACTTTGTTCCCTAACAAGTACTCGTGATCTTGATTCGTATCCCTATACGTATAATCAACATATGATCATCAATCAAGACTCGCACTAGTCTTAATTCATTATAGTTCCCGGTATAATGATCGACTAGGGACATTTAGGATATTTCTGTAAATACCCATGGATTTTATTATAAT
The DNA here is from genome assembly GCA_039657365.1 of Stephania yunnanensis. Lineage (NCBI taxonomy): Eukaryota > Viridiplantae > Streptophyta > Magnoliopsida > Ranunculales > Menispermaceae > Stephania > Stephania yunnanensis. The sequence continues at coordinate 32,011,282 of CM077583.1, read as the reverse complement.
GTAAACATGCAAATTAATTATAATAAACAACAAATGAAATCCTCTATTTTATTAACTAAAAGTATTCATAAAGACAGTTAATGGATTGACCTAGGGCACATGGCCCAACACAAATGGGGTCTGATTGACTTGTGAATAGGTTCTTTTTAAATCTTATTATGGTCTACTTTGATGACCAATACAGGTCGTGGCCAAGGGAATTGGCATGGTCAATGAAAAATATAGTAGATTATGACATCTAAGTATAGTTCAAAACTGTCAAATTGTGACAGTTATGACTTAGCAACTTTGCGTAGTTGTTTAAATGGCCATTTGTTATCCCGATCAACAAAGGTTGGACTATTTAGAATCCCTATATATCATATTTTGAATAGAACCTAAGCTCGGACCTTGGTACAACATTTAAGTTTGTGAAATTAATCGTGAAAATGGCCGAAACCAATGAACTAAATTAATTAGTTAATGAAATGGATAGTATTTATTGATGTTCAAATGGAGTTCTAACTCTTAAAATGTGAATTTGTGATTTAATTGGACTTGCTGAAGTACATGAAAACTGGGGAAACATTGTGTGATGTTTCGTAACCAACTTTTAGTTGGTTTGGTTCTAAGTAAACCCTACAGTGATCTTTACTATTTATGGAATTTATCGCTGTACTTGCATTTCCGTTTAGTCTCCATTGCATTTCACATCATTCTTGGTCATGCATACATAACATGCATTTAACTCATATGGTTGTTCTAGGTTCATTGTGAGTGGGCAATTACATGTCTCCATGTATTCAGACTAACATTTGGAAGAGTATAGAGCAGTGTATGAGTTTACTTACTTGGAATATTTGAGTTGTTTTTTATGATGTCAGATTTTACGTGAAGGCAAGAAAGAACAAATAAGACTCGAAGAACCTTGGTGAATGTTTTCAATTCTTAAAGTATAATTTTCTTGTTGTAATCATTATCTATATAATTTTAGGTTTCAGGGTAAATGTTGGTCGTGAAACACTCTCGAATAAATATGAAAGCTTTATAAACCAATTATAGAAATGTTTTATGGCTTTATTTGACATTAATTTGGTTCATGAAGTAGTGGTAGTTCAGTTAGAAGTTGTAAAACTGTAAATAAGATTTTACATTGAAAGTTGGTTTTAATGATTTAAGTTTGATATATGTTGTGAACTGCGGGGAGTTGCGAGTCCTTCTAGGCATATCCCCATTCTACTATCTATTAAGTGATTTCTTTGACATGCCACTTTCAGGTGAGGTGCTGCCAAAAGTGTTACAAAATATGGATATGAATTCACAATTTACTCCAATTATACAAATTAAGAATTGAGGTAAGTTAAGGGTGTAAATTGGTTTTGGAGCATTATTAAGGATTGGAAATGAAAATATTTTGAGGTACAAAGATGATTGTATGGTTTAGGTACCTAATTAGGGTAAGTAGGGATAAGTCAGGCTTAGTGAGACGAGCCCTGACACTGGAGATATCGGCTGACTAAACCTAGATTTGTTTGATCATTCTATCTATCATTCCTTGTAGAAGCTTGGCAACTGTTTGCATACTTTCTTCTCAACTTCTTCTTATTCATAGCTATTGTATGCTTTCAAGTACCATTCTTTGTATATTTTAAAAATGTGGATGAATAAATTTTAGGTTGAGTTTTCTATTTTATTGTACTCACCGTCATTTTTTATGATGGTGAGTATAAATCTATCGAGTAGCAGACCAGGGAAGGAGAAGATCGACTACTACCTTTGATCCCTCGGTGAGTGGTTTATGCTACTTTTATAAGTGGTCATTTAGTGTATTTATTACATGTCTTTTTGTATGATTTTGAGTTGTATATTAGGATAAGAAATTGGGTTTCCCGACTGATGCATACATTAATTGGTTTGATTTCATATGATCGTCTATTTTACCTGGTTTCCACATTAGGAGTTTTTATGATACTTTCGTTAATTTTATTAAGTCTTTCGCTGATAATATGATAATGATTGCAACTTTTCATTAACTCTGAAAATCACAACTATCAAGAAATAAATAATATTTATCCTAAGCATGTATAACGAGATGAATGTTGTAACGACTCATTTTATTAATGTCGTTAATTATCTTAAATTCACAGACAGATCTACGTGGACGCCTCGGTAGGCTAGGACACACGGGGACCTAAGTACGATAGTTATAGTGTGTTGGATGCTTATGTGCGGTGCAATTTGTTGAAATACATCGCATGTGTGTATGTTGCATAATAATACGTGCGAGATTGTATGAACTGCATTTGCCTCGATATACGTGTCAACGCAGGTACCGGGTAATTGACGGGATCGAATATTAGGTCGGGGAAACTAAAACGTACAAGTTAAATAAGAATTTGGCAAAGTAACTAATATGGAATGGGTATTAGGTGGCTAGTGACGTGGCGGTACGTGTATATCGCGGTTCGGACGCGAAATCGAGCGTCGAAACGCCCAAAAACATCGGCGAGTGTCCCAACTGTGTCACATTTTGAAGTCAAGCAAGTAAGTCAACAACACTTATCCTATCCACCACCTTTTCTCTCACCTACACCTTACACACACACACACACACACACACACACACACACACACACACACACACACATCGCGACTTGGGAGGCTGAGAGAGGAAAAGAATGAATGCAAAGGAGGAGGAGAAGAAGCCGGGAATGAGAGGAGAGTGAGCGGAAACGTCACGATCAAGGTGAGTCCTAGTGGTTTTTGTTGTGGGTCTCGGTGGTTTGGCCATGGTGGCCGAGAGGGGTTCAGCCATAGAGGCCGAATCGGGTCGAGGTGATGATGGTAGGGGTGTCTCCCCTGCCATCGATTCCACTAGGGTTGGGGTGGAGAGCAACCTCAACCCAACAGCAAGGAGAAATAAAAAAAAAAGGAATTTTCCCGATCAGATTAGAGAGTTGGTTCGATCGGTTGATGAAGAAGGTGCACATGCGCGCGCTTGTGCACCTACCTCATGGGTCGGGCCCAGAACGGGCTAGGCTCGGCCCAGGGTCGGGTCCGACCCAAACCAAACTTTCAAAAAAAAAAGAGAAAAAGAGAGAAAAAAAAGAATAAAAGTAGGAAAAATTGGAAAAATTTGGAAAAAAATATATTTCAATAAAATAAATAGAAATTGATGAATTTCTATGAAAACAAAATATGCGAGAATGTCGGACGCGACTTTTGTGGGGTTTTTGCCTCGAAAAACGCGAAATGGGCAATTTGGCTTAAAATAGTAGAAATTGATCGTAAATTGTCATGCTAAATTGAAATTATTGATAAATTGACTTAGGTGGATACGGGTGATCAATTGGCGATCAAGGACCCAGTGGACTTGGACTCAGGGATTGATTACCGGGGTATTAGAGTGCGTTGTGAGGTTTGTAAAACCCAATTGAAAAATTTTGAGTATTTATTTTGCTTTGTATTTCCATTCAATTCTAGTATTCCTTGTGGTTATTATTACATCTATATCTTGTCATTGTTCGAACGGTTGGTTGAGTTACTCCCACTGAAATTTTTGTTGTGTATCTATGTATTCTAGACCATAACATGTATATCAAGAGTTCTCAATGGATAACGACACGATCTAATGAACAGCTACATGTGTCGGTGCGTCGTAGGTCTACGTCGGCCACCGAGAGGGACCAGGTGATAGCTAGTTGTGTGCACCCACTAGTGGGATCTCAGAAAGGTATTTCAAAGTATGGTTTAGTCTGACTGGAACATGCACACATATTTGCACGTTATTGTTATCTATGCATGTGATGTCATACTTACAGTTGTCAATTTACATTCTGCAAGTTTATTTAACAGTATTATTGAATTTCACTTGTTTATTTGAATGCTCAGAGGAGTTTCTTGGGATTTTACTGACTGGACTCGTCATCCATTTACTTCTGTGATGATTGAGTGTAGATCTGAGTACAAGTAAGGGCAACAGAATCTTAGGCTGTCACCTCTGACTGCCTACCGTCGAGGACTACTTGTACGTGTGTTTTGTTTTGGTATTTTGATTCTTTTAGGAACTGGGGAGTAACATGACATTGTACATAAATACCTTATATGGTACAATCGTCTACCTCTATACATAGTACTTTTCAGGGTTTTTCCACGATAGGATTTGTTTAATTGATTATTAATATTTCTTGCATTTAAGTGCGACTTCCACTGAATATGTCATTTATACGTTGTACACACAAGTGGATATGAATTTCGAGATAGAAAAAAGGACGAGCAGGTGTCGTACACTTGTAGTAGGGCCAGCTGGCAAGGTGTACACGGAGACACGTCACCCCCGGGCGGCGAGGGCCGCCACAAATGTGACGAAAGGTTGACTAATACGTTGTTAAGTCCTATGTGGTGTGGATTAGGACTTAATAACGGGATTAGGCTAGGCGGTACCCTATTTAGAGAAATGGTCCATCACAATTATATTGTTTGAATTATAGTTTTGTAATATCACAAAGATGGGTTATATGTTTGTAACCGAGGTCTAAATTGGTAAATTTTGGTTTTCTTATATCGTGTTTTTAAATTTCTCATTGCTTTTATTTTTGATTAAATCTTGATATCGATATACAAGTTGAGTTTATCAAGTATTGAATGTGAGGTTGTTGGCTCTAATTAAGTATGACTACTGTACCGGGGCTTAATTAAGGTTTTAAACTAAGCATTGCCCTAATAATCGGGATAGATGATACTAAATATGTGATGATCATACATATAGGTACACGAATCAAGATCATGAGTACTTGTTAGGCAACAAAGTCCTTACAAGTACTAAACTGACCCACTTTGAGAATACCACATATTAAGTCATAGGTGCTACTTATGATAGTTATATCATTTAGTCATTTGATTTGAGATTGCAAAAGACTTTAACATTAGGATTATATTGATTTGATACAATCAAGTGTTGTCTTTAACTAGATGATTATAAAGGTTATAATACTTTGTGAATAATGTGTGAATGTGCGTAACTAAGAAAAAGTTTATCACTTTCATATAGAGAGATATCATCGAATCCCTCGATATGTTAGATTGTTAAATGACCAAGTCCAAGTGAATTGATATAACGAATGTCACTTGGATGTCTTTCAATTTACTTGGAAATCGGAGTACGATTAAACATTAATGATGACCTTTTCCGTGCCTTATGTTTAACCAAATGATATCATATGAAAAAAGGACATGATGTACACTATTAATTATGTTATATTGATTTTGATCTTCGTGCAACTTGGTTAGTCATAATGCATTACTAGAGACCGCTTATGCCTTGTATACCAAAATAATTTTAGTTCACTGCTAACGTTGCATTAACCTTTTGGGTCACACACAAAGAATTATTTTGCAAGATTTCAAATTACTAAGAACAATGAATGTTATATAATAAATTCATGACATATAAGTCTCTAAAATGTGTTATATTAATACCACTTTTAAGTAAAGGGTATGATAGCAATTCACTTACTTTCCTATGTACAACGATTGTATAAAATATATGCGTTAAGTGAAAACACATTACGAGAGTTATTTGAGTTAGGATTTAATTTTTGTTTTCATAAAATGAATTAGATTTTTTTGGCAGTTTTGGAGTTTTAAGAAGAACATAAATTGTTCATGTGTTCTCTCTTAGGCTAGCACCATAATCTCGATCGCCATTCTTGTGTGGATTAATGATAGAAGACGTTCATCTCTGGTAGCCTCTTACAGATTGATCAACACAAAAAAAGAAAATGGTGATTGATAGTACGATATACTTTTGTCAATTCGATTTTCATCTTGTTGGGGTTTTTGGAAATAAAATTAAAAACTTTTATTGTGTTTTTAACCTGAAAACCCAAAAACTGTACATTATTCTAATAAAAAAAAAACACCATGCCGATACAGTATAAGCACAAAAGTCCAAAACAATCGAGGCAAGGCAAGAACCCACAGTTAGGGTTAGGGGTGGGCAAACCGCGGTTTGGTGGTGAAAACCACCAAACCGCGACCAAACCGAGGGTCTACGGTTTGGTGATTTTCCAAACCACCACCAAACCGCGAAAGTTGAAAACCGAACCGCGGTTTGGTTGGTTTGGTTTCGCGGTTTTCAACTTTTCATGCACTTTATTTTCAAAAAAAAAAAAAAAAAAAAAAAAAAAAAAAAAAAAAACAGCAAGCATTAAAAAAAAGCAAGCAAAAAAAAAAAAAAAAAAAAAAACAGCAAGCAAATTAGCTAAATGAGGAGAGAAAAAAATGCACTCTATTGACTTCATGACATGAAAGAACAAACTAGTAGTAGTACTACTACTACTAATGGACCCTCAAAAATCAAAAACAAAATGAACTAAACAAAAAGATATATAACAAATTGGTGATAAAACATATTGCAAATCAAATTTGAAGAAAAAAAAATCAAGACTATTATTATTATTATTATTATTATTATTATTATTATTATTATTATTATTATTATTATTATTATTATTATTATTATTATTATTATTATTATTATTATTATTATTATTATTATTATTATTATTATTATTATTATTATTATTATTATTATTATTATTATTATTATTATTATTATTATTATTCCAAAATCTCAAAGATGTTTCATGAAAAAATCTCTCATGAAAACCTCTTCACAATCGGGACAAGCAACAAGAGTAGCCCTCACAAGCTCTCTACCGGCGCCGCGCGAGAAGGATCAACAACCATTCTACACTCGTAACACCACGAAAGCCTCCTCACCGCATTCCCTTAAAGGACTTGGACGACGAAGAAGAAGACGATACCGATGACTTCGACGAAGAGTGAGCGGCGGGAGGGAGGAGAGGCGGAGAGAGAGAGAGGCGGAGAGGGAGGAGAGGGAGGAGAGAGATCCAGATTCTAGAGAGGTGCGGAGAGAGTGAGCGGCGGGAGGGAGGAGAGGGAGGAGAGGGCGGAGAGAGTGAGCGGCGGGAGGGAGGAGGAGAGAGGAGCGGGGAGAGAGTGAGCGGCGAGAGGGAGGAGAGTAATGAGAGATTTTTTGTTTTCGGGAGGGAGGAGAGGAGGAGCCGGGAGAGAGAGTGAGCGGCGAGAGGGAGGAGAGTAATTAGAGATTTTTTGTTTTTTTTTGTTTTGTTTGAGCCTTTTAGGGTTTTGGTGGTTATTTACTAAAACACCCTCGGTTTGGTTAAACCGCGGTTTTCATTTTGGGAAAACCGCGACCAAACCGCGATTCTGTGGTTTGGTCATTTTTCAAACCGCGACCAAACCGCGATTTTTAAAAACCAGACCAAATCGCGCGGTTTGGTCGGTTTGGGCGGTTTTTCGAAAACCGCTGCCCACCCCTAGTTAGGGTAGGCAATGGAATGCAATATAACTAAATTCACCATGGTCTCCACGTCATAGTAGATGCAAAGCTAGATGTCAGGGCCCTGTCAATTTGGAGGCCCACTATAGTGGGCCTTTTCTTCGACTCTTCAACTAGTGATGTTGGCTCCGTATTAATACAAACTGCCTACCCACAACGTAGGACCGCTGCTAAGCTACTTATTCAATTTTCATGATTTCTATTGAAAGAAACAAAAATCAAGCAAAGGCAGAGAACCGAGCAAACCCCTGGACATCAATAAGGCGTTACCGAATCCGATACAAAACATTCAATCTCCTACAAGAAACGATAATCTATGTCGGGTTCGCCGATGGGGAACCCAACCCTAGTCTGCACAATTCGAGAGATGTCAATAGATCCAAGCCCTACTCCATGTTGGGTTCTCCATCGAAATCCAATCTCGACAGATCTGAGCTCCAACAGGTCATTGGATTCTCTATTAGCATAATCGAGCTCCACGTTTTCTCTATTAGCATAATCGAGCTCCACGTTATGTTATACCACCTTTTAGATATTTTGATTGGTTAAAACTTTAGTTTGCGCCACAAAAGCAAGTGTTCAACTGTGTGTTTCGTGAAATTTGCTCGAAATAAACTTTAAGAGAAAAGTGAGCCTTCTTGAATTGAAGGTACAGTTTCAAAACGCACCTTCAATTTTAATGTATTTTTGTACAATGTGCATTTTGATTATATGCCTTTAATTTTGGTAGAGTTGTCACTAAGGATGTTGCTTACGTGATGAAAATATGAACGTTTAATTAATCAAAAGTGTTTTGTTTTCTTTTGCGCCATTTTAGTCAACGTGTTAAAAAGTGGTCTAAGTGCAAATTTTTTAGATGGGTGAAAAATGTGTAAATCCCTTACAAGTTACAACCAAATGACACGTGCAAAAAATTCTGAACCTTTGCTTTACTTTTCCTCTTGTAGTTTGTCTATTGACGAACACAAAATATACATAAGAAAAGAAGACGCCGCTAAGGGCACCCCATCATTTAATGAGGCCACTCAGTTAATGTGGGCACAAACTGTTTTACCTGGGGCACCCAAAAATTAGCCCCGAACTACCGAAAATACCCCCTCGTGCAAACCCCCGAGCACCCCACCACCCTCGTGCAAACCCTTGGGCACCCCATCACCCCCACCACCACCACCACCACCACCACCACCACCCTCGTTCACCGAACTTCTTGTGGAAGAATTCGTTTGTTTTGAATCGACCTGTGAGAGGAATCCCCGAAATCGTGTTCTTCGTCCCTCGCCGTGTGTTTCTCCTTCGTTGTTCGAGTTTTCTGCATTTTGTAGGGTCCGGTGTGTGAGCCGATTTCGTGTCCAAATTAGGGCTCGGTTGAAGATCGTCGAATTAAGTTACATTTGGTAGAGTAGTTGTAATGTGTGTGTGGCGGTTTTTTCAAATGTAAAAAAATTGGGAAATCGTGGTTCTCAGCCACACAGGCCAGAGACTGTGTCAACTGTCTCGGCCTTAGCCGTGACAGAAGCTAATATTTTTGGGAACTCGCAGTCTAGGGCACGAAAACCGGAAGAGTTAACTGCGTATCGGTTGTCCACTTCTGAGAGGGTCTCAGTAGGCTCGGTCGTCATAGGACGAAAGTCAGGCGAATTGAAATGGTCAATCCATCTCGGTGGTGTAAAACTGAGAAATTGACATAGGACTCGGTTGTACACGGCCGATATATTGGAATACTTGTCGGTCATGGGTAACCGAAAATATGGGTTGTTTCACGAACCTACTTGACCGAGACATCAGAAATGGATGAATTTGAACATTACAATTTGAAAAAAATTGGGAAATCGCCAAACTAACAATACGAGATTGAAAATCCATCACGACAATTTGCACCGAAACTTAATTAATTATAAATCTCCGTAACATTCAAACTGACTCTAAAAAGGGTCCATCCATAAGTAAACAACAATCAAAACACAACAACAATCAAAACACAGCACACCATTTGCATATACATAGAACATTCGGACGAATTGGCAAAATTTCTAAATGTTTAGCCGTCTAGGTACAAGCTTTAACCTACGGTGTATCTAAATCTACAACAGGTATGGTGACTTCATGATCAGCAGTTACAATGGGCGCGATGTCTCGAAAAACGAATCCATCTCGCAAACCTTTGGCGCAGTCCTCAACGTACCGATCCCACAATGGATATAAGGATGGCAGCGGTGCATTCACACGCAACTGCACCAGTCAAAGTGAACAGTAGAACATAGAAGATATTGTCACTAACCCGATTAAGGGGGAAACAAACTAATTCAGAAAAAATCATAGAACTTACTCTAACCCAATGGATATTCCTTTCATTTGCCATTGCAATGATAAGTCTGTTGTGCAATGACGACGGCGGAGTACTACGTAGAGGTATGAATGTGGAGGCACTCCCATGCGAGAGGTTGACGAGAATGACATTGAATGCGGTGGATACTAACAATCCCATGTCTGGAAGTGTCAACCATTCTTTGAAAGATGCCCCCTCTTGCTTCTCTGGGCAATGCACCGCATTCTTGACAGTCTCGAAACTCGAGCCAAGCACTTTCCGCCAAATGTCTTCATACCCGATAATCTCATCGTACATCCGTCTACGCACAATCCTCCACCCGTCTACGTCGGCAAGTCCAAGCCCAGAGGCTATACACCGATATCCACAATTCCCATCGGAAACCACATCGATAATGACATCAACATGTGGCAACCAATCATGTTCTAAGCAATGACCATAAGCCATGTTAGATCCACTTTACGTGCGTCGACTGGCACGACGCATTTGTGGAACAACCTTGCCTTTCTTCTGCTTAGAAGCTTTTGTGGAGTGGGAGGACTCAAATCTGATTGGAGACTGGGGTGCCTCCGATTGGAGACCCCGGTGTCCTCCCACCCGCATCCTCAACTTCCTGCTCGCACTCCACAAAAGACGAAAGTGGACTAATCTCCCGGAGCTGCTCACTTTCGGTCCTCCCCCCCGCATCCTCTACTTCCTCCTCCCCCTTATCCAATCTTCCTGCGATGTCGTGATTGTGCCTCCCACAAATCACAGTGACATACCATAAGGAGTCAGCATTTTCCTTAACGTTAATTTGGAAAGGGCATCCACATTTCTTCGTACTAGTGTGAGTCCTCGCCTTTTCATCATTCCTTGATTTCTTTAAAAATTTTGCCGCTTTCCCCTTCCATACTCTCTGAGCCAGTCCCCTATATGTCCCAGACCTCTCACAGACAATTTTCACCCTTCCCCTGCGCTTAATGCCCCCGGCTTCCGAGCGCTTCGTTACTAACACAAACTTGTTCTCACCACCAATCATTCGAAGCCATGAAATAGCCGCTTCTCGAGAGGGGAATGGCTTAGAAGGTGTAAAAGTGTCCTTGTAGTATGGAAAATTACTAGATAAGGGCATTACCTGCAATACAAACAGTGTAACATTATAATTAACCAAAATGTACAGCACAATCACAAAAAAACCCAAAAAAATAGGTTCTCGGTTGTACAGGTCCGAAACTTTCTTCAGAGTCTCGTTGACGTACGACCGAGAGTTACTCAGTACTCTCGTTCGGTCCAGACCGTGACCTACGTGGAACCTCTCGGTTCTCTATGACCGAGACATTACCATACATCTCGGTCCTGCGAGGCCGAAACAATCGTGCACCCAGACAGAAACTTTGGATAACCGCAAAAAAAACACAAAAAATTTGCAAAATTACCTCAAGGACGACCTCCTCTGGCACCGAAGCATTACAATCCTCCATTATACAGTGGAAACAACTTCGGATTTGAAGAAATTACCAAACCCTACGTTGACAAACGAATCATCATTTTCACTGTTATACACAACTAAACAGTTCTAAAAAACCCGAATATGGTTGTCAAACATTGTTACCTCGCTGTCGGACGAGCAAGAATCGATCAGCTCTTCGCCAAACGCAATGTTGCTGTGGCTTTGTGGTTCAAGCTTGCTGGTGGGGTGCCTTAACTCCTTGTCAAAATGGTTTGTGGGGTTTAAACCATTATATATATACAGGGGCAAAATGGTATTTTCCATTTTTGCTGGAATTTTTACAAATAAGTTGGGTGCCATCATTAAATGGTGGGGTGCCCTTAGCGGCCCTCGAAAAGAATCGCAAAATATATAAGAAAAAATCGAAGGGCACAGCGCCCATCGCGCGTATCACGATGTTCTTGGACGCCAGAAAGGATATTGCATTTGCCATTCCAATCCAAGGTTGCTAAACTCAACTCAAGCATCTCCCACACACAGTTAAGCTGCCCCTGCCGCTCCTTGCTCTCATTTTCCTGCGTTCGAATCGAAGCGAATGGCGGCCGCAGCGGCGAGAAACGCTCTTCTGAAGCATCTGAGAGTGAACGTTCTCAACTCCAATGCCTCTCCTCATCCGTTCGCTTTCTCTCTCAATCTCCTTCGCCGCCACTTCTCGGACGAGGTCAGAGGCTCCTTCCTCGACAAACACGAAGTAGCTGATCGAGTCATCTGCGTCGTCAAGAACTTCCAGAAAGTCGATCCTTCCAAGGTACCACTTCTCCTTCATCTTCTGCAACTCAGGGTTTTCGTTGTTACTGATGTTACTTTTTAGGGTTTGGTGCTTTTATTTTTTAATTAGTTTGGCAAACAATGTAGTGAGTTGGTCTCTATTGATTGGTTGATTGGCTCGTTTTATTTATTTTTAATATTGCAAGTAGCGAAAAACGATTCGATTAACTGAACGCAATCAAGTGAGCATGAATATTCAGTGGGAGGCGCGATTTATCAGAATTTCGAGACGAGATTTATCAGAAACTCGAGATGAAACTTTTTTTTTAAAGGAAGATCTTCTGTCTAAAAACATTGGGTCTTCCGGACATGAGTATTCAGTGGGAGACACTCAAAATCCAATAATTATCTTGGATTTAGAATTTCAAAGCATCAAAGATAATGAGAGTGACATGTTATGAAGTATAATTTGCAAGTCTTTAGGGAGGTGGTGAAGCTACTTTTGTATTTATGGATCACCAGTTAGTTGAGGATTTTTCCTTGTATTCCAACAATATTAGATAAAGTTTTGTATCTTCGGATCATTGCTAGGGGATGAGCGATATCTCATTCAGAGTTGTTTAACTTAAGGGTAAGATGCAAGTAGTTTAGTTGCTTCATGATGCTCACCAGCATCTCAATGTCTAATATCTAATCTTCATTTAGTGCTTCTTCTTGATTTGTGTGGCCATGCAAAAATACCCGTTAGAGTTTTAATTATAGCCTAGGTTAGGCATTCACATGCATGATGACTGAATACGTCTTAGTAGTTATTTAATACCCCAACTACCAAGTATGTATGCAATAATGTCTTTTGAATCTAAAGCGCGCAGTCATGTCTTACTAATGTATGCGTTTCTACTAAAAAAATAAAAAATAAGGATGTAAATCGAGCGGGGAGTACCCATGACGGGGATGGGGATGAAATAGATTCTGCGTGTACGCATGGTGATGGGAAGGGAAACACTGCCATTATTCTTACAATAGGAAACGTCAACCCCTAACATTGTTAGACAAAACAAATCTATCAATTCCTTGTGAATTGAAGCACTGACATATTCTCAAGGGTTTTCATCTATGCCCAAATTCATCAATTGCACCATGTTATATAATCTCTTAGGGTTTTTGCAATAGCTTAAGCTCCCAATGAAATTTAAATTCTATTGTCCTTATAAATCGTTAATAAATGAATTCATTTACTCAGTGTATTCCCCGACATTGGAGACTCTCATTAGAAGAAAACCAAAAAAAAAAGAAGAAGAAAAAAAAAACATAAAAATGGATAGCACTTACAAATGGGATCCGTGAAGTTGATTTTTGATGGCCACCAAAACTAACACAAGGAGACATTGAGAAGGATTATAAAGTTCCACTAAGTTTTAGTGTATTCGCACAATGGAGATGATGGGCATTCATTTCTGAGATTGTGGTAAAATTTGGAAGCATGAACTCCCTTTCGTCCAATAGCTGTTCCGTTCAACCTCTGAACCTAGTGCTAACATTACCCGGCTCGAGGTTTAAGGAGGAGAGGTTGTATCGAAAGAGTTTTCGAAGTGATACAACTTCTCTTATAGTCATAAGCATACTGTAAATTCAATCACATAAAAATGTTTTCAAGCTTTTGGTTAATATAAGAAGACCTAATGATAAAAAAATGTCCTAACATTTATAAGTTGTATCAATTATATCATAACCTTTTCAAATTAGTAATAATTCTATCCTCAATCAATATGGGACACTGTTTCTTTGAAATCAACGTAATCTATTAACTTGTTTTTTATGATCATCCATATAGATCAATTTCCATCAAAACCTTTTAAGCCCCATGTTTAAATTAAGTTTATGAAGACTCGCAAAAATAATAATTTATAAATCAATGAGACATTAATACTTTAATTTAAGTTTTGTTATTAATAAATCACCAATAGTATATACATATGAAAATGGCATATAAAACTTATTAGAAGGTTGTCCATAGTTGTTTGATTTGACAAAAGAACTATATACTTAGATTATGTATGTGATTAAGTAGGCATATTTACACTCAACTACGTGTTTTATACACATGAATACATATTTATCGTGAATATTGAGCTCTAATGCATTTGTACTAATAAATCTTTAAAGTGTGCTACAAGAAAGTTGAAGAGAATGATGTGTGAGCACATATAAAGAAAGAAAAATGGGGCCAATTTAGTTGAGGATAGAATTGTAACTAAATTGAAAGGTTAGGATATAATTGATAAATTCCAAAGGTTAGGATGTAATTGATTCAATTTGTAAAAGTTAGGATATTTTTTATCATTAGGCTATATAAAAATGCAAGTAATTGAAATTGAAATGGTTCAATTGCATGTGTGATTTGAGACAAGATACAAGAATTTGGTATTTAATTCCTTATTAGTTTTTAAGTGAAATAATTTCTATGCCTTAGGGCATTTAGTAGAATTAACTTTTTAAAGGACTTTTTTCCCTGCTTCACTGAACTTTTATTTGAATTTTGATTTTTCGTTTGGTGTTTGGTTTATTCTTTTAAGTCTCAAGTTTAAGGACTGAAGAATGGAAGCAATTTCCAGAGTGTTTGTTTATTTATTTATCTTTTCGAATGGTTCAATTGTTTGATGAGATGAAATTACAAAAATGCTAGAAAAAATAGTTGAATTTAAAGCAACTCAATGTTGCTAAGTAGGAAACATAATGTGATTGGGAAAAAAGAGAGGAAGGGAACTGCTGTCTGACCAAGTACAATATATTGAAAGTTGACCAAAATCAAAAGAGGATGTGTATAAATTTTGTTGATGATGTGGATTTATGCTCACAAATCATTAATTTACTTGATGTCACCGATTCTTCCATAAAATCATTTTTTGTAGGCCTACAATTGCACTAAAAAATTAAATAGTTTTGAAACAATTCTTAATCTGCAGCATAATACTCTATTATTTTATTTCTTTTATTCTATAGTTTCTCTTATCCAATTATATAAAGAACCCTGTAAATCCCTCACATAATTGTCGCTGCTTTCTTATCCTCAAGTTGGTAAATTATTGTAGACTTTACTGTAATAAAAAATCTTAACTAATAGACTTGGTAAAAATGGTTGGTCGATAAAACTCCAACTCTCAAAAATCAGATCCGTATCTGATCTCTCAATTAAGAGCAATAGAACATTCAAGTTGAAGAGTAAAAGAGAGAGAGAATAGAGGAGGGAGTTTTATTAATCAAGAAAAAGTGATTTACAAAGATAACTAGTGATCAAGAGTACCCAGTCTACAATATTCGAGAGGTTGGGCCTCTCGTATCACAAGGCAAAACTAAATACAAATTCACAGATGCCTTTTCTCACTTCCTCTCCTATTTATATCCTCTGTTACTACCCAAAAGATTTCCCGCCAATCTCCAAGTACTAAGATGATTAGGACTGCCAATAGTACCCTCATGTCAAACCCATAAACTGTGTTGGTGGAGCTAACTAACTTCTCCAACACCTTCAAGCTTGTTGATGCAAATAAGAGTTTATGTTATATTAGGATTTCTTATTTATTAGATATAATTGTTGAGTTTGTGTCAAAGTTGATGTAATAGTTAGATTAACTTGGATTTGTTTTTAGTATAAGAGTTTATAGTAGTTCGAGTCAAAGTTGTCAAATCGGAATCGAATCATAAAATCCGTAGGGGTGGGTTATGAATCGAATCGTAAATCGTAAGATTTTTTTTTTTTGGATTTAAAAAAAATACTTTTAAATATATGTATACAAGTCTATAAATTCATAACATGCATTTAATAAATATAAAAGTACTTCATGTGCATCACAAATTCTATATTCAAAAATATTTGGACACAATATCACTTGATTTGAGGTGTTTATAGAACATGGGGTATCATATGTGATTGTGTTTGTAGAGTTCTATTACTTTTTTTTATATAAATGAAATGTTAGTAGGGCCAAAAGTTTCGTTTGACTTTCTTATTTAAAAAAAGGTTAATAAACAGAAAACACACAAACTATTAAGATTTTTGCAAATTTAGAACAAACTTCGAGATTTTTCAAATGTATCAGACACTTTACTTTTTTTGCAATTCTATCACAATCCCTATTTTGGTTTTAACTTCTCTCATGAAACATAAAAACCCACAAGAAAAAAATTACAACCAGTTGCATACCATGTTCATCGTATCATGCCATGAATTGTTCTCTTAGTTTTTAATATTGCTTAGAGATATAACTGTGTATATATGTAAGCTCAATTTTTTCAAATTTTGATAGCAAACATCTAATTTTATTTGTAATTCATTGGATCCATAGTCGTACAACCACTGTTCGACCAAGCCGCACTTTCTTAATTTCAAAATCATGAAGCGCGTTATGGTTCAAAGATGTCTTCCTCTAGAGTCTAGATTAAGTTGAAGAAAAGCAAGATAACTCTTTTTTTGAGTCATCTAGATCGTTAGTTATATATAGTGATATATGACAATCGTCAAAATGAGATGAAATAAAAGCATCAAAATATGGTAAAGTGGATCGCAAAATTGAAGCAAATATAGGGTTTGTGATAAATTTGCTTAAAAAATAAAGTTTGTGATATATTTGAAAAATATAAAAGTTTGTTCTAGATTTGCAAAACATCCAATATTGTGTGTTTTTTTAGGTATTAACCCTAAAAAACAAAAGTTTAAAGCTTGGCATGTGGTGTGTGGGACCCACAAAGTGAAGATAAAGATTGACTTGGTCAATAGGATAGCTATCTAGTTGCTTATCTTCTCGCAACAACTTATCTTTACAAAAAGAAGCAAACGTGTTTTTCTCTCTCTTGCGACAACTCATGCTTCAGGTTCTCTCTCTCTCTCTCAACTCTGTTTTTAATCTCTTCTCTCAACTCTCTTTCCGATCTTTTTTGATCTTCAAACCTTATTGAAAACCTTGGTCAATCGACCCTCCAAATGCCCTAAGGACCCATTTTGAAAGAAAAAAAAAAGATTTTAAAGTTGTGCTTCAATCGTACGATTCTAGTTGAATCGTACGATTCAAATAAGAATTGACCAATTTTTTAGGAATTACGATTCATATGACCCCTCAACTCATGAATCATACGATTTTGACAACATTGGTTGGAGTTTATATTGGAGTCTATGTTAGTCCATAATAAAGCCTATATATAAAAGTTGATCATATTTTATTAAGGGAGTTGATTATTGATGAATTAAATTGAGTTTTGAGATAGAGTATCCCTTGCGTTTTTGGTTTCTTGGACTTTGTGTGTTCGATTACATTAATTCGGTATTTGTGCAATCAACGAATTATTAGAAAAATCTATATTTTTCTATGTAGCGAGCAATTTGTCAATTCCTCGGTGCATCGTAATGGTAAGCGTCAAGGTCCTATAGTCTTGTGCAATGCTACCGAAAAGACAAGCCCGATGTGAAGACCATGTAGATGAGGTTCTTCTAAGAGATAATACAACACATGTCGATCGAAGGATGGATCAACTAATGAATTTAGTTGAAAATCTTGCACTTCAAGTACTGTTGCATCATAATCAAGTGCAACAGAGGCAACCGCAACAACCTCGTCAACGACATCAACAATGGTTTGAGGACTAAGTGCCTACCGAGGGGTTTGAGCCAGAAGAGGAATATTCTAGTTCTGACGAGGTGTGATTTATTGTTGAGAAAGAAAATAGAGTTCTTTTTCTTTACGCTGACGACGAAGTAGATCCAATCTTCTTCGAGGAGGACTTTGACAACTTTGACGAGGCGCCAAAGTTTGACGGTGATGGGCACGACTTCGTGGAAAACAAGTTAGTCTTTGGAGACAACGACTTTGTCATCAAGGTGATTTCCCATTTTTAAAGCCCTCAAGAGCTTGAAAAGGTGGTTGTTGATGGTGTCATTGAAAACTACTCACTCAAAAAGTTGTGGAGACATAAGTGAAGTTCGCAACGACCAAACACTTTTGTTCATTAACTGATGACATGGATGATGAGTTAATTGTTGACTTTCTTCAAGACTCTCATGGTGGTGTGTTTGTTGATAACATGGATTTGTTAGTTGAAGTTCTTGATATTGTTCATCAAAAACATGTTCCAACAAGTGGTGATGGCTACATTCAAATTGTGTTCAAGCAAGAATTGTCGGTGTTTGAAGGCTTTGTTGCTCTACATCGCAAGAGTCATGTAGGGACTAAAGTTCATGGACGAGTTTTTCCAATCTGAGGGAAAATGATGAAGATGAAGACCATATAGGTCATGTGTGGGAGAATGATTCATGCATCAAATTCGAGGACAAGTTTTTCTCAACCGGGAGAGAATGATGCAAGTTAGAGTTTGTGTTAGATTAGGATTTCTTATTTATTAGATATAATTGTTAGAGTTTGTATCAAATTTGTGGTCATATCTAGATTGACTTGGATTTGTTTTTAGTATAGGAGTTTATAGGAGTTGGAGTTTTTGTTGTAGTCTGTGTTAGTCCATAATAAAGCCTATATATAAAGGTTGATCGTATTTTGTTAAGGGGGTTGATTATTGATAAATTAAATTTAGTTTTGAGAGAGAGTATCTCTTTTGTGTTTTTGGTTTTTTGAACTTTGCGTTTTCGATCACAAGTTAGAAACATGTTTCTTCAATTCGGTTCGGTATTCGTGGAATCAATGAACTGCTAGAAAAATATTTCTTTTTCTTTGCAGCGAGCAATTGGTAAATTGTTCGTTGCATCACTTGTGGAATAGCTTGTTATCCTTAAACCCATCGAGATTCCATGTGCCCTTATCCTTTTCTTTGAGGCATATCAATAGTCTATTGGGAGGATAAGTTATTTTAAACATAGAGCTGGAAAATGAAATAGATCTACAAAAAATGATTATAGGTTGTGCAAGCATACATCAAAATTCAATCAAAATCCTTTAGTGTTCTAGAATCTCGCGTAGAACAATTTACAATCACAAGTTTTCGTGTCAATTTTTTTTTCTTAAAAAATAAAAAATAGAATCCTCGCCCCTTGGCCTTATTTGAGGGGGGAGGAGAAGGATTCTTGCAAAAGGGTGAGTTAGAAGGGTAAGGGTCCTCTCAAAATCTTCTAGTTTGCTTGTCATTTTGAATGCAATCCCATTTATAAGTTGTCAAGGTGACACTTGTGTTAAGCATCCAAAGTTCCATGAGATCGCTATTAGGCCACTTATGCTTAATGAAAGTGAATGTTGGGCATCAAAGAAGCAACACATACATAAATTAAGTCGAGCTAAATTGAGGATGCTAGGTTAATGGGTGATTGGGTGGTAAAACTCGTAAAGATAAAATAAGATACATAAATTCAAAGAAAAGTAGGAAGGCACTGATCGACGCAAAACTAAGGGAAGGGCGGTTGCGATGGTTAGAACACATCTAAAAATGGTTTGCAAAGTTAGAAAACTCCACACATCAAAAAATTAGGTTTAACTTCACCCAAAGTCATCCAACTTTATAAATTGTATTTATTTGGTCACAAAACTTTAATTTGTAATACCAAGGTCACTAAACTTTCGCAATAGTTTCAGGGATGTCACTTTGATCTCTTTTTGACAACAACTCTTGCCGAGTCGTTGACGTGGCATAGATGACGTTGCAATCCCGATTCAAAGTGTCCCTATTCCCTTTTTTTTTCTCTTGGGGGGGGGGGGGGGGGGTTCAATCCTTGGCCCATTGATTTCTCACCCTACTTTTTCGAATCGAATTCCACTTGCTCAAAGCAGCCTTTCTTGTCTTTTTTTAATTAAGGGTTTTACCCATTTTTACATTAGAATCTAAAGGCTTTAAGTTGAGTAGGACGAAAACGGAATACATGCACTGTAAGTTTGGAAACACTAGACATCGAGATGACGGAGTGGTAAAATTAGGGGAAGTAGAAGTTCCTAGGGTAAACCACTTTAGATACCTAGGTTCAATCATACAAAATGATGGTAACATTGAAAATGATGTCACACATATAATCCAAGCTGGATGGAAGAAATGGCGGAGTGCAACTGGGGTGATTTGTGATCGACATGTTCCTACTAAGTTAAAAGGAAAATTTTATAGGACCGCAATTAGGCCAGCTATGCTCTATGGAAGTGAATGTTGGGCGGTAAAGCAACAACAATTACATAAAGTGAATGTAGCAGAAATGAGGATGCTTAGGTGGATGTGTGGTAAAACTCGTAAAGATAGAATAAGAAATATAGAAATTCAAAGACAAGTAGGAGTAGCACTAATTGATACAAAGATTAGGGAAGGGCGGTTGCGATGGTTTGGTCACCCGCAAAGACGGCCTACAAATGCCCCAACTAGAAAACTTGACTCAATAGAAACTGTAGAAATTCGACAAGGTAGGGGTAGACCAAAGTTAACATGGGATGCATTAATTAAGAGAGATTTGAATGGTTTGCAAAGCTCACCATCAATTGCACTTAATCGAGCACAATGGAAAAGTTTGATCCATATAGCCGACCCCAGTTAATTTGGGACTGAGGCTATGTTGTTGTTGTTGTTGTTGATGTTGTCGAAGCATTGTGAAGAAGGTGCTTCACAAGGAGCACGCATGCTCTTGTAGTTATTTGAAGGGTAGAAGAAGATGAGTTGTTTGTGATGAAGCGAGTATTGATTTAAATTACTTATTTTATCATTTTTAGTGCTAGTTACTCTAGCGTTTTTGGGTCGCCTAACACTTCTTGCTAGTTAGGTATTTGAGAAGAGTAGAGTATGTGGAGTTTCCCCACATATTTAAGAGACCCAAATATTTGCATTTGGGAGAGGACCTAGGTGTCAAGAAATAGTGTTTTGAGAGACAAAAATCAAATTAAGGAAAAAAAACTGAAATAAAATAAAATAAAAATCTATGTTCTTGCCAGACAAGATTTAAGTTTTAGGTCTTCGTTTGTAATAGAGAGCAAGAGGGAAGATAGTCTTTCACAGGGGTAACCGACCCGTGATCCTCAACTCGACCCCGACTCGATATTATCGGTTGCTCCATTCAAGCATCTGACTTCCATCCATTGAAGCGTGGTATCCAACCGAGAATCAGATATGTCAATTGGGATGGAAGCTTTAAGATTTCAAAATTGGTAGTAATTATTATTATATAGTATTGAGAGAGAATTAATGTTCTCATCACCACATTTATGGAGCTAAGGCATGTGGGCTCTCAAGAAATTGACAAATGCCTATAGAGCTAGACACCACTTCATGTAGTGTTGGAGTATTTCACCATTCTTCAATCGTACGATGTGGGATAAAAGACAAAGAGGAGAAGCTGATCTCTAATGAAAAACAAAGACAATGGGCGTTGATGCTTGCATTACTGTGTCTCTACTCGATTATTGATGTTCGCGCGGTCTTTGAAAATGATTTAATCTCATATGGTTTGAGAATATGGAAAATAATCAAAGTTGCAGCCCACCAGAAGTTTACGTTTATCATAGGCATGTAACACAACATACTATATATTGCAGAGCTCATGCTTGAACTGCATATGGATCGGATGGCGAGTGGGGGAAATTCATATCCCCCATTCGAACCGAGAAGCCCCCTCATCCCCACATCCACATCCCTTCCAATCCCCGCGGAGAACAATTTTTCCTTTTTTCGTGTCATTTTTCTCGTGAGGATCTCCATGGGGAAAATTTTCCCACTTGAGTAATCCATATGTCATACAATAGAACAATCTATTCTAAAATAAGTTCATAACCAAAATCTGTATCAAGCATACATGCACATCCACTATAAATCATAGATTTCTACAAAAATCAATTTTTAAAGAAGTTAATTAATATGTTGAGGCTTTGTTGCTTTTGGTTTCCCTCCTACTAGTCTACTACTTTTAAGAATTAACAACTGTATAGTTAATATGTTAATAGAGTTTGGTAATAAAATACTTTATTTATTTAACTAAAGAAGTTACAAATTCTAAATCTTATTAGAGTTTTTGGTAATAACATACTCCCGTGGGGATTCCCCTCCTTATTGACATCCCTAGTTGACGTCGCACAGCGACATAGGTCGTGTGTCGGTCGGATATGAGCACCCTTAGTCTTTTGCAAACGTCAACATCGTCTCCTCGTTTATGAACATACAAGAGTGATTTGCATAAGATCTCGCCTCCTCCTCGCATGGCATGAACAATCCCTAACTCGCAATTTCTTGTGTGATCGACCTAATCCCCTAAAATTCGTTGAAAACAAACTCACAACAGAGGTTTAGTTTAACTAGGATCTAGAATAACCCAAAAAAAGGGAAAAGCGTAGCTTTGAACTGAAATTGCTACATCAACAATTTGGCCAGAGCTATTGCCAGAAAGTAACCTATGTGACCTCTATGAAACTTCTTAAAAAGCTTAGCGGCCATTTCATTACAAAATAAAGATTTATGACCAAATTGATACAATTTATAAAGATTAGTAACCATAAGTGAAATGAACTCTAGACACGAAAAATATTTAGGGCTCTTTGGAGGTAACGATGGAGGAGAAAACGACACTGAAGGTGACGATGGAGTTGTGATTCCGCATGGGCGATGAAGGGCAAAGTTAGGGTTGAATCGTTGAAGAAAGAAGCTCTATCGCAGAAATTGGGTTATTAAATAGAAGGGTAAAGCTGTAAATCTCTCTTCTCAAACGTAGGCATAATTAAAAACATTGGTGAGGGTGTCACATGATTTGCCCTCCTCATATGTCAAAATATTGTGACCTCAACTTGTTCCTTGCAGCGCGAATGAATGCTTCAACGCTATACGGGGTTATAGCCACTACTAATGGGTATTGAAAGGACCCTTACGGTATAGCAGTAGTCTTAAGATACTTTACGATATTGATTAAGGGTTTAAAGGATTTCGAGGGCACGCCTTCAAGTGCATTAAATTTTATGAAGTTGAAGAATCTGATCTATGTAGTTGACGCCAATTGATTTCAGATCAAGGCTTTCTTGTTCTTGTACTCGTTGAGTACACAACAGTATAAAGTTCTAGGCTTTTTGAAGTATGAGATGAATAGAATTTTCATTTTACAACAATGTTATTGAGGCGCATTGAGGCGCACGCCGTGATGTGCCTCAACAACACTAAGGTGATGAGACATCAATAAGGTGCATTGAGGCACACGCCTCACTGCGCCTGGGAGAAGCTCCAAGGCGCACCGATGGGCATGCCTTAAATCACTTTTATTTGCTTTTTTGTTTGAGTTTTTTTTTATGTTAATTCAGTTATGGAGATCATGGATTTACATTATTGAATAAAAATTTAAAAGAAAAAGAAACTACAAAGAGTGGGAGAAAGTTGATTAGACAATTTCAAGATGAAAAGTTTTGCATAAATAAGGAAAAAAAGGTTGAGGATTTCAAAATCCATAAAAGAAGAAACGTTTGCGTAAAGAAAAAAGAAACTACAACAACAAAGCCTCAATCCCAAAGAAAAAAGAAGGAAGAACGAGGAATGAAAATTGCTAATCACAATGATATGCTATTGTCGTGATTTTCTTTTCCTATCATAATGTTCTTATAATTTTATTTTTACATAATGTTTGATACTTTGATTTTTCATGTTGGTCTTCTTTTTCTCTTATAAATTTTAGCAGTTCATAACTTTGATAAGATGAAATATTATATAAAATATACACATAATTTGTTTCTATTATATATTAATAATTAAGTACAATTGGCTTCACTTGGGCGTGCACCTCACCTTGCGCCTTGTGCCTCACTCATTTTAGGCAACCATCATCTCAAGCGCGCCTCTTGCCTTCAATAACACTGTTTTACAATGTAAGGTTTTGTATTTTTAATTGTTAAATTCCATTTTTGATGAATCAACATCCAGTTTTGGTGTATGATGATGATTCACATCAATAATTTTGTATCATTTAAAAAAAAATCAAATTGTGAATTTATGACTATATATGTGAATTGTGAGATAAGAGATTCATTCTTACAAAAAGTTAATTATGAGTTGTAGGATTTGTTAGGCCTAACTGGTTATCGTTAGATTCTACTTTTGGACACTCATTCTGGGATTTTGTACAAGGTAGTTAATGCCAATAATTTTAGCTGTCTCCCTCCCCACAAAATCCAATGTTAGTTGTAAGATTCATAATTTGATTTGGATTTCATTGGATTTGTGTGTGTTTGGGTGCTATTAGATAAATAAAATATGCATGCATCCCATATACACGTATTAATAGATGAGCTAGAAAAGAGCTTCTATCCTATTGATTTATAAATTAACATTCGATATGGGAGTCTGGTTTATTAAGAAAAGTCAGAATATTAGATTCGTGTTAAATACTTTTTTCTTTTAATCAGAAACGGTTTTTGTATTAGTAAATTTTTTTTACAATTATAAAAAGCACGAACAAGATCAAAATCTGGTAATGATGCTATATTAACCTAAAACAAACTTTTAAGCCAATCTCATCCTACTATTGTCAGTTTCGACTTTACTCATATATGGAAAAGTCGAGTTTTTTTTCGATGCGGCCGCGTTGCAACCTGATGTTTAATGCAATCCCATAGTTCCTCCATTGGTGTACATCTATCCCAAAAAATTCTTTTGTTCCTCTCCATCCACACATATAATAAGATCGCCAAGATCGAAGCGTTCCAAGCCACTTCAAAAATTTTGGCTGTTCCACAAATGTCTCTTGTTGTGAATACCGCATCCCAATCATTGATTATCATGTCTGTCTTGCCAAAGTCCGTTCGCATTGATGTCCATACTCCTCTTGTAACGCTGCATTCGAGAAATAAATGATCCAAAGTTTCATTTTCTTCATTTTCTCCTTAATCCTTACATAAATTCTATTTTTCATTTAGTTCAATCAGAATCCTGAGAACAATGATATAGCTTGTATAAACTTTGAAATTAGCTTCTTGATGCCCATCCCAACTCTCAAGATGATTAATTACGATTATTGAGCAAATGCTAGTGTATTTCCAAGATCCTGACAGTTCTCTTATTAACTCCTTACTTTTGCTCAATAAACCTCAAATTATTCAGGTCACCTGTATCATTCTTATGTTCTGTTATAAGTTTCTTGTACTGTGCTTTTGACTTATCAATTCTAATTAGCAAAAAAAGGATTCTAATCAAAAAGTATGGGAAGACTCCATCAGTTATTGACTGTGGTTGATGTTCTCTGCAGGTTACTCCAAATGCTCATTTCCAGAATGATCTTGGACTAGACAGCCTGGACACTGTAGAAATTGTGATGGCTCTTGAAGAAGAATTTGGATTTGAAATCCCGGATAATGAAGCAGACAAGATCAATTCTGTAAACCTTGCCGTTGATTTCATAGCTTCACATCCTCAGGCAAAATAGAGGTGCCATTTGGTCTTTAGGTTCAGTTTTCTTCGAACTCTTCTATTTGGCACTCACAATCGGAGTTTTGGTGGCATCTGAAACTTTTCTTTTGTTCTTTAATCCTGGTATCAATTGATTGATATTTACTTTATGTGGACCTGAAATTTTTGAGCTAATGGGTGATTATGAACAAGTACTTCGTTTTATGGGTCTTCTACCTTAAAAATAAAGAGCGAGACTGTGAACACAGTTAAGGTGCTATCACATTTACAATTACTAGTAGGCTTTTTGTGATGCCTAATTTATGGGTTGAAGTAGCCCTTCCTTTGTGGTACGCAGTTATCTTAGCAGTTGATTTTGGAGATTTGAGTTACTTGGATGGAACGATGAAATGTTTTGGATTTCATAAGTATTCTGATGGATGTTGTTATATATGTATTGTTCTGATTTTAGACAATTTTGCACTTAATCGAATACAATGAAAAAGTTTGATCCATGTAATCGATTCTAATTAATTTGGCACTGAGGCTATGTTGTTGTTGTTGTTCTGATTTTAGACAATTGTTATTGGTGCTTATGTATCTTAGTTATAATGCATATTATTCTTTTGCGTCCTTTCTAATTTGAGATCCCACTTGACATGTCTGGCGTCATCTGGTACAACTCTATTCACACACAACACACATGGTCGATACGGGCGAGTTGTTGAACTATTTAAAGTTTCTATAAGAGTTACTAAAAGCTTACTTGCATCCTTGTTGAATCTGTGGGTGAAAACCTAGTATGAGTTGCCATGACCATCACTTGCCATCTAGTTCGCATGCTTTCTTTCTTTCTTTCTTTTTTTCTTTTTCTTTTTTTGTAGGAACAAGGCCTAGCTAGGCCTAGGATGTGTCTATTTGTTGAATGTGAGTCAAACTCTAAACAACATAGAAATACTAGAAGGGGGCGTTACTAACACTTCTAACCCCTCATTAGATGTCAAGGGGTGTTTGGCTAGCTTGTCAGCGCACATTTTATTCTCCCTAAATGTGATGAAGTTGTCTCTCCCTAATAGAAGAAAGCATGTTACAAATTTCAGCCACAAGAGGATCCCTCCCCTGATGATCTCGATGAGTCTCCAATGAGATGTATCGCTTCCAACGAGTCTAGCTCTATCACTAATTTTGAAAAAAAATCATATGGTGTGCACACTGAAGTTCGTGCTTCACTCCCCATAACTCAGCAGTCAATGGCGAACAAATTCTCAAATCAGTTTGAAATCTCATCAGAAAGTTACCTCTGTAGTAGTCTTGAAAAAGTCTTGCTGCAGAGGCCTGGAGGGATAAGCTGCTCCATCACTATTAAGCTTGATTCACCCCTCGTTCGCTTGCTCCATTTTGACATAGAAAGGAGGCCTAACCTGCAAATGATCTTTTCAATCTACATTAAGTCACCTTTTGAAAAAATAAAAAATAAAAAAAAATCTACATTAAATCACCCGATCTAGAGCTGGAAGGGGGTTATGTTGTTGTTGAAACATTGCTTCGTTCCGCCAACTCCAAATACAACACTACACCGAAGGAGATTCTTCTATTCAAGTCTTTTGTGTGTAGGTTGGCGTCCAACCATTCGTCTACATATCTTTCCAAGTTTAATGCACAATAGGTTGTCCAAGAGGTTTATATATATCTCGTACGTGTCAGTATAATTCTTTCCATACAATGTGTGTGTGTGTGTGTATGTTAAGTTCTTAATTTAAATGACGTACGTAGGATCAGAAAATTCACAACCTGATCCAGTCATCTTGACATTGATGTACACCAAACCGATACTATCTAGAGCCAAAAATGTCGTCCACAGTTGGGAAACTCACTAGCATAAAGCGATGCACAAAGTCAAGAAAGAAAAGTGTAATTGTGTGCAGAGAAACATATAATCTGACTGTCACAGAACAATTGGCAGACCAGTGAATTTCTCATCTTCAGCAGTGATCTCATTTATCGTTGTTTGAGAGGTATTCATTGGTGACAAATTAGCACCAAACATAGTACCAGGACAAGTCGTATTGGCTACCACCGTCAGCTTTCAATTTCAAAGACCCGGAAGCTCCATTGGACTTGAAGCTACTTATATTACTGAACTGCAGTTCTATCAGGTAATTAGGCTTTGACATCTCTGTACTCACTTCGACGTCTCCTGTTACCATGGCCGCTGCCCTTGACATGGAAGGGCGCAGCATAGGTGATTTGATCTTAACAACGTAATGTTTAATGCAAAAAGTTTTGTTGTTGTTTGACGTCGATGTTGCATGGTATTCAATGTCAATATAGCGTTTAATAATTCTTTCGGTACCTAAATTCTGTTGATGTGTTAAAATCACAATTGATTTCCATTTTGAATTACATTTTTTAATCTTATGCATATAAATAATATGAATTTAAAGAGAATGCCAGATACACACAATCTGGCAAGCACTCCGTAGCTTATTTGTGATTCTTTCGAGATTTGTGTCAGGAACAATAACATTAAAAAAAGGGTCGCGATATGTGCACCCCAGTTATCACTCAGGGAACCCCATTTAATTCCAACATAACGTGAAATGACTAATATGCCCTCCTACACAATTGAAGAACAAAAACAGTTTTTTTGGGCACCCCACCCCATTTTTCCTTAGAGAATAACGAACTCCAACGGTTTCGTTATGTTTGTTGGCGATCGAACGCAACGCTATTCGGTCAAAGAGTGCGTAAAAGGTTTGTATTTACTTATTTTTATGTTTTGAATGGTTTAAGGCATGGGTATGTAGTGTCTGGTAGGTTGAAAATGGTTGTTTGATTCTTTGTGCTTCTTTGATGTGTAGGTTTCGGTGTGATTTATGTGTGTTTAGTGTACAATGGATGCCCAAGACGCAACTGGTTTTGAATCGAGACAGTTCGAGGTGAGTTTTGAACATTCAAAGGGGTTTGGGTTTCAAATCACGAAGTCTTAGAGGCAGCACAATTGTTTCAGCTACACAGTACCGAGACTTGTCAATAAGTCTCGGAGAGTGTCAACCGAGTCTCAATCTTTAGTCGTGGTTAGTACTGACTGAGACATCATCATTAGTTTCAGTTGACATTTGTCGTGATATATCGATGAGTCTCGTTCAACGCGTACCGAAACACTGCATTACGTTTTGGAACTGCATTACTGACACTAATATATTTTAAGTATTTTTGTGTTCTGATTCTGAATCGTTACGATGTTCGCCATTTTTTTTACAGGAAGTACCATCGACAAGTGCACCATCGCCAAGTGCGCCATCAACAAGTGTGCCATTTGCAAGTGCCTTTCAAGACTTCTTTAACTTTTTTACATAGGAAATGCCTTTTCAAACTAGAACTGAGGTTGTCGCTTGGGTTCAAGCTACAGGTCGTGTTGGGAAGTTTGTATTTATTACAAAGAAGTCCGATGCCAAAGGGAATGGTCGTAGGGGAAGGGTTGCAATTGCATGTGAGAGATCCGAGAAATATAGGGGTAATTCCCAAAGAGTTGGAATTGCTAAAGCTGAATTACTTGCTAAAATATCACAAAAAGGTGACAAACGGAGAGGAAGATGAGGACAACACAAGGCCCAACACCAATACAGAAAAAATGTCAGTGTCATTTTCTTATTAAGATCAAGGAATCCCTGGACTCATATTAGTATGTGAGGGTTGTAAGTGGCAAATGACACTGCGAAATACTTGAAAGGTCGCTCATTCGCAGGAAGATTGACTTTGAACGAGGCTGACATTTTAGATTTAGATGAGTAACGAAAATGATAAGCCTTGTCAGATATTGAATACTTTGAGGCAAAGGGATGTGAACAGTACTTCAACATTGCGGATAATATACAATGCACGACAAAGGAATCGACTTAAAGAAGTCGGTGGGAGAAGTCAAATGCAACAACTCTTACACTTATTGGTAAACCATATGTATTTATTGTGGCATAGGATGGACAGTGAAACGAATGTAGTGACAGATTTATTTGGGCACATTCGGACTCCATCAAATTGTTGAGGTGTTTCTCATCCGTTATTCTCATAGATTGCACATATAAGACAAATAGGTACCAAATCCCGTTGTTGGAGATTGTTGGGGTTACTTCCACAGACATTATATTCTCGGTTGGGTTTTGTTTCATATCATCAGAGACTACGACCAACTATACTTGAGCATTGAAAATTTTGAGAGGTTTATTGGACGCGTGGCCTATACCTAACGTTTTTGTCACCGATAGAGAATTAGGCCTTATCAATGCAATTGAAGATATTTTTCCCCAATCTTCTCACCTTCTTTGCACGTGTCACATCGACAAGATGGTGTTGAGCAACACTAAAAAGATGTTTGGACAAAACGAAGGCTTTAAACTCTTTAGTGATAGGTGGACGACTTTGATGTATGGTAAGATGGAAGCATCATTCGAGCTTAGGTGGAGTGCCATATGTGATGACTACCAAAATGTTAAAGAATTGATTACTTATTTAGAGAATACTTGGTTGCGAGATTACAAGGATATATTTATATGTACATGGACCGATTTAGTATTTCGTATTGGAGAAACCACAACTCAAAGAGTTGAGTCTGCGTATTCCACTCTCAAACAATATATTGGCACTTGTACTGCGAACTTAATCTCTTTGGATTGTCATACATGGAATGCTTGACATACAACATAACAAGATTAAAGCTTCATTTAAGGTTAGTCTGAATGTTATCCAACATGGATATATAAATGACTTGTATTGTCGTTTGCGGGGTTATGTCTCTCAGAAACCACTGAAGTTGATTCGTGATGAGGTTGCACATGCCGAGGATGTAGGGACATACCCGATTTTATGTAGTTGTGTGATACGTACAAATCGTGGTCTTCCTTACGCGTATGAGCTTAGCGGCCATATTTTGGTCGGATCACCTATATCACTTAAGGACATTCATGTTTTCTAGCAGAAATTGAGTATGCTACCCAAGAAATCTGTAAATTGGACTGGATATAACTTCAATGACGAGATAGTTGTGGCTAAGTTTGAATCGTGCATTGATGAGGATGCGCATCTTAAGCTCATTCTACAACTAAAAGATATTAGTCATTCTTCATCGGCAGCAGGAGTTGCACCAAAGGCAAATGTTAGAACAAGGGGGAAACTGACACTTGGTGGTTACGGTAGTTCTTTTATAGGGAGCAAGAAAGGGAAAAAAGGGAAGAAAGGAAAGAAAGAAAATAATGACTCAAACAAGAGGAAAGTCGAGGAAGATGACACGTCTATGAAGAGATATCCTAGTGGCTTTGAGTTTGTACTCGCGAGCGAGGAGGTGGCCAGTGCGCGAAGGAAGGGAAAGGAAGTGAAACATAAAGTTCATTGAACACAGGGGCATTTGTGAGATCATCTAAGATTGGATTCTTTCATACTATTCAGTCGGATTGGGTTCAACCGTTGAACGTATTGTCAATGTTAATAACGATGGTCATTGCAGATCCCGTTGTGTTACCTTTGGTCTTGGGTTATCAGATGTAGTCGGTTGGATGAGGGTCCGAGAAGGTATGGTTAGGGAATTGAAAAATCACAATGAGTTTTGGAGGGATTTGCTTGGAGGTTTTTACATAACTGTTAGACGGGCCATGAAATTTCATGAAGGTATAGATATAAGTATCGACAAATGGATGACCCTTCCAGATATGGGACTTATGATTGCAACAACATTTAATGTTGTGTTAGTGAACGTGTCAAACGGTAGTTGTATGTCATTTCTTCCCGTACGTGGCACCCTTCCACCTACTAAAAATCAGGTAGTCATTGGCGTTACAAATGTGAATGACACTCATTGGGTTAGGGTAAGTTACCAATAGCTTGTGTCGAGGATCAGCCATTATTTATTTCTTATTCTTTGTTAACTTGCATTGTGGTAGGTTACTAATTCATTATTGACAACACTCTTTATTTTGGACTTATAATCGACAGGTCATAGTCAAGCCTAATGCGCAGGTGCCCCCTGTATTTATTGTGTGGAGGACATTCGTGGATGTTAATGCTCAAGGCTAGGTATTGGTATTGACATCCAACAATGGGTTTCAGTTCAATCTTCGCAGCTAGGTACGCTCACAATGATAGACTTAGTGAAACCTTAACATATTAACATTTCATTGTATTTTGTTGGAAAACACATTTATTGTATTCACTTCACATTATTATTGGTCATATCCTTTTAGTTGTAAAAACTTCATGTTGTTTTTTGTCAAATCCATGAAGTTGTAACGACTTATCATTTCTTGTGAAATACATCAAGTTGCAAATTTTTTTATTCTAACACCGTTGTGCATCAAGTCCAAAAACTTAACTTAATTGCTACAATTGTGTATTTTTCTCAAACAACAATATATTCCTCGAGGTTTCTATTTTTATATCCTAATGGAAGTCCCTACAGTTCAGCAGATTTTAATAAACCTGTAAATATAATGTCTCAGCTAAGCTAGTCCAAGAAGCATTAGCTACTCTCAGATACACGTAATCGAGACCGACTATATTGTCTCCCTCACACGTTACCGAGACTGTCCGAAAATTATTGTTCCCATGTTGACGAATCCCCTTAAAGAGGAATAATTGATGGTGCCTTAATCAAATAGATTGGGGTGCCCAGAACATCTCAGTACCAGACAACCGTAACAGTGGACAATAATACGGTCCTTGAATGCCAAGATGTATGCAATACAAGATATTCTGAATGACCGAGACCATCGACAAATGGAACTATAAGGCAACACCGTGTGCAGTGACTGAAAGTTTGTACAAATTTCGGTCATGATATCCCATAATTTGGTACAAATCTCAGTTGTACATCCATGAGAACCTGAGTACATACAATACATAAACACGTTTTGGTGGGAAATAACCGATATAATCGCCGGACACTCGACAATGCATAACCGAGACTTACTGATGGATCACGGACATGCCTAACCGATACTCTGTCAGAAAAAATGATCGACACGATAAACTTGCAATTTTCATTAAACTTAACAAAGACAATATGCATAGCACCATTCCAATACCTTAATTGTGTAAAAAGTGCACAAGACAAGAACAAATCCAACGAGTACATAAACTAACAACACAAAAATGAATTAATATCCCATAAAAAAATTGTTCAAAAACCACATCCTATTCAAACAAGTTTAAAAAACCTTAACCAAATTTGGCTTTCTTCCTATATTTGTCCCTAATGTATGTACTCAGTGACTTGGGTGGCCGAGACGAACTTGGCGTGGCAATGCTATCACGCTCGGAATTCCTACTACGTGTGGTCGATGTCGTGGTGGTGGCGGTGGCAGTAGCAGTGTCAAGACCCTTACCTGTCAGATAGACTACCACATTATTCATCATTTTCTCCGCCACCTCCATCTTGGCCATTCTCGTCGGTAAGTGTATCCATGCCAACGTGGTTTCTAATGCACGATGATTATGTTGCTCAGAATAAAACCCAAAATTTCAATAAAAACAATACATAACCTAAGGACAAGAGTAACAACTTAATCTTAAATTTTGCAATTTCACCTCCAACAACTCATGGCCCGCTACTATATCGTCTTCTCCTTCGCTACTCTCTGGGTTCTTAACAATAGGATGCGAGGCTTGAAGGAACCATGGCAAATACTCTGGTGTGGCCATGAAGTCGAACCTCGTTTTCTCACCTCGGTCTTCAGAAGCAAGTGAATGGGGATGCCACATTTCCCAATTCTTGGGTACAAACTCGTACTTAACGGAGTACTTTAATGCAGTGCTGCCTCTGTTCGCTTTGAGAGGGTGATATGGAGTCGATGGTCGCTTGAACATGACCAAGCTATCGAAGGAGCCTCTATGGATGGTACAGCTCCACCACATCCATGTACTTTAGCGTATTAAAGAAAAAGGCAATGGCTAGAACGACACTATCGGGCCTAACATCAGCGTATGGATCCTAAGTCACCTAAACCAATGAAGTCAACAACACCATTAAAACATACTAATCATAAATTAGAATACCAAAATGAACTAAATCAAACACACACCTCACTCGGCCGCAACCTATTAAGGGTCCTGCGAATGGAATTGAGCTTGTCCACATTCGCTACCGTCTCATGCTTTTGTATCCCCCTCGAGACTTGTAGGTGGAGGTGGTCGATATATTTTGCATTAGACGATGAGAGCTGGAAAGGAAAGTGCTCGTATATCCATCCCTAAATACGAATGAACAAATGTAAGTAGAGATAATTAAATAGTAGAAATACAATTACAAAACCAAATCAAAACATAACAAAGTCACCAGGACCATAAAATATGTACCTCAAGCAAAGTTAGTTTCCCTGCAATTTGTGACACCTCTACTCTGCTGGCTGACCCAAGGTGATGATAGAGGTAAGCTAGTTCGACAACACCCCATGCGTAAGTCCCGACCTCATCCAAGTTCTTTAGGACCTTTAGTAATGCAATTGAAACTCTTGACCCACTCTTATAAGCGAATAGAGTGCATGCAAGAAAATACAATAAGTATGCCCGTGCAGTGCACTCCACTCTAGGGTACGTACTAGAAGTGGAACTACTGGTGGACTTAGTTGGGCAAAAACGACTCTTCAACCAAGCTAGTCGCACTGTTAGACCCCTCGTGTAGTTAACCTATTCCTCAGCCTTGTCAATACTAACTCCAAACAAGTTGGAAACAATATTGATTGCCTCCGTGCGAGACTCCTCTATGTATCGGCCGAAACTCTCGACCGTCACCACCTTGCCAACCACAGGGATGTTCAAAAGAATGCTAACATCCTCGAGTGTGATGGACATTTCACCAAATGATAGGTGAAATGTATTAGTCATTGGATGCCACCGCTCCACAAATGCTGAGATGACCTCCTTATTTCCCTTCTTATAGGAGCAGTCTATAAGTGCAGCTAATCTGGAACTCTGAATTAATCTCTGTTGTACCTGGGTGTTGGGGTGGTAAGACTACAAATCACACTCAATTATTTGGGACCCATAGTTTATGTACTTAAGCAACGGACTACACTGCATCAAAAACAAGTAATTAGTAAATACATCATCGTATATGAATAGAGTGAATTGTTGTAAAATCAAATATAAGTAAACACCGAGAGCATGCATTACCATCCCAAATTGATGCCACAACATGATCCTTATAGCTCTTAAGTAGAGACTCATCAATAGACCACCGGGGAATGGGGCACATAGGTTATGCTCGAGCTCCACAGCATTTCGACCACCACTACCACTAGCTTGCCTTTAGGATGTAGTGGTTTCTTCCACGCAACTACTCCTACTCCCCCCACAAGGACATTAGATGCCTCGGCCTCCACCTCATCCCCCGAAGATGCGCATGCACATATACCTGAAATCTGAGTAACTTATTGCTTCTCCTTCTGGTAAGAAATAGTACACACCCTCCTCTTACCACGGTCAGCGGGGGCAGAAGGACTAGTAGATGTCGTCCCCACCTCGGCCCGACGTTGTGCTCTCGTCGGCTTACCATCTACTTTCTGCCTCGATACTGTTGATTTCCCTCTAGCCATATATGATTAGAAAATGAATGTTAAGCACTTTTGATTGATATTCAAATAAAAAAATATAATGTCTCAGCCAAGTAGGTCCGAGAACAATTGATATGTCTCAGCTTCATTGCACCGAGACCTATGCTAATGTCTCGATGTGCAACAACTGAGACATATTAGGTTATCTTAGATTGAGGTTTTTGAGACTAGACCAATACACTTTCAATAGGCATAGTGTCTCAGTACAATTCCACCGATACCACATCAGAGGTCTCAGTGGAAACTAATTGATACGTACTCAAATAGTCTCGGTAACAATTTGTCTGTGATAAGGTTTTAAGTCTCAACGCCATATTGTCGAGACATAAGAGGATGTAACGGTCATGTGTGATTCCAAATTTTTTTTTTTTTTTTACATTTTGTTGGCAGACAACAACATAAACTAATCGAAGCAACGTAAAAAAGAACTGCAACACATGCATACCTCAGTTTGCTTCTCGATTTTGCATAATCCCCAAACTCGAACTTGTCCAATGAACCATAACAATGTCGAGCATTTCCACTGCCCAAATTAACACCAACACGATTTGCCAAATGAACAACTCGAAAAAATATGTGGGAGAAAGCTTTGAAAAATTGAATATGGGGAGCTCAAATCACAACGAGAATGTGGGAACACTTAGGGTTTCAAGGTTCTTTTGTTCAAAGAAGCTGGGGTGCCCAATGATTACATACATGGGTATTTTGGTCAAAATTGGGGGTGCCATGACAAATTTCTTGGTTGCCTTTGTAACTGGGTTGCTCTAAGTGATGACTGGGGTGCACAAAGCACACCCCTAAAAACATATACACTCAACACAGTGATAACACCCCTAAACGCCCCTCAATCACAAAGTGCACATAAGGAAGAAGCCGAGGAGTATAGGATCAGTTCCAACTCTTGTCAGCTCAACAGCTTGGTAAGATGGGCCATCAAGGAAAATGATGGAAATATAATAAGCAGTGTTAGTAAAGTCATGTTTGGAAAAAATTACAAAAGTACAGTTGATTGTAGTTTAAATGGGCAAAATAAGTGTGGTTTTTTTAATTATAGAAATAAGGTATATCACCTTTTGAAAAGGCGCTATTAGTGGGGGAAATTTTTTTCGCTGATGTGGATTCACGAATAGCACCTTTTCAAAAGGAGCTATTCGTGTGTCTGGTCCACGTAGGAAAAATAACACGAATATCGCCTTTTCAAAAGACGCTATTCGTGTAAATATCCACGTGAACATCCACGTCGGATGTCGATGTCGACGTGGACTAGAACACACAAATAGCGCATTTCGAATGCGCTATTGTGTGTTATTGCCACATGGAGTAGGGGTATAAAGATAGTGCTTTCTCAAAAGGCACTATTTGTGTACCCACTGTTCTTCTTCCTAAAACTGGAAACGCAGAGAATATATTCTCTGCATTTTCTATTTCGGCTGGAAGAAAAGTAGCTAGGTAGGTACTAGGTGTTGGGGCATGTGCCCTAGGTCAATCCATTAACTGTCTTTATGAATACTTTTAGTTAATAAAATAGAGGATTTCATTTACTGTTTATTATAATTAATTTGCATGTTTACATTATAATAAGATCCATGGGTATTTACATAAATATCCTAAATGTCCCTAGTCGATCATTATACTGGGAACTATAATGAATTAAGACTAGTGTGAGTCTTGATTGATGATCATATGATGATTATACGTATAGGGATACGAATCAAGATCACGAGTACTTGTAATGGGAACAAAGTACTGGACCGACCCGCTATGAGAACATCACATGGATTAAGTCATAGTTGTTTCTCGTGATAGGTATATATTCCAGTCCTCTGACTTGAGATTACCAGAGACTTCAACATTAGGAACACAGTGATTTGACACAATCAAACGTTGTCTTTAACCGGACGATTATAAAGGTTGTGATTGGTTACTATGTGAGCAATGTGATGAAGTTGTGTAATCGAGATAGAATTTGTCCCTCTCATATAAAGAGAGATATCTAGTGGATCCTCGATGTGTTAGATCGTTAAAAGGCCTAGTCTAAGTGAATTGATATTGATCAATGTCACTTGGATGTTTTCAGTCTACCTAGAGATCGAGACTAGTACGATTGAACATGTTGGATGACAATTCCATGTCTTATGTTTGATCAAAAGGATATCGTGTGACAAAAGGATGTTATATACACTATTGATTAGGTTGTTTCGATTTGATATTCGTACAACTTGGGTAGTCATAATGTCTTGCTAGAGGCCGCTTATGACTTGTATACCAAAATGTGTTTTGGTACACTGCCAATGTTGTATGAGCCTATTGGGTCGCACACTAAGAATGGTTTTGCGAGATTTTAAGATGGTTAAGAAAAATGAATTTTATATGATAAAATTCATGACGGAAACGTCCTTGTGGTGTATTACACTTATACTTCTTTATGTAGGGGTATATTTGTAATTTACTTAACCGTCTATATACAAGGGTTGTATAAATAGATGCTTTAAGTTACAATACACGTACGAAAGAAAAAAGGCCGAAACTCTATTTTCGTTTTAGAAACGACTTAGGGTTTTTGGTATGCTCTGGATCATTTTGGAGAGAAACAAAAGGTTTGGTATTCTCTCGAAGCTAGCACTTCGAATCTCGACCGTCGTTCGTGTGTGGATTGCTGATAGATGGCGTTCGTCGTTGGCAACACCTTAGAGATCGATCAACCTTCGGAAAGGTATATTGTGACTGAGGTAAGATTAAGTTTTCATGGTTTAAACGTTTTTAATGGAATTAGATTCGGATCCTGTTGGGGTTTTTGTCAAAATTGTTTTGTAATCTCCGCTGCGTATGAACCCCATAACCCAACACTAGGGTAGGTCATGGGATTTTTGGAGGGGGCGACCACTCGGGTATTTAAGGAGCGGAGGGGCAGAGGGGGAGTTGAGGGCATAGATGGGAGAGGATGGGAGACGGCAAGCCAGAGAGAGGAGGTGACGAGTTGAAGGAGAACGAGAGGTTGTTGAAGAGCAGCGACGGAGAAGGAGGAGAAGGAGTAGCGGGGCAGAGCACCGGAGTAGTGGGGCAGAGCAGCGGAGCAGCAGGGCAGCGGGGTAGCGAGGCGGTGGAGGAGAAGGAGGAGAAGGAGGAGAAGGAGTTGACGAGTAGCGGAGCAGCCACGGAGAAAGAGGATAGTGAGTTGACGAGTAGCGGTGGAGAAGGAGAAGGAGAATGAGGGGCGACTTGACAATATTTGGTTAGTTTTGTTTTGTTTTGTTGTTAGTTTAGTTAGTTTAATTTAGGTAGTTAGTTTAGTTAGTTTAGTTTAGGTAGTTAGGTTATGTTAGTTTAGGTATTTAGGTTAGTTAGTTTAGTTTAGGAGTTTGGTTAGTTTAGTTTAGGTTGTTAGTTTAGTTTAGGTAGTTAGGTTAGGTTAGGTTAGTTTAGTTTAGTTTAGTTTGGTTTAGTTAAGTTTAGTTAGTTTAGTTTAGGTAGTTAGTTTAGTTAGGTTGGTTAGTTTAGTTAGTTTAGTTTAGGTATTTAGGTTAGTTTAGGTTGGTTACTTTAGTTTTGGTTGTTTGGTTAGTTTAGTTTAGGTTATTAGTTTAGTTAGTTTAGTTTAGGTTGGTAGGTTAGGTTAGTTTAGTTTAGTTTAGGTAGTTAGGTTAGTTAGTTTAGTTTAGGTATTTAGGTTAGTTTGGGTTAGCTAGTTTAGTTATGGTAGTTTGGTTAGTGTAGTTTAGGTTGTTAGTTTAGTTAGTTTAGTTTAGGTTGTTAGTTTAGTTACTTTAGTTAGTTTAGGTTGTTAGTTTAGTTTAGGTGGTTAGTTTAGTTAGTTAAGGATTTTTTATTTGTTTAAAGGTTTAGTTTGGTTTTTGGTTAGTTATGTTTGGTTAGCTTAGTTTTGGTTTGTTGTTAGTTTAGTTTAGGTTAGTATGTTTAGGTTGTTCCTTTAGTTAGGTTAGTTTAGTTTAGCCTTATTACTTTGTCAAACTATGATGTTTATCCGTGTTATTGTTATGTTTGGATAACGTAGTTTTGATTTGTTTAAAGGTTTAGTTTGGTTTTTGGTTAGTTATGTTTAACCATTTAAAGAAAATAACTAACAAAATATTTTATCGCAGGATTATTAAATTGAAGTCAAAAAGAGGTGAGAAATAGTAAGTTTACAAATTTAATATTTCCATAATTATTTATTTGGTTTTGTTATTAGTTGCGCTGATACGTAGTGACATAGGTATTTTTTTTTAAATGAGTATGCTCTATTTATTTAATGGTATGTGTGTTTAAAACATTAACTTAAACATAGCTGAATGAGTATGCTCTGTAGTTGCGCTATTAAGGTGATCATCTACATCAGAAAATTTGATTGGTGTTTAAATCCCCCCAATTTGAGTAAAATTCCTAGCTTGATAATGTTTTGACAAAATACATGCTCCTTATGAACTAGTTTAGTAGTTTTCATCGTTTGGGATGTAAATATGAGTTATTACTTGATCAATTATGCAAACAAATGAGTATGCTCTGTAGTTGCACTGTTATGACGATCTTCGACATCAGAAAGTTCGATTGCGCTTTAACTTCCGTTAGTAATCTACTTTTTCACTTAATATATTTGTAATCCTTTTACATCAATGTCCAATAAATTATGTGGGTCATGGAACATAGGAACACCCCCTTTCTATTCTATGCGTATGGTGAAATTGTAAATGGTTTAAATGGCATCGTGTACAACGCACCACCATCAGCAATGTTGATGGTTAAGTTAAGGACGAGTAGCTGTCAATTGATGGATGACGTGTGTAACACGTTCAATATCCCATCTACGGAGACTCTGGTTAAGATGACTTATCGCCATAGAGGTTCACATTACTTCATCCTTATGTTGCTGCATGATGCGACACACTTCGACTTGATGTGGGCAACAGTAGCCAATTTACCAATAACCGCAACGGTAGATATCTATTTGACATTTAAGTCAATCGACTCGTTTCAAAATCGTACGGTTCATTCAGTAGTCCGTGATGAAAATGACGACACATCAGACGCATCATTGAGGATGGAAAGACTGCATATGCAGTCACCACAAGGTGATGTCGCACAAAATAGATTTGTTAGTCCATTACAAGAATACATTAATGCCTCTAGTGACGACGTAGTTAACGAGGACGCCAATAATGAAACAGATGAGGACATACGTCCCAACGAGGACGCTGCAACAGTTGTCGATTGGGATAACGTCAATGTTTTAACAAATGGCCCAAAGTATGAACCTCCTGGTCAGAAAACGTGCAAGATGATGAGTAGTTTGCTATCGATGAAGAGATTTTCTTGGAAGAAGCAAGTGATGATGAAGTTCACCAACCATGGCTGGTGTATAATGAAATCAATTGGGAGGTGGCTAACTCCACTGCAACCCTACATTCTTATCAACAGATTATGGGGGACATGTCTAATTTTTATTTGGAAATAAGGATGTGCTTTGACAACAAAAAAGACTTCAAACATGACGTCAAAGTGTGGCATGTTAACAGACATTGTCAATATCATGTGATGGAATCGACTACAACTTTAAGGCGATCAAGTGCAGAAGTGCGCAAGACGGGTGCATGTGGTATCTTCGTGCTTGTTTGCAAAAGAAAACACAATTATGGGAGATCACACAATTAGATGTGCCGCACAACTGTATAAATCCTTATGTAGAACGCGGTCATGCCCAACTTGACGCCAACGTGTTTGCGCAAGAGATCCAAAGCGTCGTCTAGAGCGATCAAGCAATAACTATCAAGGCATTAATATAAATAGTTAAGGGAAAATACAGACACAAAGTAAACTACAGACGAATATGGGATGTCAAAAGGAAGGCAATTGCATGTGCATTTGGAGATTGGGATGAGTCATACGCTTTATTACCAAGATGGTTGGCGGCTGTGAGGAATAAGAGTCCGGGGAAAAGAATCAAGTGGTCACATAGACAATGGGCTGCTAATGAGATAAGAACTACGTCTCCCCAATTTCATCGTGTGTTTTTTGCATTTGAAGCATCGATACAAGCTTTCAAATTTTGCAAACCTCTGCTTCAGATTGACGCGACTTTCTTATATGACAAATATAGTGGAAAACTAATGATCGCGATCTCTATTGATGGTAATGGACACATACCACCAGTTGCATTTGCCGTTGCAGAAACCGAATCTACTGATTCGTGGTGATAGTTTTTGAGGATGTTGCGCAAACACATAACGGATAGAGATGGAGTTTGCCTGATTTCTGATCGTCACCCTGGCATTCTGAAGGCGGTCAACACCTCGAGCAATGATTTTTGTCCCCCAAAAGGATACCACCGTTATTGCCTTTGACACTTGCTTAGTAATTTCAACACCCAATTCAAAAACGACGCTTTGAAAAAACTCCTTTCTCGAGCAGCCGCTCAACATCAAGAACGAAAATTTGATGCGTGCATAAAGCATTATGCATACTTATCATCACGAACTCCTCAATGTTTGTAATATGTCAATGTCATCCCGAAAGAACTATGGACTCAATCACATGACAGAGGCATGCGATACGGATGGATGAATTCTAATGGTGTTGGTATATATGAAATGCAAGTTTTGTTTTGCACTCAACTATATAGTTATCGCTGAAGTAATATTACTTACATGAATCTTATCGTCACTTATATAGTATTTTAACGGTGTATTGAAGGGGGCTCAATTCTTGCCAATAACAACGATGACTCAGATGATTTACTACAGATTGGTGACATACCACAATCGGCGTAAACATAAAATCGATGAAGCAATCTCTAATGGCCTATCCTACACAAAACATGTCATGGATAAACTCACACATTATGAACAATCTACAAGGAGGCATCAAGTCACTTTGGTTAATCGTGACATTAGTGAGTTTGAAGTGCTGACTGGAAGACATGGAGATCGCATGCATAAAGGCGACAACACCCAAATCGTCATATTAAAGAACCGCGTGTGCAGTTGCAATAAATGGCAATCGTTTGGTTTCAATTGCTCACACGTGTTAGCTGCACGTGCCTTTATTCGAGTGAGCTATACACAATTCATTGAACCATACTATAGGATAGATGTGTAGGACAAATGTTACTCTTACGATTTCAAAGCCATCCCAGATGCGAAATATTGGCTGATTTTTGGGACGAAGATTATACCCAACCCAAGGTGCAGACGTGGCCGAGGGAGACCAAAGGGAACGCGAAGACAAAACGAGATGGATCTTCCTAATGTCTCGAGGCCCTTAGAATGTAAAATATGTCATCAAGAAGGACATATAAGAACAACATGTCAAAATAAAGACCATGAACGAGTCCCTACTAAGAAGAATCGGTGTGGTATTTGTCGTTCAGAAAGACATAACAAAAAAAATTGTCCGAGCAGACCTCAACCTTCCAATGAAAACTGATAGTCAATTTTGTATGTTGTTTGTCATGGCTTAAGTTGGTAATTTGATTATATTGGAAACAAATAGGCATTCGTTATTGTTTGAACATATATGAAAGAGTTATTGTTTGGATTCCGAACAACACGATTAATTTTTTTTTCAAATCATTCATTCGTAGTTGTACAACAATGGATCTAGGTCCATCAGATTCTTCACTTTTGCAACTACAATCTACACATAGATCATCGCGAACCTGGAAGGTGAAGTAAACCTTTTTACATGTATACGTCAAATGTTCTTTCATAAATGTATAATATATATAGATTAATACATTATCAATTATAAGTGTTGGGGCATGTGCCATAGGTCAATCCGTTAACTGTCTTTATGAATACTTTTAGTTAATAAAATAGAGGATTTCATTTGTTGTTTATTATAATTAATTTGCATGTTTACATTATAATAAGATCCATGGGTATTTACATAAATATCTTAAATGTCCATAGTCGATCATTATACTGGGAACTATAATGAATTAAGACTAGTGTGAGTCTTGATTGATGATCATATGATGATTATACGTATAGGGATACGAATCATGATCACGAGTACTTGTTAGGGAACAAAGTACTGGACCGACCCGCTATGAGAACATTACATGGATTAAGTCATAGTTGTTTCTCACGATAGGTATATTTTTCAGTCCTCTGACTTGAGATTACCAGAGACTTCAACATTAGGAACATAGTGATTTAACAATATCAAACGTTGTCTTTAGCCGGACTATTATAAAGGTTGTGATTGGTTACTGTGTGAGCAATGTGATGAAGTTGTGTAATCGAGATAGAATTTGTCTCTCTCATATAAAGAGAGATATTTTAGTGGATCCCTCGATGTGTTAGACTGTTAAAAGGCTTAGTCTAAGTGAATTGATATTGATCAATGTCACTTAGATGTTTTCGGTCTACCTAGAGATCGAGACTTGTATGATTGAACATGTTGGATGACAATTTCATGCCTTATGTTTGATCAAAAGGATATCGTGTGACAAAAGGATGTTATATACACTATTGATTAGGTTGTATCGATTTGATATTGTACAACTTGGGTAGTCATAATGTCTTGCTAGAGGCCGCTTATGACTTGTATACCAAAATGTGTTTTGGTACACTGCCAACGTTATATGAGCCTATTGGGTCGCACACTAAGAATAGTTTTGCGAGATTTTAAGATGGTTAAGAAAAACGAATTTTATATGATAAAATTCATGACAGAAACGTCCTTGTGGTGTATTACACTTATACTTCTTTAAGTAGGGGTATATGTGTAATTTACTTAACCGCCTATATAAAAGGGTTGTATAAATAAACGCTTTAAGTTAGAATACACGTACAAAAGATTAAAAAGGCCGAAACTCTATTTTCGTTTTAGAAACGACTTAGGGTTTTTTGGTATGCTCCGGATCATTTTGGAGAGAAACAAAAGGTTTGGTATTCTCTCAATGCTAGCACTTCGAATCTCCGCTGCCGTTCGTGTGTGGACTACTGGTAGAGGGCGTTCATCGTTGGCCGCGCCTTAGAGATCGATCAACCTTCAGAAAGGTGTATTGCGACTGAGGTATGATTAAGTTTTTCATGGTTTAAACGTTTTTAATGGAATTAGATTCAGATCCTGTTGAGGTTTTTGTCAAAATTGTTTTGTAATCTCCTCTGCGCATGAACCCCAAAACCCAACAATAAGGCGTACAAAACATTGCGCATACGTCGAAAATGTGGTGTCGTTGATCGAACGATGCAGTGTACAAAACATTGCGCATACGTTGAAAACGTGGTGTCGTTGATCGAACGATACAATATCATTCGAGGATGATCCCATTTTTTCGTTCCAGTGGGTTCTATGGGATTTCCCGCGTAGCGTTTTTCAGCCTTGATTAGGCTTTGATATTGTATTCGTTGAGAGATGGCGCCCTGAGACATATATATTTCACATGCATTGTGGGGAGTGCACAATTACACTCCAGAACGTGCAGGTACAACTCGGCTTACCTATCGAAGGTATGTCTGTGACGGTAACGATTGATACAGACTATGCTGATATGTGCGAGAGGCTACTTGGTCGAACTCCTGTTGGAGATGACATTATTGGTTATAAACTTAAAGTCGAATGGATTGAATGTAACGTACCAGCTATAGATGATGACAGCGATGAAGAATCGGTGCAACGTTATGTTCGATCGTACATACTGCAACTTATCGGTGGTTGTCTATTCGCCGACAAGTCCAACCGATTTGCACATTTGATGTTTCTACCATTGCTTAAGGAATTCCAAATAGCTAGACAATATAGTTGGGGGAGTACATGTTTGGCTTATTTGTACAGGGAGCTGTGTTGCGGATCTCGCGCAGGTGCACATGAGGTTGCAGGCTCGTTAATTCTTGTACAACTGTGGGCATGGGATAGATTTCCATTCATAGCACCACGACGCCTAG
Organism: Stephania yunnanensis; assembly: GCA_039657365.1. Taxonomy (NCBI): domain Eukaryota; kingdom Viridiplantae; phylum Streptophyta; class Magnoliopsida; order Ranunculales; family Menispermaceae; genus Stephania; species Stephania yunnanensis. The sequence goes on along the minus strand of CM077583.1, from coordinate 31,966,593 downwards.
GTGTTTCTAGAGTTTGAGCGCGAACAGTTGATGGAGAACACATGCTTATGGACGTTCCATTGGGACACATGTAATACAAATATTATTTCATAATTTCTTTAACATTTACTCCATTTTCATTTTTCATAATTTATTCTTTTGTATACAGATGACTCGATGCATTTTCGGTTACACAGAGTGCGACGCACGTCTTATCAGCTTACCGTGATGCACTCGACTCGCAGAATGAGGATGATGTAGTATGGCAACCTTATGCTGCAGTCATCGAGTCTCTTCCCGAATACTGTACTAACGGTCACGATAGTTGGCTTTCGATGTGTCCCCTAATTTGTTTCCACATAGTCGAGTGACATCGACTAGAAATGGTTATGAGACAATTCGGAATTATATAAGTGGTGCCACCAAACTGTGCTTACGACACCCGACTGCACCACATCGAATTGCGTGGACGCAATCAAGAAAATTGGGTGACTTTCACGCAAGCTTTATACAAATATGGGAAAATCGTGTCCATAGCATAGTTACAACAACACATGATGAAGGGCACGATCATCAAGACTACATGACGTGGTATCGCTCAGTCACTAGACGGTTCATTGGACACGATAGGGCTTTACGTGACTATTCGATAAACTTGAAACTCTTATTTTTTCTCAAACAACTAATATCTTAAATTGCGTGCTTTTAACTCATGTTTTTATATCAGTGTAACTTGGTGTATCGACTGATATGAGTGTTTATTGAGGATTGGTACGAGTAAGGTCTTGCTGCGCTTGATGAAGGGATTATAATCTTAGACGAAGATGAAAGGAAAAGGTCTACTCTATGGAATGACGGAATTGATGTCGAACATGACATAAATGAGGAGAATGAAGAGGAAAATGAAGAAAATGATCAGGGCGAATCAAATAGAGAGGTGAGAAGAAGAAGAACGCAAACATACACTGTGGGGGAAAGCACCAGACGTCCTCGTCCACCACGCCCATCTAGTCAGACTATGATTGTTGCAGAGAGTAGCAGACGTTCTCATTTAGCACATTCATTTCGTGCGAGAGCGAGTAGAACAGAAACTGTTGGCGAGAGTAGCTAACGCTCATCCCCACCAAGTCATTCTTCTCATGAGTACATTTCTACATCGTCCACAATGCAACTAGAACCTCAAATATTCATACCAAGGCTGCCGATCATGAATCTCCCTCTTTACCATTTTGATCCTTATGCACCCGGGCCATCGTCTTCATATGTGGACCATGGAATGCTTGGACATCAAATGTATATGTCATTGCCTCAATACATGCCGAGTTTGTATACTCCACTATGTTATAATTATAATATGTAATATAGTGGAGATACCTCATTCATGAACCTGTTAACCATGACGTCGTCTCATGTTTTTTTAGCCAAATCGCATACAGGAAGCCACTATTTTAGGATGGTTCAACCTCCTATTTTTTGGAGCATTAGTAGCAGAGGTAGGTCAAGTGAAGCACCAGAGGAAGAACATCAATCGACTTGACGACATTCAATGCAAGATCAGCAACCTCAACAACCTCAACCGGATGTACAAACACATCGTCCAACTTGACAAAGAGTACATTTAGTTTGCATTACCGAACAACAACGTCAACGTAATCGTCGTAATAGACCTGTATGATGAGTTTTCTTGATGTCGTGGTGATTTTTTTCCACCTTATATCTTGGGTGAACGAAGTTGATGTATACAACCTTCTCATGGAATGAACTTATTTTCAACAGATCATTGTAGTTTTAATTTTAAGCTTTCGAAAAGAAAAAAAACGTGGGTTTGGCCTATAATTATTTTATTCTTCACATATGTGCTTATCATCACGAGATAGAAGTAACACAAAAGTTTCAAGGATGACTTGCATGGTTACTATGGGTTGCACGGGTTGTTCGTCTCGTGATATGTGCGTTACGTTTGTATGGGTGCATGGTCTATAGCGGATATGCATGGGTTGTACCCTCGAGATACATGCATGACGTTTGCATTGATTGTCCACCTCGACAAATGTGTCTGTCGTTTGCATTAATTATTCACCTCGAGTTACACGCATGACGTTTGGATAGTTTGCATGGATTGGAGTAGGTTGCATGGGTTGTCTACCTCGAAATATATGTTTCACATTCGCATGGTTTGCATGAGTTGCCAAGGTTGCATGGGTCCCCACCTCAACAAACGAGCCTGACATTTGCATGAATTCTCCATCTCAGCATACATGAGTGATGCTTGCATGGGTTGTCCATGTCGATATGCGTGCGTGTTGTTTACATGGGTTGTCTACCTCAACGTACGCGAGTGACGCAGGTCGTTCATCTCCATATGCACGTGTCGTTCATAGGACGAAAATTTTGTATAGATAGCTCATTTTCAAAAGGAATCATTTATAGAGTTTTAAATTTTGTATTGATAGCTCTTTTTTCAAAAGGAGCTATCCATAGAAATGCATTCCACCTCACCACCTTGCATGTCTCCTCATCATCACTAGCTCATTTTTAAAAGAAGTTATACCTTACTTTTAAAATTTAAAAGTAAAGCTCACTATTTGGTGAATTACAAATTAAACCGACCCCACTTTTTGAAAAACACCTCATGCGGGAGTAGTGTGTTGCTCAATACAGAGAGGTAGTTGGGGGGTTTTCCCAAAAGTAGGGTTGGTTTACAATTTATTTCACAAAATATGGAGGTTTTTTTTTTATCACGAAAGTAGGCAATAACGCCTTTTGAGAAGGCGTTATTAGGTGGGATGTTGGTTCGTGGTGCTGACATGGCAATGACGTGGCGGCGTTTTTGTATAGATAACGCCTTTTGAGAAAGCACTATCTGAACATGTGGCCGCCACGTAACCGCCACCTCAGCGTCACCTCACCTACTTCAATAACGCCTTTTGAAAAGGAGTTATTAGCTAAAGTTGCGTTTGTGAGGTTGCGCTGAGGTGGCGGTGATGTGGCAACACATGTATAGATAGCGCCTTTTGAAAAGGCGCTATCTATACAAACCCACACCACGTCACCGCCACGTCCGCGCCACCTCACGAACGCAACTCACCGATCTATCCGCCACCGCCACTTCACCACCACGTCATCGTCACCTCACTGCCACGTCACCAACTGGACTCGATTTGTCCGCCGACACCGCGAGCTGCTGGACCGTGTCGTCGTCGTCGTCGTCGTAGTCGAGCGATCTCGACAATTACAACCAAAGGAGTTATATTTGTATAAAAAAGAAACAAATTTTGAATATATATATATGTACATTGGTTTCAACCTTCAACTTTCTTTTCTAAACTAACTAACCTAAACTACCCTAACCAAACTAAACTAACTAACAAAGTAAACTAACTAACCTTAACTAACCAAACTAAACCAAAATAGCTAACCATAAGTAACCTTACCAAACTAAACTAACTAACTTAACTAACTAACTAAGTAACTAAACTAAACTAAACTAACTAACCTTAACTAACCTAACCAAACCAAACTAAACTAAATAAGCAAGTAACCTTAACTAAACTAACTAACTAACTAACTAACTAACTAACTAACTAACTAACTAAAGTAAACTGAAATAACTAACATTAACTAACCTTAAGCAACCTAAATAAACAAACTAAACTACACGAACTAACCTTAACTAACCTAACCAAACTAAACTAACTAAATAACTAACTAACTAACTAACTAACTAACTAACTAACTAACTAACTAACTAACTAACTAACTAACTAACTAAACTAAACTAAACTAACTAACTTAAACTATTGTAACCGAACCAAACTAAACTAACTAACTAACTAACACTAGAGTAAACTAACCTTAACTAACCTAACCAAATCAAACTAAACTAAGTAACTAACTAACCTCAAATAAAATAACTAACTTTGTGCATGACATTGTGGTCTTTTTTGTGTCGAAGTTCGATGAAGACCGTGACGATTCTCACACAAACAACAAAAAATAGACTAACTTAATTGCAAATTAAACATACTAACTAAATGGAAGAGTTTATTTTTGTAAACAACCAATTTTGAATATGCATAAGAGGAGTTTATTTTTTTAATAAAAAAAAACCAATTATGAATATATATATATATATATATCTATATATACATATATATATATATATATATACATTCGTTCCAACCTTCAACTTTCTTTTCTAAACTAAATAACCTTAACTCACATTAACTAACCAAACTAAACTAAACTAACTAACCTTAACTAACCTAACCAATCTAAAATAACTAAGTAACCAAACTAACTAACTAACCTTAACTAACTAACCTTAACTAACCTAACCATACCAAACTAACTAACTAATCGAACTAAGTAACTAACTAACGTTAACTAAACCAACTAACATTAACTAACCTAACTGACCTTAACTAACCTAACCACCTAAACAATACAAACATAGTAAACTAAAATAACTAACTTAACTAACTACAAACAACCAAAAAATGATGAACTAAACTAACATACACAAACTAAGCAAACAACGAAGTAGATCGAGATTCATATATGTGAACTAAACTCGACGAACCTAACCTAACCTAACTATGTAAACTAAATTAACTAAACTAGACTAAGGAACATACCCTAACTCAACTACACTAAACTAAACTAACCTCAACACCTAAACTAAACTAACTTAACTAACTAAGGTAATGAACCTAACCAAACTAAACTAATATAACCTAACCACCTACACCTAACCAACTTTGCTAACCACTTAGGTTAAATTAAACATATCAGCTAAACTAACTTAACAAACTAATCTAACTGTTGAATAGTAATCACAGATACGACATTATAATAATATGGAAAACATGAGAAATAAGTTTATTCAATTAGAAGGTTGTATACACGTACTTTGTTGACCCAAATCAGTAGCTATCTACAAATCACCACGACGTGAAGAAAAGTCATCATGCAGGTCTATTCCTGCAGTTAGGTTGACGTTGTTGCTCGGTGATGCAAACCGGACGTACTCTTTGTCTAGTTGGTCGACGTGTTTGTACATCCGGTTGAGGTTGTTGAGGAAGATGGTCTTGCATTGAATCACGTCGAGTAGATTCATGCGTTTCCTCTGGTGCTTCACTGGATTCACCTCTGCTACTGATGCTCCCAAAAATTGGAGGTGGAACCATCCAAAAATACTGGCTCCCTGTATGGTGTTGGGGAAAAGGAATATAAGGCTGCGGCATGGTCAACAAGTTCATGAAAGAGGGATCCCCACCATATGGCATATTGTAAGTATGAGGAGTAGGAGTATATGGACTAGGCATGTACTGAGGCAGTGATGGATACATTTGAGGATGAGACATTCCATGGTTCACATTTGAAGACGACGGCCCAGGTGCGTATGGATCAAAATAGTAAGGAGGAAGATTCACGCTCGGCGGCCAGGGTACAAACATTTGAGGTTGTTGCTGGGGTGTGGACGATCGTTGGCTACTCTCACCAACAGTCTCTGTTCTACTCGCTCTCGAACGAGATGAACGTGCTGGAGGAGATCGTCTGCTACTCTCTACAACAATCTCGGTCTGAGTAGATGGACGTGGTGGACGAGGACGCCTGGTGCGTTCCCGCACAATATCTGGTCGTGTTCGTCTTCTTCTCACCTCTATGTTTGGTTCGGCCTGATCGTCTTATTCATCGTCCTGTTCATTATCCTCATTAATGTCTTGCTCGATGTCAATTCCGCCATGCGAAAGATTAGACCTTTGCCTTTCATCTTCGTCTAAAATTTGAATCCCTTCATCAAGCGCAGCAAGACCTTGCTCGTACCCATCCTCGATAAACACTCGCATCAGTTGATGCACCAAGTTACGCTGATATACAAAATGTACGAGGTCAGAGCACGCAATATAAGATATTAAGCGTTCGAGGAAAAGAAAGAGTTAGAATATTACTGAGTAGTCACGTAACGCCCCGTCGTGTCCAATGAATCTCCTAGTGACCGAGCGATACCACGTCATGTAGTCTTGGTGATCGTGGACTTCATTAAGTGGCGCTGTGGCAATGGTGTCCCCATGATTCTCCCACATGTGTATGTAGCTTGCGTGGAAGGTCACCCAATTTTCGTGATGATGTCGACGCAATTCGAGGCGGTGCAATTGGGCGTCGTAAGCACAATTAGGTGGCACCACTTGTACCATGCCGAATTGTCTCATAACCCTTTCTGGTCGATGCCACTCCACAATGTGGAAACAAATAAGGGGACACGTTGAGAGCCAACTTCCGTGACCATTTGTACAGTAATCGGGAAGAGACCCCATGAGTTCTGCATAAGGTTGCCAGACCACGTCATCCTCATGCCTTTGCGAGTTGAGTGCATCACAGTAAGCCGATACGACGTGCGCCGCACTTTGTGAAACAGAAAATGCATCGAGCCATATGTCTAGAAGACAATAAGTAAAGATAAATGAAATTGGACAAGATTTTTATGCAAAGTATTGACAAATCGACTTTAATACCTGTGTTCGAGTGGAACGTCCATAAACATATTTTGGCCATCTGCAGTTCGCCGCTGAGCTCTAGAAACACGCAGGCGCCGCGGTGCTATGAATGGAAATCTATCCCATGCCCAAAGTTGTAAAAGAATTGACGCGCCAGCAACCTCATGTGCCCCTGCGCGATATCCGTGACACAACTCCCTGTACAAATAAGCCAAACAGCAATGGTAGTAACGTTGGACCGATTCCTCATCACTATCATCATCTATTGCTGGTACGTGACGCTCGAGCCAATCGACCTTAAGTTTACAACCAACGACGTCATCTCCACCAGGAGTTCGTCCAAGTAGCCTCTCGCAGACATCAACATAGATTGCGTCCGTCGTTCCCGTCACAGGCATACCTTCGATAGGCAATCCAAGCTGTACCTGCACGTCTTGGAGTGTAATGGTGCACTCCCCACAATGCATATGAAATGTATACGTCTCAGGGCGCCATCTCTCTACAAACGCAGTAATCAAAGCCCAATCAAGGCTGAAAAATGCTACCCGAGATATCCCATAGAACCCACTGGAACGAAGATATGTGATCATCCTAGAATGATACTGCATCGTTCGATCAACGACCCCACGTCTTCGACGTACGCACATTGTTTCGTACACCTTGTAATTGAAAATGTAATAAAGTTTGTTTTTGATACATTATTAGTGTAAATTTGACGTATTGAGGAAAAACAGGTTACCTCGCCCCTCCAGGTTCGCGTTGATCTGAGTGTAGATTGGATTTGCAACAGTGATGGATCCGAAGGTCCTGGATCCATTGCAGTACAACTAAAAAGAAGGTTAGAGAAAAAAATGAGTGTTGTACGAAACCAAACGATAAGTAGTTACTAAATGTTCACACAAAAACACACGACGAAAATGTTCAAAACCAACATATGTACGAACTTAAGTTACTTCACACATTACATAAAATCGACTATAGGTTCTCATTGGATGGTTGAGGTCTCCTTGGACAATTTGTTTTGTTATGTCCCTCTAAACGACAAATACCACACCGGTTCTTCCTAGTTGGGACTCATTCACGGTCTCTATTTGGACATGTTGTTCTTCTATGTCCTTCTTGATGACATATCCCATATCGCAAAGGTCTTTGGACATTAGGCAGATCCATCTCGGTATGTCTTCGCGATCCCCTAGGTCTCCCTCGGCCACGTCTGCATCTTGGGTTGGGTATGATCTTCGTCCCAAAAGTCGGCCGATACTTCTCATCTGGGATGGCCTTGAAATTGTATGAGTAGCATTGTGCGTACACATCCATCCTGTAGTATGGCTCGATGAACTGCGCGTAGCTCACTCAAACAAACGCACATGTTGCTAACACGTGTGAGCAGGGGAAACCATACGACTGCCATTTATTACAAGTGCACACCCGGTCCTTTAAGATGACGACTTGTGTGTTGTTTCCTTTATGCATGCGGTCTTCGTGTCTTCCTGTCAGCACTTCGAACTCACCAATATCTCGATTGATCAACGTGACGTGATGCCTCCTTGCGACTTTCTCATATTTCGTGAATGCTTTCATTACATATTCCGTGTACGGTTGTCCGCTTAAGATTGCCTCAATGATTTCCTGGTTGCGTTGATCATGGTACACCACCAATCTGTAATATATCATCTGAGTTAACGCCATAATTGGCAAGAATCGAGCTCCCTTCAAGACCCCGTTAAAACACTCTGCAATTGCCGATGACACTCTAATAAGTAATAGTGGCTCGTCGAATATTTATTCTATTTTATTGTGAAAAATACAATTAATACGTTGTACTTACCAACACCATTATAATTCATCCATCCGTACCGCATGCCTCCGTCGTGCGCTTGCGTCCAAAGTTCTTTGGGGATGGCATTGACATATTGCAGGCATTGAGGCGTTCGTGAAGATAAGTTTGTAAAACACTCCATGCACGCAATAAATTTCCGTTCTTGATGTTGAACAACTGCTCGACCAAGCAGTACTTTCAAGGGTTCATTTTTGAAGTGTGTGCCGAAATTACTAAGCAAGTGTCGCAAGCAATAACGGTGGTACCCTTTAGGGGGACAAAATCCGTTGCTTGGGGTGTTGACCGCCTCCAAAATGCCAGGGTGACGATCAGATATAACTCAAATCCCTTCTCTATCAGTCACGTGTTTGCGCAACATCCGCAAAAACCACCCCCACGAATCAGTTGATTCAGTTTCTGCAACGGCGAATGCAACTGGTAATATGTGTCCATTTGCATCAACAGATAGCGCAATCATGAGCTTCCCACTATATTTGTCATATAGGAATGTCGCGTCAATCTGAAGCAGAGGCTTGCAAAACTTGAAAGCATGTATTGAAGCTTCAAATGCAAAAAACACACGACGAAATTGAGGAGACGCGGTTCTAATTTCATCAGCATGCCATTGTCTGTGTGACCACTCGATTCTTGTCCCCGGACTCTTACTCCTCACAGCCGCTAACCATCTTAGTAATTGAGCGTACGACTCGTCCCAATCTCCAAACGCCCATGCAATTGCTTTCCTCTTGGCATCCCAAATTCTCTTGCAGCTTAATTCGTGGCCGTATTTTTTCTTGATTATATCTACTAATGCCTTCATCGTAATACCATGATCGCGCAATCATGTTGGCGTCAAGTTGGGCATGACCGAGTTGTACGTTGGGATTTATACACGTGTACGGTACGTCTAACTGTGTTATCTCCCATAATAGTGTTTTCTTTCGGAAACATGCGCGAAGACGCCACATACACCCATGTTGTGGAAATCTACACTTAATCGCCCACGTAGTTGTAGTCGATTCCATCACATGGTATTGACAATGTCTATTCACATGCTACACTTTAACGGCATGTTGTAAGTAGTTTTTATTGTCAAAACACATCCCTATCTCCAAATCGAAGTTAGATGTGTCTCCCCAAGTTTCTTTATGGAAATGTTGGGTCGCTGTTGAATTAGCCACCTCCCAATCGATTTCGTTATATCCCGGTATTGGTTGGTGAACTTCATCGTCACTAGCTTCCTCCAACAAAATCTCTTCATCGATAGCAAATTGCTCATCATCTTCCCCATTCTCCGCACCTGGAGGGTCATATCTTGGATCATCCGTGCGAACATTAACGTCATCCCAAACCGCAACTGATGGAGGTTCGTTGTTGTGATGCGTTTCCTCATCAGTTTCGTTATTTTCGTCATCATGGTCGTCATCGTCAGTATATGCATTATTTTCTTCATGTAATGGAGCTACGAACCCCTCTTGCACGCCTCAACCTGTGGAGATTGCATACGCAGCCTTTCCATCATTAAGGCTGTGTCTGGCGTGCCAATACGTTCTTCAAGAACTTGCGAATGAACAGTGCAATTTTGAATTGAGTCGACTGACTCAAATGTTAAATATGCATCAACTGTTGCAGTTTTTGGTAAATTGGCCACCGTCTCCCACTTCAAGTCGAAGTGTGTCGCGTCATTCAACAAGACAGGAACGAAATAATGTGAGCCTCCGGGGAGGATTATCATGTGGAGATACGTCATATGAACTATAGTATCCGTTGATGAGATAGGGAACGCGTTACAAATGTCATCAATCATTTCACGCCCACTCGACCCATACTTAACCTACAACACTACTAATGGCGGTGAGCTGTACGCTATGCCATTAACCCCATTAACAATGGAGCCGTACGCATAGAATAGAAAAGGGACGTTTCTTTTTGACATGACCTACAGAGGTTTGGGAACTTGTTTTTAAAAAAGTTACAGACAAATGTACAAATTTTGTAAGGGAAATAGTTGACAATCATATGGTTATATAGCGCAATCGAACTTTCTGATGTAGAAGATCGCAATAATAGCGCAACTACAGAGCATACTCATTCTTTCCCACTTACATTTTTTGTGTAATAACGTTCAATAAATAAACATATCACCCATTCTTCATAAACACAATAGCCATGTCCCTATCTATCATGCAAATCATAACCTAACCTAAATAAATAATTATGAAACTACTAAATTAATGAACTTACTTGTTTCCTCCTCTTTTCCTCTTCAACGTAATATTCCTGCAAAAACTGAACTGAAGTAAACTAATCATCGTTAACTAACCAAAAAAAATAATGAAAACTAACATCAAGTAAGTTAATTAACTAACGTAACCTAATCTAAAATAAATTAACCACACTATGTGAACCAAACGTAACCTAAAATAACCTAATAAAACGTAAACATATCCAAAACAAAATATTTTGGCCAAAAATTTGTAGATGTGTTCATGAAACTTACGTGGATCGGAACAAACTCAAAGTCTAAATGAGCTTAGTCTACTATATATATGGTTTCATAAATCTTGGGGTTTTCCTTAACATGAAATATAACATATATGGTTGGTCGTGTTAAAACTGGCGTCTCACGATTACTTTCAGATCATATAGTAATTCTAGCTTCTTATTAGCACGCATGCAGTTAGGTGTAATTGCGATTCAATATTGATTTGCGAATTAACAACACCTATGTCACTATATATTTACAATCTAAACAACCTAAACTATACTAACCTAAACAAATTTGGCAAACATATCTTGCAACATTGTGATAACTAAACAAACTACATTAACTAAACTAACTTACCTAAACTAACCTAAACTAACCTAAATACCTCAACTACATAAAATAAACTAACCAAACTAATACATAAACTTAACCTAACTTAAACGAACTAACTAGACTAACTTAAACAAACTTAAACAAACTTAATAACATAAACAAACTACCTTAAGTAAACTAACTAACCTGAATACCAAAAAAAACGTAACTTAACATAAACAATAATGCTAACAAACATAGTAGAAACTATTACGCGAAACTGTTCCATTGTTAATTTCAACTGAAACGTCGTGTCCTAAGAAAATTATAAAACTATTAACTAAACATACTAACTAAACTAAACTAACTAAGTAAACTAAAATAACCAAACTAAACTAAGTACCCGTAACTAACTGAAATACATATAATAAATTAAACTATACTAAACTAACTTAAATAACTAAACAAACTACCTAAAAACGATAAACGTAAAGTAGGAAACGAACCTAAACAAACTTACCCGTCTTAATAAACTATACAAACTACTCTAACTAAACTAACTAACCTAAATACCAAATTAAACTAACTTAATTGACTTAACTCACTAAACAAACTAACTAAATTAAACTAACAAACTTAGTTAACGAACCTTAACTGTAGCGGCCCCAAATCCCGAGGTCGCCACGTGGGGAGGCGCGGTCCCACAGTTCTGTTAGATCATTGACCTACTGGGTCCCATGCGCCACTAACATCCCTTGTTACATCATAACTACTCATTCTGCATGTTAAGCTAATTTCGTAATCAATTTAGTTCAATAGTTTAATCATTTTTATAGCATAAAAAACAAAACAGCGGAAGTCATAAATTTAAAAACAAGTAAAACAATTAACTTATCATCGTAATAAGCATCATTTTAAGAGCAACACCTATTGTGGAAAAACCCAGGGAAAAGTACCCTGTATATAGACGACGATACTAAGCAGTAATATATACAAGTACAGTGTCTATCCAGTCTCCCAATACCCAAAAGTAAAACAAAATATAAAAATCGCACGTACTAGCAGGTCCTCGACCGCGGGCAATCAGATAAAGTTGCCCAAAATCCCCTTGCCCTTACTAGCACTAGGATCTGCACTCGACCATCACAAAAAGCAAGATGGAGAGTACAGTTAGTAAGATTTCAACGAAGTACACCGAGCATTTACAAGAAAATAAACAGATACCAATAAACATGTCAAATAATCATGCGGAAACTAAACAGGCAACTATACTAAGATCATCACATGAATAAATAACACAAAGAAACAAAGTGTGTACTCGTCCCAGTCAGACTAAATTGTACTTCGAATCCCAAGGATCCTTTCAGTGGGTGCCCCCACTTCCTTTCACCTGGTTCCTCGCGGGCTTAACCGACACGTGCACCCTTACAACTCGGGTAGCAATTCACCGAGTGCCTGATCACACGAGCTACAACATAGTGTACCATAAGTACACAACGAATATCAGGTGGGAGTAACTCGACCACCAACCCAAATGTATCACAGAATAGAGTACGATAACAAGGAATAGAAAATCAACAATGGAAAAGTAAACCCTCAGTGACTTTTAGATGAAATCTTACATACCTCAAAACGCACTCCGAAGTTTCACTCACGTCTCGAGAAATGCGCTCGACTCCTGACTATGATCTACTAAGTTCCTGACGTCGAATTAAACCATTTTAACTAGTTTAAAGTCAAATTAAGTGAATTTATAATGTATGGCCAATTTATAAAAATTTCCATTTTAAAAAGTTTTGGTTTGACACCCTTTTTGAGTTATACCGGGGTGTCAACGCCCGAAAAGTTTTCAAATATCATTTTTCTATCTTTTTCTCATTTTTCTCATATTTTTCCTGATTTTTCTATATTTTCCCATAATTTTCAACCTATTTTTCTTATTTTTCTGTAATTTATTTAATTTAAAACCATTTTAAATGAAAATGTAAATTTTTATATTACTTTTTTTATATAGGAGTGGCCCCACTTGGACCAGGTCAAACCCGGTCCAACCGGGTCGGCCCGACCCGGCTCGGGCCCGGGATCGGTTCCTGGTTGGGCCGGGCCCCTAGTTGGGCCCGGACCAGCCCAATCGGCCCAGAGTGCACGCACGCGCACGCGTGCGTGCCCCCCCCCCACCCCATCGCTTTCTTCTTCCTCCAACGCTAGCCTCCTCGGTTTTTTTTTTTTTTTTTTTCTCTCCTTTGTGGTTTGGGTTGGGGTTGCTTTCCACCCCAACCCCGGTGGACTCGATAGCAGGGGGAGACGCCCCTGCCATCTCCACCTCGACTGGTTCGGCCTCCATGGAGGCCGAACCCCTTCGTGGCCACCATGGTTGACACCGAAATCACAACCCAAAAGCAATGACTTACCTCCTACCCGGCTTCTCTTCTTCTCCTCCTCTCCTCCTCTCCTCCTCCTCTTCTATTTCTGCTCCTTCTCCCGACCTTGTGAGTGTGTGTGTTGTGTATTGAGGGTGTGGGAGAGAGTAACGTAAGGGAGAGGAAAAATTTATGATGGAGTGTGGGATGGAATGTGAATGGTTTAAGCTAGTTGACTTGACCAATTTTCTCTTTTTTTTTCCAACTTAGTGAACCCGCATTTCGCTTCTCAGTACCCGTTTCGACACGTTTTTCGAGGCGAACACCCGCTACACTATCTCGCTCGATTAAATGATATAAATACACACATGCGATGTTAAGCGAATAACTCGATATACAGTATCGCAAATAGGCAAACAATCATACAAAATTACTATTTACCTAGTCAGCATGCCTCGCCCTATTTGTGGTATCCACGTGGATCTGAGTTGTCGTCCAAGTCTGAAAATAATCCATAATAACGGCGAAATTTAAATTTGGGCCGTTACAACTCTTCCCAACTAGAAAAGAAATTTCATCCCGAAATTTTAAATAACTTGAAGTTTCTTACCATGAAATAGATATGGGTAACGCTGCGGTATAGTAGAGTCGAGCTCCCAAGTGAGTCCTTCTGTACCATGATGTTACCAACGAACCAACACCTTAGGGATCTCCCTGTTCCTAAGCGTCTGAGTCGTGCGATCCACAATTTCTATCGGTCGCTCCTCATATGTTACATCAGGCCGAACCTCGATCTGTCTCAAGTCAACCATCGGTCTCGGTCCTGACCTAGCCAGTCTTAACATCGAGATATGAAACGTAGGATGAACCACAGCTAACTCTGCTGGCAAGTCCAATCTGTAAGCCACACTGCCAACTCGTGTTGCGACTCTGAACGGTCCTATGTATCTCGGCGCCAATTTTCCTTTAATCCCAAATCTCTGTTGGCCCTTCCATGGAGAAACCTTTAGATAAACCATGTCGCCCTCTTCATAGCTCAGACCATCGTGATACTTATCCGCATATTTCTTCTGTCTGTCTTGTGCTGCTTGAAGTCTCTGTCGAATCTGTCCGATCTTCTCTGTATGATCAACAACTATCTCTGGCCCAATCGTCTCTGTATCCTCAGGCGCCGCCCAACACGCAGGTGATCTGCAGGGCCTGCCATACTGCGCCTCAAACGGGGGCATCCCGATACTCGCCTAATAGCTGTTATTGTAAGCAAACTCACACAGCGGTAAATAATCCTCCCACGAACCTCCAAACTGCAAAATACAAGCCCTGAGCATATCTTCCAGAATCGTATCCGTCTCTCAAACCGTCCGTCTGTCTTGAGGATGGTAAGCTGTACTAAATTGCAACCTGGGTGCCAAATTGCTCTGCATCGCCTCCCAGAATTTCGAAGTCAACCTAGGATCTCGGTCAGATACAATAGAGACTGGCACCCCATGCAATCTAATGATCTCTCTCTCGAAGATAATGCTCAGCTGTGGGAACGAATATCTCATAGAAATAGGAATAAAATGTGTCGATTTTGTTAGTTTGTCAATCACAACCCAAACCGCATCGTGTCTCCTCGTAGTTTGCGGTAACCCACTGACAAAGTCCATAGTGACGTGCTCCCATTTCCACTGTGGAATTGGTAGTGGTTGTAGTAAACCGCCTGGTCTCTTGTGCTCAGCCTTAACTTGCTGGCATATATGACAACTCCTTACGTACTCGCCAACGTCAGCCTTCATCCCTGGCCACCAGAACAATCGCCTCAAGTCGTGATACATTTTGGTCCGACCAGGATGAACCGTGTAGCGAGACCGGTGTGCGTCCTCCAAAATTTCATTTCGTATCTCCGGATCTGCAGGAATCCACAACCTCCCTCGGTGTCTCAAACACTGATCTGTCGACTCTACCCAATCCGTACACTCCGGATCCCGAGCCATACTACTGAACCGCTCATAAAGCCCATCGGTCCTCTGACGCTCTGCAACTCGCTCAATAGATACCGTCGGAACTCTCATCTGACAACAAATGTGTGGCTCGGTCGTAGTAAAAACATCGGTCATGCACATAATTGACGCCGCTTGTAATAAGCCATGCTCATGTGTCATATGTCGTATTACAGTCTGACTGTCAATACCGCTTCTGCTCAATGCGTAAGCTGCAACGTTCGCCTTCCCTGGGTGATACTCAATAGTGAAGTCGTAGTCTTTACGTAACTCAAGCCATATT
Organism: Stephania yunnanensis; assembly: GCA_039657365.1. Classification (NCBI taxonomy): domain Eukaryota; kingdom Viridiplantae; phylum Streptophyta; class Magnoliopsida; order Ranunculales; family Menispermaceae; genus Stephania; species Stephania yunnanensis. The sequence continues at coordinate 31,950,870 of CM077583.1, read as the reverse complement.
CTCTGACACATGTTCAGATCTCTCTGAGTGAAAATATATCTCAGACTCTGATGATCAGTGTAGAGTACGAACCGTTCTCCGTAGAGATAATGTCTACAAGCCTTCAGTGCAAAAACGACTGCGGCAAGTTCCAAGTCATGCACTGGATAGTTAACCTCGTGGGGTCTCAATCGTCGGGACAAGTAAGCTACTGGTCTACCCTCCTGCATCAAAACACATCCAAGTCCAATGCCCGATGCATCCGTATACACAGACAAGCTTTTGCCCGCTTTGGCAATGTCAACACTGGTGCAGAAGTCAATCTCTTCTTCAACTCCCAGAAAGCTTTCTCACACTCCTCTGACCAATCAAATCTAACATCCTTCTTAGTCAATCTAGTCATCGGTGCTGTAATCGAGGAAAAGTCCTGTACGAATCGGCGGTAGTATCCTGCTAGTCCCAAGAAACTTCGAATGTCAAAAGCAGATTCAGGTGTCCTCCAGTCAATAATTGCCCGAATCTTCCCTGAATCCACAGAGATACCCTGATCACTAATGACGTGTCCCAAAAATCTTACTACACTCAGTCAGAACTCACACTTGCTAAATTTTGCGTACAGTCTATGCTCTTTTAATGTCGTCAAAACCGCTCTTAGATGACTCGCATGCTCCTCACGCGTCTTGCTGTAAATCAAGATGTCATCAATAAAGACGATGACATATCTGTCCAAGTATGGTCTCAAGACCCTATGCATCAAGTCCATGAAGATTGCCGGGGCATTAGTCAGCCCAAAAGGCATAACTCTAAACTCAAACAACCCATATCTTGTACTGAAAGCCGTCTTCTTGACGTCCTCTTCTCGAATCCTCAACTGATGATACCTCGAACGCATCAATTTTCGAGAAAACTTGGCGCCATTCGAAAAGATCGTCGATCCTGGGAAGTGGGTAACGGTTCTTAATCGTCTTGATTCAACTTCCGGTAGTCTATGCACATCCTCATTGAACCATCCTTCTTCTTCACAAATAATACCGGAGCTCCCCAAGGTGACATGCTAGGGTGAATGAAGCCTTTTTCCAGTAAGTCATCCGATTGCCTCCTGACCTCCTCATGCTCTGACGGTGGCATCCGGTAAGGTCTGCTAGCGATTGGTTGAGTACCTGGTATCAGCTCAATGATGAATTCAATCGCTCTTGGCTGTGGCAATCCTGGTAAATCATCAGGAAATACGTCGGAAAAGTCTCGGACGACTGGAATATCTTCGATTCTGACTTCGGTCCTAACCTCTGGCTCGACTATTGCTGTAAATGCCTCCATCTCCTAAGTCGTACCTAGTCGACCTCTAGTAATGGGTAGTGCGGTAGCGACTCCGGTAAATGTAAACTCTGGAATCCTCGAAACTCAAAATGTGACAGTCTTTTGGAAGCAATCTAGCTGCGCATGATATGTCGCCAACCAATCCATTCCTAAAAGTGCATCAAACTCGAGGTACTCTAAGACTCGTAAGTCTATCGGCAATTGATGCCCCTATACCTCTATCGTGCAGTCTTGACATATCCTGTTAGGATATATCTTATCCCCAGCGGCCGTACTGAGGACAAGATGTGTGTCTAGGGTCTGGGATGCTAACCCTAACTTTCCTACCATCCGTCCAGAAATAAATGATAATGTACTACCATAATCTATCATAACATGCATCGGTCTACCCATAATAGATAACGTACCCTCGACGAGTTGTCTGGTCGCATCTTGATCTGACTGCGCGACCGCATGTGCTCTTTCCCTGGCCTGACCCTGCTGGGCTCCTGGTAATGTTGGTGGTGTCCCGTGCCTTTTAGGTGCCTTTCTTACCACAACGATGACAATCTCTCCCCGCCACCCCGACCCTCGACCCTGACCCTGGTCTCTCTGACCCCTGTCACGGCCTCCCTGATCCCTATCTTGACGGTATTGTTGTGGCTGATGTCGCTGCTGCTCTGTGGGTGCAGGTGCTAAGGCATGCGTCTGCTGCCTATCCTTGTACTGAAACTGGCTATCCCGGTGATCAACCTTAATGTCCCTATCCCGTCGATCATCTCGGCGACCTCTATCAAGCTGATCTCTATGTCTCTTCGGTCTTTGATCTGACCGAGAACTCTGACCCGCCCGTATCGCAAAGGCTCGTCGTACGTCTGCCCTTTCTCTCCAAGAGTAGTGTCTCATAAGATAATGCTCGATCATACACCTTCTGAAGAGTAGTAGCGCCTGTCGAGACTATCGCGTCAGCAACCCGCTCATCAACACCACGTATGAAATAGTAAATCTGAAGCGTCTCTGTGCCTGCTACATCCATCGAGAACCGTAATAGGTATCGCTACCGCTCCATGTACTGCATCAATGAGCGGTTACCCTGTCGTAGGGCCAGAAAATCCTCCCTCAATCGCAGCCTCACCTGCATGGGGATGAACTCGTCATAGAACAACTCTCGAAACTCCGCCCATGTCGCTAGCTCCGGGTGGATATCCAGATAAGTCATCCACCAAACCGCTGCACTACCTCTCAGACACGCTCCAGATAAACGTGCCTGTATGCTGTCATCATTCCGCATCAGCTTATGGAAGCGCTCATGCGAAACTATCCACTTTCCTGCTGCCTCAGGGTCTCCACCTCCGTAGAAGTATCCCAGCAGAAACTTCATAAACTCTCTAACAAGCTTCGCCTCCGGGGTCCAGACGAATACGGAAGTAGCAGGAATTGTAATAGCTGTCGGCTACTCGGTAATCATAGGTAGGGGCGTAAGAGTCAAAGTCTCTAATGGTATCACAATAGCTGGCGAGACTCCCTCGGCACGTGTCTCTAAGAGTGGTGTGTTAGTAGGCATATGTGATGTTATCGGGCGACGGTGTCAGACTCGCAGTGCTACCATAATCGTGGGAGTTAGTGCCGCTGCCAGTGGCGGTCGTCGCACTCGAGCCCTAAGTAGCTAGAGGATCTCTGTCAGCTGGGCATCGTGTGCGGCGAGTCGATGCTCAATACTCTGAGTCGACACGGTAGTAGTCGCAGTGTCCCTAGTAGGATCACTAGTCTGTCCTACCTCAGGCTGTGTCGAGGGCTGTCCGTCCATAATGATCTGTATCGAAAAACGTGCGTCGGATAAGCCTTGGTATATATACGTTTAATATATAATTTACAATAAAACATAACACGTGTATAAACCCTAAGTCTACCCGCCTCACCATCATTTCCCAACTAGAGTTCTAAGGCAAGTACATCGGGTTTCCACATCTAAATATTTTTTTTTAAGTCTTATGCTCTTTCAGTTAATTTTCCGAGGTTCCTCGAAACCTCGCTCTGATACCACTTGCAGCGGCCCCAAATCCCGAGGTCGCCACGTGGGGAGGCGCGGTCCCACAGTCCTGTCAGATCATTGACCTACTGGGTCCCATGCGCCACTAACATCCCTTGTTACATCATAACTACTCATTCTGCATGTTAAGCTAATTTCGTAATCAATTTAGTTCGACAGTTTAATCATTTTTATAGCATCAAAAACAAAACAACGGAAGTCATAAATTTAAAAACAAGTAAAACAATTAACTTATCATCGTAATAAGCATCATTTTAAGAGCAACACCTATTGTGGAAAAACCCGGGGAAAAGTACCCTGTATATAGACGACGATACTAAGCAGTAATATATACAAGTACAGTGTCTATCCAGTCTCCCAATACCCAAAAGTAAAACAAAATATAAAAATCGCACGTACTAGCAGGTCCTCGACCGCGGGCAATCAGATAAATTTGCCCAAAATCCCCTTGCCCTTACTAGCACTAGGATCTGCACTCGACCATCACAAAAAGCAAGATGGAGAGTACAGTTAGTAAGATTTCAACGAAGTACACCGAGCATTTACAAGAAAATAAACAGATACCAATAAACATGTCAAATAATCATGCGAAACTAAACAGGCAACTGTACTAAGATCATCACATGAATAAATAACACGAGAGAAACAAAGTGTGTACTCGTCCCGGTCAGACTAAATTGTACTTCGAATCCCCAGGATCCTTTCAGTGGGTGCCCCCACTTCCTTTCACCTGGTTCCTCGCGGGCTTAACCGACACGTGCACCCTTACAACTCGGGTAGCAATTCACCGAGTGCCTGATCACACGTGCTACAACATAGTGTACCATAAGTACACAACGAATATCAGGTGGGAGTAACTCGACCACCAACCCAAATGTATCACAGAATAGAGTACAATAACAAGGAATAGAAAATCAACAATGGAAAAGTAAACCCTCAGTGACTTTCAGATGAAATCTTACATACCTCAAAACGCACTTCGAAGTCTCACTCGCGTCTCGAGAAACACGCTCGACTCCTGACTATGATCTCCTAAGTTCATGACGTCGAATTAAACCATTTTAAATAGTTTAAAGTCAAATTAAGTGAATTTATAATGTGTGGCCAACTTATAAAAATTTCCATTTTAAAAAATTTTGGTTTGACACCCTTTTTGAGTTATACTGGGGTGTCAACGCCCGAAAAGTTTTCAAATATCATTTTTCTCATATTTTTCCTAATTTTTCTAGATTTTTCCCATAATTTACCACCTATTTTTCTTATTTTTCTGTAATTTATTTAATTTAAAACCATTTTAAATGAAAATGTAAATTTTTATATTATTTTTTTATATAGGAGTGGCCCCACCTGGACCAGGTCAAACCCGGTCCAACCGGGTCGGCCCGACCCAGTTCGGGCCCACTGGATCGGTTCCGGTTGGGCCCGGACCGGCCCAACCTAGTTGGGCCCGGACCAGCCCAATTGGCCCAGAGTGCACGCACGCACAGCGTGCGTGCCCCTTCCCCCACCCATCAGTTTCTTCTTCCTCCTAACGCTAGCCTCTGGTTTTTTTTTTTTTTTTTTTCTCTCTCCTTTGTGGTTTGGGTTGGGGTTGCTTTCCACCCCAACCCCGGTGGACTCGATAGCAGGGGGAGACGCCCCTGCCATCTCCACCTCGACTGGTTCGGCCTCCATGGCCGAACCCCTTCGTGGCCACCATGGCCGACACCGAAATCACAACCCAAAAGCAATGACTTACCTCCTACCCGACTTCTCTTCTTTTCCTCCTCTCCTCTTCCTCCTCTATTTCTGCTCCTTCTCCCGGCCTTGTGAGTGTGTGTGTTGTGTATTGAGGGTGTGTGTATTGAGGGTGTGGGAGAGAGTAACGTAAGGGAGAGGAAAAATTTATGATGGAGTGTGGGATAGAATGTGAATGGTTTAAGCTAGTTGACTTGACCAATTTTTTCTTTTTTTTTTCCAACTTAGTGAACCCGCATTTCGCTCCTCAGTACCCGTTTCGACACGTTTTTCGAGGCGAACACCCGTTACACTATCTCGCTCGATTAAATGATAGAAATACACACATGCGATGTTAAGCGAATTACTCGATATACAGTATCGCATATAGGCAAACAATCATACAAAATTACTATTTACCTAGTCAGCATGCCTCGCCCTATTTGTGGTATCCACGTGGATCTGAGTTGTCGTCCAAGTCTGAAAATAATCCATAATAACGACGAAATTTAAATTTGGGCCGTTACATTAACTAAGCTAAATACCTAAACTAATCAAACTAACCCGTACTAAACTAACTAAACAAACTTAAACCAAATTACACATACCTAAACTAAACAAACTAACACATACTTTAACCTCACAAATTTTATTTTTCCTCCCGTACATACCTCCTCCTCCTTCACTGGACTTCCTCCTTCTCCTCCGTTGAGACGACTGGTGCCCCGCCGCTCGCTGCTTCACGCTCCTCTGCCACAGTTCCGCTCCTCCGCTGCTACTTCTTCTCGCCTCACCTCTGCTGCGGACCTCCCTTCTCCCCTGCTTTGTGTTCACCCTCCTCCCTACTCAGCGCAACAATACCTTCCTTTGCCGCTTCTACCTCCTCTGCTGTGTCCCTCTGATCAACGTGATTTGGCTGCCTTCCTTCACGCTCCTCCGTCCGTGCTCTCTCTCCACCGAGCTCCCTGTCCCCTCCTTATATAGGCGGGGCTCCAATTATCATGCATGGTCACGACTCACGAGATTACTATCCCGTGACCCCTACGTCCCCTACCCCTGCATCCCTACCGAAACCGACGCAGAGATTCTCTGCGTCTGTTTCGGGAAGACGAATACGTGGTGTGCTGATAGCGCCTTCTCAGAAGGCGCTATCAGCGCACCTCACGAAATGTGGCCACCTGTGTCCACGTGGATCCACGTGGACACGTTCATATCAATAGCGCCTTCGGAGAAGGCGCTATCGCTTTGTTGACCACCATGTGGATCCACGTGGCGCCCCGAATCTTTGCATATATACGTGGACACCGATAGCGCCTTCTCTAAAGGCGCTATCGGTGCCACGTGGCAATATTTCGATAAAAATAAAAATAAAAAAACACACATCAGCAATAATGCATATTGAATAGTGTGGGGAAAAAAAAAAAACTCCCCTGCTTACCTCTTTTATGGCCTGTTTGGTTCACATTTTAGTGAATCCAAACACATGAGATTAATTAGTGATGGGACTAACACATGGGTTTAGATAGTTTAGTCCCATTTGTGTATCTTGTTTGGTTGGGAGTTTTAAGGTTGGGATTAAATGAGGTTGTACATGTACATTTACCAAAATACTCTTTAGATAAAAAACACCAAAACCCCCCATTTCACACATTTCTCATCTCTTTGCTCATGAAAATCGTGCTGCTGCTCCTCCTGAAGATCGGTGCTGCTGCATCAAACACTTTGAAACATAGTTCATCATTTATTCATTCCGAAGAATGCACAAACACTTTGAAACATCAATGAGGACAACAAAGCTACCCTAAGAATCAGTTAATGCTATTCAGTGATATTCTTAGTCAATCTAAGTCTTAACTATGATACTGACTAACCACTTCTGTTGGAGTTTTTGGAAAATAAAATTCTTGATGGATTAACAAGCAACCAAGGGAAAAAAAAGAGAGAATAGAATCATTTATTAGAAAAACTGTATTCGGGCTTGAGAACATTTAGTTCACTTCAAAATATATCTGGCTTATCATTTTCCGTCAGATTCCCCCATGTTCCATGGTTTGAATTTATATTTTTGCAAAGGCTTCTACAAGAACATGCCCACGCATAGCCTTAACCAAAAGCTGGTTCGATTTCGCCGAAAGTCATCGAGCCTGTTCGATTTCGCTTAGGGCTTCTCCTCTCCTTCTCGCACAAACCGGCGCCTTGCGGTTCGCAGCCTTCCTCCTCCTCGCTTCCTCTTCGACCGTCGATGCAAAACAGGGAGGGAGAACGAAGAAGAAGTCGCGGTCGCGGTGGTCCAGGTCTCGCGAAGAAGATGACCAAAACAGGGAAACGGAGGTCGATTGATTCAAATCGGTGAGAATTGTTGTTTGGTGTTTGTGTTAATGGGAGGAGTAAAGTAGTAATCTCCTCCACCACCCACTATGGATTAGCTAATCCCACAAAAAATGGTGGTATTATTTAATCCACTACCATGCCTCTTAACTAGTCCGCTGGCCTAGTTAATCCTCCAAGCAAACAGCGAATTAACTAGTCCAGTGTAGCTAATCCGAGCTAATCCCACGAACCAAACAGGCCATTAAAGTACCAAGTATTGTACTTTGGTAAATTGTTGGGTAGATATAGTTAGGCAATATTGTGAATAGGGATCATCTGATATTTCTTGTACGGTTGAGAGAAGAGAATCTCTTCATCTTGGGTTTTAGGGTTCCTCTATATTAGGGTGTATCCTCTCCATTTTGATTATCAATAAAGACTAGGAGGCGACCTCCCCTCTTTGGTTCTTATCATTAGTATCAGAGAAATTCAATGGGTCCTAAAGTTGATGGATGAAGGGATTCTCGCTTCGAGGCGTTGAAGTAGCAGATGAGAGTGATTCCGATAGAGTTAAGCAAAACTCGCAGTGTTTGGCAGCAATGGAGGGATCGTTTGGAGACCTGAAATCTAAAGCTCAAGGACTTATGTAACAACTCAGGAACATGTGTTTTCCACATAGCTCAGCGGCTTCCAAAGTGAGCCAGATCGGTGAAGGGAGCGGTCAAACTCATCAGATCCAACCAGATCTGAGGTTTAGATGGAAGAACGATGGTCCGGTGGATCCGATTGAACTACCGCGCCATACAGATCGGGTCCACAGGTTCGCAAGATCAAGATGTCAACAAGTGATGGCTCGAAACTCTTGGTGTGGTTCAACCAGGCGAAGTGCTACTTCGATCTACGTGAGATACCTGAGATCTCAAAGTTGAGGGATGCTCGGATTTGCCTGATGGGTTCTGCTCAAATCTGGCTTCAGTTGGAGGAGAAGTCTAAACCATTTGTGGGTTGGGGGTGAGCTGAAGTCCCAGTTGACTTTTAGGTTCTTAGATACCGATACCTTTAGCTTTACTCAACAGTTCTTTTCCATCAAACATGAAACAACAGTGGCAGAGTATAGGGAAAGGTTCGAGATGTTGCACTTGCAAGTGACAGGGTTGGCCGAGACACATGCAATCGCCGTCTTCATCAATGGGTTGTGTAACCGAGTCCAGCCGAAGGTTATGGTAGAGCCGCCGAGGAGTTTACGAACGGAACCATCGAGAAGGAGATGCACTTGGGCTAGGTACAACAATTAGGCAGAAAGGGCCCTAGGCCAAAATTTCCACTCCCAAACCGAGTCTAGGGCTCAGGGTTGGGTCACGCACATAATTGCCAGCCCTACGTGGGATTCTGGGCCGGCCGGACTTGCGTAAAAGCCCATCATCTGGGGCATCCACCAAAATTAGCTCAATAACTTCAAGTTCTTCAAGTATTTCCAGTCTGTCTTCTTCAAAGGCCACGACTCCTCAGGTTTCCCCTCCAAAGTTTAAACGCCTGACGGATGTTGAGGCTGAAGTTGAGGCTGAAGTTTGCAGAAAGCAAGGACTGTGTTATCGGTGCAATGCAAAGTAGTTCATCGGTCATCGATTTCAAAGGCGAGAACTCCAGGTGATGTTAGTTGACGATTAAGATGCTGAGAGCCCAGTCTCCCAACCTGAGAGTTCGAGTGAGCAGACCGAGTTGACATTGATGGAGCTATCGTCACTTACTGTGGAGGGAAGTCCTGTGCCCCGTACCAATAAAGTTAAAGGGCAAGTGGGGGGTATCCAAGCAGTGGTCATGATCGACAGTGGCGCTAACCGTAACTTTATTTCCCCGGCGTTTGTAAGCACTCTCCAACTGCCCATGTCAAAAATGTCTGATTCTATGAAGATTTTATAGAATAGCCATTTGAGGGTGGAAAAAGGTCCCATGAAATTTATGCCACATACATCAAACACTTCACGAAAGAGGATGATTTCTACTATCTAAGTTTTTAGTACATTGGCAATTTGGACAAAATTTTATGTAAAGAAAACAATCATGAAATAAAGTGGAGCAAAAGAATCCACGAACCAAAATTTTATGGGCAGTTCTACGTGGATTGAAATGACCTCCACATGCATAAGTTTGATAATGAGTTATAATTAATTGTACTTTTGAATGTGGTATGTATCTCCTAATTATTTGGTGGTGCAAAACTTCCATAAGTAGGGTTAATCCCATGAATATTGTTTAGAATCCTTTTTAATCTTATTTTTTTGGACTCTCGTTAAGTAAGGTGATAACCTATTAGTGATAATATAATTAACTATATCGGCATACCAATGGCCTTTAGTACGCATATTATATAAGTATTCATTTGGAAAGTCACCATTTAATGGTATAGGTGGTTCTCCATTCTCTAACCTACTTAAGTGGTATGCTACTAGATTTTCAGCTTTTTTGTTTTATTTTATAGTAAGGTCGAATTCTTGTAGGAGTAACATCCATCATATAAGTCTAAGTTTTGCACCTTGTTTTGTCATTAAATATTGCAAAGCTGCATGATCTGAATAAATTATTACTTTTGTTAGATATCTCTAAATTTTTCTGAAGAAAATACTATCGCCAAGAGTTCGTTTTTAGTAGTGGTGTAATTTTGTTGGGCTGTATCTAGTGGTATGGAGGCATAATATATAACATGGGATTCTTTCCCTACTTTCTTACATAAAACATCTCCAATTGCATGGTTACTTGCATCTCATATGATTTCAAAGGGTAATAACCAATCTGGTGATTTAATCACAAGTGTAGTTATTAAATAATCTTTTAGTTTATCAAATGTTATCTTGCACTCATTAATAAATTCGAAAGGAACGTTTTTTTGTAAAAGCTTGCATAATGGTTGTGTAATTTTTAAAAAATCTTTTACGAATTTTCTATATAATCCTGCATGTCCAAGAAATGAATGTATCTCTCGTACTGTGGTAAGGTAAGGTAACATTTTGATTACTTGAATTTTTGCAAGGTCTACCTCTATTTCTTTATGTGACACTATATGTCCTAATATTAATCATTGGTCTATCATGAAATGACATTTTTCATAGTTAAGTACTAAATTCTTTTTTATGCATCTTTTAAGTACTTTAGTTAAATTAACTAAGCATTCATCAAAAGAATTACCATAAACTGTGAAATCTTCCATAAAAACTTCAATGAGATTTTCCATATAATCAGAGAAAATACTAACCATGCATCTTTGAAATATTACATGTGCATTACATAAATCAAAAGACATACGTCTATAGGCAAACGTACCGAAGGGGCAAGTAAAAGTAGTTTTTTCTTGATCTTCTAGGGCTACATGTATTTGGTGAAATCCTGAATAACCATCTAGGCAACAGTAATGGGTTTTTTCAACTAATCTTTTTAGCATCTGGTCTATAAATGAGAGTGGATAGTGGTATTTCCCAGTTGATGCATTAAGCTTTCTATAATCTATACATGTCTTTCGGCCATTTTGGATTCTAGTTGGTACTAATTTTTCATATTCATTTGTTATTACTGTATTTCTTGTCTTTTTATGGACTAATTGGATTGGGGGTTTACCCAATTGCTATTGGCTATTGAAAATATCATTCCTGCATCAAATAGTTTTAATATTTCAGCTTTTATCACGTCCATAATAGGTGGGTTTAATCTAGGTTGAGGTTGTCTAGAAGCTTTGGTATTTGTTTCTAGGTTTATCCTATGCATACACGTAGCTGTACTTATTCCTTTGATATCAGCTATGGCTGATCCTATTGCTCCTTTAAATTCTTTCAATTCATTTATCAACTTATTTTTTTTCTAGACAAGTCAATTTGTTAGAAATTATTACTGGCAGTTTATCACAATTCCTTAAATAAATATATTTTTAAATGGTGTGATAAAGTTTTTTGATCCAATTCAAGGGTTTTAATTATAGAGGGAAGAAGTTTTGAATGAGATCTATATAAGTCTAGATAATAAGTTTCGGTAGTTCATTATATGATTCTAGAATGCTTATTATCTCTTTTGCTTCTTCATCTATATCCTCATCTTCTTCTAAATCTTTGATTGTCAGTTCTACTTTATCTATTTTATCTATTCTTAAAGATTTATCTATTAATAGATTTATCATATCTAATGTGCATATGGAAGAAACATCCATTGGGTATTTCATTGCATAGTATGTATTAAAATTTAATTTTTCATCGTCTATTTGCATTGTTAATGTTCCATTTGACACATCGATCTTTGCTTTTGTTGTTTCCAAATATGGTATTCCTAAAATTAGAGAAGTTATCTTCTTTTATATCTAAGACATAAAAATTTGATGGGAAGATTAAATCATTAACTTTGACTAACACATCTTTGAGTAACTTTACTGGTTTAACAGTAGATCTATTAACTTATTGTATGACTATACTAGTTTCTTCTAAATTCACGTCAGTTATTTGTAAATAAATATATTCAGGCATAACATTTATAGAGGCTCCTAAATAGCACAATGCTTTAGAAACTCCTATGTTCTCAATTGTACATTTAACGAAAAACATTACAGAATCAAAACATTTAGGAGGTAATTTCGTTTTGATTAATGCTGATACGTGTTCTCTTAGACTCACCTTTTCATTAGCCTTAATCTTATTAGTGCATAAATCTTTTATAAATTCCTGGTACTTAGGTACATTTTGAATGACTTCAAACAAGGGTGTATTCACTACTACTTTCTTTAATGTATCAAATATTTATTTTTCTTCTTGCAATTTCTTAGCATTTTTGTTATCTTCCAAACAATAAGGGAATGGTGGTTCTATATTAATTGCTACATCTTTATTAGGTTTATTACCCTTGTCGTTGGGAGTTTTGTTACTTGTTACCTTAATTTTTTTTTTCTTATTTTTCTTCTATTTATTTTCTAGGAACTAATTAGTCTGGCATTTTAGGTTTATCCATCTGCTTATCACTTCTTAATGTTATATAGGTAGTCTTTTTCATATATAGTAGGATATGGTTGAGATGGTAATTTCTCTTGATTTACAAATTCATTCATCTGTATTGCCATTTGACTCAATTGATTTTTAACTTCAGTCATATCATTTTGTAATGCTTGAATTATTTGATATTCTTCTCTTTCGGAGTTTTTCGACGTTTGGTATCTTTAATAACCCTGATTGTTAATATTATTACCTAGATTTAGTTGTGAGTAATTTGCATAACTATTAAAGTTGTAATTAGGATCAACAAACCTATCATATTGGTTCATTATAGCATTATCTTCTTTTATTTTGGTTTGTTGTTTCAAAGGATATTCATCATTAGAATGGTTTAATTCATTACAAGATTTTACTATGGTTAATTTATCTTTTAGTTATAATTTAACTATGGTTTTCAACTCATTTATCTTACCATCTTGTGTTTTATATGCCCTAATCATGTCACTTAGATTATCTTTGGACGGTTCACTCTTCTCACCATATTGCTTTGATTGCTTAGCCATTGTATTTATAGTTTATTTTGCTAGAGTTTGTGTTTTATCAAGCAAAGACTCTCCTCACATGTTAACTAAGAATCTTCGTTCTAAGTGATTTAATCATTCATAAAAATACTGCATTAATGTTTTCTGTAAATTCATGCATTGGACATAGTGAGATCAATCGTTTATACCTATCCTAAAATTCATCAAAATTTCTCTAGTTTCCATTTTGGCATTACTAATTTTCTTTCTATATAGGCTAATCTGTCTTGCTGAGACATATTGATCAAGAAAGACTTGTAGCATTTTTGACAAGTTAGTTATGAAATTTTTTGAAGCTAAAATAACCAATATAAAGCTTGACCTTTCAATACAAAAGGAAAAGCTTTTAATTTAACATAATCTATTTCTCTATCTTTAGGTTTTAACATGCTTACTTTATGTACGAACTACCTAATTATTTTTGAGCATTTTCATTATCTTCACCATAGAAACACAGTAAAGAATTTATGAGTCCAGATTTCAATTCGAAATTCGAAAATTTTGTTGTGAAAGTTATGCACATAGGTTCATAAGCCGTGACATTCTTATTAGATTTCCTAGAATTTAATTCTTCATCGCTTTCAGCCATTTTATATGACTTTCAACAAGAAGGATTCTCAATAGATTATTTTTAAAATCCCCGATAACGGTACCAAAATTGACACATGTCGAACGTGTGCAATAAATTCTTCGTATTTTACTATTAACCTGTAGTAGTGGTAAATGGTATATCGTCTCCACAGATATTTCTCAAATCTCTTATGAATTTAATAAGTCCTAAAGTTTTATCAAATTTAGCTTGCTTTAATTTAATTACATTAATTAAGAGGGAAAATAAACACTAAAAAATATAAAAAATTAAACTAAATAATTAATTAAAATAACTAAACTTTAAACAACTTAAAATAAATAAACTAACTTAATATACTCAAACTGATAAATAAATAATTGATAAATCAATTTAAATAAAATATATAACAATCATCTAAACAAACCTCCATTAAACATCATAATATACTAGGATTATTTTCAAACGCCAAAACATAACATCGCTTTATAATATAGCTATAATTAGTTTATATGGAATCTAGAATCATTAAGTCCTCATTCATAATAGGTTTATTGTCTTTAGCCAGTCACCAATTTTTCTAAATTCGATGAAAACGCCACATTCTTATCATTATAAGTCTACCTATTAGATAAAATGCAACATTGTAGAATTACAATAACATTAATTTCAATGAAAATCATGTCTTATCTAAGCCAATATTACCAAAGTCGCATAATAAACAACTCAGAACACAATACCTAAGACAACCACTCGGGCAATGCACTATAAATTAATCCTAGTTACTACTTCTATAATTGTTATCAATAACTATAGACATAGAATTGAATACTCGATATTAAGGAACATATTGACCACTATGCACTTAACAGTGGATTCGCTGGCCTTCTTCTGCTACTGATTTATATGGCAATTCATAGTGTTATTCCAAATCGCTGGCTATTTGCTGGTGTAGTTTTTTAGTTGATTGTTTCGCTTTTCTTTCTCTTTTCTTTCATTTCTTCATTTTCTTATTTAAAACCTAAAATCACAAAAATAAGGAAATACATAGTGTAATATCACCATTTATACCAAATATCAACATAAATCACATTATAAAATGTGTCTAACTATTGGCTTATCAGCAAGCAAAGCATGGAGAAGAAGCATGGTGAAGAAAAGTGGTCGCCAGTGCCGGTGCAGTGGTGGAGCAGTGTGACATAAGGGACAACGCTAAGGTGGTCTACATCGGGCTCCAAGTCTACTGAGAAAGAAAAATGCATACAAAGTGGTCGAAGCTGTAGCGACACTGTGGCTTTACACACTCAATGTCGAATCACTTATAGACAGCCAGAGACATAAAAAATATAAAGTTAGAGTTCTATTTTGTGAGGAATTGTCTATTAAGGTTCGAACTGTTTACTAAAGTGTCTTAGGAGTATAAATAGATATTACAATGTGGAAAACATATACACCACCATTGATTGCAACCAATTATCATAGTTTAACGTAGTTTACTTTGTTCTTGAGTATTAAGAAGAGTTGTAGAGGATATGAAATTGAAAACTCACGTGTGGTTATTCAGTATTATTTTCTTGATTTAATTGAATTTATTTCGTTTAACCTCTGATTTCAATGAATACAATCATGCGCATTTTTATTTCCATGATGTGTGAGTAGTTCATTAATCTTAGGGATCAATGGATCTTTTGGTATGAATGCTATGCTAAAATAGTTTAAATGGAGTATACAGATAAAAAACACAATGGTTAGAATTTGTATTGATTCTATGCGTAATGCTACAAACATCTTGATCACGTGTTTTTTGATTAGAGGTTTCAGGAGTTACCATGGCTATTAGAGCTTTTAAGCGGGATATGGATGATACAACCATAAAATACATAATATCGATAGATAGTTATTGATTAGGAATGCACGTATAATAAACTTAATTGGTTATGAATCTAAAAATTTGGAACTCAAAGTAATGTGGAGCTTACGTTATTCACACTGATAGGTGGAGTTCTAGTTTGAACATTAGAATAATTTCCGTCACGATAGTGGGTTGAAGTGGATTTGAAGGAAACCTGTCTATTCTAATTAAGCACACATAACAAAGATGAAGGAAGTGAGTTAAAAAGCATAGTTTTTCATTACCTAGGTGAAGTTGCAAACTAAGATCTTCTTAATATAAAAGTACAAGTTATTTACATCGTATTATTAGAACATAGTATAGTTTTAAAAATCAATTAAAAAGGATATTCTTAGCAAAAAAGTAAATGTGACTAAATATACTCAGTGCAATACATCTTTCCTTGAGGACGTATCTGTAATCAACATAAGTTGATCACATTATTACTACAATCAAGCCATTATACTTGCTGCCACAATTTTTCTTTCAAAAGTGGTGGGTCAACAATAATAAGGATTTATGAATTTAAGAGGAAGTTCCTCGAGAAGCCATGACCTCGACTCTCCATGGAGTACGATCTTAGCCATCATCACAAATCCTCCTAAACAAATTTCTACAACGATCAATGACTCAATCGCGGAGCACCATGATGTTTTTCCTACCACACATATAGCCAATGAACAAATGGGACCCTTAAGAGCCTCCTTCCTCTCGTGTCAGCGGATGCATGACTAATAAATATGCAGCTATAATCGTGCATGCAATTATATTCGAGAAATACTCACACAATGTAAAGGTTACTATGAGATTTACTTATAGTACAACTATAACACCGCAAACTCTTTTCCCTCCGTATCAGTAAGCTATTCCACACAAGTTTTCAATTGCGGTCCTACAATTAATTTATAAGTCAAGTAAGATTTCGCAACAATTTCATAATTTTCTCAATTTATTATAATTTAAATTGGTCTTGTCACGACCCGAAAACCTCTGAATCACTTCAAATCAAATCTTCGGATGTTCGGATCCTAATTTTGACTCCAAATTGTGTTTCAACATCAAAAATTGACTTTAACTAGGCTTTTAAATAATTTTCTCAATTTTGAACATTTTTGGATATTCTAGCATGCACTTTGAGGCAAAACCCTAGTATAAATCATCGAGAAAATATCAAAATTCTCATTTTTTCTAAAAATCTTTAATTTTCATTCATTTGTCTAAAAATCTTATTTTTCATAATTTTCTGTAATTTCCGGCATTTTATCTATTTTTTTTTCTCGAATTAAAAAAAAAACACAATTTTTTTTAAATGAGGAGGGGTTTAGTCCCCCAGACTGAACCGAACCGTTCAGTAGAGCTTTGTTCAGCCATTTTTTTTTGTCGTTTCGGGGGCCAACCCCATTTAGGTTGGGTAGGGGAGCTCACGGCTTCCCCCACTGTCTTCCTCCCTCATCCCTCTTGTTTCTCTTTTCCTATGCGTTTCTCTGCCTCGGTCTCTTCTTTGTTTTTTTTTGTTAACAGTTGAATTCTTTTCCTCCTCCTCTTCCTTACAATCAACAACAACAATAAACATCTCATCAATTCGAAATAACTGAAAATCAGTTCCTTTAATCCGTACTCATACATTCCAATCCACAAAATCAAAATCGAAATTTGAATCACCGACTCACTTTCAAACTGATGCACACAGCACAGTTAAGCTACGGTTTCTCTATTCAATCGACAACAAAAATGAAAATACAGAAAGAGAGATTACACCTGTGGGAATTGATTCACAGTGGAAGGGACGAAGACGGCAATGTACAGTGGATACAACCCCTCTGGATCGATTTTGATTTGTGAAGAAGAAAGGTTATCAAAAGACCCCTTTACCCTTCTAATATTATCCTCAATCATATAATTCTAATACCCTCATAGGTAAATTTTCATTTTTTTCTTTTTATTTCCTATTTATCCTTTCAATTTTTTGTCCCAATTAAACCCCGAAAAATATCCCAACTCAGACCAAAAACTTGAGAATTCACTAATGCACTCCGAAACTCCCAAACAACCCCGTCTCACATGAAATTCTAGGTGTAAGGCCCACGTTGGTTCGTTAAGTCAAATTAAAGTTCAAAATTCGAGTTTTTAAACTTAATACAATTATTTTTGAGAAATTCGAAATGATAGTTTGGGTTAACATTTTAACTCTCTCAATACTCATTTCAACACGTATCTCGAGATAACCCGCAAAATATTGAATTTACTTGGTTAAGTCGAGTTTTGCAAAATAAAATAATATAAAGTACACAACACTAGACACACATCACACAATAATAAATTTACCTGTAAATGTCATTTCACCAGTCCTCAGCTCTCGACTCGTGGCCTAAACCATAATTAGAATTCCTTAATATTTGATAAGCTATAATTATCGGTTTAAAAATTTTAGTATTTGACAATCTTCCCAAATAATAAAAATTTCGACCTCGAAGTTAGAATTGAAACTAAATTTGCCTTGACTAAAAGAGATCCGAAAAATGCTCATTCATATATGCATCCCCTTATGATAAGTGATTATTTAGACTTATAGATAGGGTTAGTTTAGTAATATATTTAGTATAAATATCTATAAATGAGCTCTAATCAATAGTGTTAATGCATTTTTAGGTAATTAATCTATAAATGAAGGAAATGAGCAAAAACGAGAAGAAATATAGTAAAAACCCACTGGTTGGCACTGTGGCTAGACTTGGTGGAACTGTAGGTGTATAATGTACAACGTGGAGAACTTAGGCGCAACATGGGAGCGAAGGCAAAGTGAAGAAATCAAGGTTGTAGGCTTGGTAATGTGGTGGTATTGTGGAGCATAAGGCACGATGCTGGGTACTTAAGGCTGGGCACCAAGGTTACAGGAGATGAAAAACTACATACAGTAGACGGCGTAGTGGTGGCGCCATGGCTCAACACACACGACACCATGGGATAAGTAATAGTGCTGGATTGAAGGAAATTAGAAGTTTCGAGTTTTATTTCGAGTTAAATTGTGAAGTAAGTTCCCTAATTGTTATTAGGAAGTATAAATAGATGTTAGGACATGCTAAACTCAACACATATAGATCATTAGCCACCATTAGAGCAATTTAGCATAAGTTTACTTTGATTTTGATTATTAAAAAATTTGTGTAGAGAAAATATTGAAGACTCCACTTTCGCAATTTAAGTTCGATTTTATTGGTTTAATTGAAGGTGATATATTTATATTCATCTCGGATTTTCAACGATTTCAATTATGGATTGTAATATGTATGTTTCAATGAAGTGTGAGTAGTCTATTAATTTTTGGGATTAATGGATCCTATGGTATGAATGCTATGCTATGAACATTATTAGAAAGTGAATATAAAAGTGCAATGATTAGAATATGTATTTATTATGAGCGTAATGCTATAGACATCTTGGCCACATATTTATTAATATTAGGTTTTAGAAGTTATCATGGCCATTGCAATGGTTAGAATTTGTATGAATCTAAAGATTTGAGATATTAAAGCAATGTGGAGCTTACTCTATTCACATCGATAGGTGGAGTTCTAGTTTGAACATTAAAATCTTTTTTGTCACGATAGTGGGTTAAAGTGTATTTGAAGAAAATCTGTCTATTCTAATTAGGCATTGCACACAACATATTAAGACGTAAAAGTGGTTGAAAAAAAATAGTATTTCATTACCTAGGTGAAGTTGTGAACTAAGATATTTTTAATATAAGAGTTAAAGTAAAGTTTATATTATTTTGTTAGATAGAATAATTTAGTATAAAACCATTAAAAAAGTACTTCCTTAGCAATAACTCAATGTTAAATAGGTATTCAACTGGTTGCAAAAACTTTTACTTTAGGATGATATCTGTGATCAACGTAAGTCGATTACACTATTACTACAAGTTAGCCGTTATACTTGCCACGCATGTCAAGCTTTTGGCGCTGTTGCTGGTGATAGGTAGATACTTAATATTACTTAGTTAGTTTGAAAATTTGCTAAGTTTTATTTTATGTGCTTTACTTTCATGTTCGTAAAAACGAAAAGAAGGAGAAATAAAAGGGTTAATTTTTAAGTTTAACTTTCTACACTTGATCTTTTGTGTTTTTTTTTCAAGGATAACTAGTACATGTGTAGCAAAGGAGAGAATTACCTAATGCATTACGACCCTGAGATTAGCGTAACCAACAAAGGAAAGAAATAGAAAAGAATCAAGATGGCTGAGGAGCAAACAAGAAACCAATAATGGGGCCGCAGGAATAACCAACTCGAAGGTGGTCTGTTAGTGCAGGACAGAGTGCGAGGATAGAGATGCCTTCGTGACTACTTCAAGCTAGAAGTTAAGGAAGTGATGAGGCTTCCAGCCAACACCATTGAGTTCGAACTGAGACTGTCTCTAATAAACATAGTGCAAAATAGCTGGTCCAACGAGCTATCCAATGAAGATCCAATTGCACATGTTGGGAATTTCTTAGAGAAGTGCGACACCATGCACATCAACGGAGTTACAAAAGAGGTGTTCGGGATGAGACTTTTCCATTCTCATTAAGTGGAAAAGCCAAATCCTGGTTCTTAGGGCTAAATGCTGGGAGTATGACCTCATCGACAGATATCAATAAAAAATTATTGACAAGTTGTTTCCCCTAGTGAAGCTCGGCGAAAGGAAATTATAAATTAATTAGTTCATGCAGGAAGACACTGAGTCTCTTGGCAAGGCTTGGAAAAGATTCAAAGTGATGCTGAGGAAATGTTTGGGACACGGATACGGGAAATGGGCATAACTCTAGATTTTTTACTATGGGATGAACCATGGTACGAGAACACTAGTAGATGCTGCAGTAGGTGACTCTCTACTGACCAAGGATGAGGATGGAACATTTAATTTTCTTGATCTTATGTCTCAAAATTCTATAACCAATACTCATTCCATAATAAGGAAACCAACAAGGGTATATGAGATTGATTCATAAAATGCAATTATGATACATTTATCAAATTCGAGCAGACCAATGGCAAAAATCCGAATGGGACACTGAGGTCTACAAATGGCACAACAACCGAATAATCACCAAGGTATGGTGGTTAACCAAATGGACATACAACAGGGAATTAAGTACGAGGACATTAACTTCATGAACAACCAAGGCTATGAGAACAACTCAGGCCAAAAGATCTGGCTACTCAACGATTTTATTAAGGATACAATAACAACAACTGGAACTTATCTTAAGGAATTCCTGATAATGCATAGAAGCTACCTCAAGGCTTCAATCAATAAGTCAAATAGGGGAAGGTAAAGCAGAGCGAAGAGATTACTTCATTAAAGTCAATTGAGAAGTATTTGCAAGCCATGAACATGAACAATAGGGATCACCATGAGAAGGATGAGAAAGAGATGGAAGGAGTGAAGCAAGCCTTGAAGAGGATGGATAATGAGCAATCACAATCCATCAAGAACTTAGCAAGACAACTTGATCAGCTTACTATAGCCTTGAACTCAAGGAAAGAAGGACAATCTCCTAGCAAAACCATCACCAATCCCAAGGAGAACGTGAGTGTTATTAATATGATGAACATTATAGCAACAAATGACTCTAGACAAGAGCAAGTGATGTACAAATTGAAAATAGTCAGCACTTTGACTATAAGGGAGCAGGAAGAGATGCATGAGCACAATACTGAAGTAAGGAAATATGAACTTAATAGTCTCAAGAAACAAATAATCAGTGCTTTGAAGAAAAATAAGAGGAAACAACAATAGAAGGCCAAGCAAAAAGATGAAGGACCTTCTAAAGAAGCCCTACAAGGCAGTGTCAACATGGTGGCTCTGAAGAAGCCGGAACTAAAGTTCAAGTTCATCCATATACTTTAAACTATCAAAAAGAGAGATTTGGGAGAAATATGCATACTGATAAACATCGATGGACACCAACTTAGAAATGTCTTTAGTGATACAAGAGACTCAGTCAATTTCATGCCACTAATGGACATATTGCACACTGATTTGAAGATCGATTATCCCGATACCACAAATTTGCAAGTAGTAAATGGCAACATGATACCAACTCTAAGGAGAGTCTTGAATGGGGATATGAAAATGGGTAGATTCCCATTCATCATAGATTTTGAGGTTATGAATCACAATATGGATGATGATGTATTTATGATACTTGGGTGGTCATTCTTGAACACTGCAAATGCAAATTTGTACATAAACGATATGATGATCACATTGAGTATTAATGAGGGGGATAGTGGTGAGAAGGTTGTCTTTGTCAATGGTGAACAAGTACATTCGAACGAGGATGACATCATAATCTTCAATTTGTAAATGGGTGACTCAGACTAATCGAGCGAAAAGGCTTCGAGCTAATTATGTTAAATTAAACGTTACTGGGAGGTAGCCTAGAGGTTTTTAAATTTTAAATTTTGAATTTCAGTTAGTAGTTATTTATTTAGTTTAATAATTATAATCAATACGTTTTAGTTCTAACTTTTGAAAATTTGTATCGAATATGTAGGAAAGACCATTTGCTGGGTGATGATTCATTGGAATGGAAATGTCTTACTAACTCATTAAAGAGCGAAAAAAGAGCAAAAGAGTTCAAAGCGGTTAAGGTTAGGTGAATGGGAAATTCAAAGGTAAAATTTATTAATTTTTATATTTACATGGATTTCATGCGGTTACGACATCTTATGTGAGTGATACATAAAGTCAGAGGAGTCTCAAAGAAGAATTAACGAAAAATATAGGCAAAAGGCATTGGCAGACTGCTCGATGTCGTGGCTATAAGCCACAACGTCGTGGGTACTAGTGATGGTGCCTGCAGCGTAGTAGAGCAAGGACACAACAAAACACTACTCCGTCCTCGACGTAGTGGTGGCGCTTTCACAACGACGTGCCATATAAGGCATGGCGTCAATGTCGTTATAAAGGTTTTAAACACTTGTTCATCACATTCTTCACACTTGCAACCAAAACCCCACCATAACCACTAAGCATACATCCCTCTAGAGCTAAAGTTTGTTCATTTCTAAGTAAGATAAGAGAGTTCCTAGTGATTGAGAGTGAAAGAGGTAAGTGCATCATATATTTGCACAAATTGGAAAGCTAAGGCTTAATTTTTGGATTTTGATTTCAAAGAGAGCTAGGGTTCTAGTTTGTGAGAAAAGTGAAAGGGCTTGGATTGATAGTATACAATCCCCTAACCTGATTAGGGCAATACCCAGCTTGAAACCATAATTAAGCCCAGATTACCCTTACCAGACTTAATTAGAGCTAGCAACCTTACCACCTACACCTAATAACACTAATGTATATCAACTATTAAAATAAAATAATTAATTCAAACCTTTTTGATAATCAAAATAAGATATACAATATTTAAAACAAACCTGAATAAACTTTGGTTACAAAAATCTCCCATCCCATATGATATTACAAAACAGTAACTCAACACCAATATATAGGACCAGAGAAAGTCATTACATCGAAGAGAAGTTCAAGACTCCTATAACTTCTCCATCCCATAGTCGTAGTACTCATCGGATCTACCTATAATGCTAATTGGGGTAAGCGGTCCAACTTGCTCAGTAAGTAGGGATTTCTAGTAATTATCAACATTCCATATAATATTCAAGGGTATCATGCAATAACAACATGCACCAATGATATGTAACAAGAATATGGAAAACATGTAGATTCAATACATAATCAGATGCAAAGCAAGTAATTTGGACTATTACACTGTGATCCTTATTTATTTTATAAAACTAGGGCCGATTACCAACCGACGCTATTAATACAATTGCTAGACTAACATATTGGCCAATATGGTCTCTAGGCCATCCATTAATGACCAGTGGTTCTATCCCAAACCTTCTAATGTGTATGTAATCCATACAACCTATTGAATTGAGCATGAGTTATATATAGGCCGGGAAGGGAACCCATCTTCTATAAACCTATTCTCAAAACTAGGAGTTATAGCATGGTCACGTTACACACCATTTTCCATTTATTGAAATTCATCACAGTGTACATAATCCCCCCATTTCATTCTAACAACTATATGAGCTATATATACTAAATAGGTAGGCAATATTGATAAATAAGAGAATCTGTACTTACCTTAGTCTAAGTTTCTGTTTCCCAAACTCCCTAACTTTTTGATCCTCTCTCATTTCCTCGTGTTCCTCAACCTATCACCAATCATTTAGGATCAATATAATTTCAATACACTATGTTTAAAACCCCTAGACAAGTCCTTAAGTTCGTTATAAATTATTCATAAAACACAACACAGTTCCTAGTTTCAGGGGTCTGGTAGTGCGATACATGACATGGATAGCGCGCTATCCATAAGTCAATCATCTTCCCCAGTACATGTAGCGTGCTATAGCCAAAGCCTAACGCGCTCTGCGCACCAGACCTGCAACAGTAGCACCATTCTGCTAATCCAAATTGATCCAAAACACCTCCAAACTCAACAATTACACTCCTACCAATCGGGGAGGATTTTTAATAAGGTTATAAACCCATTCAAATCAACAACAGGCTGAATTCAACAAATCTTGATAATCACCATGAATTCAAACTTTAACAAACTCAAAAACCAAACTTACCAAAGTGATGATCACCAGATTTTAATCCGTTTAAACTCCTTAACGTCGTTGAATTCAGCTTCTGAAATGATCTCCCTTCGATCCAAATCGAAATCGACTCTCCCGAACCCTCTCGAACGATCGAATGAATTAATAAGAATGAATTTTTTATTTTTACATATGGATTTTTCTAGAGATATGCGCCGTGCTATCTCGAGACTGATCGTGTAGTTGATGCTTTAAAGCGACACTCCTTAAACTGATAAAAGTTGACACATCATGCACTTACGCTTCGTTCGAGATGATCCGATAATCCATATATTTTCAATAATTTATATTTTTCAATATATATTTATATATTTAAAAACATATAAATATATATATGTATATATCGCATATTATTCACCAATAAACTCACCGGACATGCCTACGAGTGTCCTTGACCATGCACATTTGTGCCACAACTCCCTCGTCACACTTAGTGTCTTGGTAAACCATTGTTTATTGGGTATTTCCCATTTTATAGGCTTGTGTATAATTTTCTTATTATACAACAACCTATATATAAATTGAATTAACAATCCAAACGAACACCATACATCATGCTAATGCATGCACACGCTAATCGAGGTACGTCAAACTTAATTACGAGCCTAACTCATATTAATTAAGATTTAGATTAGTACTAATCACAAGCTTAAGGTAACAGTTTGTTATAGATAAAGACTTGGAGGAGTGTTATACACAAAAAATTAGTCCGACATTGAGGTAAAATTTATAATTTCATTAGTTATGCTTTGAATTTTGAAAATCTTGTGGATTTGAGTTGTAGGATAGGTTTCGTAAAATTATGTGAATGTTAAGCATTAATATTACCCATGGAGACTTAGTCAATGTCTTTGCATGATTTGGCATATGTATGGTCCGTGTGATATAAATTTGGACTTCTTAGGTGATTTGAAGATTCGAGTTGCTAGGTTGATTGTTGTTGTGTTATGTGAAATTTGAAGAAATGATAAGAATAAGGAAGCATGTTAGCCAAACTAGAGCAAATGACTTTGAGACATCTACCTAAAGAGATCCCACAGAGGAGCCCAAACCATTTAAATCCAATTTTTTTATTAGTAGAGAGGCCAAGGATAGATACGAGGATATCCAACATAGAAAGTTCGTTTGTGAGAGAGGAATAAATTTGCTAGCCAAGTATGACAAATGAGTGAAAAACTTTATTACGCAACAAAATTGGGAGCAGCTTAATCAAGACTATAAAAAGAATGAAGTTAAATGAGTGAGTGAGATTATTTATGAATTTGGTAATGCGAAGTTCATTATGAAGGATGAACCAGTGAAGGCGAGAGAGATTTTTTTGTTCCTTTTAATAGACGTGAAATTAATAGCATTTATGGATTGGAGCATTTAATTTTGTATGGAGCCGAACCCAGTTTTCCAGATAAGATATATGAAAGACCCTATAACCAATACCTTTTTAGAGCCATAGAGAGCGCATTGGTTGTTCAAGGAAAATAAGTCTGGGTCTTAGGAGTTAAGAATGTATTGAAGCACATAAAAAGGGTAGTGTTAGGAAAGTTTACTAATATGGCAACATTTCCTTGTCACTTCAATTATCCCACATTTCAGCAGGGTGAGATCAACAAGCCGAAAGTGGCTTGTCTGCATAAGATTATAAAAAACAGGGAGATCAACATTGGCGAGATCATCTACAACAATCTGAGGGAGTCTATCTTATCAGAAAAAGACAACAAGTTGTTGTTTCCTATTTTAATCACTCAGATGTGCTTGAAGGTCAGAGTGTGATTGAGAAATGAAGAAGAATTAAATATTGAGGCCCAGACAACCATGGATGAGCTTTCACGCTCACACCGAAATCACCACCTAATTATTAATACATTAAGGAGGAGAGAGAGAGAGAGAAAGACGAGGGAGCAAGACTTGAGGTCGAGTTGTTGGCTAAATAGCAAGAGGATCAGACTGCAGTAGCATCAACAACACCAACAAATGTAGCCCATGAATTAGAAGATGAAGGATATAGAGATGAGGAGGAGCAACAACAACATGGATTTCCTGAAGGCTATGAGTTTGTAGACCCGCAAATTAAAGAGCAGGATTTGGATAGTCCTGAGGTCTTTCCAACACCTCCTCTACCGCAAGCACTAGTACTACCACTAGAGGACTCAACTCCATAGAAGCCGAGGCTATAGATAGCCGAGATGAGGAGATTGTACCATAAGGACAAAGCACGGTATCAAACACCCTTATTACGATATGAACAGGATATGGAGAGGATAGAGCAACATTGATAGAATGGGCAGCTTAATTTCATGTTGTTTGTCGATCATCAGAGAAACATAGCTAGATATGAGAGTAGTAGATGAATGAAACCTATTGATAGGAAATTTGGCTTTCTAGCAACACCAGACTATGTATTTGATTAGGATTTGGTGTAGAGCAGGAAGGTGGAGTGTCTTTTGACACCATCCTATGCTGGAGCTAATGACGCAGATGATGATGATGATGATGATGATGATGATGACGACGATGACGCACAATCTTGATGTCAGTATATTAGAAGTCTTTTAAACTTGGAGAGATGAAACTTACATTGATACCATTTATTTTTAAATTTGGGATATTTTGGTAATTATTTAGTTGTTTAAATTTTATGTTTAGTTTAGTTTATGATTATATAATTTATGTTATTATATATGTTTATGTGCTTTAGTGTTTTCATGATTTCAGGCTTTTTTAAACCTTCAAGACAAGGTTTGGTTTCAGTTTGGGGGCATCGACACTACACTACACTACACTATGGGAAGTGGTAAGACAGGCCGATAAATAAGGATAAACATTACAGGTATGATCGTTTAAATTTTATTTTGAAGAAGTTAAAAAGGAAAGCATGGTAGTGTATAATTATTTTATTTACTATTTGAAATTTTAAGTAGTATAAATTATGTTATATATCATACTATGTAATGAATAAGTAGTTCATTTCCATGTTCATGCCTTTAATTGAGGATGAGTAGATTACACGTATCTTATTGATATGAAACTTAAGAGAGTGTTTTAAAAATTTAAAGAAGAAAATAATGAAATGTAGCAACAATGGTATGATTTCATGATTAGAAACCTAGATTTAGGGAATAACATGAACTTGAAACAAAAGCAAGAAACCAAAACACTTCTTGTGGAAAAAGTTAAATCTATAAGGATTTTATAAAAGTGTAAATCTTACGTGATAATACAAAGCAAATAAAGTCTTAGTGCAAAGAGGGGAAGAAATATGAATTGTAAATGAAAGGTTGGAGTTAACTTACCTAATTTAGTGAAAGTGAGAAGTGCTAACAAGAGTTTTTAAAATATAAAAAATGAGAAAATCTCACAAGTTCTACATGAAATGGAGCAAAGAACTCGATTGTTGAAAAAAGTGAGGAAAACCATAGTCCATATGAAAAGGAACAGGGAATGTAAAATAAAAAATAAAAAATGATGAAAAGGAGAAGAAGAAAAGAAACGAGAGAAGAAGAAAAATAAAAAATAAGGAGGAAGCAAAATAAAAATCTTCAAATAAAAGATTTAGCTCAAGTACGAGTAGCTAGTTGAGTTAAATTTTCGTTCCAACTATATGAAGTCTTATAGACTCTTGAAGTGCTAAAATCTACTAAAGATGAGTATGATCTATTCTTATTTGCGAATTCTTGAGCTTAATGAGAAATCATAAGATTGCATACTTGCTATTTTAGTGTTAAGATGAAAAAAACTTGTGAGTTGTTACGGTTTTGGTTATGATCTACTTTGGTGTTTAGAAAGTGAAGTTATATGTGTTGTTAAAGCTTCATGTATTAAAATATAAGTTTTTACAAATAAAAACTCTTGAGTGGATTATTAGTTTGAAAATTAGTGAATTAAATGATACTCCATAAAATGAACGAGAACTAGTTATTAGGAGACTTAATAAAATATACTTTTGCTCGGGATGCGCAAAATTATATGTTTGGGTGTATTTGATAAGTGATTATTTAGACTTATATTTGGAATTAGTTTAGTAGTATATTTATTATAAATATCCCTAAATGAGCTTTAATTAATGGTGTTTATGCATTTTCAGGTAATTAAGGTGTAAAGAAAGGAAATGAGCAAAAAGAGAAGAAATAGAGAAAAAACCTACGAAAATGTGGTTGGCGCCGTAGCTACACATGGTGGTGCTATGGGTGTACCAGGCATAACATAGAAGACTTAGGCATGACATGAGAGAGACGGCAAAGTGAATAAATCAAGGTTGTAGGCTTGGCGTTGTTACGACGTCGTGGAGAATAAGGGACGACGCTAGGTACTTAAAGCAGCGTGCCAAGGTCACAGGAGATGAAAAATTGCACTTAAGAGGCTGCAACGTGGCTCAACACACACGGTGCCGGGGGATAAGTGATAATTTCAGATTGAAAGAAATTAGAAAGTTAGAGTTTTATTTCTAGTTAAATTGTAAAGTAGGGTTTCTAATTGTTATTAGGAAGTATAAATAGATGTTAGGGTGTTGTAAACTCACCACACATCAACCATTAGCCACCATTAGAGTATTTTAGCATATATTTACTTTGATTTTGAGTATTAAGAAGATTTATGTGGAGAAAACATTGAATACTCCACTTTTGCAATTAAAGTTTGGTTTCATTGGTTTAATTGAAGGTAATATATTTATATTCATATCTGATTTTCAATTATTTCAATTATGAATTGTAATATGTGTGTTTCAGTGAAGTGTGAGTAGTCTATTAATCTTAGAGAACAATGGATCACATGATATGAATGTTATGATATGAACATGATTAGAAGTGAAAATAAAAAGTGCAATAGTTAGAATTTGTATTGATTCTGAACGTAATGCTATAGATATCTTGGCCATATGTTTATTGATATTAGATTTTAGAAGTTATCATGGCCATCGAAGCTTTTAAGTCGGACATGAATGGTACAATCATAAAATACACAACTTCGACAGATTGTTGCTGATTAGGGAGGTACAGATAGTAAGCCTAGTTAGTTATGAATCTAAAGATTTAGGACATGAAAGCAATGTGGAGCTTATGTTATTCACACCGATAGGCAGATTTCTAGTTTGCACATTAAATTGTTTTTCATCATGATAGTGGGTTAAAGTGGATTTGAAGGAAAATTGTCTATTCTAATTAGGCATTGCACACAATATATTAAGATGTAAAAGTGGTTGAGAAGCATATTATTTCATTACCTAGATGAAGTTGTGAACTAAGATATTTTTAATATAATAGTTAAAGTAAAGTTTATATTGTTTTGTTAGATAGAGTAGTATAATATAAAACCATTAAAAAAGAGATTTCCTTAGCAATAATTCAAAGTTAAATAGACATTCAACTGGGTGCAAAAACCATTCCCTGAAGACAATATCTATGATCAACGTAAGTTGATTACATTATCAATACAAGTAAGTCGTTATACATGCGACACGTGTCACCTTCCCATGTCAACTTCGAGTCACCATGAATTGTCACTTAACCAAGATGATTAGAATTTAGTTATTTCAAAGCTTTTGGACCTTCCTATCTACAATCGAAATAGGCTACTCTTTATATGAGACATCACCCTACGAATCAAATTGACTTACGAATCAAATTGACTCCATCAACTATGTGCTACAAATCAGGTTGTTTCCACATAAGCATAGACACATGAAATATATTACAAACACGGGTTAATTGAGGCAGTAATGCAAGTCTGTAAGCAACCTTTCTGATCCATTTCACAATCTCAAAAGGTTTAATGAATATGGGAGAGAGCTTTTCTTTCAGTCCAAACCTATAACGGCTTTTGCGAGGAAAGACTTTAAAATAAACCTAATCTCCTTCGTTATATTCCACAACTTAGTGATAGTGCTCATAATAACTTTTATGTCTTTCCCGAGCCACTTTTAATCTTAGAAGAATCTGTTGCACAACCTTAGTGTGATCTCGAACCATCAGTGGCTCCAATTTTGTCAAATCCTCCGATTCAGCTAAATAAGCAGGAGAACTACAAGGTCTCCCATATAAAGGCTTAAATGTAGACATTTTATTACTTGATTGATAATTTTTATTGTAAGAGAACTCACACATAGGTATGTATTCTTCTCATGAACCTCCAAATTTCAGTACATAAAGCTTTGAGCTTGTTTTTTCAACACTTGGATCAACCTTTTAGTTCGACCATCCACCTATGGATGAAATGCAATATTGAAATGTAACTAAGTATCGAATTGTTCTTGCATGCTTTGCCTCAACCCTGATGTGTACCGAGCGTCACGATCAGAAATTATTGTTAACGACACTACATGCAAACAAACCACTTCCCACTCATACAACAAGCTCAACATGTAAAAGTATCCGAAATGGACATAGGAAGAAAATGAGCACACTTCGTCAGTCTATCAATAATAACCCAGAGTGCATTACATTTTCTCCGAGAAGTAGCTAGATGAGTAACAAAGTCTATCACAATATGTTCCAATTTCTATTGAGGTATGGGAACTAGTTGCAACATATGCCTATTGGTTTTAACCAGTTGACAAATCTCACATCTCCTCACATAGTCACCCATATCAGCTTTCATCACTGGTCACCAATACAATCGTTTCATATCATGATACATTTTGGTTCTATCAAGATGGATGCTATATCAAAACCGATGATATTCTCTCAATATCTCATACTGAACATCAACCACCGATTCAATCCAAAGTCTGCCTCTAAACCTCAAACTTTGATATGTAGCCTTAGCTCGATTTGGATTATTACTATCAAAAGCAAACTCCTTAAACTTCATATACTCCACATAAGCTTATTGAAACCTTTGATGAAGTCATCGCAATGACTTTTTCAAACAAAACATACTTATAAGTTAATCACGTCTTCCACTCCTTAAATGCTTTGTCATATCCTTTGATCATATGAATTCAATATTTTTCTGAGTTAATATAGTGATTGACAAAGCTATAGTAGAAAAATCTTTCGCAAATCTAAAATAATAGCCAACTAAACCCATAAATTTTATTTTGGAAAACCAAAATCCAAAATTAGTAAATTTAGTGTAAAACCTATGATTTCTCAAAGTTTGGAGAATAACTTTGAGATGTTGTTTCTTAATAGTGTCTTTATTCGGTTATCTGTTATCAATGCAAAGTCTCAGACTGCTATCCTTCTTTTTCACAAGAAGGACTGGTTGCCCCATGACAACATATTAAGGTGAATAAACCCTTTTTAACTAGCTTCTACAGCTATTTTTGTAATTCTTACAACTCTTTAGGAACCATTCTATAAGGAAGAATAAATAAAGGTTTTGTGCTAGGAACTAATTCGATAATGAAACCAATTTCCCTTAGAGGTGAAAATTCAGGTAAGTTATAGGGAAAAACATCAAAAACCTCACCGACAACTAAAATTTCCTCTAGTTTAATCTCGAGTTTTACCTCAGTAGTAATGGTTCCACAAAGAGTTTTCATTTCTTGATTAGTGGCTATCCTAGCCTTGTCATAGGAAACTCAAGTGATGTTCCAGTGTAAGCAAACATTGTAAAACTTGGAATATAAAAGAACATCACCTTATGGAAAGTCCATGTGCATGATAAGCCATTAGCCAATCCTTTCCTTAAAACACATCAAACCCTATAATACATATAAATTAGCTGCCATCTCGTGTCCAGAGATCTTAGCAATACATTTCTCACATATAAAGTGAGGACACATATTATCCCAAATTACTATATTGAAGACAATATGAACAGGGACTCACAACGAAGTCAACCTAAAATCAATTTTCATTCATGCATATATAAATGAAGTCATTAATCCAGAATCAATTAAAGAATGCATAGGTTGACCACAAACTGAAAGTGTACCTTAAATAAGATTTCCATTTGCATATGAATCTGGTTTAGTCACCACCTGAACACATTCCTTAATCTATTGTTGAGGTTGTGACACACTAGATGACGCTCCTAAAAAATATGAACACACAATCATGTAATGTCCATTCTTTCCATATCCAAAACACATAACTGCACTCAAATTCTAAGGACAATCTTGACTTATGTAACCTTGCTTCCCATACCCAAAGCATGTAAGTGAAGGTGTACTACCTACATAAGACTCCTGGCTAGTTGTCGGTCTTGGAATCATAGCCTGTCCCTTAGATCGTTGACCCTTACCTCTATTCCTCTACGACTGAGTTATGGCTCTTCGATCCGAAGGCTGAAAGGAATGTGACGTGTATGTTCTGACCTTTCTTTGTCAACTCTGAGAGTCTACTGGCTGTGTTTAGAAAAGGATTACGATGCACATATGATGGAACAACAAGTGTCATCAGTGTGATTGGCAGTTTTCCACTCTTTCTTTTCTTTTGGAAACTCGAGTCAAACCTTGTTGAAAATGTTTTTCTTACCCTCAAAACTTAGCTTTGTCCTAACTCCACAACACCTTGATATCATCGTAATTTGCGCTGAAAAGCTTGTGTAGTCACATAGGCTCTAGCTTTATCTCAAACTATCGTAGAGTTTTCGGCTTAGTCACCGATAAAGTGGTACCAAGCTCTTGCCGCAACCCATACATATACTTGCGCATCTTTTCTTTCTCTGTCATTCTCGACTTGCTAGCAAACCTCAAAATATAACTAAACTACGCATTATACTAAGCTAGTGACATGTCACCCTCAACTGAATAATCAAACTCTCATCAAAGTACTGCTTAGTGAAATCCTTGATAAAGTTAGCCTAAGTCTCGAATACAAGATGCATGTCATGAAAAGATCTCCACCAAATCTCAACATCGACCTGCAGATAGTACAAAGATATTATAGCTCTCAAATGTTCGTCAGTACCCAACATGCCATGAAGCTTCTCATGATTAAGAACCCAAATCTCCACAATCCTTAAGTCTAATTCACCATAGAAGTACATAGGTTTGTACTTCGTAAACTCTTTCCTCTGCCTTTCCTCTAATGACATTCCACTAATAGTGGCTGGACCAGCCTGAACTAGAACTACAACAACCAAATCAACTCCAGGACAAACTACAAAGGGAGAATGCTCCTCATGAGTAATAAAAGTAGCAGTAGAAACTTCTTGAGCATCACAAACTACATGTACCTGAATTGCCACCTGTGCTCGAAAAGTATTTAGTAACTCAGACATCTTCCCAGCCAAGTTCCAAAACATGTTTGAATCTATACATTGTGGATCCATATTTCCCTTGCTAGATCTCTAACCTAACTCTTGATGTCCACTCATAGTGTTCCGCAAGAAAGATTGCAAGAAAAATGGTTTAACATAACTATATTTGGCACAGTCGAGCGTGCATAATAATGTCCCATATTTTTTATTATTTGTAGTAGTGGTAAATGGGATGTTGTCTCCATAGAGATTTTGCAAACTTCTAAGGAAAATATTTTGTTTTGTTTTTCTTAATTTAGTTAATCTAATCAAACGAGAATTGAAATACTAAATGACTAAAAACTATGCCTACTAACTTAATCAACCAAATTTAATAAACAAATTCATACAATTCAATGCAAACTTAACTAAACGAAATTCAAATATAATATAATATAATATCTAAACAAACAACCACTAAATAATGTAATATACTTGGATTGCATTCAAACTCTAGAATATAATATTACATCATAGCTTAGTTATAATTATATCACATGGAATCTTGAAATCAATAAATCCTAATTAATAATAGGTTGATAGACTTTATCAAATCATCAATTTTCTTATATTCAATGAAAAATAGCCATATCCGTATCATTGTAAATCTATGTATTGGATAAAACACAATAAAATATAAAGACGATAGCATTAAAACTCTATAAAAGCCATGCCTAATCTAAACCAAATATTAATCAGAATGTATCAATCAATAAATAACTGAGAACACAATCATCTAGAACATCCACTCAGGTAATTTGGCCCTATAAATTAATCTTAATTACTAGTTCTATAATTGTTGTTAATGATAGACATATATTCAGAAAATCGAATATCACAATACATATTTGCAACTATGCAAACAATAGCAATCCTCAATAGTTGTAACACGCAAAAATAACTTAATAAGACCGTGATTGTTGTGTATGAATAGATTTAAGGCATTAAGTACATGATTCCTTAGTTATAGCTATATAGCAATCCAAAGTATATACATGTTTAGGGTTTGTTTAGATTAATAAACTACTCATTCATGGAAGAAATAGATAATGCAATAATATAACTGAAAGACATAATTAAATAAATTCCTTTTAATGAAATAAACAAATCTCCAATGTTGCTTCAAACATAAACTCAATAAAACCTACTTACGGCTCTCATAAAATTGTTAAGAGAAAAATGGCTCTTAATCTTGAAGCCCTAGGGCCATATTTATAGTTTCCTAAGCTATACAAATTATAGATAAACTCAAATTCTTCATAATAATTTTAAAAACTCATCACCGACCTCAGCAGCTTTTCAGCGAATCTACTTCTGTTCACATCACCGAGTTAATCACTATAAATATCTCTCTGTGCTTCACCGATTTCATCAAGCAATTCCTAGTGTAAACTCCAATTCGTTGGCTAATCACTACCTCTTTTCTTCAGTTGACTGTTTTGATGTTCATCATATTTTTCTTCAATTTCTTAATTTTTCCTAATTAAATCTTGAAATGATAAAAACAAGATAATACCTAGTGTAATATCATCACTTATATCTAAAAGCAACCTAAATTACACTATAAAATATATTTAATTATTGACTTGTCAAATGCCCCGAAACTCAGCACTTTGCTCTCTCGAGCAAAGGAATACTTTCAATCATATTTTTTTCATTCTTTATATTAAATCTTCAATCTAATTCATCCTAAATTTAAATAACATAAGTTTTAAAAAGAGTAATCTTCAAATAGAAACATATTACCCACAAGTTAATTGAAGTTATGATAGAATAAAATGATTTAGAAAAATGAACATCCTTTAATAATAACTCAACTACCCAATGCAACACCACTTAGAACTTAAAGTTTAATAAATACCAAGGTCAATACACAATATAGGTTTTCTCTATCTCCACTGACAAGCATCAAGCTTACGATGACTAGTGTAGAATCTCAATACACAAAAATGACTAGTTAATCTTAATTTTAGAAAATACTTTATAATAGCACTACAATCAAAATAAATAGGAGTTTTTCCAATATACCAATGAATATATCGTATAAGACATATTAGACAAAGAAATACTACTCTCAACCCTAACTTCAAGCACTCGAGCTAAATCATTTTTAGGAGTTTAAGAACATCCGCCTTTTTCATCTCTCATTTTTTCTAGTTCATCTTATTTTTTATATTTTCATTTGCTTTTGACTTTTGACTTTGAGTCCTTGCTCCATTTCCAATGGAAATCTTCACGCTTTTCCCATAATGGAATCCCTGTTCCATTTTTTATGAAATCTATAGGACCCTCTATATATTTGTAAAGTCTTGTTAACACTTCTCACTGTCCACTAAAGTTGAAGAAAATATTATTTCTAACTTACAGAAATTCATAAGTTTCTAATCCATTTATTCTTTCAATTGTGGCATAATAATTATATGTATACACAATAAAAATACTTAATCAATAGCCTTTGTTTCACAAGATTCTTAGAAATTTGTCTTGTTCATCTTGTACTATTATTTCAATCTTCTACCATTCTCATGACTAACACTAGGCAATCAATCCAGTGCATACATCAACTAGTAAAGCTAATAAAAAAATATAAAAGTTGATTCCTTCTATCATATAACTCACTTGAGTAATAAAAATATCGCTTCTATTTAAAAATCTATTATATATTCATTCCATTACACTACAAAAAATAGCTAATCATAAACAGAAATCTTCGATGCTGATTAGCAAAAATTTAATCTCTAATTATATTCTGCAATGGAACAAAGACGGACTTAATTTCGTGTCTAAAACTATCGACGCTAATTTAGTCAGCAACGGAATACAATTCCGTTGCTGATTAGAGACAGATTTGAGACAAATTCAGAAACAGAAAAAAACGAAACATAAATGGAATTTCTCCCAAACCGGATGGTTCTAGTTGCATTCCCTTGCTGATTAGCAATGGATCAACAACGAAATGCATGATTTCTGTATCTAAATCCGTTGCTAATCAGCAATGAAGCAACAACGGAATACATGAATTCTATTTCTGATTCATCTCTATTCCGTGTCTAAATTTAGAATTACCAGTTTGCCGCGGCTATTTCCTCAACAATTAGAGACGGAATAGTAATGAAATCTATGAATTCCATTGCTAATCCGTCTTAATTCCGTTTGTCCGCTAAGTTATTTTGTTCACTACTAAGAAGAATCCAATTGGTTTTCCAAAACCTCTAAACATGAAAATACAACCACAGGACCTGGTCCATCATCTGCACTTCCTCCAACAACTCCTTGTGGGTGCTAACATCCAAAAAAAAAAGCAGAATTTGACATACATACATCAACAATATATATCAACAACAAAGATTCAAATGTGGGAAAAAATGTACAATTCGACATTAAAAAAGATTTATATATCAATGAAAGCTTGTCAAGTATAATAAATGTTCCAAATACTTAAGTATCCACAAAACCGCTAATCCTATTATTCAACATCAACGACAAAAAACCTCCAATCCTCTAAATATGCACAAAAAGAACTATCAATCTAAAAGTTCTATAAACAACTATAAAAGATATGCACAAAAACAAAATTACCATATCAAAAGTTACCCAAAGAAGAAGAAAAATACTTAAGTATCACCGAGCTACTCATCTCTCGTAAGCTAATCTTACATCTCCCGATTAATATTGTCCTGTTGTTGTGGTGGATCAACGGGATCTGTTTGTAGCGGCTTGTGCTACTCATGAGGTATTGGTGGTTG
Organism: Stephania yunnanensis; assembly: GCA_039657365.1. Classification (NCBI taxonomy): domain Eukaryota; kingdom Viridiplantae; phylum Streptophyta; class Magnoliopsida; order Ranunculales; family Menispermaceae; genus Stephania; species Stephania yunnanensis. Next base: position 31,913,922 of record CM077583.1, on the reverse strand, counting down.
CGGTGGTGGCTGTGGCTGAGATAAGCCTGTTCTGTCCATGGTCATCCCGAATTGCCTATGCATAAATGCTACAACTTGTCGTAATTGCTTGGCAACCGTATCGAACTCTGAGCGTGGCACCATCTCCGACAACAGGGATGTGCTAGCACCAGGATCCGCATATCTTCCCTTATTTCTCCCTAATACCCGAGACCGTAGAAACGTCCTCTAGGACACTCACCCGCCACATTGTAGTACACCACCTCATTATCCATTGGCTGGTCCGGTGTAGCCTGGGTCAGCTCCTGACATCTCCTCTGGAGCTTAGCATGCATGGATCAACAATAAACAACTTAAACGATATGCTTTAAAGTAAACTTATTACTATTTTGCTCGTATTTCTATACTTACATAGAACTGCTCTGATCTACTATCGATGAATGTCACCCCGTCGTGATTTAAGGTGTGGAGATGTAAATATAATTCATTCATGGTAGGTGGCATCTTCGATGTGTTAGTCGGCATACAAAAGTTATAAAGACGTTAAATATATCAATTACTAGTAGGTCGGTGCACTTATATTTGTCGAACACAAATCAATTGCATACAAGTGAAATGACTTGAAGTGAATGAAATATGTACAATGCAAATGAGTTAAACTAGCATCTATGTGTAAGAAATTAAATAAAAAAACAAGATTAGAAGAAAACACATGCATACTGAACAAGTGTAGAAATGAAAAAAATAAACAAAAGTGTAATAAACACTTACCAATCTTTCATTGGTAGTTACAAAAGACACCGAGCCACCACTGTGCTTCGAGGGTCCAGAACCAGGTCCTTCGACCTCAGTGTTTCTATTCATAGACGCCTACCTAGACCTGGCAAGAAAGTCCTCGCTCTCCCAGTACTCTAAGTATCTCCTCCACACCTCATCACTAAAAATTTTGGCTGCACACGATTCTTCTTTATCTTAGGCATCGATGTGGTGTACTTGGTGCCTGCATGTGTGTTGTACGCTGCATAAATGAGATCCCCGTGAATCGTGTCATCCCATCTAAAATATACCTATTAAATGGCAAGTGCAATTTTTACGAGACATTGAAAAACCTGTATAAATCCTAAGACATTTATTAGTCCTGCGTACCTGCCATCGGCGCCAGTATTGGTCTTTATGATGATTCGGTACCGACTTCCAATAATACCCTTCTAGAATCACCTATCTCTTGAAAACTTTTGTCATCCTCCAGGCATAAGAATGAGAAGGATGCAATTCCCAGTGTTTCATTAAAATGCATAACATCAGAAAAACTTATTTAATAGTTTACATGGATAATTAGAAATACGATAATTAATCAAATACAAACTTACGTATTATTCGCAATCAGTGTGATTGGGATCCTATGCATGCGAGGGGGCTCAGTCCTTGTCCTCTGAGGTTCCCGCGGAGGGCTTGTAACCTACAAGCCTGCTTTGCCCTCATAGGATGGGGATGGTGCTGGTGATGCAGTGGCTGGAGGTGCAGGCGTCGTCAGTATAAGAGTGTCATGTCTAGATGTCACCGATGGTGACTGCAATTGGCGATTTGGTATGGTTCCGAACGACGATGTCGATGGTACAGGTGATGCGGATGGTAGGGAAGATGTAGGTGACGCTGACTATAACTCATGATCAAGTGAACAAGAAGTCATAATCGATAAGACAGGAATCGACCCACGACCTCGACCGCCATGACCTCTTCGATCCCCTCGTGTGGCCAGACCATGAGGTCCAGTCGGTATATCGATTCCAGAGGTCTGCACCGCACATTTTTTGACTAGACGAGGTCCCCCTAAAGGTATCCTTTGAATTCCCTGAGGGAATGTGCGACCTTGAAGTGGGGGGTAATCACTGCGAGCCATGAAACCTAAAAAAACACCAATCTTAAACAATTATGAAGAAAGGTTTAGATAGTTCACGTAACGTTGATCAAACATTGACATAACATAGACATACGTTACTCGCTGTCATCTATTTCAAATTCACTCTCATGACTAGAAGTAGATGATTCTTCTTTTGAATCATCTCCACTATCGACAATGTAGTCATTGTCTTCTTAACTTAGACCTGCTTCAACAATGACGCGGGTCCCATTTGGATCATCCAAATTGTTGAAATCTTGAATTGCATCGTCGACTACGCACGTGGTCGGTTCACCATCTTGGAATGCAGTCCCTGCCGAGCCTTGGTCATTATCGTCTTTCCTCGTTTCCTCGTCAGCGAATTTTGGTTGACAGCAACAAACTGCTAGGCATTCTTATCACTCGTTCCTCAAAGAAGGGTATGAAAGATAGTAAACTTGAGTGGCTTGCATTGCAAGGACAAATGGCTCGTAGTTTTTATATCGCCGACTTTGATGAACCTCTACCAATTTAAGTGTTGGGTGAGTCCTCGCTCCATGATTCTGTGTAGGGTCATACCATTTACACTTAAACAACACCACACGTTGAGGCAAGTATATTCAATCTCTACAACCTCTTTTAGTACTCCATAGTAGTCGTGGGAAACATCAGCGTAGTTAGAACCCTTCATCAAAACGCAGTTGTTTTGCATCGATCATTAACGTCATATGTTGCAGAGTGGAACTTATACCCATTCACTAGGTAACTAGGGTACACATTACAAGATCGACTAGGACCAACCAAAAGATCAACAAGCATCTCGTCTATGATAGAATCCCGAGCCTATTAATGAAAATTTAGAATTTTAAGACACATTACTTATGAATGAAAGAAACGAAGCGATAACCTACAATAGTAATAACATTACATATATTTGAAACCAAATGGGTAAGTTGCGCTCTAGACTAGTATTGACTTCCGACTCCCCATTGCTTGAGTGATTTCATCGATAAAGATCACTCATTGATAAAGATCCTACAAGAAGCGGACATGTAAATATCATGTCTTGGTAAAAGATGAATAATGAATGTACTGCATTATTGAATGAAACTGATGGGCATATTGGATGTAAGGAGTGATCTCTGGACAATTGAGCACTATGTACGAATGAGCAGCATTATACTCCTACTTTGTTAAGTACCGCTCATTTGACTGGCATAAGGGTCAACCAGGATAAGTGAAAATTGAGAAATTGCCCACAAAATGCGGTGTGGGCCCGATACCACAATCGTCATTTCGTTGCACTTTGTCGTACAACGTAAAGACGTGATCTTCGAAGTAGTAAGAACAAAACGATGTGACTTCTTCAACCAAATAAGCATTTCACATCGAGCCCTCGACCTTCGCTTTGTTCCAAAAATTATTTTTTTAATGTTTAAGGTACCGATCGAAGTTTAGTTAATGTTAATTTAAAACCTTATTGAATGGGAAAACTATTTCAGCAACTCAAGATATTACCTCTCAAATGGATACATCCACCGAAATTGAACTAGACCAGCCAGACAGGCCTCGTAAGCCAAGTGGATTGGTAGGTGTTCCATAGAGTCGAAGAAGCTTGGAGGGAATATGTTCTCTAACTTGCAAATGATTTTAGGTATTTGAGACTCTAAAACCTCCATATCTTTGAGACTGATACTTTTTGCAGTTAAGGATCGAAAAAAGGCTCAGTTCGCTAATTGCAACCCAAACTGTGTTTGGGAGGAGTTCTCTGAGTGCAATCGGTATCAAGCGTTGCATGAAAATATTACAATCATGACTCTTCATGCCGAACAGTCGCAACTTCTTTGGATCCACACATCGACCATGATTCGAAGCATAACCATCAGGAAAACACAACTTCTTAACCCACTTGCACAATTTTTGCTTTTTTGATGTATCGAGAGCATAACATCCAAGGATGTAAGTATTTGTTGTCGAATTAATGTGTGGAGAAGGTCGGTGAAAATATTCACGAATATCTTATCTCGTTTTTGCATTGTCCTTACATTTGCCCCGTACACTCAATATAGTGTTGAATATGTTGTCAAAAATATTTTTCTCGATGTGTATGACGTCTAAGTTGTGTCGGATCAAGTTTGTCTTCCAATAAAGAAATTCCTAGAAAATGCTTCTTTTTCTCCATCCTGAATTCTTAGCTATCCTCCCATTCATAGAATCAACACCAATTTCTGTCACTTTCATCAAGCCCAACGATTCAATTTCTACCAAAATATCTTCACCAGATAGCAAAGCGGGCGGTTCATCATTTAGTACCATTTTGCCTCTAAGAAAGTTTTTTTTGTCTTTCCTGAATTGTGAGTTCTTCGACAAGAAACAACGATGATAGTCAAACCACGAGTCTTTCCACTACTTTGTAATTGAAAGGCATTTGTATCATCCATACAATATGGACAAGTCATCATACCATGTGTACTCCAACCGGACAACATACTATAGGCAGGGAAATCACTTACAATCCATAAAAGGGCCACTTACATATGAAAATTCGTCTTTGCGGAAACGTCGTAAGTAATCACCCCGTTGTTCCATAAATCTTGCAACTCTTTCACAAGCGACTGAAGGAACACATTGATTTTTTGTTTTGGGTTGGTCGGTCCAGGAACGATAACTGTTAAGGACATAAACTCGGATTTCATGCACATCGACGGTGGAAGATTATACGGAGTCAAAATTACGGGCCATGAAGAGTACGATTTTCCTGAAACCCTAAAAACTTGAAAGCCATTAATGCATAATCCTAAACGAACATTCCAAACCTCGGCGATAAAGTATCTATTGACATCATTAAAAGCCTCTAAGTAATTGAATCAGAACAGTGTTGCATAACATCTTTTGGCGAGGAATGCTCTTAATGCCACCGCATATGTTTTTCCGTTGACTCAGATGCATACAATTATTGCAATCGAGGGCCTAAAGGGAAGTAGTACATTTTTTTGCAAGGACATTTTTTGGTGTTCCGTCCATGACCTCGTCGTTGTGCAACGCAGCGTAATTTCTCACAAAATTTACATGATGTCAATTCAAAGTTCACTCCCCAATAAATCATACATTGGTCCTCACAACAATCTATTTTCTCAACTGGAAGACCTAGACCTCGCATTACTCTTTTAGTGGCATAAAAATCTTCAACCAATGAATTGTCAGTTGGCAAACATTCCTTCATGAATTTAATGATTTCATTATACCCTCGTTCAGAGATATGGTGTTCTAACTTGATCGCAAGTAATCTTGCCATTGCGGACAACTTGTCGTGGTTTCGCACCTCAGCCATAATTGTTCGCTACTAGCTTGAATCATGTCATATAGTTGACGTGCTTGAGGGTTTGGTGATTCTTCCATGTGATTCCAATTTAAACTTGGACCTGCCAAGTTGTGTAGCATCTCGTGGTAAGTTGTTGTATCAAGACCTCCCACATCAACATCATCAATATGGTTATCAAATTGGTAGAAGTTTGGTGGCTCTTCATCTCCATTGTCACCGTGATCATACCAACGGTGATATCCCAGAACAAATCCGTACCTACTTATGTGGTATTCAACTGTTTTGATGTCCAGGTACGGTACAACTCGGCATTTCTTATAATTGCACAAACATCTAATCTTCCTTTCACTTGGTAGGTAGGACAATGTTGCTTAGCAAATGCTATGAATTCTTTAACTCTAGCTGCAAATTCAATTCAAATGAAGCTGTTGTCTAGACGGTTGTACATCCACTCTTGAGTTGTAGATTACATTCCTATTGTAATTGTGCAATTAAATTAGTTAACTAATTTAATAATTTTCGACGGTACAGGTCTGCTTGAGCGTCCAACATACACAATTTAGTAGAATGGGGAATCTAAGAACCTCGCTAACTACAGGAACAAAAAGCTTTGTTTGTATGCATTGAATAATGTGGTTTGATACAAGTAACATAAAACGAAATAAACTTTACATTTGTCGAGTTCTAACTTCATGTGTGTATGTGGATTGAATGTAATACCCCTAATCTCAGGAAAATATGTCTAACTTCGTGTATATTTGTGGCTTCTGTTCCTTTTGTTGATTTCTACTTTCCTAAGACCACTATAAGAAAAATGATATTCAAAAATGGAATTAGCCACGGAATTAAGTTTCGTTGCTAAGAAAAAGTGGTTAGAGACGGAGTAATTCAGAGATGGAATAGAGAGAGATCAGAGACGGAAATAGAGAGGGAAATAGAGACGGAATTAAATTCAGTCTCTAAATAATGGCACTAACATTCCCACCAAAATTTCTTTTTTATAACCTTTCATTAAATCTCGAGATTCGTGTGTGCTTCGATCTAGGCCCCCCCAAACAAAAACAGTCGATCGTCTTCGTCCAAAAGACCAAATCTCTTTCTCTCAACTCTCTTTCTCTCTACTTGCGCTCTGGTCTCTCTCACTCACCGCTAACCGCCTGCTCACGGCTCTTTGCTCTCTCTCCAGTCACCGCTCACCGCTCTCTGCTCTCACCGGTCACCGCTCTCTCATCAGTCATCTCCGTTCACCGCTCTCTGCTCTCTCTGTTCTCTGCTTTTTGGTCGCTCTGTGCTCACCGCTCCGCTTACCGCTCTTTGCTCATCGAGAACGTTCTCTCCCTCTCTCACCGCTCTCGGACCGACGTTTCCCAGCTCTCTCTCTCTCACCGCTCTCTCTCACCAAAATCTCTCTCCCAAACCCTAAATCTCTGCCGCCGCTGCGATTGTGGTTGCGACTGCTGGAGATTGGAGCCTCCGAAGACCTAAGCCGTCGACCACCTACGCCCCACCCTAAGCCATCGCCGAACTAGTCAAGGTAACACCATCAAACCCCTTCTCTATTATTCTACCTAGCTGTCGCAGTGAAGGGTCGCCTTGATCTTCTGCACAGTACATGAGATAAGGTTGTTAATCCATCTCCGGAGATTGCTGTTAGTCTTTTTTTATTTTTTATTTTTGAATGTGAACTTTTCCAACTAATACTTGATAATACAAGATTATTTGATGTGGTTCACAGTACAATACTAAGTTGGACAGTTTTTCCTTTTTGGGCATTGGGAGCCATTTGCAGTGAATTTAATCTTATACTAGTTTTCTAGGTACTTATGCGAAACCTTTCCTAGCTTGAGTTATTTGCTGATGTGCACATTGTTGTGGTTCATTTATCTCACCATAGACAAATTTAGAAGGCAATACATTGCTTATTTATTTCTTCATTTCCTTGTTGATGGAATTCTCACTGTTTTGACTACAAGTGAGTTTTGTTTTTCTTCGAAGGAATTATGTTTGGAAAGATTATGTAGTTAATCCTTTTAGTCCGTGAAGAGGTCCTAGGACAGTCTAGATAAATTTTAAATTTTAATCTTTGAAATCTTCTGACAAATTGCTGCACTTAAGAATCTTCTCGGTTCTCAATCTAATGGGAGGCAAGTAGCCAATAAACTCCCTATGGTTTGGCTGGAAAGGAAATGCTAATGCAATCCATAAATTTTGGGGAAGGGTGAATTGGATTTGTAATTCACCGAAATCTGATAAAGTACATTTCCTTGGTACTTCACTGATATCTCTATTTCCAATCTTGTCAATATCATTTTTGGATAGTGTAGGACTTTCTGAAGAAGAGATCTACCATTATTGCTTAAATTTAAAGGAACATGTTCCTTCCAGAAGGTCAACGAGGTTACCTTCAAGGTCTAAGCATGGCCAAAAATTTAGGTATGCATTTATTCACTAAATTTAGAAGGTGTAGATGTTTTTACTGTGATTACTTGACTTTTCTTTTTTGCAGTGGGACTGAAATAACTTTGTGCACTTACGAAAGCATTAATAACTTAGTCGCTAGGTTCACTTGCTTCCTTCAAAAGGTTCGGCATGCCTCACATGTCTTTGGTTCTATTTCTAGAGTTGTGGAGGGAAATCGATGGATGTTTTGTCTTGAAATTAGCTATGAACATATCATGTTGTGTATTCATGCTTTGTTAGCAATTACTCTTCCTCGTGGGTGGCATGCAGTTGGAGTCTTGCTTTATAAAAAAACAAAAATCACTGGTCATATGGCTCAGATGCATCTAATGTTCATATGGCCAAGTGTTCTTTTTAAGCTGTATTGCATTTTATCTTTGTTCGATGTTTTTGAATAACTTCTATTGTATTTTCCATACCTTCTGCAGATGCTAATCTTAAAAATTCATGTAAGTTCTCCGTCAAGAGAGCTTTTAAAGTCACTTAACATTCACTTAACTTGTGCTGATCCAACTAATATAAACTTGCAATGCTTCCTAAGAAAGCTTCCCCCCTGCTTTATTACTTAAGTAATGGAGCTGTTATTTGTTGAAAGTTATTAAATATGTCAGTGATCCAGATCAAAGATTAGTTGCTGATTGTAATATCATGGACTTGATACTGCTGCTGTCACTGATCGTCGAGGGCATTTTGCTGTTTTGTCGAGTAAAAACCATTTCGAAGGTAAGATTTTTTTAGTTTATTGATCATATTTGTAACACGTTTGGTTCTCCTATCATGTTGCCTTACATTGGGTTTTAGTTTTCAAAGTTCATTTATATTTATGGTGTTCGTCAACTGTTGAAACTGGTAAATTGGCATTTCTGTACTTAGGCGAACTATTAAATCGAATAATTAAAATTTTTTTATGAATGTTTTTTATTTTTCAAATCTATTGATGTCGTAAGTGGTGTTTTCAAGGGTAATTAGTTGAATGTGTCAATGTGGTGTTTTCAAGGGTAATTAGTTGAATGTGTCAATGTAACTTTTGGTTGTCATTATTTTCACAATCAGTGTGTTTGGTAAGCTGAGATGTGGCTATTAAATCGCAAGCCTACAAGAATCGCATGATTCATAAACCGAACCGTGCGATTCGGTTTAACTCGTTCGAGTTAACTTGTATGATTTACGAGATAACCCTTTTAAATCGATAAAGGTCACTGAACTTTTTTTTCCTTTTAAATCTTATATGAACTGCTTGTCCAGGTTATCTTATATGAACTGCTTGTCCAGGTTATCTTATATTTTAGATGGCTCATTTTGAAAGTTCTACTTTTTGTCTACATGAAATTCGGTTTTCGCCATATTAAAACTCATTCCATTATATTGGTTATGATTGAATAAATTTATGGCTGCTCGAATAGCTATATATTTTGCCTGTAATATTATATATTTTTATTCCACAGGACAGGTTCCCTAATCCAAAAGCTCTGGTGAATGAGCTTCATCTTAATGGTTTTAAAGCAATATGGATGCTTGACCCAGGGATTAAGCACGAAGAAGGTTATTTTGTTTACGATAGTGGTTCTAAAGAGGATGTTTGGATTCAAAATGTAGATGGGAAACCTTTTGTTGGTAAGTTTAAGTTTCCTGTATATACGCATTTGTTCTATGGTTGCTTTGTGATTGTTGAACCTTAACATGTAACCAATATTCTATTTACCAATGCAGTTGATATTCCCTTCAACACTCGAAGTGTCTAACCTCATATCTGCTAGTGAGGAGAAGTACTACAAGATTCGCATAGGTGATGTTTGTTTTCTTCACTAACTATGTAGTGTCTTATTCTAACTTTTCTAATTATGTTTATTTCTGCTGATTTGGTAAATTTGTTGGAATGCCTTCCTGTTTTTGTTCATTATTGTTGCTCCACTTTTCATAGAATGTCACAATGTTGATAGATCCGTCGTCATTATATTGATTGATCTTTTGAGCTCAATATGTGTTCAATTGACAATTGGTGCTGTACAAGGTAGGCTCTCCACCTTAAGCGTGGCAATATAGCACTTGATGCTTGGTGTCTCATTGAATTGGAACTGGACTATAAATATTTATGTTCTAAATATGTACACTTGATGCTTGGTGTCTCATTGAATTGGAATTGGAGCTAGAATGTGATTCTCATAAATGATTTAAATACTTGTGTTTCAATAAGTGTAAATAAGTTAAATACTTGTGTTTCAATAAGTGTAAATAATCCGGCATAGATTTTACGACGCACTAGAATGTGATTCTCATGAATGATGTTGTTTCTCTTTCTCTAATAAAAACATGAATGATGTTTTTTCAGGGTTTGTATTAGAGAGCAAATGACGCTATTCGGTGTTGTATTTCTTTTTCATCGTCGATCAAATGTGAAAAAAAACATCTAATGTTTGAGGAAACTGGAAAGTAAAGGAGAATCGCGAGATACTGGACTAGATAAATTAAACTTAAGTTGTTTGAAAAAAAAATCTAATGTTTGTGACTCCTGGTTTTGGAATGGACGTTTATTAAGCTGTTCTTGCCGATGTGACATGAAAAGGAACTTCTGCACCATTAGTGGTGTAGTGAATTGATGCTTGTGTTTCCTTGGTCAACTTAGTATTATGTCTGCTTAAATAAAACTCACTTCAAGGAGTTTGAAGAATACTTAATATTTCCTTGCATAGCATTGCTAGCTTCATCTATAAGAAGCTTAAGAATCTGTCTAATTAATGCAATTGATGTGTTTAATATTTGCTTTCAGGTACTCAATGGCTTCACGGCCGGGTCGAAGTGGATGGCTATGAAGAATATAGTGAAGTTGAATACAGTCCTACTGGGTGTACTGGGGAATATACTGTTATTGAGTGAGTGGTTATTTTATGGAATTTATGCATATGCGTAGAAGCATTGTACGATATAATTTGATCTTTTTATTCTCTATGAAACGTTCCTGATTAGGAAAAGATCATGTAATTGCCTAGGGAAAGAATAAAAAGAGTTCTCAATTATTACTGTTACTTTTAAATTATAAGTGATTTTTCGGTTTTATTTATGTCTACTTGTGAAGATCTATTGAAATGAACAATTCCGATAATTTTGTATGATATCAAAAACACTCATCAAATAGCATAGGTTTTTTTTTTGTGCTAAAACTCATAAGAGGAGGCTAGTTATGGCGCTTCTTTATGCGAAAATTGCATTAGAGTTCAATCAATCTTTACATTGGAGAGCTTGCTTGTTTCAAAGCGATCGTCCTGTCTTTACTATGATTATATTATCATCATTGTGACTTGTTGGCACACTCGATACTATAGGCGTAATCTTGAGCAGGAGGGAGGGGATGAATCTCTGAAGTTAGAAGGAGATATTGGTGGTGGATTAGTTCTTCAACGCTAGATTTCAGTTCCAAAAAATTATCCAAAGTTACTGCACATCGACTCTGGCATAATAGCTCGAAACGTTGGCGTCGGTTCTGGCGAATTTTCAAGGTTTGTCCTAAAATAGTTTATCTACTTGTGTTGCGCCTAGGATTTTGAACTTTGTTGAATGACAAGTAACCTAAATTAAAACACAAGAAGCTTGCTTATGACTCCTTTAATCTTATATTGCCCAAGGTTGGTTTGCTTGCACAGTTAAAACACAGTTAAAGGAATGCACTGAGTTTGACAGTCTCTTATAATTAATCGGCTATATGGTATCTATTTACAGTTACATTTCAGAGGGTCTTGCTCAAGAGTTGTCATGATTTATGCATGTCTTCACTGCTTCTATGTTCGATTTTGTCCTTAATTTTAGGTGAATGGATGCTGGTCGATATATGCTTGAAACTGGGTCTGGTGAACCGATTCAAAATCGACGAGGTTTACAAGTGTACATGATCTATTTACATGAGTAGCTATGTACATGATCTATTTACTTATCTATGATGTTGAATTTCATGTAAATGTGCTGTCCCGACACTGTTGCTATAGATTGTATAATGCGTTTTTGTGCATATTAAGAGGATTGGAAGTTTTTTTTAGTGGTTGTAAAACGATAGGATTGGTGGTTTTTGTGCATACTTAGAAATTTGGAACATTTATTAAACTTGACAAGCTTTCGTGGATATATAAATCTTTTTCAATGTCTAATTGTACATTTTTTCTCTCATTTGAATATTTGTTGTTGATATATATTGTCAATGTATGTATGTCAAATTCTGCTTTTTTGGGGGATGTTAGCACCCCCAAGGAGTTGTTGGAGGGGGTGTAGGCGATGGAGTAGGTCCTACGGTTGTATTTTTAGGTTTAGAGGTTATGGAGAACTAATTGGATTAAACTTAGGTTGGAAAATTAAACAAAGCGGAATTGAGACGGATTAGCAACAGAATTCAGAGATTTCGTTGCTATTCCGTCTCTAGTTTTCGAGGAATAGATGCATGAATCAGCAACGGATCAGAGACGGAATTATTGTATTCCTTCTCTAATCTGTTGCTAATCAGAGACGGATTAGAGACGAAATACAATAATTCCGTCTCTGATCCATTGCTAATCAGAGACGGATCAGAGACGGAATACAATAATCCTGTCTCTGATCCGTTGCTAATCAGAGACACATCAGAGACGGGATTTTGCTTTCCGTCTTTGATCCGTCTCTGATTAGCAACGGATCAGAGACGGAATGCAATTGCAATTGTACCTTTTCGAAGGGTTTCCATTTCTGTTCCGTCTCTGTTCCGTTTCTAAATCCCGTCTCTAATTAGCACAAAACCTTACCTCTCCAAAGTTATTAGAGCAATAGAATGAAATCCAAACAAAGGACGATGCGCTTCGATTACGGGCAAAGAATTCTCGCTTCCGTATAGCTCATCCACTTCCCTAATGCTCATCTGCATCAAAACCAAAACCAAAACAATTCAACATCCTGCCAAACCTCCTAAATCCAAGTGAAATGGAACTGGTCTCATCAAAATCTACCATTATAGTGAAATCAAGAACTCGTTAGTACTCTAATTGAAGTCCTCCAAATCAAAGTCCTTAAACAGAGATCTTCCAGGTTTGAATGAATGAATGGATGGATGAATTATAAGGAAATACTTTAAAAGAGAGATAATGGATGGAATGTTGGAGAACCTTCACCCAAACTACCGAAACTGAAGGAGAATGAGGAATCAGAGTAGCCTTCTCGGGGGGAACTCCAAAATGCACCTAAAAAAGCAGGCGAATGAGACATTATTAAACTCGATAGTAGATTAGAAGTGAATGAGAGAAATGGTGGGTTTGAAGAAACATAGAAATCAATAATAACTATACATAGAAAGTAATAACTCTCTCTAAAGCTTGTACTTCTAGAATCTTTTTTGGAAATTGAGGAGGCTAGGAGCCTATTTTTTTATTTCTTTACTATTGACTTTGCTTTGGTCCTTTGCCAATTAAATACATATATAGGTAGAGAGTACTAGAGCTAATAAGGAACAAGAAAGAAACTCAACTCATATTAAACATTAAATACAACAACATAGTCAATACATGAAGTTCCTTAGGGAGACCTAATTTTCATTCAATTCAAACAAAGACAACAAGTCCTTACAAACACTGAAACAAAGCAGATACAACACACAAACTACTGACTTTGCTTTAGTCCATTGACAATTAAAATCAAAGCATTAACAACATTTTGGAGATTGTAATAGGTGCAATGAGATCAACATAGAGCTTTTAGCATTAAAACAAGAAGAATTGAACTCCATCTCCCCTGGGTATAGTTATAAATAAACATCACGTTTACCATATATCATTTCTTTTAAAAAAAACTACTTATAAATAGAGCCATATTTCTAAATGGAAAAGCAAGATTATGCAAATAGGTTGATCCTAGCAACATCCATCACAGGGTAAAACGTTTAGTGCTGGTATCACTAAAACTCACTTTCCAAAGATTGATAAGATATAAAAAAAACTCACAATTGTCAATCGCTTAGAAAACTATAAGACAGTTATATATAGCATCTTTTGAAAACAATGGGACATTTTCAGGGAAATGCATGTTTAATGCAACAATATAAGAATGTAATTGAGAGAATTGCAGGGGTGTTCATATGGGTCTTTATCATACAGTACCTTGAAAAAAATGCATTCTCATAACACTTAAATGTAGTTACACATATAATTTTAAATTTCTAGCATTTCACTCCTTAACAAGTAAAGCAATGACGTAGAGAAATATCATGTCAAAGAGAATTACAAGTTCCATTTTAAAATTTTAAAGATTATTTACAAATTCATAGTCATATAAAGTTATAAACCAAACCTTTTACCTAACTTATTTTTTCCCTCCAAGTTCTAATTAAAGAGAACCATGACTTCACAATACTATTCAAAGTATCCATGTTTTCTCTGGTTTCGAGGCTACATTTCTCCGTTGTTCCCAACCGAACTCATTGTGTGAATAGATGTATAAACCACTTGGAGCTCTTATAATACGAATCAAACTACTCTAAAATAAATCTTCATACGACATTCTTAAAATTGCTGGGATCCAACAAGCTTGTTAACATAAGCCTTGATGTATATTAAACTGATAAAAATTATTTACTTTAACCTGTTAAGTACCCATCAAAGCAATAACAAATTATAACCAACTGAACCACACAAACTCGTCAAAATCTCACAAACTAGTGAGAGACAAGAAAACATCTAAAAAGGTATTCAAATGGAGGGATTATCTTACATGGGCATCTAATGAAATCTCCAAAAATAAGAAAACCAGAATACCGATTAAAACTTAAACAAAAATCCACCATCTAAACTACAAAAAGTGATCAAAATCTGACAAACTAGAGAGAATCAAGGGAAAATCCAAAAAATGTATGTTAATGGAGGGATTATCTCACCTGGGTGTCCAATGTACGACAACGAGGGAAAGAGCAGATGACATCGATGAACAACTCAAATGACGATGAGGGCTTCAAAGGCAGCGACGGCAAGGGCTTCGGAGGCAGCGACGGCGGATGACGAGGGCTTTAAAGGCAGCGACGATAAACGACGAGGGCTTTAGAGGCAACGACGGTAGACGAAGAGGGCTTTAGAGGTAGTGACGATAGACGATGAGGGCTTTAGAGGCAGCAACGGCAGACGGCGAGGGCTTCGGAGGCATCGACAACAGACAACATGAACTCTGGCAGACACCACGAAAACTCGTCGTCTCAATCGCAACGTCGGCAGATGACACGACCTTTGGCAGATGACACGACCTTCAGAGATCAGTGACTGGCCTTGACAATGAAGAGATTTCGGGGTTTGGGAGAGAGACTGCGGTGAGAGAGAGAGAGAGAGAATTGATGGTGCAGAGATCAGTTGAGAGAGAGTTGATGGTGTAGAGATCAGTTGAGAAAGAGTTAACGGTGAAGCAAAAATTTTAGGGTCTGGGAGGGAACAGATCGGGGGATTTGACGAGGAAGAGAGAGTGCGAGGAGGATAGAGATGTGCGGTTTTTATCATCAGTTCCTATTTTTCAATCGTCCGCATTGAAGCAGTCACAAATCTCGAGATGTAATAGACGATTATAAAAATTAAACTTTTGGTGGGAATGTTGGCGCCGATTTTTTGAGATGGAGTTTAATTTTGTCTCCATTCTGTCTCTATTTTTATCTCTAATCTCTCTTTATTCCGTCTCTGAATTATTCCATCTTAATTTCATCTCAAACCATTTATTCTTAGCAATGAAATTAGATTCTATTTCTAAATAACCATTTTCTAGTAGTGTTATATTATATTCCTAACTATAAAGTAAATACGAATTCATACTTACTTGAATTCAGAAGAAATTTAATTTTTTTTTCAACTCACTTGAATATCGGATCAAAAGTTCGAGCTTTGCATCGATTCTTGAACTTATCTTCTACCTTTATTTCCTTGCTTTCTTTGCTATCATTGTTATGCTTTACCTAAAATACCCCCAAACTCATTTCAAACTTTGTCCTCAAGGTAAAAAAAACTAAGTCAGGTTTCCAACAAAGCAAATATACCTCATGAAGTATAGACAAATTGATATAATCATAAATTAGATAATCAGTATAAGAAAAAACTCAATATATGAATTTCATCAAATAGAGTGCATAAAAAATATGATATATAAGTTAACCATCACCAACGAATCAAATGTAACATCACCATCAAATATAAGACCACAGTACCATATCAAATGTATCACATGAAATCACATCACCAAGCATAGAATCGTAGATAATATATCATCAGCATAGATCACTTCGTATCATCACCAGAGTTACGTGCAAGACCTCACACCTTATCACTCATAGACAAATGAGATAAAATAGAGTAAAGAATCAATGTTGTCGTCCTGAAGGCGCATCATCATCATCCTCTACTGGATCAATCTTCTCGGACTGGTAACTCGCAGTGGGATCATAGAGGTGGTAGTCCTGACCTGGCGGTGGTTAGACATCAAAACTATTAATCGGTAGCCTTATTTGTGTAGATGGTACATGAACCTCTGCGTCTCCTCGTCTTCTATGTCTTCTTGACATCTTCATTTCCATCATGCGAATGCTCCTCGCTAAAACCCTATGGTTCTCGAACTCCAGTTTTTTATTCCTTAAAGTTCTCATTTGATTGCATAGAATTGTACCCATAAAGGCCAACTTTGACTCTTTCATATAAATTCCATCGTAGTCTATAGCAAGTTTCTCCACATTCGGATTATTTTTTGCTCTCGACATAACCACTAAAACTCTCCTCATGTCATCTCTAATCTTTCTTCTTTGCTCTGTCTATTTTCTAGATATCTCATTCTTCTCCCTATCGTCTTTAGAATGTTCATATCTATCAATTTTTCCATAACTTTCTGTTACTGCTTCCGTGATAGTCTTCTCTCGTAAAACATCCATCTCAATTCCTACCATGTTTACTCGAATTCCTCTACAAAAAGTTGTGTTCATCAAAGGAAATGGCAATTCATCATTATTCTTTGTTGTGATGGCACTCCTTATCGATTCATAGATAATCTTGTCAACATCTAAGTATCCCAATCCCTGCATAATATGGTAAAGCAAAACGACTCCATAGTTCACGATCTCGTAATATTGTAAACTTGGCTGTAAGTCGGCGTTGATAAAATAACACCATACTTTTGCGATCTTCCTAAAAAAATTGTTAATGATGTGCTTCGGGTACCCTTTCATGTCTAAAATGAATTCATCACCATGGATTGCCTCTAATACTCCCAAATTCCCTCAATGGGGTATTAGTACTTACTCAAATATTATGGCTTAGGGTATTCATCATTTTCCTTTTGGTAAACTTTTGGTAAACCAAAATACTAATTTATTCTCGCAGTAGAACTATCCACTGTTCGTCCGCTAACTCGTGACTCTGTCTGGTTGTCACTTTCACAAGCATTTGCATAAAACTCTCTTACTAAACTATCGCATCCCATCTCACTAGGAACATTCTCAAGGTCTAAATGGTGATAGCTCCTAGTCAATAATCCCCAATTTCTCGCATAAATGATATTTAATATCCTAGGCCTATATTTCAACTCATTTTTCACATTTAATCCCCTCTCTAGGATCAACTTCTTTTCTCGCAGTGTATCATTCTTAATTTTCGCAAAGGCCTCATCATTAACAAAATTTTTTGCCATAAGAACATAAATCTTTGCTCCCTTTGGTATGTCTTCTTCTACTTCGTCCTTCTCATCCTCATATTCTTCCTCAAAATCATAGCTAAACGATAATGGTAGAGTAGGCTCTCTTTATCGTCTAATCCTAGGTGTATTGAAAGAAATTTTTGTGGGACTAATTGGGGAAAATTTGGATTTATCCTTAGATTTACTAACTTCCCCTCTCCTTTCTCCTCTCTCGAATTTCTACCCTTCCACTTTCAGCCATTTTAATAGGTACAAGTAAAAGAATAAGTCCATAAAACCATTTAAAACAAAATTGTCAGAAAAGTATTTGGTAAAATTTAACTTATCAATCAAATGAGGAGAAACTCATTTGAAAAAGTTGTTTATAAATTGAAAGTTTCGAATTAATATGAAATTCATTGATAAAAACAATCATTAATAAGTAATTCAAGTCATGCTATAAACAAATACAAAAATCCCAAAACTCATTTGAGACTTAGTCTCAAATTAGTTTGAGTATAAAATTCAAACATTTGCCATATACTAAAAAAGTTCAAAAATTCGATATGAATAAATAAATTATCACACCACTCCCATACTTGTATTTTAATTGAAATCATTTGACATCAAAACAAATTTAAAGTAAAAATTTTGAAATTTAGGTCCCAACCTAAATAAATATCCAAAAATTCATGAAAATCGAAAGTATAATCAATAAAAGGATTAAAATCTCATTGATTACCTTCTTGAAAGTAATTCTTTCAAGATTGGAACTCTAAAACTCCTTTAGAACACTCCTTTAAGCTCCAATCTTCAGGTTCCCTTTGCTCAAGCCCTAGTTGGCTCTACATTCTCAAAACTCACCAAATTTTGGATTGAATATGTGAAGATTAAGGTGGGAATTAATAAAATACACTAAAATATAGCTTAGGAAGGTTGAATCTAGTCAAAAACTTGGTCTTCGGATAAAAAAATTGCAATGGTTTGTGAGTGTGAAGTAAGTAAATGTGGTGATTTTAGGTTTTTGTTTATAAAACGCATATTTTTCTCACAATGAATCAGGGTTTAAAGAGATTTGCTGGGAAATCGCTACCCAAATCGCTGAAAATGAGCCTCGGTGGCTCACCGACTAGTTTAATGAATCCTAGTTATAAGTGCAAATCATTGACAAGTTGCTGACCTGAAATTATACTAAAAATTGTGCAAACTAAGACCAATTTTCTCAGCAAATACCAGTAGAAACTGGAATCACTCTGAAATCGCATGCTTATTTTAACTATTTTTTCAATTTAATTGATTTTTACATATATTTATCATATATATGTCCAATATAAAGGTAGAATTATTCAAAATTATCAAAATTTGACTATGATTTGTACTAAATAATAATCTCATTACTATAAATAGCCAACAACTGTGAAAACTAATGCATAAAGACAATATAATACAAAAAGATATTGGCTCGATTAACCTCCCTTATATGAAACTATTATGGAATTAAATTCCCAAAATATCCACATTATAAGAGTCAAAAGTTGAGAGAATATAAAAACAACTAACTAATTTTAATACTAAAATTGAAAGTAAGGATAAAATATGGGCTGCCTCGCCTAGAGTGCTTTTGTTTACTATTGTTGGCTCGACTGAACCACGTAATTCTAAACTGATTCTATAAACTTAAATGTAGGATTGTCCACTCTAGAGCCATTCTAGAAAGTGATTGCTCAGCCATACACCCCAAAAGTGATTATCTTGTACAAAGTATCATGACAGCTTGTAAAGTGGCTAGGAGAGGTCGTCCTAAGATTAATGGAGGATCTTCTTCGATGAAGTGTGGCATAACAAAAAGTCTGTGGGAATAATGTTCTCGTCAATTTGAACTGTTACATTAGTAACCAATCCTATTGGTTTCACTCAATAACCATTTGGTAGAGTAATTTTTCAGAAACAAGTACATCTAACTCTAGTTGAGAATGAAGAAAGAAGTGAATCGATATGTAGTTTGCTATAGAACCCGTATCACAAATAGCTTTAAAATACCAAGTCTATTTAACTTTTATGTTTATGTATATATCTCTTGGATCATCGAGCTTGACAATTGCTAGATTCTTCTTTTTCTTCTTATTCTTCATAGCTTTAAACTTCGCCATGCTTAATCCTCAATTATTGACTTATTATCTTTTCATTTGAAGTATCTTCAACTCGCTCATTCTTAGTTATAACAATTTCGTCTTCCTTTGTTACTACATTAAAAACATGTACTTCAACTTTTAAATTATGATGATTTAATTCTAAAGATTCATTATCATTAGTTTGCTCATCCTTAGATTCATCAAAATTATCATAGATATCTTCATCATTAAAATGAAAAGGGAAAATTTTGTTTTCAAGTTCCATAGACATTTTTTCTTCAAAGATATCTAACTTTGTTTTAGCTCTTTTAATAAATGTCTTTCTAAAAGTGTAGGCGGAGATTTAAATGATAACGAATCTCCCATTTCCATGACATTGAAGTAAGTTGTAAAAAAAATTCATTTACTTTTACTAAGACATTTTCTAGTAAACCATAAGGTTTAATAATTTTGTTGTCAGCCAAGCTAAGATTAATAGGTGTATTAGTCGATGAACCTATTTTCAAGACTCATTTAGTTTAAGTAACATAACATTAATTGATGCTCCAAGATCACACATAGAAAAACCTATAAAAAAAGTTCCTATTGTAATAGCCAAACATTCCTAGATCGGGTAATTTCTTAGGTATTTTTAAAAAAATTAAAGTTGACACCTTTTCTCCTAAGTTTTCCTTAAATTCTTCTAAATATTTATCCTTAGATTTAGAGAATTCTTTAAAAACTTCATCATAATTAGAAAGTTGCATAATTGACTCCATCAACGGTTTATTTATTTCAATTTTCCTTAATGCTTCAATAATGTTTTCATTGTTTTCTTCCTCCAAAGCATCAACTAATTGTTGTGAAACAGTAGAATATGAATGCATATCTTCATTCGAATTATCAGGAATCTTATCATTTTCATCCTTATCAATCATTTCAAACTTTTGTAAAGATTTTTCATATGATTCAACTCTAGCTAAATGCCATGGGTATAACCTTTCAGGAGAATGTGTATATTTCACTTGTTCAGCCATCCATTATCTAGTAGGAATGACATTAGCCATCATTTCTTCTTCTTCTTCTTATTCTTCTTCAATAGTTTTATGTGTTTTTTCTTTTTATTACCTTGTTTAAGTATCTTTCCAGTTATAGATGTGTTTTTCTAATCAATAAATAAAGCATTGACTTGTGCTTGATTATTAGGAGCAGCAACAGCTCGAGTATGTGCTTTAGCTTGATTACTCTATTGAGTGCTTAACCAATTTCTTTGTAAATCCATTTGACTTAACTGATTTTTTAGTTTATTAATAGTAGTATCAATTTGAATATGATTTTGAGAAAATATTTGTAAAGTTTTGTTGACTTTGGTTCCTAAAATTATGCAAGATTTGCTCTAAGTTCGGATTTGTCGATCAAGCATTTTGTTGAGGTCGTTGATTAGGTGCATATTGCATTTGAGCGATTAGTCTATAAGTATTATAATTTGGATTTTTATAGATCGTAACTAAGATTTGGGTGTTGCTTTCTAGGATAATAACTATTATTATTATATTGACTTCTTGGAGAACCAAAAAATTGGTTCATCATTGCATTAGTAGGACATGCATCCGTATTATGTGTAACCTCATTACAGAATCCACAAGCTTTAGCTTGATTAGATCTATCTTTAATTAACGACTTAACTATATTAGATAATTCATTAAATTTATCATCAGATGATTATTTCTTCTATTATCAACTTCATAACGCTTCTTTCTTGAGGATTCAATCTTTTCACTACATTGCTTAGATTGTTTAACCATTTTATTAATTGTTTCATTTGTTAAAGTAGGTGTTATTTCAAATAAAGATCCACCACATACTGTGTCTAATAACCTTTGTTCAAAGTTATTGAGTCCTACATAAGAATATTCTAATAAAGCTCTTTGAGTATATTCATGTAGTGGACAAGAAGATCCCAGAATTCATTAAAAACTTCATCATCTTTCGTCTTTGCAACTGTGATTTACTTTCCTTAGGAACTAATTTTTCTAGCAGGCATATATTCATCTTGGAAAGCTTCTAACATTTGAGTCCATGTAGTCATTGAATCTTAGGGAAGATATAACAACCAATCTTGTGCTTGATCTTTTAATGCAAAATGAAAAGCTTTAAGTTTTACTTGTTCTAGGGTACTTTCTTTCAGTTTCATCCTATTAGCTTTATATTGATACTCCCTTATGAGTTTATGTGGGTCTTCATTGTCTTTACCATAAAAGTCACATAAAGCACTAATAAATCCAGATCTAAGTTAAAATTCAGGAAATCCATCGGGGTATACTATGCACATAGGCACATATGCTGTAACATTTTGATTTGCTTGTATAAAAGAAAGTTCTCTATTATTGTTGTTATTATTGTTGATAACTCTATTAGCATTATTATTAATGACATTGTCATTATTATTATTATTATTATTATTATTATTATTATTATTATTATTATTATTATTATTATTATTATTATTATTATTATTATTATTATTATTATTATTGTTGTTGTTGTTGTTATCTTCCATCCTATTAGCTAAATTTTCCCTAAGTTGTTGTTATCTTAAACTTCAATTAAAAGTTCTATTTATTTCAGGATCAAACGAATGTAAAGACCCTCTATAATTTTAATTAAGAAATGTGTAGACCATACAATGTCTAAAATCCAAAGAAATTATTTAAAAATCCCCGACAACGGCGCCAGAAATTGATACATGTCGAGCATGCACAATAGTTTTCCATATTTTCATAATATTTGTAACAGTGATAAATGGAATATCGTCTCCATAAGGATTTTACAAACTTCTAAGGAAGTATTTTTGCTTTGTTTTTCTTAATTTAGTTAATAAATAAATCGAGAATTGAAATACTAAATAACTAAAAATTATGACTACTAACTTAATCAACTAAACTAACTAAACTAATTCAAATAATTCAATGCAAACTTAATTAAAAGAAATTCAAATTCAATATGATATAAATATCTAAACAAACATTTAAACAAACCCCCACTAAACAATGTAATATACTTAGATTGCATTCAAACACTAGAACATAATATTATCTCATAACCTAGTTATAATTATATCGCTCAGAATCTTGGAATCATTAAACGCTAATTCATAATAGGTGATAGCCTTTAGTAAATCATCGATTTTCCTTTATTCGGTGGAAAATAGCCATATTCTTATCGTTGTAAATCTATATATTAGATAAAACGTAATAAAATAGAAATATGATGGTATTAATAGCCAATGAAAATCATAGCTAATCTAAACCAAATATTAATCAAAATATTGCGATCAATAAATAATTTAGAACGCAATCACCTAGAACATCCACTCGGGTAGTTTGGCCATATAGATTAATTTTAGTTACTCATTCTATAATCGTTGTCAATAATTATAAACACATATTCAGAAAATCGAATATCACAATACATATTTGCAACTATGCATACAATATCAATCCTCATTAGCTGTAATATGCAAAAATAACTTATTTAAACTGTGATTGTTATGTATGAATAGATTTAAGGAATTAAGTACATGATTCCTTAATTATAACTATGTTGCAATCCAAAGTATATACATGTCTAGGGTTTGTTTAGACTAATAAACTACTAACTCATGCTTGAAATGAACAATGCAATAATACAATTGAAAGACATAATTAAATAAATACCTATTATTGAAATAAACAAATCTCCAATGTTACTTCAAACATAAACTCAATAAAAACTAACTTACGGTTCTCACGAACTTGTTAAGAGAAAAGATGGCTCTTAATTACGAGGCCCTAGGGTTCTATTTATAGTTTCCTAAGCTATACAAATTATAGATAAACTCAAATTCTTTGTAATAATCTAAAAAACTCGTCACCGACCTCTGCGATTTGTCAACTAATTTATTTTTGTTTACAAATTGCTGATTTAATCAATGAAAATGTCTCATCGTGCTTCAACGATTCATCCAACGATTTTTAGTGTAAAACTCAATTTGCTGGCTAATCGCCGACTTTTTTTTTTAGTTGACTATTTTACTATTCTAAACTTTTTACCCACGTTCCAATCAGTTCATGCCAATTAATCACTCATCGAGCCTCAATCAAAAAGACTTTTTTAGATTCCTACACTTCAATACCAACATTGTCAGACCTCACCTAACTAGGGCATCTGGCTGACCTAAATTACCTTAAATCCATAATAATCTAGCAGTCTTAATTTCACCATCAATAAATAACAAAGTCAATAGTCGTAATCATCAAATATAATATTTTATCAAGCATAAAGGATCCTAAAGTAAATTTCAAACATCAAAGTTCATTTAGATTCATTAAATAATCGAAAAATTTCGTAAAATTTTTTTGACAACACCTCCACTGTTTCTAAGCTTACACCGAAAAACTCAGCCTTCATAATCTTCAACAAAAACGTACTCAGTTTGGTGCAAATGTCGAAGGACTCACAATCCACCCATAACAATGTATTTCATTAACAAAATTATATATTCATTCTAACCTAATTTAAAGTATCAAAATCCTTAAACCAACAATACCTTAGCTACACCCATTTCCTTATTCATCCCAAATCCATTAAACTATTCCAAAAGAGATCCTAACCACATATGAACCCAATAACTTATTTATACAATATTTTATATTTAAAAGCAATACATACATAAAGAGAAAGGAACAAATCAAGTCACATAAAATCTGATACCTTCCCATTTCCTTTGTCGCCACTCGAACTTGTCATTACCCAATTATAAAATTTTTATAATGTCAGACAAGTAAATCCTACATTATCCAATATACCATTAATAATCAAATGCATTGTATTCCAAGAACTTAAACGAATAATAATATCGTAAGGAATCATAAATATACAAATACGCAATCCATCTCATTTATGTTGATTGATCACAATTAGATGACGTCTTCCAAAAGTGGTAGGTAAATAGAAATAAAGATTCATGAGTCTTAGAGGAAGTCACTTGAGAAATACTCATACAATGTAAAGGTTACAATATGATTTACTTATATGACAAATATGCAATCCATCCGTTTCAATTGATCAAGCACAATTAGATGACGTCTTCCACTAGTAGTGGGTAAACAGTAATAAAGATTCATGAGTTTGAGAGGAAATCAATCAAGAAATACTCATACAATGCGGTCTTACAATCAATTTATAAGTCCGGTAAGATTTCACAACAATTTCACAATCTTTCCCATTTATTATAATTTAAATTCGTCATGTCGCGACCCGAAAACCCCGAAATAACTCTAAATCAAATCTTTATGTTCGGATCTCAATTTTGACTACAAATTATGGTTTGACATCGAAAATTAACCTTGATTAAGCTTTTAAATAATTTTCTCAATTTCGGACATTTTCGAGAATCGTAGCATGCACTACGAGGCAAAACCCTAGTATAAATCATCAAAAAAAAATCCAAAAATCTTATTTTTTTTAAGAATCCTAAATTTTCATTAATTTGTCAAAAAAAATCCCATTTTTCCTAATTTCCAGCATTTTATGTAATTTTTTTCTGGAATTAAAAAAAAACACATTTTTAAAAAAAATGAGGAGGTGTTCCTGAGTTAGACCGATCCAGCTCAGCTTAATCGAATGCGGTTCGCTCCGATCTGGGGGATTAAACGCTCAACAAAGCTTCTTTGTTTAGCTTTTTTTTTTTTTTTTTTTTCTTTCTTTTTGTTTTCTGTTTGGAGGCCCAACCCCAGGCACGGGAAGTCACGTTTCCCCTCCACCGTCTTCCTCACTCCTCCTCCTCCTTTCTTCTCCCCTCTGAGTTTCTCTGTTTCGATTTTTTTTTTTTGTTTAACTTGAGTTCCTTTGCTCTTCCTTTTCCTTATAATCAACAACAACAGTAAACCTCTCTTCAATTCGAAATAGTTGAAAATCTGTCCCTTCAATCCGTACTTATACATTCCAATCCACAAAATAAAAATTGAAATTAACACCAACTCACCTTCAAACTAATGCACACACCACAATCAACCCACGGATCCCATGATTTCTCTATTCGATGAAGAAAAACAGTGAAAATAGAGAAAGAACAATTACATCAGTGGGAATCGACTCACAGTGGAAGGGACAAAGAGGGAAATGAACAGTGATAGAACCCCGTGGATCGATTTTGATTTGTAAAGAAGAAGGGATGTCAAAAGACCCTTTTACCCTTCTAATATTATCCTCAACCACATAATTCAAATACCCTTATAGGTAATTTGTCATTTTTTCATTTCATTTCTTCAATTCTATGTCCAAATTAAACCTCGAAAAATACTCAAATTCGACAAAAAATGGTAGAATTTACCGATGCACTCTGATACTCTGAGGCCACCCGTCTTACACAAAATTTGAGGTGTAGGGCCCACGTCGGCTTATTAAATCCAATTAAAGCTGAAAGTTCAAAATTTTAAACTTAAATGCAATTATTTTTCATGAAATTTGAAATGATAGTTTGAATCAACATTTTAACTCTCTTGATACTCATTTCAACACATATCTCGAGATAAAACCTAACAAAATATCAAATTTACTTGGTTAACTTAAATTTCACAAAATTACATAATATATAGTACACAACACTAAGCATACATCACACTATAATAAAATTACATGTAAATCACATTTCACTAGTCCTCAGCTCCTGACTTACAACTTAAATTAAAATTAAAATTTGTTAATCCCTAATTAGTTGTAATTGATAGTTTAAATTTTTTAGAATTTGACAAAAATCACCTCAAAGTTTGAATTCCAATAATACTTCCAATACAAGAGTGAAAAAAGTGAGAGAATAAAAACATACTAAATTGAAATAAACTAAATTCCTAATAAAATTAAATAACATGAAATAAACCAAGAATATGGGCTATATCCCATATAACGTTTTTTTTATTTATTATTGTTGGCTCAACTTAACCAAAGGGTTAAGAAAGGTCATCCTAATATTAAAGGAGGATATTCATTGATAAAGCGTGGCATTAACAAGAAGTACAAGGGTATGGTGTTATAGTCCACTTGAACTAGCACATTCGTGACCACTTTTATTAGTTGAGTTGAAGTTCCATCTGGTAAAAAGAATCATTCAGAAGCAAGTGAATTCAACTCCAATTAAATGTGTAGAAAGAAATGTATGGGCATAACAATTGCATTAAAGTCTGTATCACACTGAGCTATGAAGTACCAAACCCATTTAATTTTTATGTGCAAGTGTATGCCTCCAGGATCATTAAGCTTTATAGGATTCAAGTCCGATTTTTTTCTTTTTCATATTGTACTTGGATATTCAAACTTCTATCTTGTTGATAATTTTTTCCATTCTCTAGTTGCTTAACTCTTCATTGTTGAGTTACTTTCTTTTCTTTTCAACTGTCTTCAACTGTTTCTTTCTTTACAATCCCTTTATCAGTTTCCATTTTTACTGTATTAATTGCATAAATATCAACATTACAATTATCATACTAGTTTAAATCTAAAAGTTCATTATCATTTAATTTCATTATCAAATAATTCATCATATTCTTCATAAATGTCTATCAAATAATTCATCATATTCTTCATAAATGTCATATTTATATTCATTATTAATCTTGAATTTGACAATCTTATCTTCAAACTCCATAGACATCGTTCCTTCAGAAATATCTAACTTAGTCCTAGCTGTCTTTAGAAAAGGTCTATCTAATACTATAAGCAAAGGGTTGGGTGATGTTAAATCTCCCATTTCTATGACATAAAAATCAACTGAAAATGCTAAGATGTCTTCTAATAATCAATATAGTTTAATAGTGGCATTATTTGTTAAAGTTAGGTTAATAGGTGCGTTAATTAACGATCATATTTTAATGATTCGTAAAGTTTATGTGACATAACGTTAATTGATGCTCCGAGATCACACATAACAAATTTAATAGAAGAATTGCACATGGTGATTGGTATGACAAACAATCATGGGTTGTCTCAGGAATTCTCATTAAGTATGGTGTATTTTGTTCTAAATTTTCAATAATTTCTAATTTTTTAAATGGATTAGATATGTCTTCATTAGGTTCTTCCTCCCTAGAATTTGCTAATCATTGTGGAATGGTAAAAATGAAACGCATACCTTCATTTGACTTATAATATCATTTAATGTGTCTTGGTTAATTAATTTAGAATTTTGTGAAGATTTTTCATAGGCTTCTACTTTGGATAAATACCAAGAATAGTCTTTCGAAAAAAGTTGTATATTTCAATTGCTCGACCATCCATTCCCTACTAGGAATGACATTTGTCATCATCTCATCTCCTTCTTGTTCTATTGTCTTATGTATTTTAGCTTTCTTTTTACCTCTTTTTGGTTTCTTTGGTTACGTATTCATTTCTTTTTCATTTTTATAGAATAAAGCGTTGAATTGTGCTTGATTAGTGGCGTTCATAGGGTGGATAGTTGCTTTAGTTTGATTGCATAAATTATTGATTAGTAGAATCATTTGACTTAATTGATTTTTCAGCTCGTTAATAGATGTATCAATTTTAATTTGATTTAAGAAATTTGTGTAAAGTTTAGATGACTTTGGGTCATAAAGTTGTGTAATATTTGTTCTAAATTAGGTTGTGCAGGTTGAATAATTTGTTAAGGTTCTTGCATTATTGTAGGTTGTATTGGTGCTATCAGTCTAAAAGTGGTATAATTTTGATTTAATGGACCGTATCTAAGGTTTGAATTTGGTTTTTCACTGTAATAATTGTTGTTATTATACTGGTTTCTAAGAGGACTAGAATATTGGTTTCTAAGAGGAGAAGAATAATGGTTGATAACTGTGTTGACTTCTTCATTGTTATCTTCCTATAAGGTAGGACACTCATTTATAGGATGTGTAACTTCATTACAAAGTCCACTTTGTTCAATTTGATTTGATCTATCTTTTAGTAGTAGCTTAACCGCGTTTGATAATTCTTCAACTTTTTCATCAAATTTATTAATTGTTTTATTATTAACCTCATAAACTTTCTTTTTTGATATATTAGTCTTTTCACCATATTGTTTAGATTGTTTAGCTATCTTGTTAATATCTTCTTTTACTAGAGTTGGTCTTACATCAAATAATGATCTACCACATACGGTTTCTAAAAATCTTTGTTCAAAATGATTTAGTCCTTCATATAAGTATTCTAATAAAGCTTTTTGAGTGTATCCATGTTGTGGACAAGGTGAGATTAATATTTGAAATCTACCCCAAAATTCATTAAAATTTTCATCGTCCTTCATTTTTACGAATGCGATTTTACTTCTATAAGTACTAGTTTTTCTTGCAGGCATATATTGATCTAGGAAAGTTTCTAACATTTAAGCACATGTAGTTGTGAAATCTTGAGGAAGATAAAATAACCAATCCTGTGCTTGATCTTTTGATACAAAAGGAAAAACTTTAAGTTTGACTTGTTATAACATGCAGTCTTTAGGCATTATCCCATTGACTTTATATTGATATTCCCTTTTAAATTTTTGTAGGTCTTCATTGTCCTTACAATAGAAGTTAGGTATAGCACCAATGAATCCATTTAAAAGTCCAAATTCAAGAAATTGCTCAGGATAGTCAATACACATTAGTTAATATGCAGTGACATTTTGATTAGGTCAGCTAAAAGTAAGTTCTCTAGTATAATTTTTATTATTAAAATTCGAGTTATTATTGGCTTCCAGTGTGGTAGGTTGGTGTCCTTTACATTGTTTTTGTCTTAAATTAGCATTAAATACCCTATCTACCTCAGGATCACATGGATGTAAGGATCATGTGGAACTACAACAGTGAAGTGGATAAACCGTACAATGTCTAAAACGCCTAAGAAGTTGTGTCTAATCTCCGACAACGGTGCCAAAAATCAACATGTGGTGGGCCTGTATAAAAATTATCCACCTATATTATACTTTTAATATTTTATAGCAGTGGTAAGTGGGAATCGTCTACACAGGGATTTATCAAACCTCTCTAGGAAAAATAACTTTTAAAGGTTTTTATTTATAAATAATAATTAAATTAACTAATAATTAACTATCTATATAATAATGCTTAACTATATTATCTTAATTAACTAACACAATCCAGATTCACAATCAAATAAATAGATTAAATTTAATAATAAATAAATATCTAAACAAATATCCAGAATAATGAAACATAAACTTGTTTTCATTCCAAACATGTAAACTTAATCCATAAAGTCATGAGCATAATTTAGAAAATAAGATAAATCATTAAACTCTAATTATAAGTAAGTAAACAACTTTTAGCGAGCCATTGATTCTCCTTATTCCAGTGCAAAAGCCATGTTCTAATCAGTTGAGCTAACCCCTTTATTAACATAAAATCATTAATTTCATGCAAAAGAACCCAATTGAACTTTATGAGAACTTTGAACTACCAAATCTAACACCTTTAGAAAGCCACTTCAACACTAGATTTAGATTTCGAATTTACCTAAGATATTTAAATGGTGTTTGCCTTTCAAACAATCCTAGTTACTACGTCAAATAGATAATGAAACCAAATATCACATACATATTCTAGACTATTCATATAATACACAAATCCATTATTAAAATTAATAGATATTAACCTATTAAGTCAGTGAATCAAAGAATACAATTAAATTTAAAGCATCAACCACATATTCACCTCATCGTAACGACATTGCAAAACAGGCCTAGTTCACATTCAGACTTTTTTTAGATCAAACAAACTACTCACTCATTATCATAAAAAATATTGCAATAATAAAAATAAAAGACATAATTGAAATATCTTTGAATTAAAATACTTTAATCTTCAAAAGAAATGAAGTAACAGACAATGTATTTAAACTATGTAGACTGTGGATCCAAGAACAACCAAGGGTTTTAGGGCTTCAAAGTATGATTAAGAGTAATTAACTTCATAACCCCAGGTTAGTATTTAAAGTATTCTTAGTAAACATCCCAAAAAAACCCAAAACAAGTCATATTTATCTAAAATTCTCAAAATCTTACCTAACGATTCACAACGAATTGGATGAAATAGGACTCGATGGGAAAATCTATATTTTTAAGCTTACTAGTTCTTTCTTATTTCCATCGATTTGTGTGGCGGCCCTCGCCGCCTCGCGGTGGCGTGTCTCCGTGTACTCCTCACCAGCTAGCCCAATTACACATGTACGACATCTGCCCGTCCTTACTCTGTCTCCAGATTCGCATCCACTTGTGTGTGTACGGTGTATAAATGACAAATGCAGCGGAAGTTGTACGTAAATGCAAGAAATATTAATGAAGTTAACAAATCCTACTATGAAAAAACCCTGAAAAGTATTGTGTATGAAGGTAGATGACTGTACCATATAAAACTAAGCATGTACAAAGTCATGTCACTCCCCAGTTCCAAAAAGAATCAAAATATCAAAATAATCACACGTACAAGTAATCCTCAAAAGTAGGCAGTCGAGGTAGTCGCCTAAGATCCCCTTGCCCTTACTTGTACTAGGATCTCTACTCAATCATCACAGAAGAAAATGGATGACGAGTCCAATTAGTAAAATCCCAAGGAACTCCTCCGAGCATTCATATAAATAAATGGAATTCAATAAATACCGTTAAATAAACATGCGGAATGTAAACATACAACTGTAAGTAGGGCATCGCATGCGTAAATGACAATAAAGTGCAAATGTGTGTGTCTATTCCAGTTAGTCTAAACCATACTTCGGGATTTCCATCTAGGATCCTACTAGAGGGCGCACCCAACTAGTTATCACCTGATCCCTCTCGGTGGCCGGCGTAAACCTTCGACGCACCAACACATGTAGCAGTTTCGTCGGGTCGTTATCCACCGAGCATTCCTGATACACATGCTATGGTCTAGAATGCATAGACACACTACAGAAATCCGGTGGGAGTAACTCAACCAACCGTCCAAAAGATGACAAGATATGAATGTAATTAAAAAGCACAAGGAATACTAGAAATGAATGAAAATACGAAACAAAATAAATACTCGAGAGTTTTCCCTTTGGGTTTTACAAACCTCACAACGCGCTCTCCTACCACGTAATCAATCCCTGGGTCCAAGTTTACTAAGTCATGGGTCGCCAATTGATCACCGTGTCAACCTATGTCCATTTATTAATAATTTAGGTTAGCATGCTAATTTACAATAATTTTATAACATTTTTAGGCCAAATTGCCCATTTCACGTTTTTCGAGGCAAAACCCGCAAAAAGTCGCGTCCGACATTCTCACGTATTTTCTTTTCATAGAATTTTGTCAATTTCTATTTATTTGATTGAAATATATTTTTTCCGAATTTTCCCAAATTTGTTTCTAAATTTTTTCCAAATTTTTCTTTTATTTTTCTTTATTTTTCTTTTTTTCTTTTTTTTTTTCTCTCATTGTTTTTTTCTCTCCGATTTTACTTGTTTGGGTCGCACCCAATCGTCCCAATTGGGTCGGACCCCCGGCCGAAACGGGTTTGGTTTGGGTCGGACCCGACCCCGCCCTGGACCAGAATAGTCCAGGCTCGACCCATGGGCCGAGCCTAGCCCATTTTCTCCGGCAGGCACTACCGCACGCACGCGCACGCGTGTGCACCATCTTCTTCCTCACTGGTTCGTTCGAACCAATTTTTCTTTTCTCCTTTTTTCTTTCCTCTGGTGATGGGTTGGGGCGGCTCTCCACCCCAACCCCGATGGAGTCGATGGCAGGGGAGGCACCCCTACCATCCCACTATGGCCATGGGGTTCGGCCATGGAGGCCGAACCCCACGCTCCACCCCACCGTCAACCACCCGACACAACAACAGCCACCACTGAGACTCACCTCGACCATGACGTCTCCTTTCCTTCCCGGCGCGTCCTTGCTTCTCCTCCTCTTTTCCTCTTCTTCTTTTTCTCCTTCCTCATCTCGGCTCAATTAGTTCTCTGTGTGTGTGTGCATGGGGTGTGTGCGTGATGTGTAGGTGTAGGTGGGATGGTGGACACGTGGTGTAGGTTGGGACAGTTGTTGATTGGGATTGTACAATTGTGACACCTAATCGTGACACCGCTAAGACACTCGCCCATGTTTTCGGGCGTTTCAACGCCCAGTTTTCGCGTTCGAACCGTGATATCCATGTTACGTCGCGTCGTTAGTCACTCAATATATATTCCATATTTGTTACGTACAAATTTTTATTTAATTTGTGTATTTTCATTTTTTCCCGACCCAATAGTCGGTCCCGTCGACTACTCGATACCCGTGTTGACACGTATATCGAGGGGAATATAGTTCACCCATTCTCGTTGTTTGTTAGTTTCCTCATCCTAATATTTGGTCCCGTCAACTACTTGGCATCTGTGTCGACACGCATATCGAGGCGTATACCGGTTACACCCTCACACGTAATATTTTTCAACATACACACATGCGATGTCTTTCAATACATTTCACCGCAAATAAGCATTCAACACACAATAACTAGCATACTTAAGTCCCCATGTGTCCTAGCGTACCACAGCGTCCACGTAAATCCGAGTTGGCGTCCACGTCTGTAAATTTAAGAGACATTAATAAAATGGGTCGTTACAGTTCTTCCCAACTAAATAAAATTTCGTCCCGAAATTTAACTGTAAGACATAGCTCAACCCATCGCCATACCTATTCACATATTTCTTTTGTCTATCTTGTGCAGCTCGCAGTTTCTGACGAATTTGTCGAATTTTCTCTGTGTGATCAACAACTATCTCAGACCTTACGTGTATACCGAGACCGGTGTGCTTCTTTTAGAATCCCGTGCAGTATCTCTTGATCCGCAGGTATCCACAATCTCCCTCGGTATCTTAAACATCGATATGTGGTTTCTACCCAATCAGTGCATTCCGGATTCCGTGACAGACCACTGACTAGCTCATAGAGCCCATAAGCCCTCTGACACTCGACAACCCATTCAATCGATACGGCTGGTGTCCTCGTCCAATAACAAATGTGATATTCCGCCGTAGTAGACAACTCGACCACATACATAATTGATGTTACTTGTAATAAGCCATGCTCATGTGTCATCTGCTGTAGAACAGTATGACTATCGAGTCCACTCCTGCTCAACGTGTTTGCTACGACGTTCGCTTTGCCAGGGTGATACTCAATAGCGACATCGTAGTCTTTCGATAACTCCAGCCATCTTCGTTGACGCATATTTAGATCCCTTTGAGTGAAAATGTATCTTAAACTTTGGTGATATGTATACAACACAAATCGCTCTCCATAGAGATAGGGCTTCAACGCCTTCAGTGCAAAGACGATCGCTGCGAGCTTCAGGTCGTGCACTGGATAATTAAATCGACAAAATCCCGAACCACCAGGACGTCTTCGATCCGAACCTCCGTTCGAACTTCCGGATCAACTATCGCCGCAAACGCCTCCATCTCACGCGCTGTAGCTAGTCGACCTCTCGTGATGGGTAAGTCAGTTGTCGATCTAAATAATACGAACTCCGGTATTCCAGAAATATGAAACTCTATCGTCTTGCTGTAACAATCTATCCGTGCATGATAGGATGCTACCCAATCTATTCCGAACAGCGTGTCAAACTCTAGATACTCCAATACTCGAAGATCCGCTAGTAGCTGATATCCATCCACCTTTATCATCACATCTCGGCATATTCGGTTAGGGTATATCTTATCCCCAATAACCGTATTGAAAACAAGATGTGTCTCTAGTGTCTCTGTAACTAACCCTAACAATCCAACAATACGTCCAGCGAGAAATAATAAAGTATTACCAGAATCAAACATAGCATGCATAGGGCGACCAAATATAAATAATATACCCTTAACGAGTTGCCGAGTCGCCCTGCTATCTGGCTGTGCTAACGCATGTACTCTATCTCTGGCCTGGTCCGATGCTCGTCATGGCGATGGTGGTGTCCGACAGTCAGCCCTCAAGTGTCCCCTTTGCCCATCCTGGTGGCATCTTCGGCTCTCTCTCTACCCGTCGTCTGTCTCCAGATCTTGGACCCTGACCCCAGTTTTCCTGACCCCTGTCATGTCCCATCTGATCTCGACCCTGACGGTACTCCTGTGGTTGTTCCCTCTATCGATCCACTGGTGCTGAAATGATAGCATAAACTGGATGTGGCTCCTTATATCGGAACTGACTGCCCTGAAACTCGTCCCGATGGCCCCTCTCCCTTCTATCATCTCTCTAGTCTCTATCCGGATGATCCATCGGTCTCTTCTACCACTGACTAGACTGAGAACTCCGCCCTGACTGTACCTCCCTACTAGTCACACGTGGGCCAGCCCTTTGCAGTGGGTATGTCTCATGAGCCAATGCCCTGTCAAAGATTTCTTGCAGTGTCGTGGCTCCGTTGGAGACAACTGCTGACGCAATCCTGTCATCAAACCCTCTGGTGAAATAATAAATCTGCAAGCGCTCTGTCCCGGAAACATCCGGAGAGAACTGGAGCAAATGTCAGAACCTCTCCATATACTGCATCAAAGTCCGATTCCCATGTCGCAGGGCCAAGAACTCCTCCCTCAGTCTCAACCTAACCTCCATCGGTATGTACTGATCATAAAATAGCTCCCTAAACTCGGTCCATGTCGTCAGATCCGGATGAGTATCCATATATGTCATCCACCAGACTGCCGCATTCCCTCTCAAACAGGCCCCCAAAAGTCGCGCCTATATCGTCTCATCATTCCTCATTAACTTATGGAAACACTGATGGGACACTATCCATATTCTTGCAGCCTCAGGATCACCGCTGCCGTAAAAGAATCCAGGTTGAAACTTAAGAAACTCTCTCAATAACTTTGCCTCTGGCGCCAAAACGAATGCTGACATCGAAGAAGTGTCAGCACTAGGGGTGGCAGTAACCTGATCCTTCATCGTGAGGGGAGGCGCAAGAGTCGACGTTTCCAAAGGAATCACTGCAGTAGCTGTATCGGTGGGTGCCTCTGCCGCTACCCCCTGAACTGGTGTCTATGGTACCCCTGAACAACAACTGTCTCCGCCGGTACCGTCGAAGCTACAGGCTCTCTAGCTGAAGTGAGTGCCACCAGTACCGCGGTTTGCTCACGTAATAGCCGTAGTACCTCGGCCATCTGTGTCTCCTGAGTCGAAAGTCTATCCTCCACTCGCCCTAATCGGGACATCTCAAGCCACATCCCCAGTCTGTCTAGTCTCCACTGGCGTACCAGACTGTCCGTCCATGATCTGCATCAAGAATGCGCTCTGAATCAATCTCGAGGTAAATACGTATATGATATAGTAACATGAAAATATAACACATATATAAGTTCACACTCTACCCGCCTCACATTACTTCCCAACTAAAGTTCTAAGGCACTAACTTCGGGTTTTCCACATCTAAATCTGTTGCTTAAGTTTTTATCGTCTTAAGATTTCATTGGGCTCTGATACCAACTATAGCGTCGGTATCAATTTAAGGACACCTACGCTTCCTCCAATGGAGTTGAACCTGTCTCTGATACCAACTGTGGCTGCCCTCGCCGCCCCGGGGTGGCGTGTCTCCGTGTACTCCTCGCCAGCTGGCCCACTTACACGTGTACGACACCTGCCCGTCTTTACTTTGTCTCGAGATTCGCATCCACTTGTGTGTGTACAGTGTATAAATGACAAATGTAGCGGAAGTTGTACGTAAATGCAAGAAATATTAATGAAGTTAACAAATGCTACTATGAAAAAACCCAGAAAAGTATTGTGTATAAAAGTAGATGACTGTACCATATAAAACTAAGCATGTACAAAGTCATGTCACTCCCCGGTTCCCAAAAGAATCAAAATATGAAAATAATCACACGTACAAGTAATCCTCAAAAGTAGGCAGTCAGAGGTAGTCGCATAAGATCCCCTTGCCCTTACTTGTACTAGGATCTCCACTCAATCATTACAGAAGAAAATGGATGACGAGTCCAGTTAGTAAAATCCCAAGGAACTCCTCCGAGCATTCATATAAATAAATGGAATTCAATAAATACTGTTAAATAAACATGCAGAATGTAAACAAACAACTGTAAGTAGGGAATCGCATGCGTAAATAACAATAAAGTGCAAATGTGTGTGTCTGTTCCAGTCAGTCTAAACCATACTTCGGGATTTCCTTCTAGGATCCCACTAGTGGGCGCACTCAACTAGCTATCACCTGATCCCTCTCGGTGGCCTGCGTAAACCTTCGACACACCGACACATGTAGCAGTTCCCTCGGGTCGTTATCCACCGAGCATTCCTGATACACATGCTATGGTCTAGAATGCATAGACACACAATGGAAATCCGGTGGGAGTAACTCAACCAACCGTCCAAAAGATGACAAGATACGAATGTAATTAAAAAGCACAAGGAATACCGGAAATGGATGAAAATGTGAAACAAAATAAATACTCGAGAGTTTTCCCTTTGGGTTTTACAAACCTCACAACGCACTCTTCTACCACGTAATCAATCCATGGGTCTAAGTATACTGAGTCCTTGGTCGCCAATTGATCACCGTGTCAACCTATGTCCATTTATTAATAATTTAGGTTAGCATGCTAATTTACAATAATTTTATAACATTTTTAAGCCAAATTGCGCACTTCACGTTTTTCAAGGCAAAACCCGCAAAAAGTCGTGTTCGACATTCTCACGTATTTTCTTTTTATAGAATTTTATCAATTTCTATTTATTTGACTGAAATATATCTTTTTCGAATTTTCCCAAATTTTTTCCTAAATATTTCCAAATTTTTCTTTCATTTTTTATTTTTATTTTTTTTTTTCTTCTTTTTGTTTTTTTTCTCTCTTTTTGTTTTTTTTTCTCTCTGGTTTTACTTTTTGG
The DNA here is from genome assembly GCA_039657365.1 of Stephania yunnanensis. Lineage (NCBI taxonomy): Eukaryota > Viridiplantae > Streptophyta > Magnoliopsida > Ranunculales > Menispermaceae > Stephania > Stephania yunnanensis. The sequence continues at coordinate 31,876,645 of CM077583.1, read as the reverse complement.
GTCGAGTAGACCCAATTGGGTCGGACCCGACCCGGCCCGGCCCGGTCTGGTTTGGTTTGGGTCGGACCCGACCCCACCCTAGACCAGAATGGTCCGGGCTCGACCCATGGGCCGATCAGTTCTGTGTGTGTGTGTGTGCATGGGGATGTGTAGGTGTAGGTGGGATGGTGGACACGTGGTGTAGGTTGGGATAGCTGTTGATTGGGATTGTATAACTGTGACACCCAGTCGTGACACCGCTAAGACAATCGCCCGTGTTTTCGGGCTTTTCGACGCCTGGTTTTCGCGTCCGAACCGTGATATCCACGTACCGTCGCGTCGTTAGTCACTCAATATATATTCCATATTTGTTACGTACAAATTTTCAATTAATTTGTGTATTATTGTTTTTTCCCGACCCAATAGTCGGTCCCGTCGACTACTCGATACCCGTGTTGACACATATATCGAGGTGAATATAGTTCACGCAATCTTGTTGTTTCTTAGTTTCCTCATCCTAATATTTGGTCTCGTCAACTACCTGGCACCTGCATCCACACGCATATCGAGGCGAATACCGTTCACACCCTCACACGTAATATTTTTCAACGTACACACATGCAATGTATTTCAATACATTTCACCGCGAATAAGCATCCAACACACAATAACTAGCATATTTAAGTCCCCCGTGTCCTAGCGTACCGCAACGTCCACGTAAATCCGAGATGGCGTCCACGTCCGTAAATTCAAGAGACATTAATAAAATGGGCCGTTACAATTTGACCAGTGATTTAATGCCTTCTAGGAATTGCTAAAAATCACTGGTTCATAATTCCAGTCCTTCTTTGTTTCCTTAGTGAAAATTTTTCATATACTTCTTCCACTAGATTAATTATTTATAATATTTGCTTTTTCCTTCTGTATTGCACTTATGACTTTTGGCTATACTATGAAGTAAGGAATTAGTTCTTGCTACTTTACTGAGTTACCTATGGTCAAGTATGATTCGATTTAGAGGTGCTAGACTAGGAAAATAGCTGATTTTAAACTAAGTAGTGGGAGGGCAAAGAAAGATTATATGGAATCATGTCATTTCATTTTATATTCTATATCGCGACACAGGTGTTGCATCAATTGGATGACAATATTAGTTAGAAGATAATGATATGAATTTAAGGCTCAAATATTGATCTTAAAAGGGGTTAGAGAATGTTTTGAACAGACATGAGTATATGCATCTTGGGCAGAGTAAGATATATATAAATATATATATATATATATATATATATATATTTTTTTTTTTAAAGCTTAAATTTCTCGATGCTAACTCTAATTGAGTCGCTAGTGTAGAGCTCTCACTTGTAGGTGCACGGCCTATTAGTTACATTGAAACATTGTCAATTGAGAACTTATTCTTTCCTACACGATGTGCGAGTGGGAGATATATCTTTGTTATCAAAATACGGGTCACCTATGTGTGGGATCGACCCAACCTAACCCGTCAAAAAGGTCTACACACGATGTGCGAGTGGGAGATATTGGCCACGTAGACATTTGTGGACAATTGGGTTTGTGGGCTACGCTTTATTAGTAAAATATATAATGTTTTGATAACTAATAGATATTTCCAAATCTCAACAGTCCTGATATCTTGGGAAGTCGTAAAATTGATATGATAATATATCACGTAGTGTGATTTATGATTTCAAGGATTTTGATAATTTGTGTGAAAAGAGTTCTCCCGTAAGGCTTCTCCAAAACTTTTGTGCTATGGAAAAGACTGGAAACCACATAACAAGAAATAGGACAAAGGTACGTTTCTGATAATACTTTTAATTCCTTTTTAGATCAAAACCTTCAGGTTTTGATTTTCGTATATATGGAATGTGAATGCAATTATTTTTCACATTTATGTTATTCAATGCCCTTGGATGTTTGTGGTACCACCAATGGCCTTACTGGTTAACTCCCTAGGATGTTTTCTGGAGTTCGCCACCGAGGGCTTTAATTGTCTAATTGGATGCATAATTATATCATTTGAGTATATGAGTTTGAGTTTCTCCTCTTATAACTTGGTGCTAGAGGGATACATATTGTTGGCGGCTTTAGATGAACCTATCTTTTATGCTGCTACTAGTTTAGGGAGGGGAGCACAACTACCATTGTGTGCACTAGTGATTTGCATTTAATTAAAAGTGAGGGATTCAGTCACTAGATTCCTACCAATACCTGATATGCATTAAATGGAACAATGACTTAATATTTATTGTTATTTATTTCTAGTATATCTCTTGTGGCCCCCTTTGTATGAATTATTTGAATTCAATTATGATTTGAGAATTCCTTTCTTATTATATTTTAATGAATCTTGAAACATGCCTTAAAAGTTATGAATGGCTGGTTTATATTATGATTATGGATATGAACCTTACTTTCATGCTTTTATGTGAAATGAGAACCATGCTTCCATGCTTCTATACGTTTTGGAACTTATCTACATACTTATATATAGATTTGAATCATGCTTCCATATCTCTATACAATGCTTGTGATTTGGTTTCAACTTCATGTTATATCTTGCATAAATATTAAGTAGTACTTGCATATATAATGTTTGAGCGAGGTTTTCCTCGTATTGAGGTCTGCTGTCCCTTTTAGCTCTCCCACTTACATTTGAGGGCCTTCCACTTCTGTTTTAGATCGTAACAAAGGAAATGTGATGCCGTGAAGCCTTTCTTATCGTATGTAGGCCTTGTATGCTACTATTACTCTATATGTATTGTTTTTGGAAACTTTGAATTATGTTGTAACATAAAATATGTCATTTAGGTAGTTTGGAACCTTCCTTATCTAGTTGGACTATTTAGAAGCTTTATGGTGGTTTTGGAGCCTTTTTGATCTTTGGGAGCTTTTTGGAAGGATTGGACCTATTTAGACTTTTAAACACCTTTCTTATGGATTATATAATTTTTTGAATTTTCATTTCATTTTATTTCTGCATTTTTTTTATAACATATTATTAGCATGTTATTACGTATGTGAATATAGGCATGCCGGACTATTACTTGGGCCTGGTTAAGGTATCAGCTTGGGTAACGGTCTAGGCCAGGCGACCTAACCGTAGTTCAAGCGAGGGTTGTCACACCACTTATGAAAAATAACTCGAAAGCTCTCGAAAAAAATGAACCTTACCTAAAGAACCTGGACTATCAACTTAGACGGTTTAGAGAAAGATCTTATATCTTACCAATGATAGGTTCATGATTAAAAATTGGGATCCTATGTTAGGTTTGACCCCAGTATGACATGTATAATATGGTAACTAGAGAGGATGAGGAAATATCTTAAGCTAGTTAAAAAAACATACATCTCTAGGTGGAGATAAGATTTTTAAATTTTACATAATTAGGATTTTCTAAACAAAAGTGTTGCTAGCTCATGGGAGCCTGTGGGCTTAGTGTAAGTTCCAAAATGAAAATCCTAACTGAAAGGTATAATAAAACTTGAAAAGCGACCAATATGAGAAACAATAAGTTTGCAAAGACAACCAAATGTTAAGGGTATCAATAAGTAGTGAGATGCATGAACAGTCAATGTTGAAACCTTATCAAGTAACAAAAATATAAGTAGTTAATATAAAATGAAAGGTTCACCTAAGCATAAGTAAATATGAGTAGTGTAGAGGGGGTTTACACCAACCAAGTTTGCTTAAGTATAGATTTTGAATGAATGTAGGTATATTGTATGATATTTGATGAATCAAGGTGCATGAACCTTATCCACATTGGAAGTTAAATCATTGGGTGAGTGATAATGAAAATACAAAATTCTAAAACCTTAATTGTTCTTGTTGGTGAAGTAGATTTGCAAGCTCTTTTTGATGAAATTACCTTTAGTGAACTTCATCTTGAAGTCAGTGTACCCTTCAATCAAAGTTTTAAATGGCATGACGTCCAAGTTATGTTCATCTAAGTATTGATAAGTGATTGTTGAAACTTATATATATGGTTAGTTTAATAGTATATTTAGTATAAATATCACTAAATAAGCTCTAATTGATAGTGTTTATGCATTTTCAAGTAAACAAGGGATAAAGGAAGGAAACAAGTGAATTCGAGGATAAACGAAAAAACCACTAAGGAGATTTGGCCCCGTGGTTATATAGGTCGGCGCTGTGGGGCTTCAAGGCATCGCATGGGACATCAATGCACGACGTGAGAGAGCAAGGAAGTGGAGAAAAGTGATCAGAAGGCTCAGCGCAGTGGCGGCGCCATGAAGGTCAAAGGACGACGCCAAGGAGTCTATGGGACACTTGTTGACAATGTGCAATGACGACACTGTGGGAATGTATATACGATGCTTGGGCTTGAGTGACAACATTGAGAATAGAAAAAACAGAAAGTAGAGTTCTATTTCGTGTTAAATTGTCTAATTATTTGGAAATGTGGTTAGGGAGTATAAATAGATAGGAAAACGTGGTAAACACATAACATACAAGAGATTAGCCACCATTAGCAATAGTTAGCATATGTTTACTTTATTCTTGAGTATTAAGATAATTTATGGAGAGAAGACATTTAGGACTCACATGTGGTGATTCAAGTACTGTGTTATTTGGTTTAATTGAAGTTATTTGATTATATCTTTGATTTTAATGAATACCAATATGTGCATATTTGTTTTAATGATTTGTGAGTAGTCTATTAATCTTAGGGATCAATGGAACCTATTATATGAATATTATGCTATAAAAATGAATGTAAAAAATTATAAAAAGTGTAATGGGTGGAATTTGTATTGATTCTAAGCGTATTGCTAAGATCATCTTGATCACGTGTTTGTTGATATTAGGTTTTAGAAGTTATCTAGGCCATTGAAGTTTTTAAGCAGGATATGGATGGTACAACCGTAAAATATACAATATCGAGTGATAGTTGTTGATTAGAAATGCACGGATAAAAAACTTAATTTGTTATGAATCAAAAGATTTGAAACATTAATAAAGCAATGTGGAGCTTATGTTATTTACACCGATAGATGGAGTTCTTTTTTGCATAATAGAATCTTTTCCGTCATGACAATGGATTAAAGTAGATTTGAAGAAAATCTTTCCATTCTAATTAGGCATTGCACACACATAATGAAGATGATAAAATGGGTCGAAAAATATAGTATTTTATTACCTAGGTGAAGTTGTGAACTAAGATAGTCTTAAAATAAGAACTTAAGTAATTTGCATTGACTCATTAGTATAAATTAGTGTAGTTTAGTAATAAAATCAACAAAAAGGATATCATTAGCAATAGAGTAACTATAACTAAGTATGTAATAAGTGCATACTCATTTCCCGGAAGACGATATCTGTAATCAATGTAAGTTGGTTACACTATTACGAAAAATGAGCTTTTATACTTGCGAGACCCACACCAAGTACTAAGTACATAGTCCTACACATTACTTTTAGAGTATCCAAAAAATAAATAAAAAATGCGATAGTAGTAACACATGAGTAACAAATTGAAATGTTGAGGGTAAATTATGAACTTAAAATAATTAGATCATAGTGATTTATGAGTCTTTATTGACAATACTCAGGGTAGGAGTTATATATTCTTAGAAAATGACATAAAAGTCAAACTTAAAATATAAAAACTAAACCACCCATGTTCAATGAGAGAAGTTCTAAAATAAACTATAAGAGCTAAGAGTTAGCTCGAGAGAATGATAAGAGACACTTGTGAACTAAATGTTAACCTTGACTACGCCAGAAGAATTTAAAACGGTAGCCTACGATAATGAAAGTTAATCAGTATGAAGACATGATGCAATAGGTTTCCTGAAAAACTGAATGATTGTGATAGGAGAACTTAATTGAAACCAGAATGACAATAGAATGAAGCGCATCTAAATGAGTACTGAATTGAAAGACAGTTAGAGATAATGACGATATCGAGTATCCCATAGGCTACAAAAATGGAAGCTTGCTGTGTAACTTAATAATTAAATGTGATAGAGAAGTTACAAGGCGGATTGCAGGTCAAGAGTTGACTCGAATCATGAACCTATAAGAATAAACACCAACAAAAGTATGTTGATAGTGATGTTAAGATACTATTCTCGAAAGGAATACTATGTCTAGTAATTTGTAGCATTCACAAAAAATTCACAAGGATATGATGAGTCGTTCGCCGACATGTGTGTAACGGAGATGGTGATAGAGATGGTGTATTAGTGTTCATATTATAACAGATAGCTATCATTGTTCATACTACTAGTTAGCTGTATGAGTTTGTTGCCAGATAGGCAAAGACATTATATGACATAGATCAACATCTAATCACATCTCATTATGGTTCTCTATACTTGTTGGTTGGACGACTTAGGTGAATGTTGCTACTTCAGTTAAGACAACAAAAGGAAATCCAGAAACTAGTAATGATACAAGGACTTGGTAGGTGATTAAGGTATAATGACTCTATTAAAACCAATATGAGATAACCCTTGTGAATTTCGGCCCGTGGGACGAAAATGATACTGTTGAGAACTTAGAGTATTCAAGAGTAAGATTTTATTTCACACATACTACATGCAGATTTCGAAGGTGCAAATTTGCATCAATTATAAAATGGGTCATGAAAGAAATTGTTACGAATGGACACGCTAGGCTACAAGTGTACTTTACTTTTACTTTCGAGGATGAAAGTTCCTAAAGTCGGGGATGTTATAACGACCCAAATTTTCAAATACCCACGTCGGGGATATTCTGGTAATTTCACAATTTTGTGTGGTTGGCATGGTAAAGGCGTGTATTATATGCTAATAAATCAAGTTAATGAAAAACTAGCCTTAAGCTAGAGGTACTAACTTAATTCAAACATAAAATTTGCCTTAACACCCTTAAGGAGCATTCTTGTAATTTGATGAACCACTTGGAAATCCTACTATCCAAAACCCTACCTTTATAAACGAGTAACAAGTTGTGTGACCTCCTTTGCTCTAACAAAATTTAAGTGAGGATAAAGGAAATAACTAGTTAGAGATGGTGGATTGAAGGTGGTCGAGAGCATACAACCATATAAAGACTTCAAGTTGTGCAATATCTCGATCTTCATCACCTATAACTACTCTATCTCTTGTTATTTGACGTTTAGGTGAAATTTGAGTGTCTTGGACCAAAAATTTGTAGTGAGAGTATCCCAAAAATAGGGTGGGGGAAGGGACGATGTCAGCTCCAATGCTTCTGCTTTATGGTGGGGGGACTCCACTAGGAGCCCCCCAAAAATAGAACCAGAGAAAGGGTGGCAGTTGGTTTACCCCCCAAACGGAGAACCACCAAGGGGGGTGGTCATCCTCGGCTAGCTGTGCCTTCGACCCGAGGGCGGGGAGAGCAGCGCTTCCCCTCCACTTGCACATGGACATTCAGGGGCAATGCGCTTGGGTAGCCTAAGCACTGGGTATTGCCCAGTGCAAAAGAATCGACCTCTAGTCTTCAAACTAGGGTCATTTTGCCCCTCTGGCCACCCTTACCAAAGACCTGTTCGACCCCTTAATTGGATTTTGGGGGTGTAGTTGTCCTTGACCCAAATATAATTTAAAAATAACAAAATTACTTATATAATAATAAAACAAATAAAAACAAAAATAAAGGAAATGTGACCTTGCTTTCCAATGTGACCTAATCCTAGCATCGAGTGATAGGGGGACCCATTTGACCTACACTGGTGAACTTCAAAGTGAATTTAAAATGGAAGATTGAACTAAAAGTGTTACTTATCTATTAATGTGATGTATCTTGAATTTTTTAGATTCTCGAGGTGGTTTATATCGAGCCTCAAGCGCACAAGAATTGGGAGTGGATATCGCGGTGAGTTAAGATAATTGAAGAGCTTGCTCATTCATTAAATTGCATCATGTTATTAGTTATATTAGGACACTTATTTTGAAAATTGTAGACTTGGAAAATGGGTCGCTGATTCATGCCGTAAGTATAACGACTAGCTTGTAGTAATAGTGCAATCAACTTACGTTGATCACGGATAACTTCCTTTACGAAAGGTTTTGCACTAGTTAACTACCTATTTAACTATGAACTATTGCTGAGGAAATCAATTTTTATATTATTTTATACTAAACTATTATGTTTAACAAATCAATTTAAACTTACTTTAACTTCTATATTAAGATATCATAGTTCACAACTTCATCTAGGTAATTTAATATTATGCTTTTCAACCACTTTTACATCTCATTATGTTATGTGCAATGCCTAATTAGAATAGACAGATTTCTTTCAAATCCATTTTAACCCACTGTCATAACGAAAAAGTTTCTAATGTGCAAACTAGCACTCCTCCTATCGATGTGAATAACGTAAGCTCCACATTACCTTAAGTCCCAAATATTTGGATTCATAACCAACTGAGTTTACTATCCGTACCTCCCTAATCAACAACTATCGCTCAATGTTGTGTATTTTACGGTTGCACTTTTCATGTGGCTTCAATGACCATGATAACTCATAAAAACTAAGTTCATTAAATGCGTGATCAAGATTCCTAAAAGATTATGCTCATAATCAATACAAATTCTAACCATTGCATTTTGTATAATTACTTTTTACTCATATTCAAAGCATAACATTCATACCATGTGATCCATTGATTCCTAAGAAAAATAGACTATTCACACTTCTATGAAACATAAATATCACAATTCATAATTGAAATCATTGCGAATCATAGATGAATATAAATATTACTTTGAATAAAATCAATGAAACTAAACTTGAATTGCAACCTTGAAGTCTTCAATGTTTTCTTCACACAATATTCCTTAATACTAAAACTGAAAGTAAACCTATGCTAAATTACTCTAATGGTGGCTAATAGTTGGTATATGGTGCGTTTACCACGTCTTAGTACCTATTTATACTTCTTAATAACAATTACTTTACAATTTGACTCAAAATAAAAATCCAACTTTCTATTTTCTGCAAGTTTGGCGCTGTCACTAATGCCCTGGTGTCATGTGTGTTAGGCCATGGAGCTGCCACTACAAGTATTTCTCTTAACCTCCTGGTGCCTCGGCGTTGGCACTTCTTATCCTGGCTCCATCCTTTATAAGCCACAAGGCCGCCACTACGCCGAACCTCTAGTGTTGATTTCTTTACTTTCTCATTTTTCCCACGCTATGCCTTTCCTTCCGACATCGTCATTAAGTGTGGCCACATCGCCAACCATGTTGTCATGGGTTTTGCTCTATTTCTTTTCTTTTTTTCCCATTTCCTTCATTTACACCATAATTCCCTGAAAATAAAATAATAACATGAATTAGAAATTATTTAGGGATATTTATACTAAATATACGACTAAACTAACCCCATATATAAGTATAAATAATCATTTATCAAATACCTCAAAACTTAAGATTTTGAGCATCCCGAGTAAAGGTGTATTCTACTAATTCTCTTAATAACTAATTTTCATTCAATTTACATTGTTCATGGAGTATCCTTTGACTCACTAAGTTTCAAGTTAATAATCCACTCAAGAGGTTTTCTTTGCAAAAACTTGTGATTGTAAGACATGTAGCTTGAACAACATATATAACATCACTTTCGAAACATCTATGTAGATCCCAACAAAAAACCATCACTACTCAAGAGTTGTTTCATCTCAAAACTCAAGTAGCGAGTATTCAATCTCATAATTTCTCATTAAGCTCAAGAATTCATAATTAAGCATAGATCAAACTCATCTTTGATAGACTTTAGCACTTTGAGAGTCTATAGGACTTCACATAGTTAGAAAGGAAACTTAACTCAATTAGCTACTCGTACACGAGCTAATTCTTTTATTTGAAGTGTTTTAGTTTACTTCCGCATTCTTTTCTCTATTTTTCTTTACTTTTTCACTCATTCTTATCCTTGTTTTCATTTTTATTTTTAAAGTCCTTGCTTCTTTTCCTATGGTCTCCATCCTTACTCACTTTTCCAATCATTAAGTTCTCTGCTCCATTTCTTGTAGAACTTGTGTGATTCTCTCATTTTTTTCTTTTATCTTTTAAGCTCTTATTAACATTTCTCACTTTCACTAAATCAAGTCTGTTAACTCCAAGTTTTAATTTACAACGTCTATGTCTTACTCTCTTTGCACTAAGTTTTTATTTACTTTGTTTTATCAAGTAAAATTCACAATAATTATAGAATCCTTAGAGATCTAAATTTTCCCACAATAAGTGCTCTAGTTTCTTGCTTTTGTTTTAAGTTCAAGGTATTCCCTAACTCTAGGTTTCTACTCATGAAATCACACCGTTGTTTGCTAAATTTCATTATTTCTTCTTCAAAATTTAAAAATACTATCTTCGATTTCATATCAACAAGATACTTGTAATCAACTTATCCATAATTAAAGACATGAACATGTAAATGAACTACTTATTCCTTATATATTACTATACAAAACCTAATATATACTATTTAACATTCAAATAGTATGAAAAATGAAAATTTATACACTACCATGCTTTCCTCCTTAACTGCTACAAATTAAAATTCAAACGATCATACCCACAGTGTTTATCCTTAATTCTCAGCCTATCTTACCATTTCCCATAATTAAGTAAACTAAACATAGAATTGAAATAACTAAATACTAACAAAATACCCCAATGTTAAAAATGAATGGTATTAGTTTATTTCTCAACTTCCCAGGTCTAAATGATTCTTATTACACTTATTTCAGGATTGTCCGTCATCATATTCATTTGCATCATTAAATCCCTCGTAGGATGGTGTCAATGGACGCTCTATCCTCCTGCTTTACACCAAATCTAAATCAAACACGAAGTCCGATTCTAGTGGAAAGCCTAATGACCTATCAGTAGTTCTTATCCATCTGCTCATCTCATACCTAGCTAAGTCCCTCGATGATAAACAAACAACATGAAATTATGCTGCCTATTCTTTCTGTGTTGCTATCTTATTTCCATATCCTGCTTATATCTTAACACAGCTGCGTATTAATGATCTATGCCCTCTAGGTATTGTCTTCACATCTCTACTATCATTTCCAATCGTTAGGCCTACAAACTCGTAGCCATCAGCAAATCCCTGCTACTGTTGCTCCTCATTTTCTTCATTTTTTCCTCTTATAGCTCTTGGGCAAATTCCGCTGCTGTTGCTACTACCTGATCATTTTGCCTTTTGGCCAACAACTCGGATTCAAGTGTAGCTCCTTCAGATCTCTCTTTTTCCTCCTCGGAGTCTCGATAACTAGGTGGTGGTTTCAATGTGAGCATGAACACTTCCTCCATGGTTGGTTGGGCCTTTATATCAAATTTTCATCATTTCTCCATCGCATTTTGACCTTTAAGCACATATGAGTAATCAAGAGAAGAAACAATAATTGTTTGTCTCTTTTTGACATGATCGACTCCTTCAAACTATTATAGATGATCTTGTCGATTTTGATTTCCCTTCTTTTTGTAATTTTATAAAGACAAGCCGCTTTCAGCTTGTTGATCTCACCTTGTTGAGAAGTGGGGTTTAATGATGCAACAAGAAAATGTTGCCACATTACGTAAATTTTTTTAACACTCTTTTTCTTAGTGTGCTTCAGCACATTCTCAGTTCCCATGACCCATCCTTGTTGTCTTGGGACAACCAATGCATTCTATACCGCTCTAAAAAGGTATAGGTTATAGGGTCTCTCATATAACTTCTTCAGGAAAGTTGGTTTGGATCCATATAAATTTAAGTGCTCCAACCCATAAAAGGTATTGATCTTACGTAAATTAAAGGGAACAAAAGTACCTCTTACTTTAACTGGCTCATCATTAGCCGTAAACTTCGTATTAGCATAAAATTTAAAAACAATCTCACTCTTTCTATAATCTTGAGTAACTTGCTCCCAATTTCGTCGCTTAATAAAATGATTCACACTTTTATCGTACTTGGCTGACAAATTAATCCCCTATTACGAATTGAACTCCCAAAGTAGGATTTTCTCATATCAATTATTGGCCTCTTTATAAATGTAAAATTTAGATTTAAAAGGTCTAAGCTCTTCTTCATTAAGATTTCTCAAGCGTGATACCTCAAAATCATTTGCTCTACTTTGGCTAACTAGTTTCCTTATTCTTGACATTTCTTCAAATTTCAAACAACTAAAGAATAATGCAATGCAACTCGAGTCTTCAAATAACCTAAAAATAAAAACTCATATCACACGGATCATGCATATACCAAATAATCGTAAAAACATCAACTAAGTCTCCATGGGCAACATTAATGTTCAACATTCACACAATCTTGCGAACGAATCCACAATTTCATACAATATCATCAAAATTTTTAAAATTTAAAGCATGACTAAATGAAATTGTAAACTTTCCTAAATGCCAGATTTATTTATGGTGTAGAACACTCTTCTAAGTCTTTTTACATTCAAGCCCTCTCACTTTTCTCACCAACTAGAAACCTGGCTTTCTGTGAGATCAAAATTCAAAAACCCAAGCTCTAACTCTTCAACTTGTGTAAATCCATAATGCATTTTTCGTTTTCACTCTAAATCACTAGAAACTCTCTAATCTCACTAGAAAATGATCAAACTTTGGCTCTAGAGGGATGTATGCTTGGTGGTTGTGTTCGAGTTTTAGTGTAAGTGTGAAGAATGATGTAAAAATGGGGTTTAAACTATTTAGAAAAACCCCGACACTGTGCGTCACCATGATAGCACCACCATTACGTCAAAGACGTAGTGGGGTGCTTTTGTTTTCCTACCTGGTACCATATTGGTGCTGTGGCCTATCATACGACACTATGGGTAATACCCACATCATCGACCTATCTGCAACATCCTCGCATGTATTTTTTGCTAATTCTTCCCCGACGCTTATCTGACTTCGTGTATTACTCACATAGGATGTCGTGACTGCATGAAATCCATGTAAATATAAAAAATTAATAAATTTTTACATTTGATGTGCCCATACACCTTACTTTCACCGCTTTGAACTCCTTCGCAGTTTTATGCTTTTAATGAGTTTGAGAGACTTTTTTATTCCGATGAATCATCACCCAACAAAATGGTCTTTCCAGCACATTTAATACAATTTTTTGAAATTTAGAACTAAAATATGATAATAGTACTTATTGAACTAAATAACTAACTGCTAACTAAAATTCTAAAAATTTGAAATTTAAAAAACATTTGGTTGCCTCCCAGTAGCGTTTAATTTAATGTCATTAGCTTGATGTATGCACCAAGGCTCTCTAATGATAATCGCGATACACTAAATCTACTTTAATGATGTATCCTTTTGAAGTTCTTCATATCCTCTAATCAATTTCTGGCGTGCTATCATATCCTTCATAAACCTTGTATAATATAGCGCGCCTTGCCATTCTTTGACAAAAAGGATTTTCTTTGTAATTTTCTCAAATATCATCGGATAAACCCTAATGTCCCACCAATCCATTGCTCTTGCAATTCTTGCTGAAATAGTGATGGCCATACAACAAGATTGACTGTCTCTTAAACAAGCTTTATACTGTGCGATCATAAGTTTTCATTTCCTTTGCTATTCATTATTATTTTAAACTTCTCTAGATCAATACCACTATCATGTTACTTAATATCCTCAATATGAATCTCCTCTCTAACATGGTTAAGTGAATCATCTGGCCCTAAAGCATCAATAATGTTGTAACCCACTTGCTTGGGCTTGTCTACCTCTTCATATGCTTCATGACATATTTCTTTGTTCGTTAACATCTTCGCAACATGGTACTCCCTACACTTAATCACGACCTCTTGTCTTGAATTTATGAATGTTGCAAACTCTTTTAATTTTTTCCAAACTCAAGAATGCTTGATCATCTTCTTCCTCTTTTATATTAAATGATTGTGCATAAATCACTAATCTTTGCTCATACTTCTTGAGATCATTCTCGCTCTGCTTAGCTATTTTCTTATCATTTGCTCTAAAGATGTAAGAGATGATTGTTTATTCATCCCTTGATCTTTTCATGACTGCCAGTTGTCGCAGGAACTTCGTGATGATTGATAGACATTTTGATTGTGAGTGTTGTAGAAACTATGATAGTTATACCATGATTCTTTTCCTTGTACATAGTTGCAATGATATTGGCTCCCTTCAAATCCTTTAAATCCATACGAGTTATAATATTATTGATGATATCCCATCCATGCCGAACCACTCACGATTAGTTGTGCTTGGTATGTGGCATTGTCTCGAACAACTTCATTTTGATAAACTAAGTTAGAGATTCTATCAATAATTTCTCTATTTGATTCTTTAACATGATAACTATACATTCTTTACATCCTTGAGACACAAAAGAAAAAAAGAAAGTAAGTCAAGTGCAATAAGGTCAATCAACTTGAGAATTTTTTTTATTAACATAAAGTAAAGTACTTCAAATAAAACTTAGCAACTTTTCAAACTAACTAAGTCTAATTGGCTACTTATCCCTGGTAACGATGCCAAAAACTTGATCTGTGCCATAAGTATAACGACTAGCTTGTAGTAATAATGCAATTAACTTATGTTGACCATGGATATTGTCCCCAAGGAAATTTTTTTGCACTTGTTCATTACTTATTTATTTTTGAACTATTGCTAAGGAAATCCCTTTTATGATTTTATACTAAACTAATCTATCTAACAAATCAATTTAAGCTTACTTTAACTCTTATATTAAATATATCTTAGTTCATACCTTCACCTAGGTAATTTAATACTATGCTTTTCAACCGCTTTTACTTCTCAATATTTTGTGTGCAATGCCTAAATAGAATATATATATTTCCTTTAAATCCACTTTAATCCAATGTCATGACGGAAAAGATTACTAAAACTCCACCTATTGGTGTGAATAATATAAGATCCACATTGCTTTAAGTCCAAAATCATTAGATTCATAACTAACTAAGTTTACTATCTGTGCCTCCCTAATAAACAATTATCACTTAGTGTTGTCTATTTTACGGCAGTACCGTTCATGTTTGGATTAAGAGTTTCAATGGACATGATAACTTTTAAAACTTAAGTTCATGAAATACGTGATCAAGATGTCTAAAGCATTGCACTCGGAATCAATACAAATTCTAACCACCGCACTTTTTATAATCACTTTTTACTCATATTCAAAGCGTATCATTCATACCATATGATCTATTGATCCCTAAGAAAAATAGAGTACCCATACTTAATTGAAACACCCACATCAAAATTCATAATTGAAATCATTGCAAATGAAAGATGAATATAAATATTAACTTGAATTAAATCAATGAAACCAAACTTGAATTCTAACCATTAAGTCTTCAATGTTTTCTTCGTACAATACTCCTTAATACTCAAACTTAAAGTAAACCTATACGAAATTAGTCTAATGGTGTCTAATGGTTGGCATATAATGAGTTTACTACGTCCAAATACCTATTTATACTTCTTAATAACAATTAGAAACCCTACTTTACAATTTAACTTGAAATAAAACTCTAACTTTCTATTTTATTCATGTTTGGCGCTGTCACTAATGCCTCGGTGCCAAGTGTGTTACGCTACGGCGTCGTCACTACATGTATTTCTTTTGACCTCTTAGTGCCTCTACGTAGTAACTTCCTATCTCTGCATTGTCCCTTTTATGCCATAGCTCCGCCATTGCGCTGGACCTCCAGTGTTGATTTTTTCATTTTCTCATATCTCCCATGCCATGCCTTTCTTTCCCACACCGTATTTTTCCTTCCCACAGGTCACCAAGTGTGGCCACAGTGCCAACCAAGTTTTCATGATTTTTGCTGTGCTTCTTCTCATTTTGCCCTTTTCCTTCCTTTACACCTTAATTCCTTGAAAATCCAATAGCATCATAAATTATAAGTCATTTAGGGATATTTATAATAAAGATGGGACTAAACTAACCTTATATATAAGTATAAATAATCACTTATCAATCGCATCTTGTTATTGACTTTATCGTAATGATCTTTGGTGGTAAGTATGCAATATGAACACTTATGTTGCTTGATCAAAAAAGTAGGATTGAGCTACAAACGAGCTACCAAATTAAAACAGTGGGTTAGAGCCACCAACTAAAATTAATGTGGTTTGTGCCATCAAATAAGTAGTTAGTGCAACTATGAATTTTGATGTGCAAATTGTAATAATATTGTGGTTTGTGCCACTTGATTTACATATCTATTATCAAGCTCACATGTGCTCACATATTGGTGATGGCTTTGGAGGAACTTACTATTGACTTAACGGGATTAATTGGAGGCACAAAAGTCTTATGTGTTGTCTAATGGTCACCATCACCTCAAGGGTAAGAGACTTAATCACTCAATTCTTGTCAATAACTAGTATGCAATGATTGAGACATTGAAATTATATTAATACTATTTCTTATGGTAAGTATCTTGTGAACCCTTTGTATGATGATTTTAGTTTACATATAGTTTTAGAACCCATTATGTTCATTTTGCAGACTTGCAGTTTTAAATTCTAATAAGTAACCTAAGTGGTAAAACCAAGAATATACTTTGCATGATGATTTTAGTTTTACATGTTAGTCCTTCCATGCATATTAAGTATTACATGCATATTTGATGGTTGAGTGGTTTTCTCTATACTGAGCTCTGTTGTCCCTTTTAGCTTACCCACTTACATTTCAAGACCATCCACTTCGGTGCTAGATCGAGACAAGGGAAAGGCAATAGTTTGTAGTCTTCTCTTTTTGCGAGCTTTGTAATGATATTATCTAATTATTTGATTTTCAAATTATTAAACTTTAGTTGTATTTAAATAGGCATTCTGGGTAGAATGAGCCTTAATCTCCTTTAGTTTAAGCTACTTGGTAGTATTTGAATGACTAAACTTGTTTGAATAAATTGAAAAACCAATTATGGTTTCATAGTACGTCATATGGTTTTTTTTTAATTTTATTCAACAATTATTTATCCTTATGGAACTAGTTTGATATTTTACAGGTTGTTTTAGGGATGCCAAACTATTTGCTTAGGCTCGATTCGAGTATTGGGCCTAAATAGCGATCTAGACCGAGTGACGTGACCTTAGGTCAGGTAAAAGTTTTCTTAGTCTATCTTAATGAGTTTTACCACACATCCTATACATTAAAGAAAATAAACATGATTTGTAGTATACAAAGACCCTTGCCAAAAGACATATTTCACAACACCTAAATAAAGTTGCATGTATTTATCTATGATGTTGAAATTTTATAAAATTCTGCTATATCGAAATAGAGTTCCCCATACTTCTACATTGTTACTAACTAATGTCTTAGATAAGTCAAATTTTTTATCCATATGACTACATTCCTCATTATTTTTTCAAGTTGATGCACATCTTTTGAATGCTATAATAATTCCTAAAACTTACCAAGAGTTATTGGGCTGCTTAAAAAACCGAATGTATGATTCACCTCTCAAATTTTAAATCTTATTTCTCCAAATCTCTAAGATTGCAACTATCTTTAGGTCTTTTGGTTTTTTCTAGATCTTATATGTCTATCTTATTTTTGAATCATAAAGTCTGAGCATAACTTCTAACTTTCACTTTGCAGCGGAATTGTATGCGTACACTTAAAAGTTTCTCGCATTACCATATGTTTTCTCTAGTTCTCAATCATCCCTCTATTTTTGTGCAAAATATTTTCGTGTTGTATGTGTGATAATAAAACCAAGAATATACTTATATTTTCTTGAGTATTCAGACTTGCAGTTTTAAATTCTAATAAGTAACATAAGTAGTAAAACCTCTCGATAATCCATTGTATGACAAATCTTTGCAAATTCATGTAAAAAATCAATCATTTTATTATTATGCAAGCACTTGATAGAATAAAAGGTCTAGGAAATAGACAATGCCGTAAGGCTAACAAGCCAAATACATGTTGCACAACTAAACAAATATATGGAGCTGCATGATGATACTAATAAGCTAACTTTAAAAATTACCAAGAAACTAACTTCAACTAAATATCACATTCATGTAACTAGTTTCAAGTTCATTTTCAGGATCATGAAAAATGTGCACATGATGAGAATGGGAAAAGAAGCAAGAGCTCAATAAGACTTATGATAGCATATTTAGAAGTAATTATAATCAAAATGAAGATTCTCAAAAGAACAAGAGAGAATGAACATACATGTTAAGAAATATTAAGTTTCTTTACAAGAAGGATTTGAACAGTTAAGCTATTATTTTCAAGAAACCTGGTAAATGAGGCAATGTATTGCTAGATTAGAATATAAAATTTTTTGAAACCCATTATATATTCATACCCATTATAATGGGACAGATAGACTTCCTCACAAATGAGATAGAGAGGGAGAATATAACTAAAAGCTTAGAGTTTGTCCAGATAAATTATTGAAGTTGAGGTCTCTGGATAAGAAATAGAAAATAAAATGAAAAAGAGAGTATATTTATTTTCCTAGAAAATAAAATATCTAAGCAAATTTAACAAAAGCAATAACTCACAGACTTTATAATTTTTCTTACTCACTGATACTTGATGGAATACTATTAAAAATAAAACTATTCCTCAAAAACTACAAAAGATTTCACTTATTGTTGGTACGATATGTATTTTGAGAAAAATTACAATTATCACAATGACTAGGAAGTATAGGATAACAAGCCATCTTATAATACAACAAATTCTTTCATGTCTTTGATGGAATCCAAGGATGAACTCATTTAAATAAGTCACTTATACGCCTACATAATATATATATATATCAATTAGTCATGTTGTAATTATAGAAAGTTTGTCATTAAAAATTATAGAAAGTTTAAAATGACTATAACAACAATGAGTTTGACAAAAAATGAGTATAAATACTCGCAAATCGGTAAGCAACATAAAATTAGAGAAATTAGGTGGTGTTGACCTTTGAAATTGTTCCCTTAGGACCTCCAACACGAATATTAGGAATCCATCACCAAGATAGAGATAACGAATATTTTATGTTTGGATCTGGTGAAATCAAATTTTTCACGTAGCCAGCATAAAATTTAGAACACACATACACACACACACACACACACACACATATATATAAGGAAAAATCTACAATGGAGCCTAAATCTATACCCATGCCATGGGAGTCCTTTAAAATTGATTGTGCATTTATTATTCGTAGATTAATAAGTTGGATCAGAATCCAATGGTTGTAAATTTGGTTTCCATGTTAATGGTATTTTTGTAGTTCTCATGGTAGTAATATATATATATATATATATATTGATGTGTGATACATAGTTTCCAATTCGCGTGTCTATGTTGAGTTTGAAAACTGATGGTATAAGGCGTGTCAAACTTGTCTATAAGTATGTGCAAGAAATGTATAGTGAGCATAAATAAAGTAAGTGAAAATGAGTGGGACCCAGACTATGAGAGTACATTATGTAAGAGAATAACTAGTATTTTGAATTAAAAGAATATGTTATCATTTCATACACTTTTAAATTAACTTTTTCCTTACTTTCAATTGTTGCTGATAAATCAATAATTAGACAATATTTTTTAGTATTTTTTAAGGTAATTTTAAATGTACAAAAATTACACTAGGTTTTCTTTTGTTTCTGTGATTTCATGTTATATTAAGTTTATATGAAGAAATGGTAGAAAAAGGTAAGAAAGTAAAGAATTCACTCAAGTGGAGAAAAAATAGCGAATGAAGAAGGAATCAAGGAATGAACTAGGATTCACTACTAGCAAATTAGCAAAGAATCAGGATGCATACATCAATCGCTAATCAAATCGGCGAACCACATAGACATACTTTCACTGATTTACGTAATGAATCCGTTGAGATTGAAGATTCGATTAGGAATTGCTAGAGTCGATTTCAAAAATCTTAGAGTAAATTAAGGAGTTTCGGTTTGATTGGATATGTACTACTTGGAATATGATATATATATATATATATATATATATATATATATATATATGAACCTTAGGCTTGAAAATCAAGTGCCCTTATAATCATTGAGGTCTTTATTGCTCTTAGAGCCATATTATAGTTTATTTTCTATAAGTTTAGTTTAGTTTATTGTTCATTGCTTTTTTAGTTGGAAATCTAAGTATTCAATAAGAGGTATTTATTAATGTTTTATTTATTTTATTGTGATGTTTTTTATGAATATATGTGAGTAGCATATTAATCTAAACAAAGTCCAAACATGAGCTTAATCCATATTGAAATGTAGTTATAATAAAGAAGGAATTGTACTTAATGCTTTAAACATAATCGTGTACATCAATTCACTGTTTTAATAGATTGTTATTTGTGGATTACAATTAGGAAAATTTTAATTGCATGCAAAGTCTAGAATGTGTACTGTGATTAGGTTCTATATCTAATTTAAAGTAGTAACTATGATTAATTTAAGAGGTACATTACCTGTTAGATTTTCTAAATGAATTGTATTCTAAGTTTGCCATTAATACGTCTTTCAAATAATGTTGGCTTAGTAATATGAGTTTTTTATGGAACTTAATGTTATTTTATTTTCTAACTATTTTCATCTTTGAGCTTTCGAAGGATTAATGTAATAAAATTAAGATGTGGCTTTTCCATTAATATAATAAAAACTGGTGGTTTGATAAAGGCTATTAACTTCCTTATGATTTAGTTTTGATGATCAAAAAATACTTTATAATATGATGAAAGTATGATTATAACTATGATTTAAGAGATATATTTGGATACAAAATGTATTGACGTTTCATTTTTTGGATATTTGTTAAGATATTTATTTTATACTAAACTGATTACATTTGATTAGAATTTAGTTTTAGTGATTTTAATTTGTGTTAGTTAATTTAGTTTAATTAGTTTAGTTGATCGCTATAGTTAGATTAGATAATCTTGATTCTCGTTTTAATTAAATTAATCAAATTAAAGTAAAATAATAAAACTATTGAAAGATTTTTCCTTAAGAAGTTTGCAAAATCCCTGTGGAGATGATATGATTTACCACTACTACAAATAATAGGTATATACGGGAAATATATTGTACACACTCTACAAGTGTTAGTTTTTGGCGTTGTCGCCATGAATTTGTACATAATTTCTTAGGAGTTTTAGACGTTGTATGGTCTCTACACTTTGGTCATTCTAATTCCACATGATCTTTATGTCCGTTTGATCCTAAGGTAGATAGGACTTTCAATCAAAATTTAAGACAACAACAACGTATGGAACATCAAGCTATCACAATGGATGCCAATAATATTAATAATATCAATATTAATAATAATGATAGAGAACTTATTTTTAGGCAAGTTAATTAAAATATCATAGCTTACGAGTCAATGTGTATTGCTTATACTGAAGGATTTCCTGAATTTGCAAGGTCTAGATTCATTATTGCCTTACCCAGTTTTTATGGTAAAGATAATGAAGACCCCTAGAAATCTATAAGGGAATACCAACGCAAAGTCAATAGGATGAAAGCTAAAGATGGTACACTAGAACAAGTCAAACTTAAGGCTTTTCCTTTGACACTGAAAAATCAAGCAAAAATTTGTTTATTTTATCTTCTTCAAGATTCAATAACTACATAGGCTTAGATCTAAGAAGCTATCCTAGATCAATACATGCCTAGAAGAAAGATTAGCTCCTATAGAAGACAAATTACAAGTGTTATGATGACATATGATGAAAACTTAAATGAATTTTGAGATATATCTCAAAGATTAATTTCTTTTTATCCACAACATGGATATACACAAATAGCTTTATTAAGATACTTCTATAAAGGACTCAATCATTTTAAACGAAGATTATTAGACATAGTATGTGGTGGATCTTTATTCGATGCAACACCAACTTTAGCAAAAGTGGAAATTAATAAAATGGCTAAACAATCTTAAGCAATATGGTGAAAAGAATGTGACATCAAGGAAGAGATTTTATGAAGTTAATAATAGAAGAAGTAGTACATTTGATGAAAAAGTTGATGAGTTATTTAGCATGGTTAAGTTGCTATTAAAAGATAGATCAAACAAAGTAAAACCATATTCGATAATGAAGTTACACATCTAACGGATGCGTGCCCTAGTTTACATAAAGATAACACTAAAGAAGTAAATGCAGTTCTGAACCAATTTTTTGGTCCTCCTAGGAATCAAATAATAACAATATTTACTATATTGGAAAATCGAACTCGAATCTTAGTTATGGTCCATAAAACCAAAATTATTCCACTTATAGACCAAGAGCATAGATACAATCTGTGCCAATTCAGTAATCATAACAAATGAGTCAACCTACCAGATTTAAAGAAGATTTTGCAAAATTTTATGATTAACAGTCATCAAACTTTACACGTATTTCTCGACATCAAGTTAAAACTGATACATCTATTAATGAGTTGAAAAACCAATTAAGTTAGATGAACTTACAAATTAATAGTCCAGGTAATCAAATGAAAGTGTTTACTCAGAATACTACTCCTACTAATCAAACACATGTTAATACTTTATTTTGCGATAATGAAAAAGGAACGCATACCTGAAAATATACTTAATAGGGGCATTAAGAAAAAAGAAAATATAGAAAAGAATAGAAGAATAAGAAGAAGAAGAAGAAATGGTGGCTAATGCCATTCCATCTAGAGAGTGGATGACTGAACAATTGAAATATACACATTTTTACTAAAAGATGGTACTCATGATATTAAGCCAAAATTGAAGCTTATGAAAATTCTTTACAATCTTTGAAAATAGTTAATAAAGAAAAAGATGATGCGATTCCTAATAAATTAAATGAATATATGCATCCTATTTCCCCCTTTCTATAATGATTAGCAGATGCTAGGAAGAAAGAAATTAATGAAGACATTTTTGAAATATTAAGGAAAATAGAAATTAACAAATCTTTGATGAAATCGATTATGCAATTATCGAATAATGATGAAGTTTTGAAAGAATTCTCTAAATCTAAAGACAAATTTTTAGAGGTATCTAAATAAAACTTAGGGCAAAAGATGTCATGTTTAATAAAAAATAAAATACCTGAGAAATGTTATAATCCAGAAATGTTTGAAAAATCCATCACGATAGGAACTTCTTCTATTAAATTTGTTATGTGTGATATCAGAGCATCAATTAATGTAATATCACTTAAATTTTTTGAATCATTGAAAATAGGGTTGACTAATACACCTATTAATCTCACTGAAGCTAATAATACAATTATTAAACCTTATGGATTGTTAAAAGACATTTTATTGAAATTAAATGACTTAGTATTTTCAACTGACTTTAATGTCATGAACATGGGAGATTCAATACCACCTAATTTTTCACCTATATTATTAGGTAGACCTTTTCTTAAAAAAGCTAAAACTACGTTAGATGTTTTTGAAGGGAGAATGCCTATGAAATTTGAAAATAAAATTATTACTTTAAAATGAATGATGAGCACAATTAGGATGATTCTAATGAATTACTTGATAATGAAATTAATGATAATGTTTCTTTAGAATTGAATTATTATGATAATTAAAACACTTAAATATATGCAATTAGTGCGGTCATAATGGATATTGAAAATGACGTTTCAAAGAAAGAACAAGTTAAAGACACTTTAAATGAAAAGAAAATAACTCAGGAGTGGAGAGTTAAGCAATCGGAGAATAGGAAGAGTATTAAAAATCCAGAAGATTTTAAAGTTAAAAAAGATAAGAAAAAGAAAAAGTTGAGTTTAAGTCTTTTCAAGCGGAATGATCTTAGAAGTATACATTTGAATATAAAAACTGACCGAACTTAGTACTTTAGAGCTCAGTGTGATACAAGTTTTGATGCAAATCTCATGGTGATACACTTCTTGCTACAAACTCAATTGGCATTAGATGAGCTTGCTTCTGAACAATTTTCTTTATCGAATGGTACTTCAATCAAACCAATAGGGTGGTTATGTTTGTACCAGTTGAAGTAGACAAGTATATTATACTTACATACTTTTTGGTTATGCCACACATTGTCGATGAAGAACCTCTTTTAATTTAAGACGCCATTTCTTAGCCGCTTCTCAAACATTCATGGATATTCTGAATAAAGCAATCATTTTTACCATGAATGTCAAAAAATTGCTTTTTAGAATGGCACTAGAGTGGACAATCCTATATTCTAATTCAGAGATCTGACTTAATACAGAAATGGTTCAGTCGAGCCAAAGATAGTAAACAAAAGTGCTCTATGGGAGGCAATCCATATTCTATCTTTATTTCTATTTTATTAGTACAATATGTTTTTTGGGGTATTGGAAATATTTTTAGAATTTAAACTCTAAACGTTTTTCAAATGAGAGGTGATCGAGTTGTTATGGTATTTTTGCAAATATATGATGATCTTTATTCAAATTTACGTTATTTATCTATTTATTTAATTAATAAAGTAGTGAAATTAGAAGTTAGTTACATATCCTACTAAAATTCTTGAACTTTTTATGCATTCTACTTTTATATTGATTTTTATGATGAATATATATGATAATCATGAATTTAGTTTGGAAAGAATAGTAATTAATATCTACAGAATCCACATCGATGTGATTTAATATTATAATTCGCTGGAACAATTAGCGATAGTTAACATAAATTTTAAATGAAATTCAAATGTAAGATTTAGCAGCAAATTGGCCTTATAACTGAAATCGGTAGGAAAATCAGTGAGGTACAAAGTTTGATTCTCATCGATTTAAGTAGCGAATAACCATAGAATCCACTTAAAACTTTGATTCGCTAAGCTCGATTTCGAGTTTTAAAAATAAAACCTCAATTCGCCACACTATTGCCCATTTCACATACACCAACCATTGAACTTACTTGATTCAGAGATCAAATTTTGCCTAGAATCAACCTTCCTAAGCTAGATCTAGTGTATTTAAATGATTCCCACCTCAATCTTTTTTCGTTCGACCTAAAAGAGAGTGAATTTTAGAGTGTAGAGTCATACTAGAGCTTGAGCAAGGAACTTCAAGTACAAGCTTCGAGGTGAGATTTAGAGGAGTCTAAGAACTTATATTTTAGGGGATTCACTCTCAATAAGGTAATCATGGCAAGAACCTAACTTTTTAAAGGGAGAGTTTTTGGTTTTTGATGAATCTTTTGAAACTTATTATTAATTTTGAAAATTGCTCATTGGAATTCATTTTACTAATATTGATAAATAACTTCATTGATTTCAATAGAATAAGAATAGTAAATAAGATGATATTTGATTTACAAAGAAAAATTCTTGAGATTTTGATATTTATCGATTCAATGATTCTTATATGCAATTGGTTTGAAATTAAGTTTCAAATGAGTTAGGGCGTGTTTTGTTTTAGCTATAATTGAATTTATCGCAAGTGTTTTTTTATGATATGAAATTTTTGGAAAGCTGAATATAAGTTTGTAATGAGTAAATACTTCAATGTCGATTAATTCTTTTATTTAAGTTTTCAATTGTTTTCAAACTAGCTTTTCAAAAGAGTTTCTCATTTTAAATAGAGTTTCTTTTTGGACTTGTGTTATTTGATTTGAAAAAAAAATTGTCGGAAGTGGAAGAGGTAGAAGTTTGAGAGAGGAGAAAGGAATGGCAACAATGTTAGAGAAACCCAAAATAAAATCCAAAGTTTCACCCACACCAATTAGGCCAACGAGAATTTTAATTAATAATCCTAGAGTTAGATCATAACAAGAACCTACTCCACCAATAAAATATAGTGATGATTCAGAAATAAAGTAAGTTGAGGTGAATCCGCAAATTACTAATAAAGTGGATTATTTAGTTAATGATAAAGATCTTGCTAGAATGAAGAGCGATATTAGGAAAAATAGAAAAGTGATCCTGATGAGGAGATTCAATGTGAAAAATGAATTGAAGTATGGACCTAAAATCTAGAACATAATAACTGATAGGAACTGGGGATTCTTGACTAGGGATTATAATCATGATGTTTATGCATATATTCCTAAAGAGATGGGTTGTGAGATTTTGGTTAGAGAATTTTAAGCTAATGAGCATGGAACTGAAAATAAACTATATCCATGGTTAGAAGAAGACAATTGTACTATTTGCTTGAAAGAATAAACTGGTATTTCATATTGTCGGAATTTCATAGAAGAGAAAATAATGATTACCTAAAATTGAAATATGAATTTAAGCATGATTTTTCCACTTAAACCATAAGGAGTGGTTTTGAAGCAATCCAGGGGATGGATTCAGTCTGGATAAAGAGGGGTATCCCAAGCACGTTTAAACAAATGTTTTTAGAAATATCACAAAAGCATGGAATTATTTTGTCAATGAAAGCCTGCAATCAAGTTTTCAATATTACGAAGTTGTGAATAACAAGGAAGCTTTATTGTATCATATTGTTCAAAGGTCATGTTATATTAAAGTTGGAAAGGTCATTTATGATTCGATTAGAAATTCCATGACAACGAAAAATAATGAAGGATTACCTTTTCCTTTGATGATCACAAAATTTTATGGACTAGATTGAGTTCCTGTGATGGGTCTCAAAATGGATGTTTTCTTGATAAGACTATCATCAATGATTACATAGAGAACACCAAATATGCGAAAAATTATTTATATTCAGAGGATGAAACAAAGAGAACAAAGGTACTTAAAAGAGAGCTTATTGAGAGAAGACAAATACGAGCAAAAAATAGAAGATTTTGGGAAGAAATGCAATCTGCTACGTGTAATGAGAGAATGAATCAGAGTTCAAAACAACCTGCTAAAGATTATACTAATATGTACACGGAGGAGACAGAGATGGCCATGATGAGATCAGTTTTGTGTTATAAGATGTGAACTTTGAGGAATCAAGAATATAAGTTTTAGAACCAACATGAAATTGTAAGGAGCTTGCATGGTTTTGAAGGAATAATGACCAGGCAAACTCAAAGAAAAGAAGCAAAAATTTATGTTTCATCTACCTAAGTGAAATAACCAAATGAGGGAATTTTTTCAGATGGAGTTCCGGAGATTGGAGTGGACTATTGACTCTATGATCCAGCACCGAGTTATCAATATCAACAAAATGATAAAGGGGATGGTGGTGATAAAGTATTTTTTTGAAGCCGATTCTGATCTATTTATTTTTTTGATTAATTATCTCTGAGTGATCTTGTGTGGTCTTGATCTACAGTGTGATAGTATGATCTATGGTCTATGATACTATGATACTATGGCTCGTAATTGATTAGGTTCGATGTGATTGTGATACATTATTTGATATTGATGATGCTTGATTATTGTTTTATTTTTATTTTAATTAATTAAAAATAATTAAATTAACTAATAATTAACTAACAATATAATAATACTTAACTTACTATCTTATCTTAATTGATTAAGACAATTTAAATTCAAAATCAATCAAATAGATTAAATTCCATAATAAATGAATTTCAAAACAAACTTCCAGAATAATGAAACATAAACTCATTTCGCATTCGAAACATGTAAATCTAATCCATATAGTCATGAGCATACTTTATAAAGTAAGAGAAATCATTAGACTCTAATCATAAGTAAGTAAGTAGTATTTAGCCAGCCATTTATTCTCCTAATACCAGTGGAAAAACCACATTCTAATTCTATTGAGCTAACCCTTTTATTTACACAAAGACATTAACTTCATGCAATAGAACCGCATTAAACTTTATGAGAAACTCGAACTACTATATCTACTATCTATTGAAATTCATTTCACATCAGATTTAGATATCAAATTCACCTAGGATATTTAAATGGAGTTTGCCTTTTAAACAATCCTACTAAACTTCAAATCGATAATGAAACCAAATATCACTATACACATTCTATACTATGCACGGAATATAAAGATCATGATTAAAATCAATAAATAATAACCAATTAAATAAGTGAATCAAAGAATACAATTAAGTTTAAAGCATTAAGCTCATATTCATCTCATCATAACTACATTGCAAAATGGATCTAGTTCACATTCAGACTTTGTTTAGATTAAATAAACTACTCGCTCATAATTATAAATAAAATTGCAATAATATAAATAAAATACATAATTGAAAATACCCCTTAATTAAAATACTTAAATCTTCAAATCTTCTCCAAAAGTAATAAATTATGAAAATAATAGACAATGGCTCCAAGTGTAATGGGATTTTCATTTAAGTTCTTAACGGTAGTTAATTTTGTAACCTTAAGCTAGTGTTTATAGTGTTATAAGTAGTAAACATCCTAAAACAACTTAAATAACTCGTGGAAATCTAAAATTCACAAAATCTCACCCTACGATTCATATTGATTTATGTGTAATAGGAATCGCTAGGAAAATCTAGAATTCAAAGCTCAGTGGTTATTTCTTGTGTCCTCCAATTTAGCCAGCGATTGAGTGTCCTCTAGAAATTATTGAGAATCATTGGTACAGAAGTCCATTTCTTCTTTTGTTCCTTGGTAATAATTCTTTGTATACTTCTTTCACTTAGTTAATTCCTTAATAATATTCCCTTTTATCATTTATTTCTTCATAATCTTCATTTATTACCCGAAATATCAAATACAAGAGAAATCCTGCATAATATAGTCTTTAACATCTAAAGTCACCCTAAAATGAACTATAAAACATGTCTAATAATTGACTTGTCAATTAATCATAGTAAGCTTCATGCTTGTCAGTGGAGGTTGAGAAAACCTATATAGTGGCCTGACCTTGAAATTGATTGAACTCTTAATTCTGAAGTATATTGCATAATAGAGGTGGAATTGCTAAATAAGGGGCTATTCTTTAAATCTTTATATTATATGATAATTTTTATTTTTATTAGGGTAATATGTTTCTATTTAATGATCAGTTATGTTTGAGAATAATAACAAATAATTATGAAATCAAAATAAGGAATGAAAAAAGAATAAAATTAAGAGTATTCCATTACTCGGGAAATAAAGTGTCGAGTTTAGAGGTATTTGATAAGTCAATAATTATATAGTGTTTTATAGTATATTTTAAGGTGATTTTAAATATAAAAGGCAATATTACACTAGGTTTTCTTATATTTTTGTGATTTCAGGTTATATTAAGATTATGTGAAGAAATAGAAGAAAAGCGGAATAAAGTAAAGCCTTCAATCAAGTGGAGAAAAGAGATAGCGAATCAAGAGCGAATAAAGGAATGAATTAGGATTCACTCCCACCGAATCAGCAGTGAATTAGGGTGAATACAAAAATCACTAATCAAATTAGTAAACCAAATGGGCACATTTTCACCGATTTACATAGCGAATCAGCTGAGGTAAAGGATTCATTTAGGAATCGCTAGAGTCGATTTTGAGAATTTTGGAGTAAACTAAGGAATTTCAGTTTGATTGGATATGTACTAAATAGAATACTATATATGAACCTTAGGCGTATAATTAAGTGCCCTTGATCATCATTGAATTCTTGATTGCTCTTGGAGCCATATTATAGTTTATTTCCCATAAGTTTAGTTTAGTATTATTGTTGATTGCTTTTGAAAACTTGTTGGAGATCCAAGTATTCAATTAGAGGTATTTATTAATGTCTTTTATTGATTTTATTGTGATGTTTATTGTGATTATATGTGAGTAGTTTATTAATCTAAATAAGTTTCGAAGATGAACTTAATCCGCTTTGCAATGTAGTCATAATAAATTAGGATTTGTACTTAATGCTTTAAAGTTAATCGTATACGGTAAATCACATTTTTAATAGGTTTTTATTTTCAGATTACAATTAGGAGACTTTGTATTAGATGCATAGTCGAGAATGTGTATTGTGATATTTAGGTTTTATATCTAATTTAAAGTAGTAACTAGGGTTTTCAGGCAGTGGCTAAAATGACCCTTTTTTTTACCAAACAGACACCAAATTAAAAGTTTTAACTGATTTTTTAGAACCCTGATGAGAAATGTCCTTATTTCCCTTGATACATAAGGGCTTTTTGTTGCAATCATACCCCAATTCTTTGAAATTGAAAAGTTGTTCTGCTCCTCCTTCTCAAACTCGTCTCCGACCCCAACTCCCTCCTTTCTCATATTCAGGTCAAACAACATTGAATCCTTATGAAATCGATCAAGTAATTCCATTTTCTTATTGTTTTTGTTGTTGTACTGGCTTGTTTAGTGTTCATTTAAGTGCTAACATTATTTTCATTTTCAAAATTTCTTGGTCTTCAATTTTTGGGACAAATTGAGCCACTAAAGATGGAATATGCAGAGGAACCAGTAAACCAAAGCGAAAGAGAGCAGAATGAGGTGAGTGCTCAAGTGTTTCATCAATTTAGGTGGAGGTTTTGCCATGACCATGTTTGTCGGACTCACAGGGCTGAGACGTCCACCATAACTGTTGGCCCTACTACGTGGTAAGTAATAAACACTACATAGCCATAGCCAATTAAACCCAATATGGTTATTTAGCTTTCGGCTATTATGCTCCATATATATGTCTCGATTCTATGTTTTTGATACTTACACTATAGGTATCGGATAGGATGGACCAAAGTTTATATTGTGTCTCTCAAACCTGCAGCTCCCTACATATAATAATTATTGAATTTTGAGTTTTGCTATCATTGTTCTATGTTTAATTAGTGATTTTTTTCTTCCTTATAGGTTCCTATGAACGACATAGAGTATACATCGAGCTATCCCCTCTCAGACTTCACCGATACTTTCACATCATTTACTCCATTCGACAGTAGAGATGAAGTATTTAGTTGGGCATAGGCTACAACAAAAGAGTATAGATTTATGGTAATTATATTGAAATCAGATGCTCCCAATGGTTGGTGACGTATGTTATCCATTAGATGCAAGAGATTCTATTCTTTTGCTCCTAAGATTTCGAAAGCGAAGAAGTTAAAGTTGGCTGCTGAAAAAAAGAGTAAATAAAAGGGTGGGGTTGGGGCTGAGTGTAAGCTTAAAGAGACTACATCAAAGAAGTGTGGTTACCAATTCAAGATGAATGTGAAATATGGGGCAGGTGAGAAATGGCATGTGCGTATTGTATGTGGGGAGTATAACCACAAGTTCTCAAACAATTTGATTGGCCATGCATATCCCATAAAACTTAGAAAACCAGGGCGGGTTATTCTCTAAGATTTAAACAAGACAAGTGCTAAACCTTGACACGTTCTAGCCAGCATTGAGGACAACAATCCTAGTAATGTAATTGTCATGAAAACCATCTGTAATGAGAGAGCCCGATTGAGAAGGATTGAAGCTCAAGGAAAGACAAAAATGCAGATGCTATTTTAGAAATTGGACGAGCATCGGTATGTGGAGCACCATGTATTCTTTGCTCATCCTACTTCGTTGCAACTTCTTCGGTGCTTTCCTCATGTGTTGATTATGGACTGCACCTACAAAACTGACAGGTTCAAGTACTTGTTGCTCGAGATTGTCATCGTCATTTTCACTAACATGAGTTTCATAGTAGCGCATGGATTCTTAGCAAAGAAGACGATGATTGATTATGCATGGGCTTTGAGGCATTTAAAGGATTTGTTTGATGAATAGACACTCTTTGGGGTCGTCATTACTGATAAAAATGAAGCTCTCATTGGAGCCGTAAGGAAGTATTCCCAGCTTATGTGCACTTACTGTGTGGTTGGCATGTAAATAGGAACGTCCATTCAAAGATAAGAGAATTATTCTCTAAGGAGGAGGACTACAATCGATGGTATAGGAAATGGATGGATGTGGTACACACTTAGACAGAGTTAGCATATTGGGGTAAGGTAAAGGAGCTTGAAGATGAATATGGATGAGTGCCTGATTTGGTAGATTACGTTTAGGACACTTAGTTGTGTCATAAGGAGAAACTCATTGTAGCATGGACGGATAAGGTGATGCGTTTTGGGAATGCCACAACCAATCGGGTCAAGGGTGCACATTCTGTATTTAAAAAAGTGTTGGGGACCTTGCAGGGACATTTTGGGGATGCGTGGAGGTCCATACACCTAGATCTTGACCACCTACAATGAGCTCTCGAGGCTTCATTCAACCAGTTGATGCATCTTGTTGCACATCAGTATGAACACTATATTTTCAATTCAATCATTAGATTTGTTTCTCGGTATGCACTAGATGAGATAAACAAGGAAATAAAGAAGGTTGGCGATTGTGTTAGGCTCTATAGATCTATATGCGGATGTGTATTACGAGCCACTCATAGGTTGTTGTGTGCCTTCGAGATTGCATCACATGTGTTGGATGGTAGCCCAATTTCTCTTGAAGAGGTGTTACCATATTGGAGGAAATTGAACTTGCAACCAAATAAAGTTGGTGAAGACTAAGAAGATGAATTTAATTATCTTGCTAAAATAGAAGCGGTGGAGGCTAAGTCTTGAAGCGGCTGTCCCTATACGAAAGCAAAAATTGTCCAAAAGTTGAGGGAAATCACATGCCTGGTTTTACGTGTAATTTTCCCAAAGAGAAAGTGAAGACTAAGGGTATGGTTTATTGGGTCTGAAAAAGAAAAGTCCTTAAATGAGGAAAAAATGTGAGACTAGAGAAATCTACGACTAGTACTCCTAGGTTTGAGTTTGCCGAGTCTTGAGCTAGGTCTGCCGAAGAGGCTCAGTTTGCTATCGATGAGCTACAGTCTGATGTCAAAGAGGGCTCCATTTGTTACTGAGGAGGCTGGGTTTCTTGCCAAAGATTTTTAGCCTCTTGTTGATGATGTAAGGCCTATTATTGAGGAGGTTAGGCCTATTACCGAGGAAGTATGACCTCTCATCGAGGCTTACACAACCTAAGAGTTTTTTGTCGGTGATTCCAATTCTATCGAGCCAACCCAATCTTTGAATATTAGTGGCAGGGGAAGGGGGAAAGGAAAGAGACGTGCTCGAGCTAGTATTTCAATCCCATTTGTGCCATTTAGGCTTTCGAAGACCCAATTTCAGGTTTAAGCAGGGTTTGTTGCAGGTTCCAGAGATGTGGATACCATATCGTCTAGAGACAAGGAATGTCGAGTCTGGTGACAACTACGGATATAGAGTCATAGTCGAGGCATTAAGATACGAACCTACTTTTAGGTGTATGAGGGTGAGAAGGGAGCTAGTGCACGAGTTTGATAGGAACAAGGATTTCTACCTCCATTTGTTGCAGTTGCCAGTCCACTTTGAAACAATTAGAAAAGTCATTAACACTTTTGAGATCGAATTTGCATCGGGTTCTTCTTGGCTTACATTATCGGACATGGGTTTAGTTGTTGCTAACTGTTTCAAGATGGTTTTTGTTTCTTTATCTTTTGGCAGGTCTGCGACTTTGTTTCCTGCCATTGGTTCACCCCCTCCCATATCTGAAATACGAATCATCTGGTTGTGTTTGGTTAACACTTCTAATTTTGTTATGGTGAGTCTTTTGTCTAACATTTTAATGTGTTTATAGTGTTATTTGCTTACTTGTAACTGAATTTGTCTATGTTTGAATTGTAGTTACGAATAATGGATGATGCACCTTTACCACCTATTATGAGGCAATGGGATGTATATGCCTTGGAAGAAAGTATGTCTTGGCCTAATGGGTTAAACGTTCTACCTCACCCACAAGCTACTAGACTTGCTGAATGCGTTTATTTAGATTGATACATAACACTGATGGACATGTTACTTGACTCTTTGATTTTTGGAACTTCATTGAATGATTGAAAAATAGTACGTGCCCACTTTCTTTCGGTGTATGTGGCATGTATTTTTGATACATAAGGGTGTATATGGGTTTAAGTGGATGGATATAGTACTAATGGACAAGTTTAGTTACTTTTTATATATACATTTATGTAGTTGCTATATGTTTTTGTGAGATCTTGAAACACGAATTCTGATATTTTAGTTAATTTATAATGTTAAAAGTAATGGACATTTTGAATAATTTTGTTTGAAAACTTGTGGTTGTGTATTTGTGTATGGAATGATGTTCAACTGGTGTGCACTTTATGACCTATAACCTTGATGTTCAACTATTGTTTGTTTTGTTTTTGTGAATGATTTTGTTTGTATGTTCGGGGTGCTTTCAAATTGACAGTGTCGTTATCGCTTCCTAGGTCACGGTACTGCATGTCCGATATCTATTCCTAGGTAACGATACTGCATGTCCGATATCTCTTCCTAGGTCAAGGTACTGGACGTTCAAAAGGGAAAGTCCAACTTTAGCCACATACCATCGTATAATACGCATACCCCACAATATTGCTAAACCAACCCCAAAAATAAATTTTTGGCTTGAGAACATGACCTATGGAGATTGAAGACTGAGATTCTTCAATACACTTCAGACACATACAACCATCTTCATACGAATACTCCTTCATATTTTAAGACATACGCCACATAAAATCTTGACGCATACCCCACATTACAGAACTTTAATAAGTATAGTAATGTTCGGAGAAAGAGGTCTGATAGGCTTTCTTGACTATCAACAATAAGTAATCGTCATTTATCAAAGGGGTACGGACTTACGATCCCTTACCACTGAGCATACCCTACATTATATTACTAAGCGTACCCCAAACTTGAAAACTAAAAATAAATATATGAACATTCAACTAGCATAGTCTGATAGGCTACACATACTATCAGGTATACATGGCCATACCATATTGGAAATCTAGTAAAGTTTTGGGCATAGCCCATAAACTTAATACCCATACACCACTTTAAGAAAACTTTAACTAATTTTAAGTATTATTTTGAGATCTAGTGCCAAGCACCATGAACAACTTTTGGTTGCAACTTGCCGAAATTCTATAATAACTCTCGGATTTATTTGGTTGTCTTTGTCCGTTACTCTTCAACACCTATCGATTCTGCAAGTCCGCATGTAATAAATTTTGCAAAAAATAGACACAAATAATAAGTCACTTCCCATCAAACATTTAGACAAATCCCAACAAGTTTGCATGAGAAAGTTATGTGAACAACAACACTCAAACACAAACAATCCAAAGTTATCAATATGTTTAAAAAACAATAAGATGACATAAGTCTTTTGGAAGATTCCCAACAACTAAACATCTTCCCTGAATTCTTAGCCATGTCCAATGGCGCTGGATGTTGTAGCTCCATCGCTGTTGGTGGTCATGATAGTTATCTTATTCTTCATCTTCAATACCAAATAACAAGGTGATTACGACATCTTCCATTGCGATTGCATTTTCGGGTGTAATGTTGGCCCTTTGCTTGGATCTGAACCGCAAAGCAACGTCAATTGCCCGATGATTACACTATTAATAAAGTCAATTAAATAACTGATAACATGTATATACCCAAGTGACATAAAAGAAGATGGAATATAACATAAGTAAAATTCCTACCAAAGTTGACTCTTCTTCCGCATCCACCCCGGATACATGTTCAGGATTTTCAGCATATAGGTGACTCACGGACTGAAACCATTCAAGGTATCATGGTACAGCTTGCCATAGATGATTTGCCATTTCATCACGCCGCTCTTTAGCAATAAGATGTTCCTCCCATCCCTCCCAAAATTGAGGGTCCTAACTGTACTTCACTGCGTAAATATGGGCTAGCCTACTCCTCTCAACAAAAATGAATCGGTATGGTTCTTTTAGAATGCCTTAAACATATCCTATTTGCATTACAACTAGGATTATGTGGTTTAATAACATCCAAAAACCTCATCAAACCTAAATAGAATGCCATTTCATGGACAAGAGGTGCACTTTTCTTTGTGGTATACGAAAGTACTTAGAAAAAAATGAATTATAAACATTCCATATGTTTAATAAAGTTATTTTATGGTTGTAGTGTATTGTAGGGCCATCATCTCATGGGGTTGCATCTTATCGAGTTGCCTCCTAAATTCAATTAAAAGATCCAACGTGAGCGTAGATTCTTTTTAAGGTGCCACTTTATCACTTGAGGCATTCCCACTTTGTGGTCATTACGCAGACGTGGCTTGATGAATGGGAAGCGATAATACATCCACCCTTATACAAAACAGAGGTTACGAAGAAAATAATAAAAATCAAAATTAAATGATAGAATGGCTCAATACTTTACCTCTAACATTGTCATGTATTCACAAATTTAAGTAACTCAGTCGACTTGTATTGCCAAGCTGCCGGTACATGTAAGCAAGCACCGCACCACTCCATGCATACGAACCGATCATGTCGACATCTTCCTAAAGCTGAATAAGAATAAGGGGAACTCTTGTACTAGACTTTGTTCGTAAAAAATATAGCCCCAAGTAGGTATAGGATGTAGGCTCTAACCAGGCACTCAATGGGAAGGTATACATAGCCTTCTCTATTCCCATTAGACCATTCTTCTTCTTCTTCGTCCTCTTCCTCTTCACTTTACTTTTCCTCTAAATTTTTTTTATTTGGGACTGAAAACCATTCCTTCAACCATGCCAACCTTAATATAAGGCTAGGAATAGTCCTAATCTCTTCATTTACTTCAGTGATTGAAATCCTTAGCAAATGACTTAAAATCGAAGTGGCCTCAATGCGCTCCTTCGACTTGACAACAACAGTCTTGCCGGTGACATTAATTCTAAGAAGAACCCTCACATCATCTAATGTAATAGTTATCTCACCAAATGACATGTGGAATGTGTTGGTCTCAGGCATCCATCTTTCAACAATGCCAGAGTTCAACACCCAATTACTTCCATCATATGAGATATAACCAATGGGTTCCTAGCCGGAGCCCTTAATCAACTTCTTTACACTTTCCTTCTCTAGGTGTCCCTAAATAGTCTCCCAAATTGAAACTTGAGAACCATGGCTGATGCACTTTAGGAATCATCGACTCTATAAAACAAATTAGGCAAGAGAAAGATAATAATGAACCAAGACATTTCAAAAAATAACTATGGCATAGAAATATGTACGTTGTTCCTCCAAATGTCTGACAAGACATGATGCTGAAATAAAGGTAAGAGTGATAAATTGGTCGAGCCACTAGGCAATGAAGTGGTTGTTCCATCTCCGCTTGTGCGAATGAATCAGATGAGTCATCCGCCCTCTCAACTTCTACAACATTAGCCTCAATAGTTGTAGCATCTCCCGATGGTGTGCGAATAAGCTCGGTATCTTCCCTAACTATAAGTGCTCCTTTATTCCTAAGAGAAGCTGCACCATCATCATCAACACTAGTTTCCATCTGGCACGCCTCAATCTCATTGGCTTGCTTTACCCGTTTGTGTTTGGGGATAGGATTATTCTTAACCACTTTTTTTTCAGTTTGATGAAGTTGGGTGCCTCCTTTCAAGAATGGCTGCCTCCACTTGGGAGACTGCGATACTTCTATCACCAGCCTTGCAACCTTTCCCATCCTGCCCAATAGTCGGAGACCTCCCTGCTTGGCTTTTTGTTCTCCCCATAACTAAAAATGAAATAAATGATGGTCAATACTACAAACAAAAGCACTATAACTATAAACAGATTTAAAATTTTTAAACAAAACGTAAATTTCTTGTGGTTCAAAGCTGTAGGGTCGATATCATTACCTTGAGTTTCGATATGATATAATCAAAAACTTCATACATGTTTCGGATATGGATGTTTGAAACCATGTACTGCTTTCAAATAAAGAATATCGAAAGTAAGTAAAACTATTTGATCATAAAAATTTTAAAGTTAAGACTTATACTGAGTTTGAGAAGGTCGTGACAAATTCACCATTCTCGGTCCTTTAAGCCTATTAAACATGAACTACACTACATAAATCCAAGATAATCCACACCCAAAGCGTATCACCAAAAAATGATCAAAATAGAAATCAAAAGATGCGGAATCTCATTACGATCAAAACCCCCAACGTCTTAATGGTAGAAACTTACCCTATCGAACCAGAAAATGCGAAGACTATGGCGGAGACTTAATTCACAGTTAACCTCTACCTGGCACGTTTTCACTGGGCTTCGATCATGGCTAGCCTTCCTCGTGCACCTTCGACCTCTATACAATGCTTAGACTCATCAACTAGCGAGGAATTTGAGTGTTCGTGGATTTAAGTTTTGGGGCTCGAATGGTGAGGTGAGAGGGGTTTGTTTGGTTGAAGGCAGGAGTAAAAGATGGGGTCCTTTTAGTCGCTGTCTTAATTTAAAAGGTATAATACTGGTTAGATGTCATAGGTGATTTTTGTTCTAAGTTTGGTATTGATACCACTTTCCGATAATACTTGCTTAGCAGTATGAAGTTTTCATTGAACTTAATGTTATTTTATTTTCAAATTAATTATCTTTGACCTTTCAACGGATTAATGCAATAAAATTAGGATGGGTTTTTTTCATTGATATAAGGAAAACTAGTAGCTTGATAAAGGCTATCTACTTACTTATGATTTAGGTTTAATGATCCAAAAATAATTTATTATAAGATGAAAGTATAATTATGACTATGATCTAAGTAATATATTTGAACACAAAACAAATTAATGTTTCGTTGTTCAGGATATTTGTTTAGATGTTTATTTTATATTGAATAATTTGATTCGATTGGAATTTAGTTTTAGCGCATTTTATTTGTGGTAGCTAAGTTAGTTAAAATAATTAAATTAGTTTAATTGATTGCTATAGTTTATTAGATGATTTTAATTTATGTTTTAATTAAATTAATTAAATTAATTAAATTAATTAAATTAATTAAATTAATTAAATTAAAGTGAAATAATAAAACCATTGAAAGAATTTTCCTTAAGAAGTTTGCAAAATCTCTATGGAGAAAATCCCATTTACCACAACTACAAATAATAGGTATATACGGGAAACTTATTGTACACCCTTGACATGTGTCAATTAAGAAGAAGATGAAAACTTGAGATCATTTTCACCAAATGGTTAAGAATTGAAAAGGCTTATGAGGTCTTTCTAGGTACTTTTTCATAGTTGAAAATAATTACGATATTGCTATTGCTTTATTTCAAATGTGAAGATATTGTCCCTGCCAAAAATAATAGTTTCTTACAAACAATACATATTAAGCATTTTGTTGCCAAAGATGGTGTTAAGAAAGGATACAAATAATCTACACTTGATTTCCACTAAATGTCAGCAAATTAAGAATTGCCAAAGAGGCTCAACTTTACATTTAAGTATGGAATATCCATACGAACTTTGTCAAAAAGTCTAGAATTAGCTAAAATGTAAAAGGTGTAAAAACACGAAGTGCTTGAAAAAAAACGAATGAGGAAGAAAGGAAATAAAAATAGATAGCACATTCAAGCACTCATAAAATTTCAACTTATTTGCATTTCATTATGCCAACCCACTCAGAAGCTATATGAGCTTTGACCATTAGTTTATATATATGTCATTCCAAATTAGCAGATGCTACCCCACAACCTACTCCATTTTCTAGTGCCATGTCTACTCGACCATATAAGCAGCTCAAATCAACCTAACCTTCATATTTAATCAAGTCATTAGGCCCTGACATAGCCGAATTTTTGGCATTGATGATTATAATCAATCTTGATTTTCTTTCGTGTATTACAAATTTTTGTTCCCTTTACTTGATCAAAACTGCTCTCATATAAATTTAGTAACCAACTTCCATCACTCAACCATACAAATCTTCGAAGTCTCCAAAGACATTCATTGTGCCTCCACAAACCATGGTGGGCCTGGACTGGCTAGCCTAAATCATCGCCGAACCCATCATGATAACTCAGTGAGTTGGGTGATGATCTAGTACGTAAGCCTTAACTTACAAAAAATAAACCAAGACATTGTATAAAAGACAACTAAGGCTAATAGGTGCAAAAAGTAAAAAGCCTTTAAATTAATAAATTGCGGAACAACATAACACATGAACGAAAATAAGTTTTCTAGGCTTAAACATCTACCTATATGAGGTACTTGGGGGAAATAGTGGATGAATGAATATTCACCTAGCTCAGTAAAGTAGAAGCATGCTTTACCCTCAATCATCCAAGTAATACCTTGTGCAATAATAACTAACGTGCAAGAAATGGATTTTAAGAAACGTATTATCATTTTGGGCAAGAAACAAGTACATAAGCAAAAGTACTATAAATTGTAAGATAGAATAAACATTGCCCAACAATGATAATCCAACAAGTTTGCAATGATATATGAATGCCATAGAATCATGAGAAGTAAAAATTAGGTATTTCAACCATCGTGGACTTGAACAACTATTTAGGTCATCAAAGAATAACTTAGAATTGCTAGGAAGGACATTAAAGCTACACTTATGCCTAAACAACAACATGAATCATCAAAGGGAAACCTCAAATTGTTTTGAAGGACATCAAAGCTATTCTTATGAAATCTGAACAATTGTACACATAGAGATCTCATAACTACCACAAAGGAAGGTACTCGTGGCCGTTGGCCCTCTAACCCAAGGTGTAAGCATTTCATTAATTGCAGTATACTAGTTATAGAAGCATTCATTTTAATAGAATCTAAACGATATACAAGCAAGATAAATAAGAGTGTAGAGATAGATTCCAATGAATTCCACTATTTCATATATGAGTTTTATCATAGCTAATATAAAGGCATGAATGAGAATAAAACAAACCTTAATTACCTCAAAGTGTTACTATCATATCCAAATCCTAACTCGGAAGTTCCTATCCGGTTCTCTTTGTGTCTACATTGGCGTAGGCTCATCTATGTATTATTAATATGTTTTATTTGAGGTAAGTTTACCCAATTCGCATTAATAACTTGAAAAAGATATAAAATCATTTTCAAATCAATATCGTGGCAATAAAGATTTTTGGGGTTAACCATTTCCTTGACCCTTGTTCCATCGATATACTTCAATAAAAATCTATAAATTAAAAAAAAAAACAAAACATCCAATTTAACTGTGAAAAACCCCCAGCGCCCTCCCAACATCGCAGATTTACTCACAAGGTATTTGGGCGAGATCGCTTGCTTCAAGTTGAAAGAACCGCAAATTTATCTTAGCGATTTGCCAGCGTCGTACGTTACATATCACAGCACTGGAAAATTGTTGGATCAACTTCTACAATTCCCAGATAGTGCCGTGGCTAGTGCCGTACCATTTATATGTGAGGCACTGGCACGACGCTAGGCACGAATTCAAAATTCTGGAATCAAACCTAAATTCTAAATTCTCCAATGACTCATGTCAACTAAGTCCAAATCCGATAAATACAGTAATAAATAGCTCGTTTAAAATTACAAGATCATTCTTGATTTAAAAAATAATGTATCTAAACCACAATTCCACCATTAAAACATAGATTTTGCAAATCTCTTTGAACAAGCCAAATAAGATGAGACGAAGATTACCTAAATCATGAATCAAGGCATAGGGGTTCATCTTCTATCTTAAAACTCCAAAGAAAAATATGATTCCATTTAAAATCAAGTATGTGAATCAAATAGAGGAAATTTAGAGAAGATGAGATAATTTATCACATTGCTTTGTGAGATTTTGATAAGAGTTCACTCTAGATAAGTCAATAAATAGACATGTTTTATATTACATTTTAGGATGATTTTAGATATAAAAGACTATTACATGATTTTTCTCTTATTTTTGATGTTTTAAGTAATAATTGGAATATTTGAAAAATAGAGTAAAAAAGGAAGAATATGAAGGATTTGATCAAGTGGAAATAATACAAAAAAATCATCAACAAATCAAGGAAGAATTGGAAAACAAAGCCAACGACTCCTGACCAATTCTTCATTTGTACTCGGAATTGCTTCATAGATTGGTAGAACACTGATGCTATTTTTTCAAAGATTTTGTTAGCAACTCAACTTAAAAATAGGAATTGTTGTGGAATTACTAGTGTTAGTTTTGTAAATCTTTGATTATAACGAGGATTTTGAGTTTATTTGGGATATGTATTACTTAAGATACTATATATATGAACCTTAGACTATGAAATTAATGGCCTTTGATAGTTTTAAGACTTTTTACTTTAGTTGGAGGCTACTCATTTTGGGTTTTAATTATTTTGAAGAAGATTGGAAGATTCAAGATCTCAATAAGGTATTTTGAGTTGTCTTCCGAGTATCATGTTATGATGTTTTTTACTATCATGAGTGAGCAGTTTGTTAATATAAACAAACATTAAACATGAACTTAATTCATTTTGCAATGTAGTCATGATGAGATGATTTTGTACTAAATGCTTTAAGCCAATTATATTCTTCAATTTACTAATTTTGTATGTTGTTATATACGGATTGCAATCATGAATCTAAGTGTTATTTGTATATTGGCCAATGTGTATTGTGATGTTTTGATTCATTATCTAGTTTAAAGTAGTACCTAGGATTGTTTGAAAGGTCTATTACCATTTAAATGTCCTCGGTGAGTTTGAGATCTAAGTCTAGTATTGAAGTGGCTTTCCGAAGGTATTATATTTAGTAGTTCAAAGTTTTCACAAAGTGAAATGTAGTTTTATAATGTGAAGTTAATTTTTTTGTGTATTCAAAAGGTTAGCTCAATATAATTAGAACATGGCTTTTACAACGGTACAAGGATAATCAATTGCTTTCAAAGGGTTCTCTACTTACTCATGTTTAAAGTTTAACGATCTATGATACTTTATAAAGTATGTTCATGACTACATGATAATAGTAACATGTTTGGATGCAAAACGGCTTGATGTTTCATTGTTTTGGTTATTTGATTAGATGTTTATTTTATAATTGTTTTCCTTTAAATTTAATTGCTTTGAATTTAGTGACTTTGATTTGTGTTAGTATGTTAGTATAGTTGGTTTAGTTGATTTCTATACTTAGATTATTAATTCAAATTATTGTTTAATTAAATTAGACTAAAATAAAAATAAAAAAACTTCTTTTCTTAAAGAATTCACAAAATACCTTTAGAGATGATTCCACTTAACACTACTACAAAATTTAATAGTATAATTAAGGTAAAAGATTTATTTTACACACTCGACACGTGTATCCTCTCCTCCACCAAATCCTCCAAGCAAGTGCTCTAGGGTTTCTCCTCAAATTATCTATGTAGTTAATTCAAGCAACAGTGGCTTAAAGCTTTAATTATGGTTTAAATACAATAAGTCAATGGGAGTTCGGTTTGGTTGGCCAATTCCAAATCCCTCATCTCATCGTCGTCACTTTAAGTTCAAGGACAATCCTAAGGTCCTCATTTAGTCCATTCTTAATGTGTTATTTACCAAATTGCTCTTTTCCTTTATTTAATTTATTTTTCAAGTCCTTTAAGCTTATTTTTATTTACTTAGGCTTATACGCCCACCTAAGTAAACTAGATAGTAAATAATACACACTTTATTGACACCAATATACAGATACCATACATATCTATTAAATTAACCTCGATAATGAGAAAACTTTTCATATTAGAGATATGGAGAGTCACAATATTCTCAATTTTAGGAAGTTTCATCCTCCAAACTAAAAGTAAACACTTCCTTAATATTCAAAAAGATATGAGAAGTGCTATGCCATACAATTGACACGTGTCGAGTGTGTACAATAAATTCTTTACCTTTATTATACTATGAAATCTTTTTATAGTAGTGATACATGGTATCGTCTCCACAGGGATTGTGTAACTTCTTCGGTCAAAAGATTTTTATTAATTTTATTTTTTCCACTAATTACTAATTAATAATTAACTTATTTAACGAAAATCAAAGTCACTAACATTAAAATAAATTCAATTTAATAATAAATAAATATCTAAACAAATATCAAGAAAAATGAAATATAAAATTATTTTGTATTCTGATATGTGTGCCGCAAGTATAATAGCTTGCTTGTAGTAATAGTGAAACCAACTTACGTTGACTATGTATATCATCTTCATGTAAAGGTTTTTTGAACTAGTTGTTCATTACCTATTTAATTTGAACAATTGCTATAGGATTCACCTTTAATTGATTTTATCTATAAACTAAACTATTCTAACAAATCAATCTAAACTATACTTAAATTCTTATATTAAGGATATCTTAGTTCACAACTTCCTCTAGGAAATTAAATACTATATTTTGTATTCATGTTTACATTTCCATATATTGTGTACAATGCCTAATTAAAGTAGAAAGAATTCTTTTAAATCCACTTCAACCTTTTATCGTAATGGAGAAGATTCTAATGTGCAAAATAGAACTCCACTTATTACCGTGAATAACGTAAGCTCCACATTGCTTTAAGTCTCAAATCATTAGATTAATAACCAACTAAGTTTACTATTCGCGTCTCCCTAATCAACAACTATATCTTGATATTGTATGTTTTACGGTGTACCATTCATTTCTGGAATAAAAGCTTCAATAGGTATGATAACTCTTAAAGCCTAAGTTTATTAAAACGTGATCAAGATGTCTAAAACATTACACTCAAAATCAGTATAAATTTTGACCATTGCGCATTTTATTATCATTTTTATTCCTAT
Source organism: Stephania yunnanensis (assembly GCA_039657365.1). NCBI lineage: Eukaryota > Viridiplantae > Streptophyta > Magnoliopsida > Ranunculales > Menispermaceae > Stephania > Stephania yunnanensis. The sequence continues at coordinate 31,832,208 of CM077583.1, read as the reverse complement.
TCAAAGCATAGCATTTATACTATAGGATCCATTATTTCCTAAGATAAATAGACTATTACACTTCATTGAAACATATACATCATAATTCATTATAGAATTATTGCAAATCATAAATGAATATAAATATTACCTTGAACTTAATTAATGAAACCTAACTTGAATTGCAAATGTAAAGTCTTCAATATTTTCATCATATAAACTCCTTAATACTCAAATCCAGTGTAAAACCTATACTAAATTACTCTAATGATGGATAATAGTTGGTATATGGGGAGTTTACCCTGTCTTAATAGCTACTTATACTCCCTAATAACAATAAGAAACGCTACTTTACAATTTAACTCGAATTAATATTTTACTTTCTGTTTCCTATGTATCTGGTGCTGTCACTTACTGCCTTCATGTCGTGTGTGTTAAGCCAAAGCGCTGCCTCTGCACAACTCCTTCATTCCCTTATTTTTGAACTCCTATTGTCTCGGCATTGTCCACAACATCTCCAATGTCGTCCCTTACACTCTATAGAGCCACCACTACGCCTGACCTCCAGAGTTGATCTTCTCGCTCTTTCTTCTTACCCACATTGTGTTTTGTAACCCCTCAATGTCAACTTGTGTTTTATGGGTTTTTGATTTGTTTTTTCTATTTTTCCTCAATTATTTTCTTTACACCTTAATTCCCTGAAAATTTAATAATACCATGAATTAGCAATAATTTAAGGATATTTATACTATATACATGGCTAAATAACTCTATATATCAGTATAAATAATTATTTTTTAAATACCTCCAAACTTAGAATTTTGCACGTCCCGAGCAAAAATACATTCTACTAAGTCACCTAGTAACTAATTCTTGTTTAATTTATGTGTTTCATGGAGTATCCTTTAATTCATTAAGTTTAAAGTTCACAATCCACTCAAGAGTTTTTCTTTGCAAAAATATATATTTTAAGAAATGTAGCCTTAACAACACATATAAATTCACTTTCCGAACACTAAAGTAGATCACAACAAAAAACCATCACTATTCACAAGTTTGTTTCATTTCAATACTTAAGTAGCAAGTAGAAATCTCATGATTTCTCATTAAGCTCATGAATTCACAATTAATCATATATTAAACTCATCTTTCATAGATATTAGCACATCAAGAGTCTATATGACTTAACATAGTTGGATTGGAAACTTAACTCAATTAGCTACTCGTACTCGAGCTAAATCTTTTATTTGATGAGTTTTATAATACTTCCAGCTTCTTTTCTTAATTTTTCTTTTTCTCTATTCTTTTCTTCTTTTCATTTTTTATTTTTCAGTCCCTATTCCTTTTCCTATGAACTTTATTCTTCCTCACTCTTTCAAACCATCAAGTTCTCTACTCCATTTCCTATAGATCTCGTGGGATTCTCTCATTTTTTCTTTATTTCTAAAACTTTTGTTAGCACTTCTCACTTTTACTAAATCAAGTAAGTTAACTCTAACTTCTAATATACAAATGTCTATTTCTTCCTCTCTTTGTACAAGGTCTTTATTTGCTTTTTATTTTCATGTAAAAGTCACACTTATTATAGAATCCGTATAGATCTAACTTTTTCCACAAGAAGTGTTACAGTTCCTTGCTTTTGTTTGAAGTTCAAGGTCTTTCATAACTCTAGGTTTATAATCATGAAATCACACCATTATTTGATATATTTCATTACAACTTTTACAAAATTTAAAAACATTTTCTTGAGTTTTATATCAACAAGATAATTGTAATTTACTTATCCATAATTAAAGGCATGAACATTCAAATGAACTACTTAGTCATTACATACAACAATAAACAAACTAATCTATACTATTTAAACGTTCGTATAGTAAGTAAAACAAGAAATTTATACACTACCATGCTTTCCTCCTTAACTGCTTCAATAAAGATTTTAAATAATCATACCTGCACTATTTATCCTTATTTTCCTATCTTACCACATCCCATAGTTTAATGTAGTGTTGATGCCCTCAAACTTAAATGAAACATTGTCATCAACGTTTAAAACTAAGCATGAAACATGAAAAGACTAAAACACATAAATATATGTAATAACATAAGATATAATAAACTAAACTAAATATAGAATTAAAAAAATTAAATATTTAACAAAATATCCTAAATTTTAAAATTTAAAATTGTATCAAAGTTACTCTCAACTCCCTAGGTATAAAGAATTCCTAGTACACTGACTTCAGGACTGCACCCTATCATCGTCATCTGTATAATAAGCTCCAGCTTGGGATGGTGTCAATGGACGCTCCAGTCTTTTAATCTGCATCAAATCATGACAAATGCATTTGCTGGTGCCGTCGGAAAACCAATTGACCTATCAGTAGGTATTAACCGTCTGCTCCTATCATATATAGCTATGTCTCTATGATGATCAACAAACAACTCGTCCCATTGGTATTGCTCTCTTATCTCCATATCCTGCTCATATCTCAACATAGATGCATGGTATTGCGCCCTATCCCCCTGGTACTATCTCTGCACCTCTTCTAACCACAGGATTGTGGGGCATGTCCCTAGGTCAATCTATAAACATTATTTATCTTATAATTTTACTTAATAAAATTGAGGTTTCCAAGTGTTATTTTATTAAAAATGATTGCATGTTTACCTTATAGTGAGATCCATGGTTATTTATTGAAATATCCTAAATTTTTCTAGTTGATCATTATATTAGGAACTATAAAGAGTTAAGATTAGTGTGAATCTTGATTGCTGTTCATGTGATGATCATGCGTATAAGGATAAAAATTGAGAACAACAAAGGCCTGTTCGCTTCACATTTTAGTGAATCCTAACACATGGGATTAATTTGTGATGAGACTAACACATGGGTTTATATGGTTTAGTCCTATTTGTGTATCTTGTTTGGTTGGGAGTTTTAAGGTTGGGATTAAATGAGGTTGTACATGTACATTTACCAAAATACCCTTGCATAAATAACATATCCTCACCTCATTTTAACACACTTCTCAACCCCTCCACTGCTTGAACTTCCCATCGCCTCCACTGCTTGAACGAATCCATGCCTCCAAGCTCGCACCTCACCTGCGTCAATGAATCGGCTCCCCTGGTGAAGAAGATGCCTCCTCACCTGGCTGATGGTATGCCTCCTTCTCACCTCTCCTCACCTGGTTCGTTCACGCATCCTCTCCTTCTCGCACGCGCCTACGCCTTCTTCTTCGCGACGGAGCCGACTTCCTCCTCCTCGCTTCCTCTTCTCCTTCTCCAGCGACGAATCAATCGTGGGTGGAAACGAAGAGAAATGTGTAATTCGGTGAAGATGGTTGTAATGTGAGGGGTAAAGTGGTAATCTCCACTAACCACCCACTGTGGATTAGCTAATCCCACCAAAAATGGTGGTATTGTTTAATCCCCCCATGCCCATTAACTAATCCCGTGGCCTAGTTAATCCTTTAAGAGAACACCAGATTAACTAGTCCAGTGTGGCTAATCCGACCTAAGATGGTGAAGCGAACATGCCACAAATGGATTGAGTCATAGGTGTTACTCATGATAGGTATATCATTTAATCTTTCGACTTGAGATTAGCTAAAACTTCAATATTAGGAGCAAGATAATTTGACACAATAAAACATTGTCTTTAACCAAGTGATTATAAAAATTATGATTGGTCACCGTGTAAATAATATGTGAATATTTGTAATGAAGATATAATTTGTCATTCTTGGATAGAGAGAGATATCGGTTGATCCCTCGATATGATAAACTGATAATGGCCAAGTCCATGTGAAATGATACGATCAATGTCATTTGGATGTTTTTAGTTTACCTAGAGATCGAGGCTAGTATGATTAAACATTAAGGGTGACTTTCAGTTCCTTATGTTTAGTCAAAGGATATTGCACTACAAAAGGATATGATATACGTTATTCATTAGGTTATATTAATTTTGATATTCATGCTACTTGGGTAGTCAAAATGCCTTGCTAGAGACCGCTTATGACTTGTGAACCAAAACAGATTTGGTTCATTCCCAACATGCATGAACCTTTTAGGTCGCACGACAAAAATATTTTCTATCTTTCTTGGGGCTAGCACTCGAAATTATGGTCACTGTTCATGTGGTGGCCCTGCCGCCCCGGGGTGACATATTTTCATGTACTCCTTGCCAGGTGGGCCTCACTACACATGTCCACCACCTACCCGTCGACCTCTTGTCTCAAAATTCATGTCCATGTGTGCTTTATCAATTTAGTTAGTGGATTATCAATATTTTCTTTACTTATTCTCCTTAAGTATTTAAATGTTTATTCTAATGCCTAACCATACTAGTTGGTTGTATCTTACGAGTTAACTCATATATCAGCGAAAACCTTAATTGATACATTTGGTAAGTAATTTACGATGGTAAACATTATTAATTAGAGCAAATCCTACTGTGGAAAACCCAAAAACTACTCTATATAGAATTAGCACTCATGAAAATCATGCCTAATCTAAACCAAATAAAAAAATAAATTTGCTAGTCAATAAATAACTTAGAACACAATTATCTAGAACATCCACTCGGATAATTTGGCCATATAGACTAATCCTAGCTACTACTTCTATAACTGTTGTCAATAATCATACATAAATTCAGAAAATCAAATATCACAATAAATATTTGTAACTGTGCATATAATATCAATCCTCATTAGTTGTGCTACACAAAATCAACTAATTGAAACCATGATTATTGTGTATGAATAAATTTAAAACATTAAGTAAAAGATTCATTACTTATAAAACTATAGCAATCCAAAGTATATACACGTCTAGGGTTTGTTTAGATTAATAAACTACTCACTCATTCCGAAAATCAATAACGAAATAATATAATTTAAAGACATAATTAAAGAAATACCTCTTATTGAAATAAACGAATCTCGAATGTTGCCTCAAACATAAACTCAATAAAACTAACTTACGACTCTCACAAACTTGTTAAGAGAAAAAAAAAGCCTTTAATTTCGAAACCTTTGGGTTCTATTTATAGTTTCTTAAGCTATACAAATCATAGATAAACTCAAATTCTTTGTCAGTGAATCCTATGTTCACAAATCGCTGAGTTAATCACTGAAAATATCATTATGTGCTCCATCGATTCATCTTGCGATTTATTTGTAAATCCCAATTTGCTGCCTATTCAATGGACCTTCTCTGCTTACGATTCAAGTAGTGATTCTTGTGTAATCTCATATCACTGGCCCATCGTTAGCTCTACTTTTTAGTTGACTATTTAGATTTCTTTTTTTTCTTCCGTTTTTTATTTTTCTTAATTAAATCCTGAAATCGCAAAAACAAGAGAATAACCAATGTAATATCATCATTTATATCTAAAATCAACCTAAATAACATTATAAGAAATTTTTAATTATTGAGTTGTCAAATACCTTTAAACTCAGCAATTTGTTATCCCGAACAAAATAATACTCTCAATCATATTCTCTTTTCATTCTTTATATACTAATTTCAATATAATTCATCTTAAATTTAAATAATAGAAGTTTTTAAACAAAAGTGATATTCAAATAGAAACATATTACCCCTAAAGTAAATAGAAGTCATGATAGAATAGAATGATTTATAAAAAAGAAAAATCCCTTAAAGATAACTCAACCATGTAATGCAATACCCCTTACAACTTAAAGTTCAATCTATACCAAGGCTATCAAAAAGTATAGGTTTTCTCCATCTCCACTGATAAGCATCTAGCTTACAATAGTTAGTATAGAATCTCAAAATACAAAAACCCATAGATTAATCTTAAATTTAGGAAATACTTTATAAATAGTACCACAATCAAAATCAATGGGTGTTATGCTAAGATACCAATGAATATATCATTTAAAATGTGTTAAACAAAGAAATACTTCACTCAACCCTAACTTCAAGCACTCGAGCAAAATCTTTTCTTTCATAAAAATTGATATGTGTCGAGTGTGCATAATAGTTTCTCATATTTTTCTATTATTTGTAGTAATGGTAAGTGGGATATCGTCTCCATAGAGATTTTGCAAACTTCTAAGGAAAAAGTTTTTTGTTTTTTTTGTTTTTCGTAATTTAGCCAATCTAATTAAACAAGAATTGAAATACTAAATAACAAAAAAACTATGACTACTAACTTAATTAACAAAACTAAATAAACTAATTCAAACAATTCAATGCAAACATAATTAAACAAAACTCAAATTCAATATAATATAAATATCTAAACAATCATCTAAATAAACCACTATTAAACAATGTAATATACTTGGATTGTATTCAAACGCTAGAGCGTAACAATACCTCGTAACCAAGTTATAATTAAATCACATAAAATCATGGAATCATTAAATCTAAATTCATAATAGGTTATAGCCTTTAGCAAGCCATCGATTTTCCAATATTCAATAAAAAATAGCCATATCCTTATCATTCTAAATCTACTTAATGGATAAAATGTAATAAAATAGAAATACAATAGCATCAACACTCAATAGAAATCATGCCTAATCCAAATCAAATATTAAACAGAATATGTAGATCCATAACTAACTTTGAACACAATCACCTAGAAAATCAACTCGGATAATTTGGCCCTATAGATTAATCCTAGTTACTACTTCTATATAATGGTTGTCAATAATTATAGTAGAATTAGAATCGAAATATCACAATACATATTTGCAACTATGCATGCAATACAAGAATCATTAGTTCTAATACACAAAAATAACTTGTTTAAACCCTAATTGATGAATATGATTGGATTTAAAACATTAAGTACATGATTCCTTAATTATAACTATATAACAACTCAAAGTATATACTTGTGTAGAGTTTGTTTAGATTAATAAACTACTCATGCTAGAAATAAATAACACAACAAAATAATTAAAAGAAATAATTAAATAAATACCTCTTATTGAAATAAACTAATCTCCATGTTGCTTCAAATATAAACTCAATAAAAACTAACTTACTGCTCTTACAAACTTGTTAAAAGAAAAAAAGAGCTCTTAATTTCGAAGCCCTAAGGTCCGATTTATAGTTTTCTAAGCTATACAAATCATAGATAAACTCAAACTCTTCGTAATAATTTTAAAAAATCGTTACCTACATTAGTGATTTGTCAAAGAATCCCATGTTGTTCACAAATTGCTAAGTTAATCACTAAAAATATCAATCTGTGCTCCACTAATTCATCTGGTGATTCCTTTGTAAATTTCAATTTGTTGGCTATTCGCTTGACCTTCTCTACTTTTGATTTAGGTAGTGATTCCTATGTAATCTCATATCAATGACTCTATTCTTCAGTTGACTATTTTGTTCTTATTCGTCTTTTTCTTCTATTTCTTCATTTTTCATAATTAAATCCTAAAATTATAAATAAAATAGAATACCCAGTGTAATATTTTCATTTATATCTAAAATCAACCTAAATTACACTATAAAAAATGCCCAATTAATGACTTGTCAAATACCCCAAACTTAACAATTTGTTATCTCGAGCAAAGAAATACTCTCAATCATATCCTATGTATACTCTTTATATACTGATTTCGATCTAATTCATCTTAACTTTAAATAATATAAGTTTTAAAATATTAGTAATTTTTAGATAGAAAAATATTACTCCTTAAGTAAATAGAAGCCATGATAGAATAAAATGATTAAGAAAAAAGAACCATCCTTAATGATAACTCAATCACTCAATACAATACACCTTAGAACTTTATGTTCAATCAATACCAAGGCCAACATACAATATAGGTTTTCTAGATCTCCAAAACAAGAATCAAGCATACGATGACTTGTATAAAATCTAAAAAACATAAAAACCACTAGATTAATTTTAATTTTAATAAATACTTTATAAGTAGTACCACAATAAAAATAAATAGGAATTTTGTCAAGATACCAATGAATATATCGTTTAAAACGTGTTAGAAAAAGAAATTCTTCACTCAACCCTAGCTTCAAGCACTTGAGCTAAATCTTTTCTTTGAAGAATTTAGGAGAAACCATCTTTTTCATCAAATATTTTTATCTACTTCATTCTAATTATTTTTTCTTTACTATTTTTATATATTTATTTATTTATTTTCTTTTGCTTTTGATTTTTGAGTTCCTGCTTCATTTCCTATGGAATCTATAAGACTATATATATTTGCAAACTCTTGTTAGCACTTCTCACTGTCCACTAAAATTGAAAAAAAGTTCTCAGAGATATGTCTTGTTCATCTTGCACTATTATTTTGATCTTCTACTCATTCTCATGATTAACACAAATCAATTAATCCATATAAACTCATCCACTGCATACATCAACTAGTAAAATTAACCACAAAGGTATAAAAATTGATTCCCTCTATCATAGAATCCACTTGTTAATAAAAATATCACTGTCATTCAAAATTTATTATATACATGTATATATATATATTCATTTTCATTCTTTTCCTAACTAAAAATAAAGAAATATAAAATTCATATTTACTTGAACTCAGAAGAAATTTGAAAAATTTCATCAACTAGCTTGAATATCGAATCAAAACTTTTGAACTATGGATTAATTTTGAACTTATCTTCTACCTTTCTTTCTTTCCTTGCATTGTTTTCTATCATTGTCATACTTCACCTAGGATACCTCAAACTCATTCCAAACTTTGTCCTCAAAGTTAAAAAACTAAGTCATATTTCGAACAAAACATATTAATGTCGTGAAGCATAAACGAATTGATACGATCATAAATTAGATAATAAAAAATAGTGCATGAAAAATATGAATAATCATCACTAATGTATATTAAGTGTAGCACCATCAAATGTATCGCAATTGTATCGCAATAAAACCATATCAAATGTATCACATTAAATCACATCACCCGGCATAGTATCAAAGACAATATATTATCAGCACAAATTACATTGTGTCATCACTAGAAGTACACGCAAGACCTCATACCCATCACTCAGAGGCAAAGGTTATAAAGTAGAGTAAAGAAATCAATGTCGTCGTCTTGAAGTCGCATCATTATCATCCTCTCTAGATTAATCTTCTCAGACTGTTAACTCATAACGGGATCATAAATAGTAAACCTGACTTGGCGATAGTTGATCATCAAAACTACCATTACTCGGTAGCCCCATTCGTGTATATGGTATAGGAACCTCTGCGCCTCCTCGTCTTCTATGTCTTCTGGACATCGTCCTCTCTATCTTGTGAATGATGCTCACTAAGAACCTATGATTCTTAAACACCAATTCTTGATTTCTTAGAGTTCTCATTTGATTGCAGAGAATTCAACCCTGACTCCTCCACATAAATTCCATAGAAGTCCGTAGTAGGTTGCTCTACATTCAGAACATTTCTTGCTCTTGATATTTCTTTTAAAACTCTCCTCATTTCATCTCTAATTTTTCTTTTTTGCTTTGCCTCTCTTCCGGCTATCTCAGCCTTCTCCCTCTCATCTTCAAAGTCTTCATATCCATCAATTTTTCGATAACTCTCTATTACTACATCTATGATAGTCTTCTCTAGTAAAACATCAATCTCAAATCTTGCCATATTTACTCGATATTTTCTGTAAAAAGCCATGATCATCAAAGGAGATTGTAATCCATCATTCCTTTTCATTCTGATGGCACTCCTTATTGATTCATAGATAATCTTGACAACGTCTAAATATCACAATCCCTTCACGATGTGGTAAAGCAAAGTGGCTTTGTAGTCCATGATCTCTTAATATTGCACACTTAGATATAAGCTTGCATTAATGAAATAACATCACTCTTTCATGATCTTCCTAAAATATTAGGTAGTAATGTGCCACGGGCACCCATTCGTGTGTAAAATGAATCCATAACTATGGATTGCCTTTAATCCCCTAATTTCCTCAGTAATGTAATGGTAGTTAATCGAATATTCAAGCTTTGGGCATTCATCTTTTTCATTTTGATGAACTTTCGGTAAACATAAATAACAGTTTATTCTCATCTTAGATAATCCATTGTTCGTCCTCTAACTGTGAATTTGTCTTACTGTCACTTCCATAAGCATTCACAAAAACTCTCTTACTAAAATGTTGCATCCTTTCTTATTAGAGACATTCTTAAGGTCTAAATGGTGATAGTCCCTAATCAATAATCCCCAAGTTCTTGCATCACTGATATCTAAAATCTTAAGCCTATATTTCAACTCATTATTCACATTAAACCCCTTCACCAGGATCAACTTTATTTCTCTCATTATATCTTTCTTAATCTTAGCAAAAGCCTTATCATTGACAAAATTCTCCTCCATAAGAACTTACACCTTCACTCCCCTCGGTATCTTTTTTTCTACTTCCTCCTCCTCATCCTCATATTCTTCATCAGAATCATTGCTAAATGATAAAGGTGGAGTAGGCTCTCTTTATGGTTTAATCCTATGTGTATTGAAAGAAATTCCTATGGATCTAATTAGGGGAAAATTGGATTTATCCTTTGGTTTCTCTATAACTTCTCCTTTCCTTTCTCATACCTCGAACTTCCAGGCCATTTTAATAGATGCATGTAAAAGAATAAGCCTATAAAACTATTTAAAACCAAATTATCCAAAAATTGTTCAGTAAAATTAAACCTATCTATCTAATAAGGAGAAATTCATCGAAAAAATTTGTTTTTAAATCGAGATTTTCAAATTCACATGAAATTCATTGGTAAAATAAGATCGATAAAAATAATCCTTGTAAGTAATTCAAGTCATGCGATAGATAAACACGAAAACCCTAAATTCATTTGAAACTTAGTCTCAAATTAGTTTGCGTATAAAATTCAATCTATTCTCCGTATACTAAAAATAGTTCAAAAATTCTATATCAATAAACGAATTATCACACCACTCCAATACTAGTATTGTAATTGTAAACATTTGGCATCAAAATCAATTTGGAGCAAAAATTTCAAAATTTAGCCTCTAACCTTAACAAAAATCCAAAATTTTATAAAAAATAGAAATTATAAACAATAAAAGGCTAGAGTTCCCATTGGTTACCTTTTTGAAGGTGAATCTTTCAAGATTTGAACTCTAGAACTCCTTTAGAACACTCCCCCAAGCTCTGTCTTCGAATTCCACTTGTTGAAGCCCTAATTAGCGTTACACTCTCAAAACTCACCAAATTTTAAGTAGAATGTGTGAAGATTGAGGTGGGAATCACTAAACAACACTAAAATCTAGCTCTAGAAGATTATGTCTATTGAAAAATTTGGTCTTCAGGTCAAAAGGTTGCGATGGTTTGTGAGTGTGAAGTGAGCAAATGTGGTGATTTTGGATTTTTGTTTAAAAATGCATATTAGTTCTCAGTAAATCAGGGTTTAAATGGATTCGCTAGGAAATCGATGTCTAAATCGCTGAAAAATGAGCCTTAGTGGCTCACCGACTAGTTTTGCGAATTCTAGTTATAAGTGTAAATCATTGACAAATCGCTGACCTAAAATTATACTAAAACTTCTGCAAATTGTGACCGATTTTCTTTGAGAATTCCAATACAAACTGGAATTGCTGGGAAATCGCTGGCCTATTTCAACTTTTTTTAATTTAATTAACTTTCCCATATATTTATCATATATATGTCCAATGAAAGGTAGAATTATTCAAAATTATTAGAATTTGACTATGATTTGTATTAAACATTAATTTCATTTCTATAAATAACCAACTAACGTAACAAATAACGCATAAAGAAAGTATAGTATGAAAAACATTGGCTCGATGAACCCCCTTTATATGAAATTATTTCAGAATTAAATTCTTAAAATATCCCTAATATAAGAGTCAAAAGTTGGAATATAAAAACGACTAAATCACAATACTAAAACTAAAAGTAAAGATAGAGTATGGGTTCCCTCCCATAAAGTGCTTTTTTTTCTATCGTTGGCTCGACTGAACCACATAGTTCTAAACAAATTCTACAAACTTGAATGTAGGATTATCCACTATAGTACAATTCCAAAAAGCGATTGCTCGGCCATGCACCTTAAAAGTAATTGTCTTGTTCAGAGTATCAATGACAACTTGTGAAGTGGATAAGAAAGATCATCCTAAGATTAATGGATGATCTTCACTGATGAAGTGTGGCATAACCAAAAAGTCTATGGCAATGATGTACTTCTCAATTTGAATAGGTACATCAGTAACCACTCCTATTGGTTTCATAAAATAACCCCTTGGTAGAGGAACGTTTTCAGAAGCGAGTACATGCAACTCCAGTTGAATATAAAGAAAGAAGTGAATTGGCATGTAGTTTGCTCTAGAACCCTTATCACAAATAGCTTTAAAATATCAAACCCATTTAACTTTTACATTCATGTATATATCGCATAGATCATCGAGCTTGAAAATTGCTAGATTCTTTTTTTTTCTTCTTATTCTTCATAACTTTAAACTCCTCCATTTTATGATCATTTTCAACATTGTTCACTTGCTTAACCCTCCATTATTGAGTTATTATTTTTTCATTTGAAGTATCTTCAACTCCCTCATTCTTTGTCATAACATTTTTATCTTCCTTTGTTACTGCAATAATAACATTTACTTCAGCTTTTACATTATGATGATTTAATTCTAAAGATTCGTTATCATTAGTTCGTTCATTATTAGATTCATCATAATTATCATAGACATCTTCAACATTAAAATGAAATGTGACAACTTTGTTTTTAAATTCCATAGATATTTATTCCATCAATGGTTTATTAATTGGATAATTGATTCCATCAATGGTTTATTAATTTCTATTTTTCTAAATGCTTCAAGAATGTCTTCATTGTTTTCTTCATCCCTAGCATCAGCTAGTCATTGTGAAATGGTAGAATTTGAATACATAACTTCATTCGGATTATCAGAAATCTTATCATTTTCATCATTATCAATTATTTCAGATTTTTGTAAAGATTTTTATATGCTTCAACAATGGCTAAATACCAAGGGTATAGCCTTTCAAAAAAAAGTGTATATTTTAATTGTTTAGCCATCTATAGTAGGAAAGACATTAGCCATTACTTCTTCTTCTTCTTCTTCAATAGTTCTACTAGTTTTCTTTTTTATTACCTAGTTTAAGTATCTTTCTAGTTATAGGTGTGTCTTTCTTATCACCGAATAAAATGTTGACTTGTGCTTTATAAGTAGAAGCAACAATAGCATGAGTAGGTGCTTTAACTTGATTACTCTATTGGGTACTTAATCTATTTATTTGTAAATTTATTTGACTTAACTAATTTTTCAATTTATTAATAGTAGTATCAGTCTTAATTTGATTTAGAGAAATCTATGTAAATTTTTCATGACTTTGGTTCATAAAATTATGCAAGAGTTGCTTTAAATTTGTATTCATAGGTTGATCATTTTCTTAAGGTTGTTGATTAGGTGTAGAATGAATCTGAGCTCTTGGTCTATAAGTATTATAACTATGACTTTTAGGACCATAACTAGGAATTGGGTGTCATATTTCAGGATATAAACTATTTTTATTATGTTGATTGCTTGGAGGACCAGGAAATTATTAGTTCATCATAGAGTTAACCTCTTCAGTATTCTCTTCACGTACAGAAGGACACACATCTATAGGATGTGTAACCTCATTATAGAATCCACAAGCTTTAACATGATTAGATCTATTTTTATTAACAGCTTAAACATATTTGATAATTCAATAATTTTTTCATCAGACATATTATTTCTTCTATTATCAAATTATGAGAATTCTGCTTTTTCACCGTATTGCTTAGATTGTTCAACCATTTTATTAATTGCTTCCTTTGCTCAAGTAGGTGTCGTTTCAAATAAAGATCCACCACATAATGTGTGTAATAACCTTTTTTCAAAGTGATTGAGTCTATCATAAAAATATTATTTTAAAGCCTTTTGAGTATCTGTGTTGTAGACAATAAAAAACTAATATTTGGAATCTAACTGGAAATTCATTAAATTTTCATCATTTTTCATCTTTGCAACTATGACTTGCTTTCTATGTGAAATATTTTTTTAGTAGGAATATATTCATCTAGGAAGGGTTATAACATTTGAATCCATGTAGTTATTGAGTTTTGGGGGGAGATAGGACAACAAATCTCCTATTTGATCTTTCAATGAAAAAAGGGAAGACTTTAAGTTTGACTCGTTCTAAGGTACCTTCTTTCGATTTCATCCCATTAACCCAATGTTGATACTCCTTTATGAATTTGTGTGGGTCTTCATTGTCTTCACCATAAGATTTAGGTAAAGCAGTAATAAATCTAGATATAAATTCAAAGTCAAGAAATTTATCGGAGTATGCTATGCACATTGGTTCATATGCTGTAATATTTTGATTCGCTTGTCTAAATCTTCCCTAAGTTGTTCTCTTAAATTTTGATTAAAAGTTCAATCTATTTCAATATCAAACAGCTTTCAAGATCCTGTAGAATTAGAACAAAGAAGTATGTAGACCATACAACATATAAAATGCTAAGAAATTATTTAAAAATCCCAACAATAGGCCCAAAAATTGACATGTGTCGAGCGTGCACAGTAGTTTCCCGTATATTTCTATTATTTGTAGTAGTGGTAAATGGGATAACGGGTCCACGGGATTTTGCAAACTTCCTAGGAAATTATTTTTTTGTTTTTTTAATTTAGTTAATCTAATTAAACGCGAATTGAAATACTAAATAACTAGAAACTATGACTACTAACTTAATTAGCCAAACTAAGTAAACTAATTCAAACAATTCAATGCAAACTTAATTAAACAAGATTTGAGTTCAAAATGATATAAATATCCAAGCAAACCCCCCATTTATTAATGTAATATACTTGGATTGCATTCAAACACTAAAAAATAACATGACCTTGTAACCAAGTTATAATTACTTCACATAGAATCTTGGGATTATTAAGTCCTAATTCATAATAGGTTGATAACCTTTAGCAAGCCATCGATTTTCCTATATTCAATGAAAAATAGCCATATTATTATCATTGTAAATCTACTTATTGGATAAAATGCAATAAAATAGAAATACGATATCATTAATATTCAATGAAAATTATGCTTAATCTAAACCAAATATTAATCAGAATATGTCGATCAAAAGCTAACTTAGAACATAATCACCTAGAATATCCATTCGGATCATTTAGTCCTATGGATTAATTCTAGTTACTACTTCTATAATTGTTGTCATTAATCATAGACATAGATTCAAAATATTAAATATCATAATATATATTTGCAACTATGCAAGTCATATAAGAATCATAAGTTTTAATACGTAAAAAACAACTTAATAAAAACGTGATTGTTGTGTATGAATAGATTTAAAGCATGAAGTATAAGATTCAATAGTTATAACTATGCAATCCAAAGTATATACGTGTTTAGGGTTTGTTTAGAATAATAAAATACTCACTCATTCTGGAAATAAATAATGCAATAATATAATTAAATAAATACTTCTTATTGAAAAAAATGAATCTTCAATATTGCTTCAAACATAAACTTAATAAAAACTAACTTACGGCTCTTACAAATTTTTTAAGATAAAAGAGGGCACTTAATTTTGAAGCCATAGGGTCCTATTTATAGTTTCTTAAGCTATACAAATCATAGATAAACTCAAATTCTTCGTAGTCATCGACCTCGGTGATTTGTCAGCAAATCCTAAGGTATTCACAAATAGTTGAGTTAATCATTGAAAAAATCATTCTGTGTACCACCGATTCATCTGACAATTCCTTTATAAATTCTAATTTGCTGGCTATTCGTTGGACCTGCTCTGCTTTTGATTTTGGTAATGATTCCTGTGTAATCTCATTTCACTGGCTCATCATTTGACATGTTCTAATGTTGACTATTTTGCTCTTCTTCCTTTTTTTCATTTCTTCATTTTTCCTAATTAAAATCCTAAAATCACAAAAAAAAAATACCTAGTGTAATATCATCATTTATATTTAAAATCAACCTAAATTATACTTTAAAACATGTCTAATTATTGACCTGTCAAGTCATTTGACTTGATTGATTTTTTAGCTCGTTAATAGATGTGTTAGTTTTAATTTGATTTTGTGAGATTTGCATAAAATTTTGATGACTTTGAGTCATAAAGTTATACAATATTTGTTCTAAGTTAGGTTGAGTAGGTTGAATGGTTTGTTAAGGTTGTTGCATTGTTGTAGGTTGTGTTGTTGCTCTCGATATAAAAATGGTATAGTTTTGATTTTGTAGATTGTAACTAAGATTTGAATTTGGTTTTTATTGTAATAATCATTGTTATATTGTTTTCTAGGAAGACCAAAATATTGGTTCATAATCACGTTCACCTGCTTGTTATTTCTTTCTTGAAAAGTAGGATAAGTATCCGTAGGATGCTTAACCTCACTACAAAATCCATTTGGTTTAACTTGATTTGATCTTTCTTTTAGTAGTAGTTTAACCATATTAGATAAATCTTCAACTTTTCATCCAATTTATTACATGTGCTATTATTAACTTCATAATCTTTCTTTATTGATATATCTATCTTTTACCCATATTGTTTAGATTGTTTAGCAATCTTATTAATAGCTTCTTTTGCTAGAATTTGAGTAATATCAAATAATGATCCACCATATATAGTATCTAATCTTCTTCGTTCAAAATGATTTAGTCCTTCATATAAGTATTCTAGTAAAGCTCTTTGAGTGTATCCATGTTGTGGAAAATATGAAATTAATCTTTTAAATCTATCCCGAAATTCATCAAAATTTTCATCGTCTCTATTTTTCATGACTATGATTTGTTTACTATAAGTACTAATTTCTTGCGGGCATATATTGATCTTGGGAAGCTTCTAACATTTGAGCCCATGTGCTTATCGAATCTAGAGGGGGGTAAAACAACCAATCTTGTACTTGATCTTTCAATACAAAAGGAAAAGCTTTAAGTTCGACTTGTTCGAACATGCAGTCTTTAAGTTTCATCCTATTGACTTTGTGTTGATATTCTCTTATAAATTTTTATGGGTCTTTAGTATCCTTACCATAAAAGTTGGGTAGTGCACCAATGAATCCATATGTAAGTCCAAATTCAAGAAATTTCTCATAATAGGTAATACACATTGGTTCATAAGCAGTAACACTTTAATTAGCTTGCCTAAAAGTAAGTTCTCTATTATCATTATTATTATTATTATTAAGATTAAAGTTATTATTGGCTTCCATTGTGGTAGGTTGGTGTCATTTACATTGTTTTTGTCTTAAATTACGATTGAGTGTCCTATCTACCTCAGGATTTAACTGATGTAATGATCCTATGAAACTTGAATGAAGAATTGGATAGACCCTAAAACGTCTAAAACTCCTAAGAAATTATGTTTAAGTACCTGGCAACGACGCCAAAAATTGACACGTATCGGGTATGTGCAATAATTTCCCATTATATAGTATACTTAAATTATTTTATAGCAATGGTAAATGAGAATTGTCTCC
Source organism: Stephania yunnanensis (assembly GCA_039657365.1). NCBI lineage: Eukaryota > Viridiplantae > Streptophyta > Magnoliopsida > Ranunculales > Menispermaceae > Stephania > Stephania yunnanensis. Next base: position 31,814,690 of record CM077583.1, on the reverse strand, counting down.
ACATGGATTTATCAAATCTCTATAGGAAAAAGGACTTTTAAAACTTCTTATTAATTTTATTTTTATTTTATTGATAATAATTATTAAACTAACTAATAACTAACTATAATATACTGATACTTAACTTAATATATATTATTCTAACTAACTAACACAATCCAGAATCACGATCAATCAAATAGATTAAATTCAATAATAAATAAATATCTAGACAAATATCTAGAATAATGAAACATAAACTCATTTTGCATTCCAAATATGTAAATCCAATACATATAGTTATGAGAATACTTTATAAAGTAAGATAAATCATTAAACTCTAATCATAAGTAAGTAAATAACTTTAAGTAGCCATTTTATATTGGTGAAAAAGCCACGTTTTAATTCTACTGAACTGACCCCTTTATTTACTACTAAATCTAACATCTTCTGAAAGCCACTTCAACACTAGATTTAGATCTTAAATTCATTTAGGATATTCAAACAGTGTTTGCCTTTCAAATAATCTTAGTTATTACTTAAAATAGATAATGAAAAAATATATCACGTATATATATGCAACTATGCATACAATACCTATATCCATGATTAAAATCAATAGATATTAACCCATTATATCATTGACTCAAAGAATAGAATTTGGTTTAAAGCAGTAAACGTGTATTCATCTCATCATTACTACATCGCAAAATAGATCTAGTTCATGTTCGGACTTTGTTTAAATCAAACAAACTACTCATTCATAATTGTCAATAACATTGTAATAATATAAACAAAAGACATAATTGAAAATGCCTCTGAATTAAAATACTTGAATCTTCAAATGCAATGAAATAATAAACAATGGCTCTAAGAACAACCAAGGCTTTCAGGGCTTCAAAGTACGATCAATGGCAATTAATTTCCAAACCTAGGGTTCTTATTTATAGTATTCCGAGTAGTAAACATCCCACAATAACTCAAACAACTCATAGTTATTCAAAATTCTTGAAATCTAGCTCAGCGATTCACAACAATTTGTGAGAGTCAGGAATCACTGCTTAAATCTAGATCTCTGAGCTTACTCGTCATCTTTCTTGTCCAATGATTTAGCCAACAATTTGGGTGTCTCTACTAATCGATTAGAATTGTTAGTTCATTTCCAATTCTTATTTGATTCCTTGGTGATAATTATTCATATATTTCTTCCACTCGATTGATTCTTTCATAATTTTTCCTTTTTCCTTCATTTCTACATATTCTCCATTTATTACAAGAAATATTAAAAATAAGAGAAAACCCCATTTAATAGTCTTTACATCTAAAATTATCCTAAAATGAACTATAAACCATGTCAAATTATTGACTTGTCAGCGTAGAGGGCCAAAATGTCCTCCACAAGCATATGAATGACAAAATGAATGATGGAGTGAGTTTCTACTTGAGAAACATATTGCCAAACAACTTGATACGGAGCAAAATCTCCAATGATACGGTTCATTCCATACGTAGAACTTAGAATAGCTCTTGACCTTACAATTTTGGGCTTTAGTAAGATATAGAGATAACACTCGAGTAGTGAGGTATTGAACAATGTTGGCATACTATGGTTTCACAACCTTAACAATAAAGACATGCCCATCAGGAAACTCATCTTCCAAGCAAGTAGGACTTTCACCATTAGTAACACGACTAAGAAGATCTACGACAAGATTTTCTACTCCACACTTGTCGTTGAATGGGATATCAAATTCTTGGAGCAAGAGTATCCATCGAAGTAACCAAGGTTTATCACTTTAGTACCTTCAAGATAACGCCAAAATTTTTCCAATGCAAAAAACCAGGCTAGAAGTTCTTTCTCGGTGGTGGTATAATTCACGCGTTCATTATCAAGGGTTCGATAAGCATAATAAACGGCATAATAAGCTCTACCTACCCTTCTTTGCCCTAATACCGCACCTACCGCATGATTACTAGAATCATACATAATTCCAAAAGGTAAGTTATATGTGACAACTCAAAACCCCAAAACCCGCCCCTGAGGCAAATTAGTAATAGTGTAAACCCTAAACTAGTTCAACTTTAATGTAAAAGAAAATTAAAAACCTTAACCATACCTAATTGATCTACTATCCTAAAATCATAAAAAAGGGAGAACTTGACGATGGAGATTATTGTAATGGAATGCTCCTAGATCCACAGAGAAGGTAGTCTCTCTCTCCCCTCGCTTTGTTTAAGTATTGTTTTGGTTATTTTTGAAAAAAAAGGGGTGTCGCCGTAAAAAGGCTGCGCCATTATGCCGTGACAAGAGAAGGGCAGCGGCAAAGCAACCGCCGCCATTATGGAGGAGGGTGTCCACTAGGAGGCCCCTCCATGTCCACCTTACTCACTCCCGAAGAGGTAGAGAGCAAGGGGAGGGCATCCCCCTCTTAGACACATGGGAATCCAAGGGCTACTCCCAAATAGGGTCGAAATTGGCCCTAGACCGAATAAAGGGCCAGTTTAGCCCTTGGACTGGATTTCTAGGGGCCAATTTGGTCCCTTGACAAAAAAAAAATTAAAAGTAAAAATAAAAAATATAAATATAAATATAGATATTATATATATGTTTATAATAAAATAAAAATAAATCTTTGCCTTCAAAAGGGGCGTGCTACCGCATCCTTGAGAGAGATCGACCAGGTCCCAACCCTCATACCGGGCGACGAGGGACCGGCAAACCCCATCCTAGTTGACCTCAAAATAAATTTTAAAATAAAGTGGAATTGATATAAAACTTTTCGATGACGTGAATATGTCTTGATTTGTTTAGATTCGTGAGGTGGTTCACGTCAAGCCCCGAGTGTGCAAGGATCGGGAGTACTTAGCGCACGGAGTCGAGGTAAGTGGGGATATTTACTCATGCATTAAATATGGCTTGCTCTGGCCAGATCGCTTTCTTAGGCCACGCCATAAATAGCAGTGGTGTGACAATATGCCCACCAAAAGAGAGAGGTTCATGCTACGAATTGCAGTGGTGTGACTATGATCCCACCAAAAAGGGAGTGGTCTGCACCATTAAATATTAGGTTCACAAGTGGTCACACTTAGTGATGGCTTGGAAATACATACTGTTGGTTTAATGGAACTAGATAGAGGATGTCACAATGGCCATTGTGACCATCAATGGTTCGCATCACCTCGAGTGTAAGTGTTTCGGTCACCAGATTCATACCATTAGCTAGAATGCATTGAATAGAAACAACGACTTATATTTATTAGTATTTTGTATGGTAAATCTCTTGTTGGACACCGTTGCATGAATAAATTGAATTTATTTTTTGAATTTCAAATTTTCTTTCATGATGTGGTTTCAAAAGAATACTTACTTCCTTGCTTATTGAATTATGAATCTTACTTTTATGTTTTACTTGACTTGGAACTCGTTCAAACCCCCTTTACGAACAAGAAACATGTCTCCATTACGTTTCATTAAATGCTTACAATTTAGTTTACTACTTCATGTGCATAGTTGTCTTGCTTTTTCGGTAATACATGTATGTTTAGTATTCGAGCGAGTCTTTTCTCTTATTAACCTTCGTTGGTTTTTTATCTCACCCCACTTACATATTAAGTATCCACATTAGTACTAGATCGAGAAAAAGGAGAGGCAATAGCTTGAAGCCTTTTCTATTAACGTGAGCCTTGTATTGTATTATCTATATATTCATTTTTGAAACTATTAAACTTAGGATATATTTTTAATATGTATTTGGGCAGTTTGATTACTATCTCCCTTGTAGTCGACTTATGTAGGAGCCTTTGGATTACTTTACATGGTTGTATAAAACGAAAACTCATTTAGAGTTCTTTGGTAGACATATTGATTCATTTTATATTTTATTCCGCATTTTTATTTCTATATTATCTTTATGATTATTTTGCAAGTTGTTTGGGTGCGCCAGATCGCTTGCATGGGCCTGATTCAATTTTTAGGCTTAGGAGGTGGTCGGGAGAGGTCGTCACAGTTGGTATAAGAGAATAAGGATTAGAACCTAAGGAAACGTTAGGTTAGGGGAACCTATGTTTTTATAGCCTTTTATGATTTAAAGGTCCAGTTTAAGTTAGATGAATCAATGGTATAGGACGTTGGTTCAAAGTCAACTTAACATATATAATTGATAAATCCTTGGATTGGATAAAAGAAATTTGACAAAAGGTTCATTATTTTGATTATTTGTTGCCTTGCATATATGAATATATTGTTAGATATATAGATGATTGTATTCTTTATTAGTCCAATTGTCTCTGATGGTTTCCATGAGCAAACAAGGAACTTGAGTTCCACAAGACAGTGGAGGGAATAACAATGAACGATGGAAGAAAATCGAAGCAAACTCCTTAGGAGAGAGCCCACACATGCTTCAAGTGATATTTGCAACGACTACTATAAGATCAAATAAGCTACGATTTAGGAATAAGTGTGATGTGCCTATACTTAATAGTAGTGTAGCAAATAAAATACTCAAACTAGAATCATGAGACTTGAAATAGCAGTGAGACGCCACGCTATAGAAGAAAAAAAATAGTGAAGTGCTCGTATTTCAGAGAAGTAACATTTACACTTGAGACACTATTTAAATGGTTAAAAGTCATATAAAAGAAGATCATCAATCCTAGTGAGGGTACAAATAAATTTTGGTCTCAAACTACAAAATTAAGGTAGTTCAGCTATGAAGCTCAACCTGTAAACTTAATTCGGGATTGGAAGGATTTATGTACTCTTAAATGTCTAATTATTTACTAAAGATGTGATTCAATGGTCCATGATTTGACTAGAAGATCATTACTATGATTTGACTTTCGTTGTTACGCGCAATTTATTTCTATCGAAAAAAATGAATCTTCGACTATATTGGACCTTGGTTTTTTGGGTGTTTTGAATTGATGTTTATTGATTTTTAAAGAAGAACTTTACTTGTTTTACGAGACTTGAAAGCATAATTTAGTGTAAAGGGCAACGACTTATTTTCCATAGTGTTTTGAAAAGAATGAAGTGAATAGACTTCTATTTATTTCAAAGATTCGTCATCGTGTTTTCACTTTGGTTTTTACAAAAAGAGTGTTATTGAATTTAAAGGTTTTCGACTTAATGAAAATGCAAGGTATAGGTTTAGACCTACGTTTTTATCGAATAGTGGAAGTAAAAACATTCGTGCGGTCATAATTTATTTTTAAAAATACGTCAACTGAATCAATTCAAAAGGAATTTTACAAATTGCACGAAATGCGAGGTTATAATTTTTTTAAAAAAATAACCTTGTTTTGAGAGTATGGTTTTTTATGAAACCTCGAGGCTTTGAAAAATTCTCGATTTGGATTTGACATATATGCAATTGAATCACCTTACTAAAGTTTTTTTATCGACCTTATGTAAAAGAAAGTTAAATCTAAATTAGTATTCAATGGGATGAATATCAAAACTGAGGAATCCTAAAATGAGGGTTAATTCAAAATATATGTACTCTACATACTGATCATTAAATGAGAAATTAAAGAATGCCTCAAAACAAATCAATGGGAAAATCCAGTGAATACAACATGTCAAATTACTACACTCAAAGATAGGTGAGATACTAAAATTAGGGATCCCAAGTCAAGGACTATTTTAAGTGAAATTGCTATGTGTGAAGATCGCGTTGTCAAGTAGAATGTGTAGATGTTGTAGGGACTCCAGATCCGAGATTAAGATGATACAAATTAATGTTAACCAACAAAAATAAATTGTTCTAATTTAACTAGAAGTGAGATAACTCATAAAATTGGGGATACCAAAATTTGATAAATCTTTTTCAAAATGAATGTTAGTTACACGGTGACGTACCATAATTGAGAAATTAAGAAATACCTCATAATTAAATGCTTTATATGAGTCAAAATGTCTACAACTTAAAGGGTGTATACCATTGTTAATGATATTGTAATAAACCTAAGGATAGCTGGACCATTAGAATTATGGATACCCAGCTAAAAGAAATTATTTTGTATGATTGTCAAATAATAGACATGTAAACTAACGACTATTAAGTCAAAATGAAACCTAACTTGATTGATAGGGCATAGTTGAATGAGAAATAATGTCGAAGAATAAATAATGTAACTAATGTCTCCTAACAGAAGTCAATGATGATTGAATCTCTAAAATTGGGGATCCTAAGATAGGATTGAACCGTGAGAAAACAAGTTAAAGTAAATTGGTGGTATGATGAATTATGATCCCAAAAAGGATGACACTTACTACGATAGCTTTTCATAGCCGTAAGACTTCAAAGAGGGAGTACCGTTTCCGTAAAAATTAATATTAAATATTAAATAAAAAATAAAAGTTCTTTCTAATTAAAGTAAAACTTGTGAGCGTAAATCAATTCAAAGTTGGGGTACCCTTGAATCAAAGTTTTAAATGGCATGACATGAAAGTTACGCTCGTCCAAGTACTAAGTACATAGTCATGTACATTACTTCTCGAGTACTCGAAGAACAAATAAAAAGTGCGATAATAGTAATGTACAAGAATAATAAATTGAAATGTGGAGGGTGAATTACGAACATAAAATAATTGGATCAGGAGTCACATGTCCATATGATAAAACCCGAGATATAGGTTATATATTCTCCAGAAACGACACGGAAGTTAAACTACCATTGATTTCTTAGTGAGAGAAGTTCTAAATAAACTATAAGAACTAAAAGTTAGCTTGCGAGGAAGATAAAAGACGATTGTGTAATAAATGTAAATCTTGACAACATTAAAAAAATAAAAAAATGGTGTTTCGGATCGTAAGAATTGATTGGTACAAGTACCCGATATGACAAGTCTCCAAAAATTCAAGCGATTACGATACGAGTTTTGGTATGAAATAAAAAATATTATAATTTAATAAAGCGCATACAGATAAGTAGTGTAAGCCACTTAAGGATAGCGACGATAATGATTATTCCACATCTTACCAAGGATGGAAGCTTGTTATGTAAGTAAATGATTAAATGTGACTAAGAAGTTATAAGGTGGATCGTCGGTCAAGAGTTGACTCGAATCATGAACCTTTAAAAATAAATGTCGACAGAAGTATGTTGACAGTAATGTTAAGATATTATTCTCAAAGGATTACTACATCTACTCATTTTTAGTCTTCACAGATAGATCTTAAGAACATGATAAGTCATTCATTCATATATGAGTAACCGAGATGGCGACAGAGATGGTGTGCTAGTGTTCATTTATAGCAGATAGCTATCTTTATTCCTATTGCCAATTTGTGGTATGGATATATTGCCAGATATGCTGAGATGTTTTAAGACATAGATAGGCACCAGATCACCTCTCATTATCATTCTTTCTATTTGTCGTTTGGACAATTTAGGTGCACATTGCGACTTTAAGGGAGATTACAAAGAAATACCCAAAAATGCCAGAGGATACAAGGAGTTAACAGGTAGTGAAGTTATAATTACTTTATTGGGACATTTATGACATAGGCCTTGTGAATTTCGGCATATGGGATGGAATTGATACTATTAAGAAATTATTGTAGAGAGTAAAATCTTATTTCATGCGGGATACGTGCATATTTCCCTGGTGCGGATTTGCATCAGTTTTCAAAAAATATAATTACAAAAATTTGGTCGTAAAAGAAATTGTTATAAATGGACACATCGAGCTACGTGTGTATCTTACTTCTACTTTCTGAGATGAAACTTCTTAAAAGCGAGGATATTATGACGACCCAAAACCCAAAAACTAGCCCCAAAGGCAAATTAGTCATAGTGTCAATCCTAAATTGGTTCAAGTATAATATAAAACAAAATTAAAAATCATAAGCATCCCTAATTAATCTACAAACCCTAAATAAAAAAGAGGGGGGACTATATAATGGAGATGGTGGTGATGGAACACTCCTAGATCCACAAAGAAGGTAGTTTCCTTTTCCCCTCCCTTTCTCTAATTTTGCTTTGGTTATTTTTGAAAAAAAAAGGATGGGTGTCGTCGTGACGTCGCCGTAGAAGGCCGGCGCAGTCGCACCGCAGCCAAAAGAAGGTGGCGGCCAAGCCGCCGCCACCACTAGAATAAGGCGGCGGGCCCACCACCGCCACCTTGATGGAGGAGGGCCTCCACTATGAGGCACCTCCCATGCCCACCATGCTCACTACCGAATAGGCAGTGAGTAAGGGGAGGGCATCCCCATCCTCGATGCATGGGCGTCTAAGGGTACGGATGCCAGCCAGTGGTCAGGATGACACTTGGCTTCCCCCAACCAAAGGCCGAACTGGCCCTTGGATCGAACCAGGGACTAATTTAGTCCTTATGCCAGATTTCTAGGGGCTCATTTGGCCATTACACAAAAAAATAAAAAATGATAATAAATTAAATGTAAAAATAAAAAGTAAAAAATAGATATTATAAATATTTATATAATAAAATAAAAAATTAAATCTTGGCTTTCAAAAGAGGCGCACTACTATGTCCCCGAGGGAGAATGGTCGGGTCACACCTTTCGCATCGATCGAAGGGGGATCAGTGGGAACCTCACGTGTGGACCCGAAAATAAACTTAAAAACAAATTGGAATTGATATATAACTTGTCAGTGATGTGAATGTGTCTTGACTTGTTTAGATTCATGAGGCGATCCACATCGAGCTCTAACCGTGCAAGGATTAGGAGTACTTAGCATATTGAGTCAAGGTAAGTGGGGAGCTTTACTCATGCGCTAAATATGGCTTGAATATTAGATAAATTGAAATATTACGTTCATATCGAAAGACTTAGAATTGGGTTGCATTTAGTTAATGGTATGAATATGCTTATTTATGGAATGTATGTGATAAGCAGTTGTGTTATTTGATCAAGAACAGTGATGTGGTAGTATGTCCATCAAAAGAGAGTGGTCCGCGTTACAAGTAGTGATGGGGTAGCAGTGTGCACTTCAAAAGAGAGTGTTCCGCACCATGAATTGCAGTGGTGTAGACCGCAAAACTTACTAGATATGCCCTAGATTTTAACTGAACTAACAACATTAAACTCTGTAAGAATACCTATCATGAGTAGTAACTAGCATGAACTACTACCATTCTCACATCTCAATGACCTAAAGGTACATCAATTGCCAATAGACGAGGCCCCTCTTACCACCTAATGTAATCGCCCTTACCAAGTGACAGTAGGATCACTGGCAATAATCTCAAACCTAACTAATGTACACATGCCTTTACAATTCAAAAAAGTAGAAATTGTATTTGAATATATAAAGTGGTGCAATCAAAAATACAAGACAATAATGAATAATATGGAATTTAATACATGAATTTCATAAAGCACTTACCGGTCTCCTTGATCTAGATAATAGTTTAGCCGAGTACGGCCATAGAAATCAAAAAAGAAAAAAAGGATGGAGAGAGGAAAATAGAAGAAAATGGGAGAAGAAAACCCCTAAAATCATTCTAGGGTTTACTATTTATAGTAGAAATGTGATAAGAGGTAATCTTATCCAGAATCTTGCAAATTAGCAAAATATGTAACTGCAAATCTTTGGATTTTTACAGCGACTTGCGTGTAAAACTTCAAGGCGCTGGTAGTTATTTAGAGGGTGCTACAATACTCTATTTTTCATTTGATTATGTCCCGATTGGAGCTTAGCACCTTCAATTCATTCTGAAGGAGTTGTGAAGGTGGTGGTCTTCCCTTTGGAATTTGAACTTTATTTTTCTCCTAGATCTTCACAAAGTTTCATACGCAACATTCCCAATGATTTTCCTTTGGTTCGATTAAGTTAAGGTTGGTAATTCCTTAGCGATTTGAGGCCACCTGGAGGCGGATGGAAGGCATCGAGACTATCTTGAGCTTTTCGATTAGATTTTAGTGAGAAATCATTTTTTTGTCCAATAGCTTGTATTTACCCTCAAAATTCATAAATAAAGGTTTTAGAGTATAAATGGAGATAAAAGTCATGGAATTCATAGTAATATCACATAAAAATATAGTACAATTGGGGACTTATCATATACCCCCAAACTTTGACAATTGCTTGTCCTGAGCAATATAGTATATGACGATAAACTTGCAACATACATTTAAGCTTCATTAATGCTCAACTATAACTTAAATGATTTTGTCCAATTTCTCACAATTTTTCTAAATAGAAATAAGAACACTTAAGCTAAGCCAGTTACTTTAAGTTAAGATATTTTGACTACTTTCCCAAAGAATACTCTACAAAACACAAGGTATCATCAAGACTAAAATCATCAATTCATCAGGAGTTAACTCGAAACTTAACATGCCTAAAACTTGAAATCTCTAAATAGAGCATTGAATACTAAGATTCAACAAATAGAACTTATACAAACATTCTACTAATACATTCAAAACATTATTTGGAGTTAATAGGAATTTCTTTTGGGTAATACTAGTTGGGTTTGTTGATAACAAAAAGTAATTCATGGATTCAAAATGTTTGAAAACTTTAGACTAAGACTTTTCAAAGGATTTTCAAATAACATGATATTAATTATACTGGAAGTTACTTAATTTTTCTCTTAAAATTGTGCAGTCCTCACCTTTTTTCCAACCATCCGGCTCCCTGCTCCATTTCCATTGGATACCATTTTAGATGGGACAATCATTTTTATAACTACATGGTTCCTTACTCAATTTCCTATGGATACCCTTTTTATGTAGAACACTCATTATTTTAACCACTCAGTTCCCTACTCCATTTCATATGGATACATTTTTTAAGTGGACCACTCATATCATGACTTGATTGATTAATTTTCATCAAGATAAATTTCCCCTTGTTTTGGGTGTATAGACAATATTTCACTATAATAAAAACTTTCTTTTCTCCTTCTTTTTCTTCTTCTTCTTTTTCATGTCTTTTTTAATTGATCTCAAGTCTAAAACTAGCTACCAACTAGGTAAAAGATTATAGGCTAATGGTTTATAGGTTTCATGATAGGTGATGAAAGAGTTAGGTTGTGGCAGCTCAACGGGTTAACTAGTGATGACTTAATAGGTGGGTTAAAGGCTAAGAGATTTAAACAAATAGGTCTTATATCTTCTCCCAAACTTATTCTTTAGTTATTACTTAGTTGTAAATGGATTGCAAACCTTTCATAGAATCTATAGAGATTTAGTTAACTATTTTTCTTGACTCCATATTAGCACTCTTTGGTGTAGACTCGGTAAGGTAGACCCATCAAAGATATAAATTCTCACCTAAATCTACTTAGGATTTTGTCCATTCATGGCAACATCAATCGACATTTGAATTCTCAAATTGTCGACCCTAAGGTAAACTTGGCCATTCATTTAAGCATAAAGCAATGGATGTAAAAACAAAAAGAAAGAATTCACAAGTATGGAATTGTGTAACCCACCTACCAAAACTTCATTTTTTGAAATGTAATGAAACCGTAGTACCTATATTTCTCGAGAAATTTTGAAAACAAATTCTAAAAGTCTCGAAAGTTTTACCATAACTTCTTTGCATAAGGTTAATTCATGCATTCCATAAACCTTAATACCTGCAAACCCAAAACCTTTCTTGAACCTTGTCCTCGAGGTTCAAGAAAATTGGACAACTAATACACATTCCAAAAGGACAAGTACAACTAGAAATGGAAGAATAGAAATAGTTTAAAAACAATATTTCACTCTTGTAAAACAATTTCTGACTACACCATTCTTTGCTCTATTTCCTGTAGATAGCATATTGAGGTGGAACACTCATATCATGACTTGATTTATTGATTTTCATTAAGATCAATTTTCCCTTTTTTGGTATACAAACAATATTTCACTATTATAAAAAAATTTCTTTTCTCCTTCTTCTTTTTCATGTCTATTTTTAATGATTTCAAGTCTAAGACTAGCTTCCAACTAGGTAAAAGATTTTAGGCTAATGATTTATGGGTTTCATGACAGGTGATAAAAAAGTTAGGTTATGTAGGCTCAATTAGGTTAACTAGTGATAACTTAATAGGTAGGTTAAAGACTAAGAGATTTAAACAAATAAGGCATATATCTTCCCCTAAACATATTATTTAGTTATTACTCACTTGAAAATGGATTGCAAACCTATACTGGGATATGTAGAGATTTAGTTAACTATTTTCCTTGACTCCACACCAGCACTCATTGGTGTAGACTCGATACGGTAGACCAATCGTAAGTATAAATTTTTCACCTAAACTCTACTTAAGGTCTTGTCTATTCATGGCAACATTAATCAACATTTGAATTCTCAAGTTTTCCACCTTTATCCTATGATACACTTGCTCATTCATTTAAGTTCAAAACTACGAACGTAAAAATAAAAAGAAAGATTTCACGAGTATTGAACTCTATAACCCACCTACCAAAACTTCAATTTTTAAAATGAAATGAAACGAAACCATATTAAATGTATTTCCCAAGAAAATTTGAAAAAAATTTTGAAAATTGCAAAAATTTAACCTTAAATTCTTTACATAATGTTCATTCATGCATTCCATCAACCTGCATATATGCATACCCTCAAACTTATCTTGAGCCTTTTCCTCAAGGCTCAAGAAAGTACAACAACCAATACACATTCGAAAAGAACAAGTGAAAGTAGAAATGAAAAAATAAAAATGGTTTATAAATAATATTTCACTCTTAAGAATTTTTTTTTTACTACACGGTTCTCTGCTCCATTTCTTGTGGATACCGTTTTGAGGTGGAACACTCGTATCATTACTTGATTGATTGACTTTCATTAAGATCAAATTCTCTTTATGAGCTAGCTGCCCATTAATACTCTAGTTACACACCATTAATGCAACACATATAACAAAACATCAAACAAGCATAAAAATAAAATCACACTTAAGGGCAAACCTCAATATGCCCAAAGCATAAACTGCACCAGTTGACCCAGGCTGTACACGTAGGCCTTAACCACACCAAGGTTAAATAACAATATCGATGGCGTTCGTCAGCACTTGGCCATATTTATGAATGGATAAAATCACACAGGTGAAGCTCCGAATGTCAGTCGATAAGAATCCCACATGTGGTTATACTGTGATGATCCCTTCCTTAAACTAGGGTACCATTCGGCCTAATCCCATCATTAAACCCTTATCTTGACCACGTAGGACTTCACAACGTATTTGTTAGCCTTTCTTATCTTTTCACCTCATTAGTTACATCTTAAATAAGCATTTTACTATTCTCATATCTAATGGTAATTCAAAGTTAATTAAAATTTTTATAACTTAACCTTATTCAACAAAAGTCCTAACAAATTACCTGAAGCCATAAATATAAATAAAAAATATGTGGAAACTAGGGAACAAAAGATCACATGCTAATATATGATAGAGCAATGATAACAATATATCCAACAAGTATGTAGTTAGGAAATTATCTCTCAACCCGAAATATACAACCCCAAAAGTATACGAAAGACATATATAATCCATACAACAAAAATCAAAACCTACAAAATCAGAGGTAGCAGCACTCCGCTAGCTCTGAGGTAATTGTTGATCTTCTCCTTGCATGGTTTGCTACTTGATGGATCTGAATCCACCGTCATAAAAAGACGGTGAGTACAAGAAAGTATAAAGTAACACTAAGAGACATTTATCCATATTTCTAAATGTACAACAATTATATGAAAGCATGTAAAAAGCAACTATGCTGAAAAAGAATCATGTTATAAGATACTTAAGTCCACTATTTAGGGTGTAAACAATCGCATAGATGCTTTCAAATCATTACAAATGCCCATCACACTTGTAAATTGTCATTGCCTGAATTTAAATTTGAGATTAATATCTTATTTAGGATCAGTGACCCAAGATGTGGGACTCGCATCAAGATACATGTTGTTACTAAGGCGAGGTGGCCAAGATATATGTTAGATTTATTATGATTCATGCCTAGTGTATTGTATATGAGTAGACTATTAAGTCACTCCTACTTGTATATAGGTGTCGAGACTTGAATGAAAATATGCCTCGAGATGCGTGTCAACATGGGAATGGGGTAGAATGTGATCTAGTAAGTTAATTTAGGCTTCATGTAGTTTAAATAATAGTATTAATGTTGATATGGTTGATTTTATATTAAATATACCTAAGTTAGCAAATTAAAATAATAGCCGTTTAATATTTCTCAAGAGACGTGTTGACACATCATGAAACTAATTAAGTTTGATGTTGGTGTTACATAGAGAGATAGAGTGGAGAGTTAGTGGGAAATATGGCAAGGTGAAAACCATTAGATTAGTCTCGAGATAAGTATATACATTAGGTTCAATGGCTATAAATTAATCTTATCTAAATATATAAGATTGGAATGATCAACTCATGCAAATCAACCATTTTATTTGGAAAACTAGCCGGAGAAGTAATTGAAGAAGAATCAAGAGATCAGCAAGTTTGTGAATGATATTTTGGTGGTTTGATGAAGAATTGATCAAGCTAGGTGTACAACAACTAGGTAATCGTACTTACACCAACAATTTAATTTAATTTGATTAATTTATGATAAAATTAATGTATGGATGTTGTAAATGGTTTTGGTGGGTATCTTGGGTCTTTGGAGTTGTAGTAAAGATATCTCAAGGTGTTGGAATGGCTTATGTAAGGAGAGAACTCATAATTCTAAGCGCAGAATTCTAAGTTTTCCTGCTCATAACGTGCTAGGTGTGATCAACTAGCGCAATAACTTAGTATAGTGCGTTAATGAGGTCACTAGTATGATAAGTACGTTACACAGTGTGCTAGGTGCTATGACAACCCAAAAATTTAAATTTCCTAATTTAAACTCAAATACTGTAAATAAGTCTAATACCCTAACTAAAGGTCAAACACGCTCAAAACATGTTAAATTATATAAAGAACATAGGGAAAGTACCGAGAGTTCGTATACAAGTTTTGAGGTGTCGGGAGGCTAGAATTACTATGAAATTTGCGTAAATTGTAAGTGAACTAATTAAGATATTCATTTACATTTCATTCCTATTTTATTATTCAATTCCACTCATTTGGACTGATTTGTCTATTGTACTCTATATATCATGACTTGTTTCCTCTCTCATTTCATGAGTTCGCCATCATGGTATAACTTGTTGGTTGAATAGTTTCATTGACTCTATATCATATGCTATGTCATTTTTTATTGTTGAGACATTTAGTCAAATGAAATAGCATGCTATTAGGTAGATGTTTGATGGATTTTTAAATCTAAATTTCTTTGTGCATCAGATATGCAAACACATTGAAGATTCCCAAACCATGTCATTTCTTGGTCAATGGAAGTAGTTCATGTATTTAGGAACATGATATGATAGAGTTGGTGCGGCACACAGGGGTTACTAGACTTTTGGGGTGTTCGAGATTTCTCCACTATCTTGCGCAGCATATGGGGTATAGAACCCGAGGTTGTTGGCAAGCATATATCATAGGTGACTAGAACTTGTGAAAGATTATAGAGGTGTGGAGCTTTGCTCCGACCTTCAATAGAGTTGTAGAGCTTAACTCCATGCTTGTATAGTGGAAAAGGCATTGGTGATAAGCTTTCGGCCAACTGGCCCTAGATCATTACTACTAAGCCTGAAACCACATCCAAGAAGGGGGTAAATTGGGTGTATCAAGAAGTTATAACCTTTTTAATATAATCCAACAGTAAATATACTCTATGCTCACTTCAAACGCAAGTATGAATGCAATGCAAGATGAAGGATATAGAAGAAATGGAAAGAGACTTGCGATTTATAGTGGTTCGATCCAATTATCTACATCCACTACCTAACCTCCCCGATTAGGATTTCCAAACGCCCACTCATATTGCCAATAAGTGTTACAACCTAAGCATATACGCCTAGAATGCCTAATCACCAATTAGGACTTCCTACTTAGCCTCAACTAGGTCTTCCTTTTGACTTAGATCCCACTAAGTCTTACAAATAGCCACTTACAAGGAATAGATGAAAATAATCAAATTCACTTTACAAAGTAAAGCGATACCAATTTCAAATACAAGCAAGTCTCTTAAAGACTAACCACTCAAATGCATGCAAGTATAAGAACAAATGAGAAAAGAAAGTATATCACTGATTTTATGCAAATCTCAAATATGAGACTGTTTCAAATGAATCCATTAAAACAAATCCGATTTCAAATCCAAAGAACAAGAAGTTTGATAAAAATAAAGTTTAAGTGCAAACTCTTGTTTAAACCAGTCCTAGGGTTTAGTAAATCAAGTTTAAGTGTAAAACTCAAGATAAATGTGTTCAATAACACAAATGATTTCCACAAGTCAAAGTAAACAAAAATATGAAGTTTAAGCCCATGAAAAGCTAGGAAATTGGACTTTCTTACAACCCTAAGAGAATGATTTGAAAATCAATTCTAGAGTGGTTGTTGTAAGCTTTATAATGCCTCAATAATGTTGTTTCGAGAGCGATTCAATTCCCTCGAAAGATTACAAGTGGCACCACACAAAAATCAAAGCTTCTTCTTTGAAAACTAATGGCTCAATTTGGTTTTCTTGCTTGACAAGACATTAAAATGTTCTTGGTGGTTTGAGAATGTTTTATATACCTTTTTTACAATTTTTGATCGTTCTAGAGATCCAAGGGCTCAGACTTGATCATCTATTCAAATTAAAGTGTGATTTTCAAATTTTAAAAAAGCTATTAGAAAAGTAATTAGGACGCTAATATTTGGGCCTAGCGTACTAATCCTCTAAGCTAGCACGCTAATGCTGAACATTAACGCGCTAACTATCAGGGGCCTAAAAATAAATATTTTTGGCCCTAGAGTTAGCGACCCCTTATTGCATTCGAGACCCTACCAAACCTTTTATAACATGTTATAAATGTTTGTTAAGGGTCATAGAACCTGTTTAGGTGGTCCAGATATTTTCACAAATCCCGAAAATGGAAAATCACAGTTTCACGACTTACGTAGGGGCTTTTCTACAAATACTCAGTTCTTCTTTTCAAAACAAGATTTTCATTTCCGAATGCTTCCATAATGGTTTTTAAAGTACGATATGAATATAAAAACATGGTTTCACATAGTTTGAGCTTATAAGACCGATTCAAGTGGTAAGTTTCATTTAAAACTCTAAATGATCAATTGAAGTTTGAAAAGTGATTTGAAAAACATGATATGCATGAACTAATGCATTAGGCTTGTGTAAATGAACCTGTGTACCTTACATCATTGTTACAACATGTAATATGATCTTTCATCTTTGTTTCCTCATATGGACCGAATCTTAAACTTGTGTGGCTTGAACACTTAAGATGTGATATTCTGCAATCTTTAACTAACTGAAACACTCTTGATAAACTTATTTGTATACTTTCACTTTGTTTGTTTCCTTCAAAATCCTAGGTAGAGTAAAAGTGACTAACCACTTAGTCCAACAATGTCCCCCTTTTTTATGATAACAAATAATGTGAACTTGACAATCAAAAACAGAATTCACGTGTATTCATATTCGTAGTGAAATCTCAAACAATCTCAAGTTCAATGCACACATTTCTCGCCCTTTTGATAACATCAAAAATTAGGGCCAAGCTCCCCCTCACAACAAGCATAACCGAAAATGAGTCACGAATATAACAACAACATAGTGAGTGGAGGACTCCCCCTCACTACACGCATATTAATAGACATAAACAAGTATATCAATGAAAGTAATTCTCATACAACCAATATAGGGAAGTGAACAAAAGCATAACAGTTACTCAGAGAGACAAAAAAAAATTCCATGATATTAAATGCTGATAATGAACATTAACATAGGTATGGCCTAAATTGCTGCGTCTACAACATAGTAAATGCACATCAAAACATTAAAGACTAACATAGATGAGTTTAGTGCTCACCCTAACTATGTTATACCTAGATAATCCATCTATTGAGATGATGTCTAACGTGCAGAACTGGAGGCAGTGTCATCTTGCGCAGGCCTTGCTGGCAGTAGATGGCCCTCTATGCGATGAAGTCGATCACCCTAATGTTGAAGGCGGGTGTCGATGGATGTGAAGGTCTCACTCATGTACTCATGCATATAACCTAATTGCGCAGAGAGGTACGCCGTCGTTGGAGACATCTCAAGAGGAGGGGCAACGCCATGAAATGTTGGATAGTGTGGAGGATGTTGCTGTTGCTGCGACTAGTGTTATGACTACTATTATGGAGGTGGTGGAGCCGCAAAGTCCTGGTGAACCACATCATCAACATCATCACCATGAGGGAACAAAAAGTTGTAGTCCAGGTATTCTCTCTTATCAAAAGCAATTGGGGGATCGGTGGGAAATGGAAACTCGTATCCCTCGTAGTGCTAACCATTTAGGATATCTTCCTATCAAATCCACCTTTGCGCGCAACGAATATATCGGTACTTCATGGCCTTTAGAGTGGCCATGTCAATGGTGTCATAAGCAAAAAAGAGACGACCGCCTAAACTGATATCCACCTGGGTTGACTCCAGATAAGAAGTGATGATGTGGGCATATGGGAGATAATGAATAGAGCTACACGTGCTAGTCACGTAGTCGGTGATAAGATGGGGGCAAACTAAGAAGGATATCATGAAGTAGGTGACCAAGGACAAACATGTCAAGTAAAGTGACGTAGTTCTTACTACCGCCACGTGGAAGAACAACCTTGTGAAAAACTCTATGAAGTAGGTGAGGTATAAGCTTGAAATCAATCTTAGTGACTCCAGATGGATACACAGTGAGTTCCTTGTCAGACCATGTGAAAGAGTTTAACACCTCAAGCTGATTAAATGGCCAACTAAGAAACCTTACACTTAATGGTAGCAGTGGGAGGGTGCAAAGGAATGTCAAATCTTTGAGCAAGGCTCTCCGGTGTAATATCGATACACCGACCACCAACAGACGATTGAATGACGAAGATATTCACCGTGGCGAGACTGGAATAAAAAATGGAACTAATGGTGGATTATAGTCATCCTTATACTCACACAAGGGAGCCCACCCCAATTTGGATAGGACCTCTCATATTGGGAGATGAGCTTAGTTGAAGAATGCAAGATTCACAACGGTTGGCTTAAGGATTTTGGCATCCTTAATTTTTACGCTGACCGACGCCAAAATGGACTTAGACTCGTGTAGGGATTTGGACAGACCCTCTTTTGAGGGGCATTAACTGGGACGGTGGCCGAGGTGTCACTACGGTGACTAGAAGACCTAGTCTCGAGACGGGTTGACGATTTTGAGGAGATGTGGGACTGTGCTAATGAATGGGCGGACTCGGACTTGTTACTAGACGATGAAGACTTGACAACACGATGCATAGGGGACGACAGGAGGACGATGCAGTGGCAGTACGGATAGTGGGAGGGGTAGTGGAACATGCGGAGGTTTGATAGGTCAACATGTGTACAAACTCAAGGACGGAGACAACAATGGAGGTTCAATCCTAGGGCTAAGAAGTAAAAACACCCATATTGACAAAAAAAAGTAATGGAATTTACCTAGGGATCATGGGAGAGTCGTTTGAGATGATGAAAACCCGAAAGGAGAGGAGTGGTGTGCGAAGAATAAGAATTTAGGGTAAAAAACAACGATATAATGGTCTTGGTCAAATGATATTAGCACGCTAATGATAGAATTAGCGCGCTAATTATGCCTATAAGTGATCTGGGCTAGGAACGATTAGCGCGCTAGCTCCTTGAATTAACGCACTAATCAAAGACAATTAGTGCGCTAATTATCAGACCTAGCGCACTAATTGCTCTAAGGAATTTGAAATTAGATTTTTTGAGTTTTTTACGGACAACTCCAATTCACCTCATACTTCATTGACACTTCATTAACAACATATAAAAAGGATTGGAACAACTAAAACATGTGTAGAAGGTCTGATACATGAAACATGCCTAATTCACATTGAATCTTAGAACATTGGTCTCTAGGCAATGACTTGGTGAAGATATCAGCTAGTTCGTCCTCGGTGGGCACATGGATTAGTTTAACATCACCTTTTTGGACGTGATCACGAAGGAAATGGTGCCTGATATCAATGTGCTTAGTGCAGGAGTGTAACACCAAATAATTTGATATGTTGATTGCACTTGTGTTATCACAATAAATTTCAACAAAACCAACTTGGATTTAGAAATCCTCTAGTTTTTGTTTCATGTACAAGACTTGAGCACAACAACTTTCGGCAGCTACATACTCAGCTTCTGCTGTATATAAAGCAACAAAATTGTGCTTTTTGCTAAACATGATATAAGTGAGTTTCTTCGCAAATGACAAAACCCGGAAGTATTTTTCCTATCTACTAGACTCCCTACATTTTTGGAATCAACAAAGCTTCGGAGTTCGAAACTTTTGGCTTTGTTGAACCAGAATCCCAAATCTTATGTCCCACTGAGATAACGAAATATACACTTAACAAATTTCAAGTGAGATTCCTTAGGTCCGGATTGAAATCTAGCACATACACACACGCTAAACTAATATCGGGCCTACTAGCGGTCAAGTATATGAGACTACCAATCATGCCATGGTAAAATTTAGGATCTATGGATTTTCCTAGTTGGTTTTTTTCCATTTTCATGGTGGAGCTACTAGGAGTGTCACATGCTTTCAAATTTACAAATTTTCAAATTTTCAAATTTTCAAATTTGAATTTATTTAGAATGTCCCTCACATACTTTGCTTGGTTTATGAAAATGCCATGTTTTGATTTTTAATTTGCAAGCCTAGAAGTATGTTAGGTCACCAATCATGCTCATTTCAAATTTATTTGTCATCAATGATGAGAATTCATGACATAAGTATACCCAAAGATAATATCATCAACGTAAATTTGAACAAGTAGCATGTCACGCTTTTTAATCGAAATGAACAAAGTAGGATCTATCGTTCCTTTCTTGAACCCTTTATCATGTATAAAGGCCCTAAGTCGGCCATACCAAGCTCGAGGAGCTTGTCTCAATCCATAAAAGGTCGTTTGAAGATGATAGACATAACTTAGATGATCATGTTTTTCAAAACCAGGTAGTTGTTTTACATATACCTTTTCATTGATGAAGCCATTTAAGAATGTTTTAACGTCCATTTGGTATAGTAGAAACCCATTGTAACAAGCATAAGCAAGCCACATCCGAATTGCTTCTAGTCTTGCTACCAGCGCAAAGGCTTCCTCATAGTCAATTCCTTCCTCTTGATTATAGCCTTGTGCAACCAACCTAGCCTTGTTCCTTACGATCTCACCTTTTTCATTCTTTTTTTTTCTAAATACCCACTTGGTGCCTATGATAGTATGGTCTTTAGGTCTAGTTACTAGTGTCCATACCTTATTCCTAACAAAATGACGAACTAGTGGTTATTCCTTTGTCACCTATAATTTGTTGGGAGGGATGGCCTATAAGAAGTCTTGAGTTCTTAGGTGCACTGGGTTTGGGCTCCACTCTCACCTTAACCTCTTTACTATTGAATTTTTTAGCCTAGGGTGACGTAATCATCATCATCAATCCTTAATTTTTCCAACATATGCATCATTTTTACTTTGGGATCTACTTCATCAAATTTGACATGAATAGACTCCTCTATGGTTTTGGTTGATCTATTGAACACCTTATATGTTTTGCTATGCATGGAGTAGCCTAAGAAACTGCACACATTTGACTTTAGGTCAAATTTGTCCAAATGATCCTAATCATTTAGAACATAGCAAGTGCAACTAAACACCTTGAAGTAACTTATGTTGAGCTTTCGGCCTTTCCATAGTTCATAAGGAGTCTTTTTTCACTTGCTTTCGAACATTTACCTTATTGAGAACATGACATGTCGTGTTAATGGCTTCGGCCTAAAAGTGCTTAGCTATGTTGTACTCATTTAGCATGGTTCTACGCATCTCTTAAAGGGTCCTAATCTTTCTTTCTACAATTCCATTTTGTTATGGTGTCCTAGGAGCAGATAGTTAATGTGTGCATACTTGTTTACCATAAAACTCCTTTAAGTTCCTATTAACAAACTCACCACCCCGATCACTCCTAATGATGGTAACTTTATACTCCTTCTCATTCTCAACCAAAGCACAAAGTTTCACAAACACATCAAACACTTCATGCTTATGAGCTAGAAAATAAACCCATGTATACCTAGTAAAATCATCAACAATGACAAAGCAATATGGTTTAGTACCTAGACTTTGTATTTAGTGGGTCCGAACAAATCCGTATGGATAAGTTCCAATGCTTTAGTCACATCACCTTCGTCTTAAATAACGATTTCACTTGTTTTCCAAGGATATAAGATTCGCATTCCTTGTCTTTCTTATAAGTGCATTTAGGTAGACCCTTGACAAGATCATGCTTGGTCAATTTGGACAAGTTTTCCATGCTATAATGTCCTAGTCTAGGGTACCATAACCATGCATCACATTCACTTTGAGCACTCAAACATAAAAAAATTTGCGTATGCATCTCATCAAAGTTAATTGCATAAACATTTTTATCTCTATATGCAACAAATAGAGTTTAATGCTTCTCATTCCAAACAATGCATTTTGATGATTCAAACATGACATGAAATCCTTTGTCACACAATTGACTAATGCTAAGCAAGTTATGTTTCAAATCATCAACAAGATAAACATTAGAAATGGAAAGTAAATCGTTACCAACAGTTCCAAGGCTTGTAACCTTTTCTTTGTTGTTGTCCCCAAATATTACCTTTCCACCATCATGCCGCTTTAATTCAATGACTTGATGTGCATCTCCGGTCATGTGTATTGAGTACCCACTATCCAAGTACCATAGGTATTTTTTCCTTTCATCCTATACAATAGGAAAAACACTAGATTTTGGTACCCAAACACCTTTGGTTTTGAGAAAGTTAATATCATAAACATTCTTAATTACTCATACTAGTCTACCCATTTTGGCTATTTATAAGGTACTTTTCCCAACAGCATGAGACCTATTTCGTTTTGAGTATCTACAAGCATCATCTAGGAATTTCTTGTAACTCGACAAGTTCGCTCCATAGCATATGCCTCTCTTGTTGAGTGCACATTGTTGTGCTCCCAACATCATGTCAAACATCTCTCTACCATAGCTAGCCCCCTCATATACAGCATGTAGCATTAGATTGTTATGGAGATGCGCAACACGCATCTCGAGGCACATAATTGCTTAATAATCAGCGTGCAACACCTCCAACTGACACTTTGTATTTCTCGAGATCCTCCCTACGCATATCTTGAGACAAATCTGAAGTTTTTCATTTTCATTTACAAACAATAGATTCATTTATATAAATATATTTAACATATATCAATATATATATATATATCTATGTTTTTTCGGTCCTATAAATTATTCGTACGCGCCAATGGGTACACTCGGGCATGAACATTATTCCCACGGCCCATACGCGATACCCACGACCTATACGTGTCATTAGGCGCACAAAATATTTATTTAACTATTTATTTTCCAACAATATGCTTTATATTAACTCATGTTAATGGCCTATAGTATTTTTTATTCAATTAGTATTCACACCAAACAAATACAATACAATCAAGCCGACACACATGCACGCACATCAAGACAAGTTCGGTTTAACTACGAGTCTAACTCAAATTAATTAACGTTTGGATTACGGTTAATTTATCCAGTCGAAGACACCGATCGTTAAAATCTCCCCAATTTAAAAAATTTCATCCTCGAAATTAAAAGTTCATAAACCTTTTGTAACTTCGAAAATACAGATTAATTGTACCTTAAATAATCAGACACATTTTATAACCAATTTCTTAAAACTTGAACCTACAAATTCCTCTTCATAAACGCGATATTAAAAAAATACAATGAAATTGCCTTCTGAACACTCCAAAAATGTATGGTGCTTGTTGATAAGTCTGTCAATGTGCTATGTCTTAGTGTGAATTTGATGTGTTTTACAAAACTTTACTCCCTATTCATATCGCTTATCCTATTATTCCATATTCACAGTTGTTATTAGAGAATAGGGATTGGAACATAGGGAAAAGTAGGTTAATGAAACCTATGTATATAGAGCCTTTAAGTTTAAAGGTCACGTTTGAGTCAAGCAACTCAATGATATGAGAAATTGGTTCAAGTCAACTTAATGTGCTCAAATGATCATTTATAGGATGGGAATGGATTGAAAACATGAAATAAAACACTGATATATTGTTATTTGCTTTGTGTTGTAATATCTATAACGTTTAGATATTCTTGCCCCTTTCTTACCTTGTGAGACGAATTTGTTTTTCATTACTCTACAATGCACCATGAGTAACGACGAAGGGATATCCTACGACCTAAGTGATACTCGGTAATGAGAAGAAAGGCAATGACACACTTAGATGGAACATCGCATATCTTTTATGGCTGAGACACATTAGAGGACCATTCAGGACTTAACCACTGCAAAGGATCAGTTGGCTGATCTAGCTTAGTCTCGGGAAAGGAATATGGCATGTATTTCTGAACTACATCCCAATCAATGGAACTAGACCTAAGTAATAGTCTGACACACCTATTTCAACATATATACTGTGATGACCCTCACCTGAACTAGGGTCAGGTCGCTTGGCCCAAACCGTTATTCAATCTCGATTCCTAAACTAGGCCTAAGTAACATCAAGCACACCTATTTTAATTTGCGGAATAACATACTAACAATATGGAATAATAAATGCGGAAGTAAAACAAACTAAAATTCCATAAATTATATAATTTATGAGATAAATGTTTAAAAGTCTAAATAGGTTCAATCACGCACAACAACAATTAACGAAACAACGACCACCTCCATAGCCAACAATAATGACAACGAACAACCCAACAGCATTATCGACAACAACCCACATCATAAAAATGATAGCAACAACAATCCACAACAATAACTGAACGAACAGTCTCACCTTCTCCTTCTATTTCGACCCCTCTATTTAGTTAGATCTCTATCTTTCTCTCTCTTTCTCCCTCTCGGTCTCTCTTTCTCTCCCAATCGATTTTGACTTTACTAACGAAACAAAGGTGTAGGAGAAATGACTTAATTGTGAGTTGAATATATATGAATTCCCTCGAGATTCGCATCTGACGACTTTCAAGGTAAATCTATTGGTTTCATATAATATTTTGATCTTTCTCGAGATACATGTTGCATATTTCTAGGTCAATCTTATGGCTATTAACAAGATAATCACCACTTAATCGCCTTAAACAAAATAAATTGCATTGATCTCCTCGAGATTCATATCACATGTCTCGATGTAGATCCTCTGTTTATTTATACACTACTTGATTCTCCTCGAGATGAAGTTGCGTGCATCTCGAGGCATGGACACATCTCTTCAACAGCAACGTTCAACAATTCTTTTCCTCGATGCTCATGCTACGCAAATCTCGAGGCCAATCCAATGCTTACTTTTATTTGATTTAAACTACAGGATTGATTTATATATATAAATCGTATTATATATAAAAATAAATAAAAACCTATGTATTTTCGCGGCTATAAATTTACCATGCGTGCCAACGACCACCCCCAAGCGTGCACATTATTTTATATCCCATGCATGTCACCCTCGACCCTGTGTGTCACTCGGCACCCACCAATTTATTTATTATTTTATTTAATTTCATGGTTATCTCTTATTTTTAACCCCAAATTAAATTCTGAAAAATACCCCAAAATTACCAAAATAAGAGAAAATTCTCTAACGTGATTCGGAACTTATGAAAATGGCGTATATACTTGAACTTGACGATAATTCATGTCGAAATAGTGTATAATACATCAAATAGGCACACAATACACAAAACTAATATTAACTTTGTGATTTTCGATCCATAACGCGTGGGTCCCACCTCGGATACCTAAATCTCAAATTAAATTTGAAAATACTTAATTAGCTTCATAATCAAGTTTATAAAATTCTCGAATGTCATAATACTTTGGATTGCGATATAGTTATAATTAAGGAATCATGAACTTAATGCTTTAGATCAATTCATACACAACAATCACGATTTTAATAAGTTATTTTTGCATATTACAAGTAATAAACATTGATATTGCATGCATAGTTGCAAATATGTATTTTGGTATTGTGATTCTGAATCTATGTCTATTGTTATTGACAACAATAAAAGAAGTAGTAGCCAAGATTAATCTATACGGCTATATTTTTGAGTGGATGTTTTAGGTGATTGTATTCTAAGTTATTTATTAAATAGCATATTCTGATTAATATTTGATTTAGATTAGACATGGTTTTCGTTAAGTGTCAATGCTATCTTATTTCTATTTTACCACGTTTCATCTAATAGGTAGATCTACAATGATAAGACTATGACTTATTTTCCAATGAATATAGGAAAATTAATGGTTTGCGAAAGGTATCAGCCTATTATAAATTAGGATTTAATGATTATGAGATTCCATGTGATATGATTATAACTAAGTTATGAAGCGATGCTATGTTCAAGTGTTTGAATGCATTCCAAGTATATTATATTGTTTAGTGGTGGTTTGTTTAGATACTTGCATTATATTGAATTTCAATTTCATTTAATTTAGTTTGCTATTGTTTGAATTAGTTTAGTTAGTTTGGTTAATTAAGTTAATAGTTATAGTTTTCGGTTATTTGGTATTTCAATTCCCGTTTAATTAGATTAACTAAATTAAGAAAAATAAGAAAAAATACATTCTTTAGAAGTTTGCAAAATCTCTGTGGAGACGACATCCCATTTATAAGTTCTACAAATAATAGCAAAATACAAAAAATTATTGTTCACATTCGACACGTATTACTTTTGAGTGCCATTGCTGATGATTTTTAAATAATTCTTAAGGATTTAGATTTTGTATAGTCTACACACTTCATCATGTTAATTCTACAGGATCTTTACATTCATTTGATATTGAAATAGTATGACAACCCACAAATCAAAAACACCTATCTCAGGGGTAATGTAGTTATTTCATAAACCCTAAACTAATTTGGTCTCACTATATAAATTTTATTATAAACCTTAGCCTCCTTTTGTTCACATACAAAAATTGAGAGAGAAAAGGAGAGGAGACTTGTTTGAGGAATCATGATGGTGCGAAGCCAAGGGGACATCCGTTAAAGGTAAACCACCCTTTATACCCTTTCTTTTCTTGTCTAAACAAATTTGCAAGCTTGTGTTTACTTCAATAAGAGTGGATAACATATTTTTCTCTTTTCGGTTTTAAGTTTGTAAAATTTTGGTGGAGAACCCTAAGGGGTGGCGCAGTCGGCACTGCCGAAGAAAGGCAACAGCCTCGCTGCCACCATTGTCAGTTAGGGCGGCGGTGGCGCGCCACCATCAAAAGAGAAAGGGCCTCCATTAGGAGGCCCCCATGTGAGCCAATGGCAGTGAGCACAGGAGGGTGGGGAAGAGGTCAGGGGTCCTTTTAACCCCTGGCCACCCCCAACCAGGGGCTATTTTGGCCCTTGGATCAAGTAAAAAAATATAAAATATATGTAATAAAATACATATATAATATAAAAAATAAAAATAAACTAAAATAATATATATATATATATAATAGAAATGGATAGATTATAATAAAAATAAACAAAATTTGTGGAATTCTAGTCGTACTACCACACCCGAACGAGGTTCTCGACAACGCAAAACCCGTGGGACCCACACTAGTGGACCTAAAGCAATTTGCTAATAAATTGAAAATTGAATAACTTTGAAATGAGATTTGTTAATTAATGAGAACGAGTCTTAAATTTTATAGATTCGTGAAACGATTCACATAGAACCCTACGCATGGAAGGATCGGGAGTAGAAATCTCGACAAATCGAGGTAGGTGGGGAGCTTCGCTTAAGTATCAAATATGACATGCTATTAGATAATTAAGATTCATGATTTGAACTTAATACTTGGGAATGGGTTGCATTATGCTATTGACTTGATTTACTTATCTATCGTTGTATATGTGTTGCACCAAAAAATTGGGATTACCTTCTCTTGGGCAAAGAGATGGAATTACCTACTTTTGGGTAAGGAGTTGGATGACCTCTCCTGGGTAAGGAGTTAGATGACCCTCTCCTAGGTAAGGAGTTGGGATTACCCCTCCTGGCTAAGGAGATGGAGTTAAATTAATGAGGACATGAGCGGTAGTAAACTTCTCATGAAAACTTTAACTGATCTTGGTGCACATATCGACGAAGGCTTGGACGAACTTACTGTTGGTTTGATAGGACCATGGAGGGGACACAAAGGCCATTATGTTCACTAGTGATCTTCATCACCTCGAGAGTAGGGGAATGGGTCTCCTGAATCAATTCAATAACTAGTATGCATTGAATGGAACAATTACTTATAATTATTATTATTCTTTATGGTATGTCTCTTGTGGGCCCCTATGTATGAATGCTTCAATTTCATTTATGATCTTCAAACCTTTTCCTATTATGGTTTAATGCATCTTGGAACTTGTCTTAAATGAATAGAATGAAAGGTTTACATTTAATTATAGATATTAATCTTATTTCCATGCTTTCTACTATATGCTTGATGATTTGATTTCAACTCCATCTTAGATCTTGCATCTTTATTAACTTGTACTTGTATGTTTGATGTTTGAGCGGGGTTTTTCTCTTATTGAGCTTCGTTGCCCCTTTTAGCTCACTCCACTTACTTTCCAGATACATCCACATCTACTTTAAACCGCGACTAGGGAAAAGAGTTAGCTTTAAGTCTTCATTTCTATTATGAGCCTCGTGCGCTCCTTATACTTAGTTATTTGATTTTAAGAACTTATGAATTTGAATTGTAACTTAAGACTTTTTAGGTAGCTTGAACCATTCATTATCTTAATTAGAACTTATGGAAGCATTTTTGGATATTATGAATCGAATAGACTTTTGAAAAATTAGTTCATGGATCTTACTTTAAATAGCCTAATGGATATTTTATTTTATTGATTCCGCATTTATTATCCATTTGTATAGTTATGGTCTTTCCGCAGTTTCATTTAGGCTAGCCAAGCTGTTGTTTGGGCTCGATTTAGGTACTTGGGTTTCAGTAATGGTTTAGGCCGAGCGACTCGACCTTAGGTCGAAGGAGGGTCATCACAGTTGGTATCAGAAAATAGGTATTAGAACCAAGAGAAAATGGTTAAGTTAGTGAAATCTAAGTATATAGAGCCTTTTAGTTTAAAGGTCGAGTTTAAGTTGAATAACTCAATGGTATGGACAATGGTTTAATTCGACTTAAAGTACATAAAAGACCAATCGTAGGATAGGGAGGGATTGAAAACATGAAATAAAATATTAATATAATGTTATTTGTTTTGTGTTGTAATATTTATAGCATTTAGATATTTTTTCGTACTTTCCAAATTTTGTAGGACTAATTCCTCTTTGTTGCTCTACAGTGCACAATACGCAATCACAAAGAAACTTCCTACAACTTGAGGGAAACTCAAAAAATATAAGAAAGATAATGGCGCGGTCAAATAGAACAACGCATATCTGCTATGACAGAGACACACCAGAAGGACATTCAAGACTTGACTTTTGCATAGGATTAGAGGTTGGCGAAGCTAGCCCAGTCTCAAGAAAGAAACATGACACTATTTTGGAACCATTATATAATTAGAGGAACATCAGACCAGTCGAGCAGGCACCATTGGGATCAGGGCCAAAACCTCCACTAGCACCTGTATAATAGGACCATCCCATAGATTAGTGAGCTAATTCTATCATTGGCGTAGCTGTAGTGGCCATACCCATATTGATGGAGAGAACGAGGCATGCTAGAGAGGTAGGATCAAGAAGGATTTCATGAAGTACGATGGGCCACACTTCTATGGGGATCATGATCCTATTAAGACAAAAGCCTGGATATGAACATGGAAAAGATGGAAGATATTTTTGGTATTAATAAAAGAACCATGGTACCGTTGGTAGCTTTCTTGCCGGAGCACAAGGCATATAAATGGTGTTTATCTATTTCAAGAACTCAGGGACCAAATTTTAGTTGGCCGTAGTTCGAGTGTTTGTTCTATGATGAGTGGTTCCCAAAGACCATTAAGGCAGATAAGATTAGAGAGTTCCTTGCCTTGGTACAAGACAATATTATCGGGGCTGAGTACGCGTTAAAATTTAACGAGCTAGTCGAGTTTGCCTATGATTATGTTCCATCTGAGATGACACATAGGAGATGATTCATCGATGGATTGAGGAAAGACATATTTGCTATGGTGGAAGCATCGTGATAAAAGAAATACTAGAAGGCTTATCATTTTGCACTAGAGTGTGAGTCAACACTTCGTGAGGATGGTATGCAATTTCAGGGAGGGTTCGATCAGTATAGTCATGGCAAACACAGTTTCGACACTAATAAAAAAAGTAATGAAGGAAATTTAATAAGAACAGATATGGAGAATCATTGGGCGGCCATACACCCTATGGTGCAGCTTTTGGGACCCCTATGCATTCACGTGTCCTTACACCTTCGACTACTCAGAGTTTGACATTTAGGCCATAACGTCCATCATAGCGGCCGCAGCAAAGCGAAAGCAAGGGATGAGACTGAGTGTGTCCGCGAGTGTTGCACAACCACCTTCGAATTACCAGAAGTCTCATATAATATGTTTCCAGCATGGAGAAGCATGACATTATAAGAGCAGATGTCCCAACCCACCACCATCAGATAGGAGTGTAGCTCTATATGCTCGATGAGGAGTCCATGTAGTAGTTGAACATGACCATGAGACCCCGCGATGAGTAGTTGCAGGTACGGGCTCCGATTTTGGTAATGAAACCAACATGCATTATTTAACTTGAAATCCATCATTTTACAATTATTGGGAAACCAAAATTTAGTACATTAAGGACAGAAAGGCTAGAGCAAAACTCGGCAAAAAGATAAATAAATAAAATAATATTATCATTAATGGAATTATATCATCTTATAGATAGATGGTAGAATACCAAAATTGGGGATTCCCTAAACTAAAAATATGTTAAAATGAGCATTAACTGCATGACGCATCGATATAAGTAGATCTATTGATTTTGATTTAAAAGAGACACATCATGGAGGGTGGCGTATCAAGGATAACCAAGTTACTAAAATTGCGGATACCAAAACATTACACCTTGTTTCGAAATAAGTGTGGTTTACTTAAATGTACTATAAAATATAAATGAACCAAGTTAGTACGACTTGAAATGCATACCTTACAGCTAGTAATATGAGTCAAATGATAATGAACTCAATAATAGACATATTTCAAAAACTGAAGATACCCAGCTAAAATTATAGTCTTGGTATGATTGTACGATGTTAGATATGAGGATTGACAACCGTTAGGTCATATGGAACCTAATCTGATTCATAAAGGGACAGTTGAACAAAATAAATAAAGTCAATAAATAAATAATGTAACTACTACCACATAATTTAATTTAAGTCATGATGACGGAATCCTTAAAATTAGGGGATCTTAATATAGGATCGATTTTCGAAAATGAAGAATAAGTTAATAGGTGGTATAATGGATTGCGAATCTAAAAGAGACAGTTAACACTACGATAGCCTTTTGTAGCCATTAGACTTACAAAGGGAGTGACTCACTCGAAAACCCGAATTTTTAATGATATTGATAACATCTCGGGAAATCTTGAAAATCGTTAAAAGTAAGTGACTTGAAATTTTTCAATATGAGTGGCTGCTACTTTCAAACGTAACATATAAAAGTTAAAACACTTTATTTCTCGGTGAGAGAAACTTTTAAACATGTTGTGAGAGTTAAGAGTTAGCTTGGAAAGGTGACAAGAGGTGTTTGTTCATCGAATGTAAACATGAATAAGCCAAATGAATTTAAAACAGTTGTCCAGGAACGTGAGAGTTGACTCAAAATATAAAACCTACAACAATAAAGGCCGATAAATGTATGTTAATATCGATGTTAAGATATTACTCTCGAGAGGAATACTTGACATGCTCATTCGTAGACTCCACAAATGAGTCGCAAGGATATGAAAATTCTTTTATTAATATGTAACCGAGATAACGATATAGTTGGTGTGCTAGTTCTCATACTATAGTGGGTAGCTATCCTCATTCCTACTACAAGTTGGCAGTATGGTTTTATTGTCAGATAGGTAGAGATATTTATAAAATAGATAGGCACCAAATCACATCTCAGTAGGCTTTAACATATTTTCTTATTGATCGAATTAGGCATCCATTGCAATTTCGGTGGAGCGTACAAGAGAATACCTACATATGCGTGATGATATGAAGACTTGGTGGGTAGCTAAAGTTTAATGACTATAATAAGACCTATATGAGATAAACCTCGCAAAATCCTACCGGGTAGGATGGAAAATAAGAATGTTAGGATGTTTGAGTCAAAGGTAAATTTTATTTCACGTAGGTACACGTAAATTTCGCAATTGCGGATTTCTATCAATATAAAAAAAGGGCCATAAAAGAAAGTGTTACGAACGGACACGTGGGGCTACATGTATACTTTACTTTCACTTTCGATGACAAAAGTTCTTAAAATTGGGGATGTAGTGACGAACTACAAATCAAAAACAACTATCCCACGGGTAATTTAGTAATTTCATAAACCTTAAACTAAATTGGTCTCACTATATAAACTTAATTGTAAACCCTAGCCTCCTTTTGTTCACACACGAAAATTAAGAGAGAAAAAGAGAATAGACTTGTTTGGGGAATCGAGCTGGTGCCAAGGGGACATCTGTTGAAGGTAAACGACCCTTTATACCCTTTTTTTCTTGTCTAAACAATTTTGCATGCTTATGTTTGCATCAATAATGGTGGAAAACATATTTTTCTGCTTTTGATTTTCAGTTTGTAAAATTTTGGTAGAGAACCCCAAGGGGTGGCACCGTCGGCACAGTCGGAGATGGACAAGGCGGCGGTAGGGCGCCACCATCAAAAGAGAAGGGGCCTCCATTAAGAGGTCCCCATGTGAGCAAATAGCAGTGAGCACGGGAGGGTGGGGGAGGTCAGGGGTCACTTTGACCCCTTGCGACCCCCAACTAGGGGCCATTTTAGCCCTTGGATCAAATAAAGAAATATAAAATATATATAATAAAATACATATATAATATAAAAAATTAGAAATAAACTAAAATATTATATATAATAAAAATGGATAGAATAAAATAAACACTACCACACCCGAAGGAGGGTTCTAGACAACGTGAAACCCGCAGGACACACTAATGGACCCAAAGCAATTTGCTAATAAATTGAAAATTGAGTAACTTTGAAATGAGATTTGTTATTTAATGACAATGAGTATTAAACTTTATAGATTCGCAAAACAATTCACATAGAACCCTGCGCGCGGAAAGATCAGGAGTGGAAATCGCAGCAAATCGAAGTAAGTGGGGAGCTTTACTTAAGTATCAAATATGGCATGCTAATGATAATTAAGATTCATGATTTGAACTCAAGACTTGGGAATGGGTTGCATTATGCTATTGATTTGATTTACTTATCTATGGTTGTATACGTGTTGCACCAAAAAAATCGAGATTACTTTCTCCTAGTCGAGGAGATGGAATTACCTATTCTTGGGTAAGGAGTTGGGATTAACCCTCCTGGCTAAGGAGACGGAGTTAAATTATTAAGGACATGAGCGGTAGTAAACTTCTCATGAAAACTCTAAGTGATCTTGGTGCACATTTCAGCGACGGCTTCG
Source organism: Stephania yunnanensis (assembly GCA_039657365.1). Taxonomy (NCBI): domain Eukaryota; kingdom Viridiplantae; phylum Streptophyta; class Magnoliopsida; order Ranunculales; family Menispermaceae; genus Stephania; species Stephania yunnanensis. Next base: position 31,780,927 of record CM077583.1, on the reverse strand, counting down.
ACGAACTTATTATTGGTTTGATGGGACCATTAAGGGGACACAACGACCATTATGTTCACTAGTGATCTTCATCAAGTCAAGCGTAGGGGAATCGATCATCAAAATCATGTCAATAACTATTATGCATTGAATGGAACAATGAATTATAATTATTATTCTTTATGGTATATCTCTTGTGGGCTCCTATGCATGAATGCTTTCATTTATGATTTTCAAACCTCTTGCTATTATGGTTTAATGCATCTTGGAACATGTCTTAAATGAATAGAATGAGTTGTTTACATTTAATTATAGATATGAATTTTATTTCAATGCTTTCTATTATATACTTGATGATTTGGTTTCATTTCCATGTTAGATCTTGCATCTTTATTAACTAATACTTGCATGTTTGATGTTTGAGCGGGGTTTTCATCTTATTGAGCTATGTTGCCCTTTTAGTTCATCTCACTTATTCTCTAGGTACATCCATATCTGCTTTAGACTGTGGCAAGGGAAAAGAGTTAGTTTTAGGTTTTCCCTTTTATTGTGAGCCTCGTGCACTCCTAATCCCTAGTTATTTGATTTGGAGAACTTATGATTTTGAGTTGTAATTTAAGACTTATTAGGTAGCTTGAACCATTCATTGTCATAATTAGAACTTATGGAAGCATTTTGGGATATTATGAATTGAATAGAGTTTTGAAAAATTAGTTCATGAATCTTACTTTAAATAGCCTAATGGATATTTTATTTCCTTGATTTCACATTTATTATCCATTTGCATAGTTATTGTCTTTCTGCAGTTTGTTTAGGTCTCCTAAGCTGTTGCTCAGGCCTAGTTTAGGTACTTGGGCATGGGTAATGATTTGGGCAGGGCGACTCAATACTAAGTCGGGGAGGGTTGTCACAAATAGATAGAACTTTTAATCAATGTGTAAGACAACAACAACAACTTAGGGAAAACTTAGCTAATAGGATAGAGGATAAAAACAATGAAATTAATGACAATGTCATTAATAATAATAATGATGATTGAGTTATCAATAATAATAACAAATATAATAGAGAACTCACTTTTAGACGAGCAAGTCAAAATGTTACATCATATGAGCCTATGTGCGTAACATACCTCGATAGATTTCTCAAATTTGAATTTAGATCTAAATTTATTAGTACCTTACCTAACTTCTATAGTAAAGACAATGAAGACCCACAAAAATTCATAAGGGAGTATCAACATAAAGTTAACGGGATGAAATTGAAAGAGGTACTTTGGAATAAGTCAAACTTAAAGCTTTTCCTTTTACATTAAAAATCAAGCACAATATTGATTGTTCTATCTCCCCCAAGATTAAACAACTATATGACTCATATGTGAGAAGCTTTCCAAGATGTATATATGCTTGCTAGAAAAATTAGTTCCTATAGAAAGCAAATTACAGTTGCAAAGATGAAAGATGACGAAAATGTTAATGAATTTTTGGATAAATTCCAAAGATTAACTTTTTCCTGTCCACATCATTGAAATACTCAAAGAGCTTTATTAGAACATTTTTATGAAAGACTCAATCACTTTGAATAAAGGTTATTAGACAAACTATGTAGCAGATCTTTATTTGAAACATCGTCTACTTTAGCAAATGAAGCAATTAATAAAAAGACAAAACAATCTATGCAATATGGTAAAAATGTTGAATCCTCTAGAAAAAAACTTTATGAAATTGATAATAGAAGAAATAATATGTCTGATGATAAAATTGTTGAATTATCTAATATGATCAAGCTGTTAATCAATGATAGATCTAATCAAGTTAAATCTTATGGATTCTGTAATGCGGTTATGCATCTTGCGGATGTGTGTCTTACTCTTCATGAAGAAAATACTGGAGAAGTTAATACGATGATGAATCAATTTTTTGGTTCCCCAAGAAATCAATATAATAATAATATTTATTATCCTGGAAGACAAAACTCAAATTTTAGTTATGGTCCTCAAAATCAAAATTATAATACTTATAGACCAAGTGCTCAGATGCAATCAACACATAATCAACAACAGCAAAATAATGCTCAATCTACGAATCCGATTTATAAAAAATCTTGCATAATTTTATGAGCCAAAGTCATCAAAACTTTACATAGATTTCTCAAAATCAGATTAAGATTGATACTACTATTAATGAATTAAAAAACAAGTTAGGTCAAATGAATGTACAAATAAATAGGTTAAGTAATCAACAGCGTAATCAAGCTAAAACACGTAATCAAGCTACTATTGCTTCTGCTAATCAAGCATAAGTTAATGCTTTATTTGGTAATTAGAAAGACACACCTATAACTGGAAAGATAGTTAAACGAGGTAATAAAAAGAAAGCACATAAAACTATAGAAGAAAAAAAAAAGTCATGATGGCTAATGTCATTCCTACTAGAGAACGAATGTTTGAACAATTGAAATATACATCTTTTCTTGAAAGGCTTTACCTATGGTATTTAGCCAGAGTTGATGAATATGAAATTTTTTATAAAAGTCCAAATTAATTGATAAGGATAAAATGATAAGATTTCTAATAATTTGAATGAAGATATGTGTTCATATTCTACCATTCTACAACGATTAGCTGATGCTAGGGAGTAAGAAACTAATGAAGGCATTCTTAAATTATTTAGGAAAATAGAAATTAATAAACCATTAATGAAATCAAATATGCAATTTTCTAATTATGATGAAGTTTTGAAAGAATTCTCTGAATCAAAGAATAAGTTTTTGAAAAAATCTAAAGAAAACTTAGGACAAAAGGTGTATGTTTTTAACTAAAAAGAAAATAACCGAGAAATGATCTGATCCAAGAATGTTTGGAATACTTATTACACTAGGAACTTCTTTTATAGATTTTGCTATGTGTGATCTTGGAGCATCAATTAATTTTATATTACTTAAATTATACGAGTAATTGAAAATAGGTTCATTGACAAATATATCTATTTATTTTAACTTAGCTGACAACATAATTATTAAACTTTATAGTTTACTAGAAGATGTTTTAGTAAAAGTAAATGACTTAGTATTTTCAGCTGAATTCTATGTCAAGGAAATGGGAGACGCAGTATCATCTAAATCTCCACTTATACTTTTAGGAAGAACATTTTTTTAAATAGCTAAGATATCTTTAAAAGAACAATGTCTATGAAACTTGAAAACAAAATTGTCACTTTTTCATTTTAATGATGAATATGTTGATGATAACTCTGATGAATTTAATAATGAACAAAATAATGATAATGAATCTTTAGAATTAAATCATCATGAAGCTAAAGTGTATGCCATTAATGTAATAACAATGGAAGACGAAAATGCTATGACAAAGAATAAGTTGCACACACTTCAAATCAAAAGATAATAACCCAAGAATATAGGGTTAAGCAACCAAACAATGTTGAGAATGATATTAAAATGGAGGAATTTAAAGTTACAAAGAATAAAAAGAAGAAATAGAAGAATTCAGCAATTATAAAGCCTGATGATCCAGGAGATATATACATAAACATAAAAGTTAAATGGACTTGATATTTTAAAGCTATTTGTGATATAGGTTCTAGAGCAAACTACATGTCAATTCACTTCTTTCTTCATACTCAACTGGAGTTGGATGTACTTGCTTCTGAAATAGTTATTTTGTCAAATGGTTATTCAGTGAAACCAATAGTAGTGGTTACAATGTACCAGTTCAAATTGAAAGTACATTATTCTCATAGACTTTTTCATTATGCGACACTTCGTCAATGAAGATTCTCCATTAATCTTAAGAAGACATTTCTTAGCTATTTTAGAAGCTGTCATGAATACTCTAATTAAGACAATCACTTCTAGGGTGCATGGATAAGCAAACACTTTCTAGAATGGAACTAGAGTGGATAATCCTTCACTTAAGTTTATAGAACCAGTTTAGAACTGTGTAGTTTAGTCAAATGAACGACTACAAACAAAAGCGCTTTATGGGAGGCAACCCAGACACTATCTTTACTTTCAGTTTTAGTATTAGAATTAGTTAGTTGTTTTTATATTCTCGACTTTAGACTTTTATAATCGGGATATTTAAGGAATTTAATTTCGAAATAATTTTATGTAGGGGGTTGATCGAGCCAATTTCATTTTGTATTATATTGTCTTTATGCATTAGTTATTTATATTAATTGATTATTTATATTAATGAAATTATTGTTTAATATAAATCAAAGTCAAATTCTAATAATTTTGAATAATTCTACCTTTTTATTGGATATATATGTGATAATTATACGAAAAAATTGATTAAATTTGAAAAATAATTAAAATCGACGAGTGAGTTCACAACGATTCCAATTTGTACTGGAATCCATTGAGAAAATTGATAGTTGTGTGCAGAATTTTCAGTGTAATTTTAGGTCAGCGATTTCTCGTCAATTTAAACTTATAACTAGGATTGGCTGAACTAATCGCTGAACCCCCGATGCTTATTCTTAGTGATTTAATCAGCAATTGCCAAGCGAATCCACTTGTCAGACCCTACCTAATTATGACATCTGATTGGCCTAGATTACCTTCATTTGGTAATTTAGCAATCTTAACCTATCAATCAATAAATAATTAATACCAATATCTTATTATCATCAATTATAAAATTCTATTAACCATAAAGGATTCTAAACTGAATCTTAAACTGTAAAGTTCATTTAAATGAATTCAATAATCCTTAGAAATTTTGTAAAAATTTTTCGACAACATCTTCTTTATTTTTAAGCCTACACCAGAAATCTCGGCCTTCAAAAACCTTTAACAAAACCTTCTCAGCTTTGGTGGAAATGTCGAAGAACTCACAATCCACCCATAACAATGTATGTTGTATTATCAAAAATTATTTATTCATTCTAATCTATCTCAGATTTTCAAAATCCTTAAACTTTCATTACATTGGCTCTGCAGCATTCCAAAGAAGATCCTAATCACGCTCAAATCCATAAACTCATTTATACAATATAATATATTCAAAAACCAATGCATATATAATGAAAAGCATTAAGCTAGTCACATATAATCGGAAAGCTTCCCCTTTCCCTTGTCACTGCTAGAACCTGTTAATATCCAATTGTAAAAATTCAATAATGTCAAATAAGTAAATCTCACACTATCCAATTCATCTATAATAATCAAATGCATTGTATTCCAAGAATTTAAACGAACAATAATATCGCAAGGAATCATAAATATACAAGTATACAATATATTTCGTTTACGTTGACCGACCACAATCAGAAGACGTCTTTCCAAAAGTTGTTGGTAAATAGTAATAAAGATTCATGAGTTTGGGAGGAAGTCTCTCGAGAAGCCTCGCCCTCAACTCTTCATGGAGTATGATCTTGGTTAGCATCACAAAAATAACCCATTTGAAAAAATATCAACAATGATTAGTGACTCTAGTCGCAAAGCACCACGGTGTTCATCTTACCATACATAAAGCCACTGAACACAATGGGGCCCCTAAAGGCCTCCTTCCTCCCATGTCCGTGAATCCATGATCAATAAATATGCAACGATGAACCGTGCATGTAATTATATTCGAGAAATACTCATACAATGTAAATGTTACCATGGGATTTACTTAACCTTATAAACACGATATCGTAACTCTATTGCACTCCGAGTAGGTAAACTAATCCACATGAGGCTCCTATCGTGGTCCTACAATTCATTAATACGTCCTATAAGTCTTCGCAACAACTTCACCCTTTTTTCCAATTATTTGCAATTTAAACCCAATCGCATCCCAAAACCCTTCAAGTCCTTTCAAAAATAAATATTTTGATGCCCGTTCTTCATTTTTTTAACTCAAAATTATTGTTCGGCATCGAAAATTATGTTGTTTAGGCTTAAATATGATTTTTTCCTTTTTATATATTTATCGATTCTACTCGACCCAAAAGCCTCGAAATCCCTCAAAATCATCTCCTCGGATGTCTAGATCCCAATTTTAACTCCAAATTGTGATTCGGAATCGAGAATCACCCTTGACTAGGCTTTAAAATAATTTTTCACATTTCGAACATTTTCGAGTATCATAGCATGCTTTACCAAAAAATACCCGGTAAAAATCCTTGATAAAATCTCAAAATCCTCATTTTTCTACCAATTTCATTAATTTATCCAAAAATCCCCTTTTATAATTTTCCCAATTTCCAGGAATTTTATTTACTTGTTTTTTCCTATTTTTAAAACCATATATATATATATATATATATTATTTTATATTATTATTATTATTATTTTAATAAGAGGCCCTCACGAGTACAATTCTTCTCTTTTTTACAGAGAAGATTTTTTTTTTATTATTATTATTTTCTTTGATTGTTGTTGATCGATTGAGGTTGGGAGAAGAACACTCTTGAAGAAAGGAGATGACTCTCTTTCACCTCTTCCCTCAAATTCGAACCTCCATTAACAACCTATACCAACAACAATGATCAACAACATCAACGGCCACAACAACCACAACAAATTCGACAACAAAAATAATGAACTCAACAACAACAACGCACCTTCGATTCGTGATCCCTCTCCTTCCTCGGTCTCTCTCTCTCTCACGAGCTTCATCTTCCTCTCTCGGTCTTGACTTCTCAGTTTCAAAGTCGAAATTGACAAGGCAGAGGTTCTGGTGAGGATAAGTGTTTGACTTCATCGAGATTCGTACTATAGAGTCTCGAGGCAAATCTAATGACACTATTCTTTCTACTTATATTTTGATTCTTCTCAAGATACGTTAATGCGTATCTCGAGGTCAAACCTGATGGCCATTAACTAGCCCAGCATTCCAATCGCCTTATGATTTTAATAAAGTATTTCTCAAGTTCCGCGCTATGCGCATCTCAAGGTGAGTCCAATTGATTTAAATTAATTAAATGAAACTACAGGTTATATATATTTACATATATCAACTGTATATATAAATATATATGCCTATTTATTTTCTCATTTAAAATTCGCTAAGCACGCCAACGACCACCCTAGAGCGTGCACACTATTATATGCACTACGTCTGTCACCCTCAACTCTACGTGTCACTAGGCGTCTATCAATTTATTTGTTAATATATTTAATTTTATGATTATCTCATCAATTTATGTCGAAATAAATCCCCAAAAATTACCTCAATTTCGCCAAAAGGTGGAGAATCACCAAAGCGCTCAAAAACTTTCAAACAACTGGTCTCGCATGTAAATCAAGGTATGGAGCCCGCGTCAGCTCATTTAGTCTATTAAAAGTCCAAAATTCAAATTTTCAAACTTAGTTGTAAATATTTTTTTTATCGAAACTTGAAACATTGCTTGAGTCGACATTTAAACTTCCACGAAAATTTATCGACAAGTATATCGAGCCAAAACCCCGAAATTATCAAAATTGGAGAAAATTCTCCAACGCGTTTCGGAACTTATGGACATCGTTTATACATTCCATCTAACCATATTTCGCATCAAAATAGTGTATAATACATCAAATAGACATACGACACAAAAATAATATTAAAATTTATAATTTCTGATTTATAACATGTGGGTCCCATTTCGGATACCTAAATCCCGAATTAAATTCGAAAACACTTAATTAGCTAGCTAATTAAGTTTATAAATTCTCAGATGTTACACCATTTAAACCCTAATTCGCTTAGAACGAATATGAGTTTTCAAAACTAGAAACTCAAAATCGCCACGTTTATCCATTTCACACTCAGAAACAATTGCAACTTTTTTTATCATGAGGCAAATTCTCGACTAGATTCATCCTTCTAAAGCTAGATTTTAGTGTATTTAAGTGATTTTCACCTCAATCTTCACACATTCACTTAAGATTTGATGAGTTTTGAAAATGTTGAGATAATTTGGGCTTGACCAAAAGGAATTCAAAATAGGAGTTTGGAGGAGTTTTCTAGATGAGTCTTAGAATCCCAATCTTGAAAGAGCCACTTTTAAGAGGGTAACCAATGAAAACCCTAAATTTTATTGAGAATATTTTTGGTTTTTCATCCATTTTCGAATTTGTACTTAGGTAAGAAGCTATATTTTGAATTTTTACTCTAAGTTGGTTTTTTGATGTTGAGTGTTTTCAATTATAATACTAGTATATGAGTGGTGCAATGATTTGTTTATTGCCATCGAGTTTTTGAACTATTTTAGTGTACATCGAATGGATTGAATTTTATATGCAAACTAATTTGAGAGTAAGTTTCAAATGAGTTTGAGGGTTTTTTTCCTTTGTCTATCGCAAGATTTGAATTACTCACGAATGATTGTTTTTATCAAAGATGTTTTAACGATAAATTTCATATGAATTTCAAACTCTTGATTTATAAATGAGTTTTCCAATGAATTTCTCTTTATTAGATTGATAAGTTGAATTTTACCGAAAACTTTTCCTACGATTTGGTTTTAAATGGTTTTACGGGTTCATTCTTTTACTTGTACTTATCCAAATGGCCTGAAGTGGAAAAAGTAGAGGTTTGAGGGAGGAGAAAGGAAATGGGAAGTTAGTAGAGAAAACAAAGAATAAATCCAAAGTTTTTCAAATCCAACCCACGTCAATTTCTTTTAACACACCTAAAATTATCACCTAAAGAGAGTTTACTTCACCTATATCATTCAGCTATCATTCTGAGGAAGAGTATGAGGATGAGGAGGAGGAAATATAATAGGAGATCTAGACGGTGGCGAGCAATTATGTTCTTAAGAAGAAAAACTTTATCAATGAGAAGACATTTACTAAATTTAAGAGTGATTTAATGAAAGATAGGAAGTTAATTTTGGAGGGGGATTCAATGTTAAGAATGATTTGAAATATAAGCCTAGGATCCTATATATCATCGAGGTAAGGAACAAAGGATTATTGACTAGGAACTATAACCACCTAGACCTAGATGATGTTCCTAGTGAGAAAGGATGTGATATTTTGGTGTGAGAGTTTTATGAAAATGCTTTTGGAAGTGACAGTAAGACAAAATTACGAGTTTGAGGAAGAACAATGGATCTTTCTGCTGCAAGAATAAATTGATTTTTGGTTTATCGATATTTCACCAAAGAGGAAGCGACGAGTACCCAAAACCCGAACACGCGATTAAGTACAACTACCTCATTGAGGCAATTAGGGGAGGTTTAGAGGCAATCTATGGTAATGGATTCATTATTGAGATTAAGGGGCACCTGAAGCAAATAACTACTGAATTTTTGAAGAAAATCACTAATGCATGGTGTTATTTCATCAATGCCATATTACAACTAAACCTGTAATATTATGAGATATTGAACTACAAAGCTACATTACTTTACCATATTGTCATAGGATTGAGATATTTAGATATTGGAAAGATTATATACGAGTCAATAAGAAGTGCTATCACTATAAAGAAGAATGACAAAATACCTTTTCCTTTTATGATCACGACTTTTTGTAGAGCAAATCAAGTAAATGTGGCAAGGCTTAAAATGGATGTTCTACCATAGAAGATCATCATAGATGAATTTATAAAGAGATATGGAAAAATTGATGGATATGAAAATTTAGAAGATGACAAAGAGAAGGCTGAGATAGCCTGAAAAAAAGACAAAGCAGAGAAGAAAAATCAGAGATGACATGAGGAGAGTTTTGGAAACAAATTTTGAGAGCTAAAAATGCTTCGAGTGTGGAGCAATTTGCTAGGAACTATGATGGAATATACATGGAAGATTCAGAGTTGGCCTTTTATGGGTATAATTCTGCACAATTAAATGCGAACTTTGAGAAATCAAGAACTGGTGTGTCAAGAACCAATAAGGTTTAGCACGGAGCATTCACAGGAAAGAGAGAATGATGTTTAGAAGACAAAAAAGACAAGGAGGTGCAGATGTCCATGTATTGTCTACATAGATGATGCTACCGATTAATAATAGTCTTAATTTTCAAATACTATAAAAGTCGAGACTACCACCTCTATGAACTCGCTATGAGTTACCAGTCCTAGAGGATAGATCTAGTGGAGGATGATGATGATGTAACTTCCGAACATTGACATTTATTTTTTATTCCATTTTATCATCTTTGTCTCTGGGTGAATTGTGTGAGGTCTCACTTGTATCTCTGGTGATATAATATATGATATGTGGTGATTCACTATTTCTAATTTGTGATTGGTAATGTGAATTCATGTGATACATTTTATAAGGTGGTTTGGTGCTACATTTAATGCTACATTTGTTACATTGGTAATGCTTATTATAATTTTTATACCCCCTATTGGTGAAGTTTCTATATTGAGTTTATTGTTATATTAATTTTCCAATTTAGGATTATATCAATTTGTTTATACTTCACAGGGTATAGTTGTTTTGTTGGAAACCCGACTTCATTTTAAAACCTTGAGGACAAGTTTTGGAATGAGTTTGGTGATATTTTAGGTGAAGTGTGACAATGATAGCAAAGAAAGCAAGGAAAGGAGAGAAAGGTAGTAGATAACTTAAGAATTGATGCTAAGCTCAAACTTTATATTAAATATTCAAGTAAGTTGATGAGATTTTTCAAATTTCTTCCGAATTCAAGTAAGAATTTCATTTTACTTTATTTTTAGTTAGGAAGAGAATGATAATGAAAATGAATATATAATATATTTTGAATAGAAGTGGTATTTTTATTACCTAAGTGAATTCTATAATTGAAGGAATCAATTTTTATACTCTTTTTAATTTACTTTGCTAGTTGATGAACAAACTAAATTGAATGCCTTGTGTTAGTCATGAGAATGGGTAGAGGATCGAAACTATTGTGCAAGATGAACAAGATAGATTTTTAAGAATCTTGTAATATAAAGGCTATTGATTGAATAATTTTGTAGTATATATATGTATATATATAGAAAGCTATTATACTACAATTGAAAGAAAAAATGAGTTAGAAACCAATGAAATTCTATAAGTTAGAAAGACTAATTTCTTTAATTTTAGTGGATAGTGAGAAATGTTAACAAGAATTTACAATTATATAGAGAGTCCTATGGATTCCATAGGAAATGAACTAGGGAATCTATAGCGGGAAAAACTTGAGAATGTCCATTGGAAATGGAGCAACGACTCAATAGCAAAATCAAAAGGAATATATAATAAAGAAATAATAAGGATGGTGTAGAAAAGAATGATAGATGAAAAAGATGGATGTTTTTAAACACTTCAAAGAAAAGATTTAGCTCAAGTGCTTGAAACTAGAGTTGAATGAATTATTTCTTAATCTAACTCATTTTAAAAAATGTATTTATTGGTATCTTGGCAAAATTTCTATTGATTTTGATTGTGGTGCTATTATAAAATATTTTATAAAATTAAGATTAATCTAGTGATTTTTGTATTTTGAGATTCTATAATAGTCATCGTAAGCTTGATGCTTGGCAGTGGAGATTGAGAAAACTTATATTATGTACTGCCTTTGGTAATAAACATTAAGTTTTAAAGGGCATTGTATTGGGTGGTTGAGTTATCATTAAGAGATGTTTCGTTTTGTCTAAATCTTTTTATTCAATCGTAACTTTCATTTACTTGTGAGTAATATGTTTCCATTCGAAAATCACTTCTATTTTTAAACTTCTATTATTTAAATTTAAGATGAATTAGAATGAAATAAGTTTATAAAGAATGAAAAGAGAATATGATTAAGAGTATTCATTTGCTCTAGACAGCAAAGTGCTAAGTTTGAGGATATTAGACAAGTGAATAATTAGACATATTTTATAATGTAATTTAGGTTGATTTTAGATATAAATGATGATATTACACTAGGTATTCTCTTGTTTTTATGATTTCAGGATTTAATTAGGAAAATGACTAAATGGAAAAAATCGGAAGAAGAGCAAAATAATCAACTATAGAAAAGTTTAATGATTAGCCATTGATATAGGAATACACTAGGAATCTCCACCTAAATTGGCAGCAAGTGCAAATGAATCATTTTAGAAATCACCAGCTGAATCTGTGGAGTATAAAGACCAATTTCTAGTTTTAACTCAGTGATTTGTGTACAACTTAGAAATTGCTGATAAATCGCTGAGGTCAGTTATGAGTTTTTTAGATTAATATGAAGTATTTAAGTTCATCTATTATAAGTAAACTTGAGAAACTATAAATAGGACCTCAGGGCTTCGAAATTGACTTTGCTTCTAGCTTCGTGGCTTCATAAGTTTAGTTTTTTGGAGTTTACGTTTGAAGCAACATCGAGGCTTTGTTTATTTCATTCAGAGATATTTATTTAATTATGTCTTTCAATTATATTATTTTATTATTTATTTTCAGCATGAGTGACTAGTTTATTAATCTAAACAAACCCTAGACATGTGTATACTTTGGATTGCTATATAGTTATAATTAAGGAATCATGAACTTAATGCTTTAGATCTATTCATACACAACAATCACGATTTAATAAGTTGTTTTCGTGAATTACAACTAATGAAGATTTATATTGTATGCATAGTTGCAGATATGTATTAAGGTATTGTAATTATGAATCTACGTCTATGATTATTAACAACGATTATAGAAGAAGTAACCAAGATTAATCTATAGGGCTATATTCCAGAATGGATGTTCTAGGTGATTATGTTCTAAGTTATTCATTAATTATCATATTCTAATAAATATTTGATTTAGATTAGGCATGCAACGACTCATTTTCCAAATAGACCGCCATGGGGCCGATGCGGGCCCATAACCAAGCCTACCAGTGCTAGTTGTGTCGTACATGCCAACTTATCTACCATTTAATCATTATTAACCTTAAATTACAAAAATTCACAATTTAAATTGGTACTGAACTCAAGTCATCTGCTAAGATCATTTTAAACCCAAATAAATCACAGCGGAAGTCTTTTAACATGACAAACAATATATAAAACATTAAAATCATGCAACTAACTCTTATACCTATAGTGAAAAACCCATATACCATCATATATCAATCATGTACTTCAATGTATCAAAATATCAACAATATAGAGTCCTGAGCTATCTCACAATCCCAAATCCCAAAATAAAACAAAATAGATATATGCAAACTTACAAGCCTAGCTATATGTTTCTGATTCACAAATATTTCGATAGCTTGCCCTTGCCATAAATAGTACATATCTCAATCGAACTCAAGTTTCATGTTTTAATCCAATATTCTCATGGTCAAATCAATAAATCTTAATAGATCCTCATTCTCAGCTAAATCTTAGGGAAAATCGATGGAATAATGACTCTATGGTTTACCAATTTGTATAGTGAATCCTAGTTCATTTCTTGGATCGTTAATGAATCGTTGCCTTCTTTGCTGCATATTTATGTAGCAAATCCTAGTGTAAACCTTGAATCGTTATGGAATCGCTAGCTCTTTTCTATAATTAACTGAATTTTTTTACTTTTCTTCCCTTTTTCCTTTAATTTTTCAAATAACCTTAATATAACCTAAAATTACAAAATTAAGAGAAAATTGAGTGTAATATAACCTTTCACAACTAAAATCACCATAAAATATAATATACAACATAATATAATCATTAACTTATCAAATACCCTCAACCTTAGCACTTTGTTGTCCCAAGCAAAGGAAAACTTTGAATTATATTTTCTTTTCATTTATTATTCTGATTTCATAATTACTTACTCTTTTTCCTTAAATTTTAATCAATACCATGGCGATGCCACTATATAGGTTTCTCAATCTCCACTGACAAGCATCAGGATTACGATGACAATATAGAATCTCAAGATATAAAAATCAATTAATCGATCTCAATTTCAAATAATATTTAAAAATACCACCAAAATCAAAGTCGATAGGAATTTTTTAAGATACCAATAAATATTATAATCACGTTCAATTATTGGAATGTTGGAAAAAGTGATATTTCACTCAACTTAGCTGTAACTATAAGCAGATCGGCTAAATCTTTTATTTAAATAATTTTTTATAAACATTCTTCCATTATATATATATATATATATATATATATCTCTCTTTTTATATTTTTTTCTTTTTCATTCCTACTGTTCCCTGCACCATTTTATTTGGATGCTTTTACTATTTTTATAGGAATTATTTCTCATATTTTTCCCACCACTAGATTCCCTACTTCATTTCCTTTGGAACATATTAGTCGTTTTTTTTCATTTAAAAAAATCTTGTTAGTACTTCTCACTTTCACTCTAGTTAAAGGAAGTATTCTTTCCAACTAAGTAAAGGTTATTGACTTATTTCCTATTGCTTCCCTTAATTGTGGCATAAGTTCTTTTCATTATATATATATATATATATATAATACTTGACCAATAATCTTCGTATAACAAGACTCTTAGAGATCTTTGTTGTTTATCTTGCCTTTTTGTTTCAATTTTCTACCCATATTCTCATGTCAAACACAAAGCAATCAATTCCTCTAAACTCTTCTAGTGCATTCATAATCTAGGTAAGTCAAATAGGGTATAACAATTTATTTCTATCATAGAATTTTCATATTCGTGGGTAATAAATGTATCACGTCTATTTCAATCAAAATTATATTCAATTTCATAGTTTTCTAACTAAATAAAATAAAATAAAGAAATACTACATGTATCTTCATCTAAAATTTGAAAATTTGAGTCAAATTTAAATATTGAATAAATAGATTCTACCTCCTCAATCTTTCATACTTTGTTTCTTTATACTTCACTTCACCTAAATACTGCAAAATTCATTCCAAACCTTGTCCTCAAGGTTTATAAATCAATTCAGATTTCCAACAAAATAAATATACCTCATGAAGCATAAACAAACTATATAAAATAAAAAATAATTAATAAAAAAATCATCACATGAATAAATTTTTCATAAACAAAGAAATCACGATAAAAATAAATTACCAAGCATCATCATCATCATCAATAATAATAATAATAATGTATAAACATCACATCAAATATAAACAATATCAAACTATAGTATCATAATATCAGATAGCACATATCACGGTATCAAATTACAAATAAAGACCTCACAATAGATCACTAAGCGATAAATAAATAAAAGAAAAAAATAAATCAAGTAATAAATAAATAAAAGAAGAAAATAAATCAAAATCACCTTCTAAAATTTGCAACGTCACCACCATCCCCTTGATCATTTTGTTGAGATTGAGAACTCACCGCAGGATCGTAGAGTCTATAGTACACTCCAATTTTTGGAATTCTATCTAAAAAGGCTCCCTCATTCAATAATTTTTTTATGGGTAGATGGTATAGGAATCTCGACTCTTTTTCTTAGAATTCTTCTAGTCGATTTTCTTTCAAAACCGCGTAAGCTCCATGTTATTTCTCGTTAGTTATGAAACATAAAATTTTTGTTCCTAAAAGTTCTCATCAGCTTTCGTAGAATCAATCCCATCATGGCCAACTCCGTCTCATTTGTGTACATACAAGTATAATCATAAGCAAGTAGTTCTGAACTCTGATCAATTTTTTATTATACGCAGCAACTTGCATTTCTTCCAAAACTCTTCTATTCTCTACTCGTATTTTTCTTCTCTCTTCAGTCTTTCTTCTGAGCATTTGTATTCTCTCTCTTCATCCTCTAAATCCATATAGTATTTCACCTCTTTTATGCTCTCTTTGTAAACATCATTGATAGTCTTATCAGAAAAAACATATAGCTGAAAACCTATCATAAGAACTCGATATTACCTACAAAATTCTACGATCATCAAGGGAAAGTTAATCCTTCATTCTTTTTTATGGTCATGGCATTTCTAATCACATCATAAATGATCTTGCCAACATTAATATAATAAAAAATTTAAACAATATGATACAACTTAGCCGCCTTGAAATTTACAACTTCATAATATTGAAAGCTCAGCTGCAAGTTTGCACTGATAAAATAGTTCCATGCTTTCGTGATTTTCTTAAAATTCTTTGTTTGAATGTGCTTGGGATACCCATCTTTATCTGGAAGAAATTCATCTATCAAGATTGCTTTTAATTCACTCGTAATCTTCCTATGGGAAAATCCATGCATAATTCCATACTCTGGCTTTGGGTAATCATCACCTTATCTTCTGTGAAATTCAAGTAATCTAAAATACCAAATTATTCTTTTAGGAGAATAATCCACTTGCCTTGTACTAACCATGGATACAGTTTTATTCTCAATTCCATACCTATTACCATAAAATTCTCGAATGAAAATTTCACAACCCATCTCCCTCATAATATCTTCATAATCATCATGATTATAGTCCCGAGTTCATTTCCTTTATTATATTTGCAATCCTAGGCTGGTACTTTAACTCATTTTTCATATTGAATCCCCTCTCAAGAATTACTTTTCGACTCTAGTAAGAGATTTATCATTAATTAGATCTTTCACATTATAAGTAAACTCCCTCACTACTTGTGAGTTTTCCTTAACTTCCTCTCCTCCCGAATCATCAATGTTTTCTATTGGTGAAGTAGGTTCTCACTATGGTCTAACTCCAAGAGTATTAATTGAGACTCATGTTGGCCTAATTGGTATAAGTGGAACTTTGGATTTGGTTTTGGGTTTCTCAATCATCACTGATTTTCTTTTCTCCTTTCTCGAACTTCTACCTCTTCCATTTCTAGCCATTTATCAAGTTAAATAGTATAAGTCCAAATAGAAATTTAAACTTTTAAATTACTCAAAACTATTTGTTGGAAACAATTCAGTAGAATTGAAAATAACTATACTTAATCAAGGAAAATTTCCTTTGAAAAGCTAATTTGAAAATCAATTGAAAAATTAAATAAAAGAATCGGCATCAAAGTTTTTACTCATTATAAACTAATATTTGGTTTTTCAAATCTTTCATAACAGGAAAGAATCTTGCGATAAATTCAAGTCTTTCTAAAACAAAACACACCCCAAACTCATTTGAAACTTAATTTTAAACCAATTGCATATAAAAATCTTTGAATCAATAAATATCTAAATTTTTAATTTTTTTTTAAAAAAATTAAGAGTCATCATATTTGTTATTTCTATTTTGATTGAAATCAATAAAGTCATTTATTAATGGTACTAAAATGAGTTCCAATAAACAATTTTTGAAATCAATTCTTCATAAAAAATTTCCAAAAACTCCCAATTTAAAAAGCTTAAGTTTGTTTGTGATTTCCTTATTGAGAGTGAATCCCTCAAGTTATAAACTCTTGTATTCCTCTAAATTTCTCTTCCCAGATTCTAGTCGAAATTCCCTTGCTCAAGCCTTAGTATGGCTCTACACTTTCAAACTGGTCCACTTTTAGGTTGACTGAAACAAGATCGAGGTGGCAATAACTTAAATACACTAAAATATAGCTTGAGAAGGTTGAATCTAAGCAAGAATTTGGTCTTTGAATCAAATGAGTACAATAGTTGATGTGTGTCTGTGAAATGAGTTATGTATGGAAAATTGGGGTTTTTTTAAAACATGGATTCAGGCCCAATGAATCAAGGTTATAAGTGAATTCACTGGTAAATCGCTATTTAAATTGGTAAAAATAAGGTCTAGTGCCCCATCGATTTACTCAGCAAATCCAATTATAGGGTTGATTTGCTGCTTAATCGCTACACTAAAATTTCACTAAAATTTACACTCAATTTTATCGATTTGACCGACAATTTAAAGTATAAACTTACATCTCTCATGATTCGCTAGAAAATAAATATTATTTTCCCAATTAAATTCATAGTTATCATATATATATAAATCACTTAAAATAATCAATATAGAGATAGAATTCACTAAAAATTCAAAAATCTGAATAGGATATGTAACTAACTAATAATTTTACTGCTTTATTAATTAAATAAATAGACAAGTAATATAAATTGCATAAAGGAAATAATATATTTTAAGAAGGATATAACAACCCGATCATCTCCCTTCATTTGAAGCTATTTTGGAGCTTAAATTCCGAAAATATTTCCAAAACAAGAGTCCAAATGTGAGAGATTAGAAACATATAATACTAATAAAATGAAAATAAAGATTGAATATGAGTTGCCTCCCATATAATGCTTTCGTTTACTTTTTTTGGCTTCATTGAACCATTCTAGTATTAAATTGGATCCATAAACTTGAATTTAGGATTGTCCACTCTAGTTTCATTCTAGAAAGTAATTGCTTGATCATTCACTTTTAAAGTGATTGCTTTATTCAGAATATCCATAATAGCTTAAAAAGTGGCTAAGAATAGGCGTCCTAAAATTAAAGGAGGATATTTATTGACAAAGTGTGGCATAACCAAAAAATTTGTGGGTTAAATGTACTTCTATACTTGAACTAGTACATTCCTAACCACCCTTATTAGTTTAATTGAAAAACCATTTGGTAGAGGAACCCATTCAGAAGCAAGTTCATCCAACTCTAATTCGGTATGTAAGAATAATTATATTGGCATGAGATTTGCATTAGAACTCTTATCACATTGATTTTTAAAGTATCAAGTCCATTTGGTTTTTATATTCAAATGTATATCTCCAGGATCATTCAGCATTACAAGACCTAAATTTAACTTTTTCTTCTTATTTTTCTTAACTTTAAAATATTTCGGCTTTTTCATACTTTTCACATTCTCCAGTTGCTTAACTCTCCAGTCCTAAGTAATTTTTTTTTCATCGAGCTATTTTTGACTTGTTCTTTTTATAAAACATTATTTTCAGTTTCCATCGTTACTGCATTAATAGCATATACTTCAAGGCTTAAATTGTCATAATGATTTAATTCTAAATAATTATTATCATTAATTTCTTTATCAAGTAATTCATAGAAATCATCATAATTATCCTAATTATTGAGTTTGAATGTGACAATTGTGACATCCCTATCCTGATTAAGGCGAAACCCAACCTATTATCAAATTAATCCCTAATACACCAGAAAGAATTAATTAAAGCTAGCAGCCTCTCCTCTTGTACCTGATAAACTCAACTTGTATATCGATATCGAACTATAAATAAAAGTATATGTATCAAAAATTAAAATATTTTTGATAATAATGACGATATACATAAATCCAAAGTTTTTCAAAACTAAAACATGTTTAAAGAACTCACAACCCTGTTATATTACAACATCGTAATTCAAACAGTATATATGTATATACAAGGATGTTTCATTACATTGTAGAGAAGATAGTAAAAATCTTAAATTTATTCTTGCCATTAGCTAAAGTGTCTGCATGTGAACCTGAAATGTGAAGGGGAGTGAGCGCACCAACTTTCTTATTAAGTGATGCTCATAAACACATCAATTATCAACTAATATCAATAAGTCAATGAATAGCAATATGAATCCAAAATATATCTATTCATGCATAAATAAGTGAATGCAATTCAGATGGGTAATATGCAACCATACTCGTGATTTGTAATTTGAATTTCAATACGGAGTCATTCTCTCCAGTCACTCAAAAATACAACCACGAAATCCACATGTTAGCCGACAAGGGATTTTATTGGTTTATTTCGGCTTAACTGAGCTACTAACTCTAATTGGATAATGACGACTAAGGTAAAAAAATATGGCTTACTGAGGATGAAAGAGTAGAATCCATTTCCTAGCAAACCTTTCCATTCATCAGGACAAAGGGCAAAATTCATATACCAGCATACCTTTTCAATCCTCAGTCTTGGTATACCTTATCGACCATTTTTTAGATTCTCTACATATAAAATGAACCCAAATCACAGTACGTTGCCCCAATCCAAGTCCATAATGCTATATGAACTAAATATGCTAATATAAAAAGCATAATTGATAAGAATATGAGTCCTACTTATCTCGATTAAGTTTCGCTACAATTTCCTATTTTTGCGGGTCACTCGACTTTCTCCCATGTTCGAGAACCTATTACAAACCATTTAAGGTCAATATAGGTTTAATATTCCATATTTAGAACCTTTAAACCAATCTTTATGCCCTCAAAAAATTCCAAGAAAAAACTTGCACTGTTGTTGTTGTTTTCTAAGATGGAATCACACTCCTTCATTTGGTGCGGCACACTCCACCAACTAGGCTCCTGACATTATTTGTGGGCAACACACCCCCATGACCTCAAAGAAGGCCTCTAATGAGGTCTTAACACATTACCAATCGATAACACCAATAATTCAAATAGCATTCATCACTAATTCATGAGTTAAGCTGGAAAACCAGATTTGAACTTACCCATAGTGATGATCTTTAATTTACAGGTGTTTGATTCCTCTTGATCACATAGTAATCCTTTCCTGGTCTACTCCTACGTGGGATCTAAGCCTTAGCTATTTTCTATTTCTTTTACTTGACCAATCAAACAGTGATAAGTATGAACTATTTTGATTTATAAATATAGTTTTCTATGAGATACGCATAGCATTTATCCTAAGGATGATCAAGTGATCATTGTGTTAAAGTTACATAGCCTAAAGTGACACATATCTTAATACAATCTCCACTTACACTCATCTTGAAGCCATCAAATAATCCATATTAATCAAATCAAACTTATAGTTCTATTTACATTTATATATATATATATATAAAATTATATGTAAATATATATCTTGTGTTTTTTATCGCCAATAAATTCCTCGAACACACCAACGGGTATTCTCTAGTGTACACATACCCCTTTCATCGCACTCAGTGTACCGACAATTTATCAATTAATTGTTTATTTTTCAATTATAGGCTTGTATAAAAATTTTACTTTAATACTACAATGTATAAATACATTTAAACTTTCCATACAAACACAAATCATTATACAAACTCACACACACGCTAATTGAGGTATATTGGACTTAGCCAAAAGCCTCGCTCGGGTTAATTAGGATTTAGGTTAACACTAACCTCCAGATTAAGGTAACAAGTCGACACAGTCTCCCCAATTTAAAGAAATTTCATCCTTAAAATTAAAGTAAATATAAAACAACCTATAGTTTATAATAGAAAAGGAAACTGCTCCTTCATACAAGATTCCCATTCTTAGGTTAGTTCCTCGTCTCCGTGAAGTTGTCTTTCACCTTAACCAAAAGAGTCTCCTTGGTTTTTAGCCTTAGAATCTTACGATCAAGAATCAAAATCAGCTGCTTGTCGTAAGATGTTAGGGCATGTGCCCTAGGTCAATCTACAAACATTTTTTATCTTATTAATTTAGTTAATAAAATTGAGGTTTTTATTTATTGTTTTATTATAAGTGATTGCATGTTTACCTTATAGTAAGATTCATGGGTACTTGTTGAAATGTCCTTAGTTGGTCATTATAATGGGAACTATAATGAATTAAGACTAGTGTGAATCTTGATTGATGGTCATGTGATGATCATACACATAGGGATACGAATTGAGATCAGGAGTACTTGTAAGAGAAGAAGGTATTGGACCATCCCACTATAATAACATCATATGGATTAAGTCATTGTGTTACTTATAATAGGTATATCATTTAGTCCTTCGACTTAAGATTACCATAGTCTTAAATATTAGGAGAATTGTAATTTGACACAGTTAAACGTTGCCTTTAACCTGATAATTATAATAATTGTGATTGGTTACCATGTGAATAATATGTGAAGGTGCGTAATCAAGATAAAACTTGTCCCTCTCATATAGAGAGAAACATTAATGGATCCCTCAAAATGTTAAACTGTTAAATGGCCAAGTCCAAATGAATTGATATGATCAACATCACTTGGACATTTTCAGTCTACCTAAAGATCGAGACTAGTACGATTGAACATTAAAGGTGACTTTCCATGCTATTTGTTTAATCAAAGGATATTGCATGGAAAGGGATATGATATATGCTATTCATTAGGTTGTATCATTTTTTTATATTCATGCTACTTGGTTAGTCATAATGCCTTACTAGAGATTGCTTATGACTTGTACACCAAAATGGTTTTGGTTCACTACCAAAGAATGGATTTGCGCAATCTTAATTAGTCCAGAGTAATGATTTTTATTTCATAAAATTCATGACATAAAATCCATTTTGGTTAGTTATATGATAACTTATTAATAAGGGCATATACGTAATCTGCTTAAACTGCCTAACTATAATAGTTGCATCACGAATAGGTTTTGTTAAAGAGAACTGATCTACACATAAAAATAGAGGTTGAAATCCTAAAAACGTATAAGATTTTCATTTTTGCAAATTTTTAGTTCTCTAGATTTTGGGGGAGCAAGAAAAATATTTCTATATCTCTCGGGGCTAGCACTCCAAATTGTGGTCACCGTTTGTGTGTGGGCTTATGATAGAGGACGCGCATTTAAATGTCTTGGAGATCAAACACTCAGATAATGAAATCACTTATTAAAGTATCGTTTACTTTTTGTAGATTTAGTTTAATGGAAGTTATTTTCTATCCTTTTGGGATTTTCAAAATTGTTTTTTTTATTTTTCCCTACGTATGAACCCTACAACCCAACTGTGGTATCAGAGCCATAAGCTCGATTCTATTAAATGTTTGAATATTTTCACCAAATTATGTATGATATATGTGTGAAAACACAATCTTGATTAATGTATATATGATGCACATATAGGTTCTATGATAATTGTAATCAAGAATTGGTTTTAAAGCATGTTGTTAATTCATGTATTTGATACATACGCATTATTTAATTCAATGAGGAATTCATGTATAGAATATTTTGATTAAAATATTTTTTAATATTGAACGATGCAAATTTTGTATGTTCACATAGTTGAAAACATGTTTAGGTTAATGTGATTCTGGCGTTGGTACATAATTCATTTTATTTAATAATTATGTATGTCTCCATGATAGAAATCATGATTAGGTTGATACGATTAATTTAATATAATTCTAGTGTTGAATGCATGGTTAATATTTCATTTCTTAATTCAATTGCTCATTCTGTAATGATAAGAATCAAAATTGGTTTCCGATCATGTATCTCATTATGGTTATCTATTAGTATATTTCTATTAGATAGAAGATAAACTTGTAATCGGATAAGAATTACAAATCCTATAAGATAGGTGAGATATATAACAAATTCATATTGGATAAGGATTCAAAGTATCTTACATTGTAATTGGATTAGGATAAGATATTAAGTTAGAGGTTAGCCTGAGTTTGTTTAAAATGTTTTAATTAATATTTTTTGAAATTAAAATAAGAAGTAGTTTAGGTCAATTGGATAGACTAAAATAATGAGAAATTTTAGGCAATTTTCAATTTTCAGAACTGGAATTGGTTGTTTAAAAAAATTAGGGCGCTGCGCGGCCAGATTTAATTAAAAATGTTTTAATTAATATTAAGTTAATATTTGTAAAATTCCTTAACTTGTTTAGTGATTGTACATGCATTGTAATATTAAGTTAGAGGTGGGCCCGAGTTAACCACAGCCCGTAGACAGGCCAGTTGGACCGCCGCTAACTGTTCATAGTGCAGGGAAATTTGTATAATAGTCAATATTGGTAAAATTTCCTAATATGTTTAGTGATTGTAAATGCATTGTAATATATGATATTTACCACATTTAAATTATGAATACTAAAACAAATAAAAAAACCCATTTTCCAAATTTTAAATCAAGTGCCATTTATTCTCAAAAACTTGTCAAAACTTCAATCACATCAATATGGGTCTGCCTCCACAGAGTGTATTATGTTATCTGGGCGAGGCAAGTTGAGTACTAGTTACTCTATTATTTTAAATGATTAGACTTGATAAAGCTACGAAAATGGTTTTGGGCTTTAGGCACTAGATAAGATAAAACATGCTAAGACTTAAGATGTCATAATCTCATAAGAAAACAGAAAGTTACATATGATGTAATTGGTAATTGGTACCTACTTAAATAACCTAATTCAAAGTGTCATGCCTTAGCTGTCTTGGAATTAGGTGAAACATTGATTTTAGTCCATTAAATTAACATAGCGTTTTTAGGAAGGTTGTGAATTTAGTGGGAGTCTATTCCTCTATACTAAAATAAACTCTTATAAAATCATTGTTGTAGATATATGGCCTCTTCAAATCACACTAATCCTTTGTCACTATGATCCATTCTTGAGAAGGATAGGTTTTCTGGGACAAACTTTATTGACTGGTTCAGAAACTAGAGATTTGTTCTTAAGCATGAACGCAAGTTGTATATCCTGAATGATCCTATCATGAGGAACTCCAGCTAATGCTTTAAGAGCTGTGAAGGATGCACATACTAAGCATCTCAACGACTCAATTGATCTTGTATGCATTATGTTCCTGAACTTCAGAAGGAAATAGAACACATGGAAGCCTTTGACATGGCTATGATGCTAAAAGAAATGTTCCAACAGTACGGTGGGCAAAAGAGGTTCGAGAAAGTCAAGAACCTTCATTTTTGAAAAATGGATAAAGTTATATTAGTTAGTCCGCATGTTCTTAAAATGAATGGCTATATTGACCATCTTAACAGACTTGCATTTCTTATAAGCCAAGAGTTAGCTACCAATCTGATCCTAAATTTATTGCCTAATAGTTATTCACAATATTTTTGAACTATAACATGAATAGCATAGAGAAGTCAATCTTGAAGTTGCATTTAATGCTTAAAACTTCTAAGAAGAATGTCAAGAAACCCACTATTAATGTGTTGATGTTTCAAAAAGGAAAGGCTCTGATGAAAAAGGGCAAAGGTAAGGCTAAAGTTTCCACAGCTATTGTGATTATCAGAATGCCTGTGGAACGAGTCAAGCCTAACATAACTTCAACTTCACAGACCTAGAAGGAAATGGAAAAAGAAGGAAACTGTCATTTATACCATGTACCTGAGCATTTGTTCATAAATTGAAGCCTCTATCTTGAATATCTAAAGAAAAAGAAGAGTAGTGCGGCTACTGCTTCAAGTATTTACATTATTGAAGTTAACTTGTCTACTAGTGATTGACGCGCGCCGAACACGTCAATAAAGTAAAGTTTCCTAAACCAACTATTTTTTAGAATAGTGGCAAAGGGTCGATCCCACAGAGATTAGTAGTCTTTCTTAGGTTAAAAACAACAAAAAAGGAAAATCGAGGGTTTTAAAATAAATTAATTTAACTAACTAATCTAACTAAACTAAATAAATAAAACAACTAAACTAATTTTAAAAACAATTAATTAATACCTAAGATATACCTAATTCTACAGTTCCACAAATTAGGATCAAGATTCAATGACAATCAAGGTCTTCAATCTTTCCTAAAAATTTATTAATTTATATTCTCCTAGATTAGCTATAGAAAATTGACATCCGCCAGAAATTCTTCAGTCACGACCCAAATCTTTAACCCCATTTTAATTCCTTAATCAGGATTATCGACCCTTGACGTAGGACCTACACTATGATACGTGCACCGACCGAGGCATGTGACCGAGGTATATCGTATTTTTGTATTGATGTGTGCCTAGTGTTATATATTGTGTAGACTTACTAAGTCGGTTTGTACAGTTGTAGGCGTATAGACGAGAGCAGGGACACGCCTCGAATAGCGTGCGAGCCGGGGAACCGAGTAGTTAGCATTTTGGTAAGTCTTATTTAATACTAATATGAAATAAGGAATTACTTATAAGCCTATGGTTGTGTTTTTTAATGTAAATCAAATTAAAGGCCTATAGTTGAGTAAATTAAATGGAAAGCATAAGATTGGCTTAGAGATGCACATTGGCACTTCTAGGAACTAGGTGAGTAATGAAATGACATCACTTGAGATTGAGTTAGTGGGAGTTAGTGGGATAAATGAAAAAGGTGGACCATTAAATATTCCTAGGTATACATAAATCCATGAAGATTAAGGGCTAGGAAGGAACATCACCTTAATATATATTATTAGTGATCAAATAACATGCAAACCAAATCACTCAATTATTTTTGCTGGAGAAGAAGAAGTAATTTATGGAGATGAGTAAATCATCGAGGTGCTGAAGGAATCCATTAGAGTTGGTGAGAAATTCTCAAGCTAGGGTACTACATCAACTAGTTAAACATCCTTTTAGTTGAAATTAGAACAAGTTTTGATTTTAAGCTAATTTCAGATGGCAGATGATTGAGTATTTCCAATTAATTTATATATTTCGGTTCGTCATTTTAAGCTGATAATCCAGCTATATTGAAGTTCTTAATTTGGTTTTGAAATCGTAAAGTTATAAATTTGTGAATTTGCAACACCAAAATTAGAATTTTGCATGTTGTATTAGGAATCAACCCAAGTAATTTGGTCAAAATCTACCAATTTTAGATCCAAATTGATCCAAACTATTGGCATTTGAAAGCTTATTTAAAGAGGAATACTTTGCGTAACTGAAGGTATTTTGATTTAAAAGTTTCTATGTCCAAACATGCTCTACAAATAGGTACTGGAATTAAAAATGAAAACTTTGAAACTAAATATGTTAAGGGCATAACTCCCTAACTACTTATCCAAATGAGTGGATATTTTGCTATGTTGTATTTGAATATATTTTTTGCCTTATGACCAAAATCACATTTTTAGGAACTATAGATTGAGAGAAATAGATTTTCTAAATCCGCTGGTCAGATTAAATTCCGATTAGACCTATTTTTAGTAAAATCATGATATGTCCTTCATTCTAAATCAGAATTTTGCAAACTAAACCTTTCTGGAAAGCTAAGAAAGAGATCAACAATAATTGTATTAGTGGCGAATTTCGATATTTTGACCATTTCATGCCTAAAAACTGCGTTAAATTGTAGGACTGAAATTGAGACTTAATTTAGTCTTTAGGGACTGATTTTGGAAGATTGATTTAAAGTCTATTGAACCAATTTAAATACACAATAAACAGCACTAAATTGTGTTTAAACCCACTATATATGAACTAATGAGATACCAAACTCAGGAACCTAGGAAAAAGGTACGAGAGAGCGAATGACTTTACTTTGTTGTTGTGACTATACCCAATGACAACTTTACTTGGCATTTCATTTCTATAAATTGTTGTCCTTGCATAGTCCTTTTGACTATTTAGCCTTTGTATTCTTATATCATTATTTCTTTGTGTCTATGCTCACTTTATGAGTATAGTTTGCATGATATCCATTTGTTTGATTTGATTCATTGATTCTATCGCATGATATGTATATTCTTGTTGTTGTAAATGTGAGTTGAATGATAAATAGCATGCTGTTAGGCTAGTGAATATCTTATAAATGTTTAAGAGGACTTGTATTCCTTATTTGTTTAGGTGTGTAGATATGTCTATGCCTTGACAATCCATACTTGGTATTTCTTGAAATTTAAAAAGTAGTTTTTGTATTTAGGTCTCGTACTCGATCGAGGTATGCGCAACTCAAGTGGTTAGAGTCCCTGGGGATGTCGGCACACGTTACCTGACATTGTATGACACTCGGGGTTAGAGTCCCTGAGGTGGTCTACACACCGGGGTTAGAATCCCTGGTAACACTTGGATTAGAGTCCCTTGTAATATATGATAATTGAGTCGAAGTGACGCGTTTCGCTGTCGACCGAACCTAAATCACCACTATTTAGCCTAGTGTCAGTATCACTTGTTTAACTCTGGTATTTACTCGCATATGGTTTATTTTCCAATTTTCCCATTTATATGCTTTTAAATACCATTTGAATATTTGGAAATGCGAATTAAACCTATCATCGGGGATTACAGTTTTATTCTTGTACTCACCATCCTTTTTATGACGGTGGGTGCAGAGTCGTCTACCGGTAGGCCGGGCAAGGAGAAGATCGACGATTATCCCTGAGTCCACGGCATGTCACTACATCGATTGTAGGTCTTCTTTTGGTATTTCGATTTTATATGTTATATATGTCTTTCAAATACTATTTGGGTTGTATATTGGGTTGAGTGTTAGTTTTTCCCGACTTGACTTAGACTATTTTTTTGTTTCACTGCATTTCGAGGACTTTATATATATGATGTCATTTCCTGGTTTTCCACACTTAGGATTTTATAAATGGCTTCTGCATAATCTACTAATGGCTTCCGCATAATCTACTAATTGCTTCCGCATAACCAATAAGACTTCTGCTAAATAATTAATTTAATAAAAAGTTTTAATTAACTCTAAATTTTGTAAACTGGTAGGAATAGCGTATTACTTATCCTGAACACGAGAAAAGAGGCGTTTAGATTGTAAAGGCTGATTAATACGTAGTTGAGTCCTGCGTAGATAGGATTAGGGCTTAATTACGGGATTAGGCCGGGCGGTGCCCTAGATTAGGAGAGGGGTCATCACATCTTCATTCCCCTAATCTCAATAGTCAGGACATCCGCCACTAACTACTTCCCTAATTAATGTATAACCCTAGACATCCGCCATTCGGGTTTAACACACTAACCATAGTAATTTGGGTTTGTGGGAACACTAATCCTAAATAACCGAATTGCATATGCTCCCAATTTGACCTAGATTCAATTATTGCACACTCAAGAACTAAAAGGGTTTGACTACAAACGGATGAGTGTTTGTCACTTTATTGGTCCAAAAGTACAATTACATGGATATTAATAGTCCAAATAACTATAATTGTTCATCTAAAAGCATGCACCGGCCACATACATACCCTAGATCTAAACCATAATCAATAAAATCAAAAACAATGAAATAGGAGAATTTAAATTAAATTAAATAATAAAATAAAAGATCTCACATAATATGCCATGAATCTGTAATCCCGACTTGCTTCCCCTTCGACCTTGGCAATAAGTTGATTAGCTGAACATCGTCTTCGAAGAAAGTCGATGCTAAATAATAATAGTCGGTGTTCCCCATAATAAAACCTAAGTTACTAATATATAAAACTACTAAGAATTGGTCTCGGGAGGTGAGAGAAACTAATTTTTGGGGTTGGAGAGGTGACTCGTGTGCCGAGGAGCATCGTAGGGCTATTTTTGGCTTGAAAATAGGTGTTTGTCACGTGTCCGCATGCTATTGGTTTGTTTGGTGTCGTCATGCTCTTTCTGATTGGTCGAGAGTGGTGTTTGTGATGTGTTGTGCGTGGGTGAGAATGCCATGTGTCGATACGTCATTAGAGAATGCCCTTGCAATGATGCGCTAGCGCGTTGAGCGGACGCCACGTGGCGCCTAAGGGCGAAGAGAAAAGTCGCACGAGTTCGGCAAAAATCTGGGAGTTTGTGCGAACATGCATCTTGAGGTGAATCGACGAAGGATGAAGCGAGGAGAAGAAACGTGGTGTGACATGGCCTGTGTTGCTGACTCGTGGCGGCTTCTGATTAGAAGAGTTTATTTGTTGCGCTATGTGGCGGCTTCTTCTTGGCTGAGACAACAATGAGTGACGTGCTGTTGTGATAGTATCCAATGAAAATGCACCATGTGGCTGGCATTAATTGCTCTGTTGTCTCCTATTCTATCCATCGCACGATACGTAACTCGAGGCAAACTGTCCGGCATCCGATCTATGCATGTAACTACTCCATTTTGAGTATTTTCTGCCATGAACCCAACCGCGCACTCCATTTCACCTAAAAACAACCAAAAACTATAATTAATATATAATTTAGAGACTTTGCATATTTAAATATACTAAAATAAACTACTAAATATATATAAATAATGACTTATCAATGATTCCTGGGTATTAGATACTGGATGATGATCTCATATTTTTATTAATGTATAGGGTCTCACCAAAAGTAGAAAGCTAAAGAAATGAGAAGTCATCCTACAAGTTAAAAATGGAGCAAAGGTTGTTACGTTGGCTGCAAGATGCTATGAGTTAATTTCGTCTAGTGGACTTGTTTTAGTTTTAAATAATATTTTATTATGTCCCTGCCTTGAGCAGAAACATGCTTTCAATTTCATGTTTGGATTTGAATGGTTTTAATTTCATTATTGCAAATAATAAATGCTCCATTTCACGTAAAGATTTTTTATATACGAATGCAGATTTGTGTGATGGTATTCATATTCTAAACATGAAATGGTCCACAGATACTCATATTCTTAAAATAAATGCAAAGAGATTCAATTCAAATGATTTGAGTCAAATCTATCTCTGGCATTGGTGTCTTGGCCACATAAATTAGAAACTCATTTCTAAACTTAATAAAGAAGGACTTTTAGATTCATTTGATTTTGAATCATATGAAACACGTGTATCTTGTTTACTAGGCAAGACGACAAAAAATCCATTTTCTTGGATATAGTGAAAGGGCAAGTTATTTATTGGGTCTAGTACATACTGTTGTATGTGGTCCCATAAACACAACGACTAGAGGTGCTTATTAGTACTTTATTACATTCACTAAGGATTTCAACAGTTGTGGTTACGTGTATCTCATAAAACCTAAAGGCGAATCTTTTGAGATATTTCGAGCATTTAAGAATTAAGTGCAAAATCAACTTGGTAAAACTATTAAAGCACTTCGATTAGATTGGGGTGGTGAATATTTGAGCCAAGAGTTTGATAATCATTTTAAAAACTGTGGGATTGTCTCACAGTTAACTCCTCCAACAACTCTATAACTGAATGATGTTTCTAAGAGGAGAAATCAGATTTTATTGGATATGATTCAATCTATGATGATTCATGCATATATTCCTATTTCCTTTTAGGGTTTTGCCTTAGAAACTACTACGTTTACATTAAATTGTGTTCATTCTAAAGTGGTTAATAAAACACCATATAAGATGTCATTTGGGGAAAGACCAAATTTATCTTTCCTTAAGATTTAGGGTTGTAAGGTTTTCATATGATGACAAATCTCAGAAAAATTATTAGTCAAATCTACCAAGTGTATATTTGTTGGTTATCCTAAAGAAACTAGCGGATACTACTTTTATAATCCTACTGAAAACAAAGTGTTTGTTACTCGGAATGGTGAATTTATGGAAAAATAATTTATTTTAAAAGACAAAAATGAGAATAAAGTAAACCTTGAAAAAGTTTAAGAACCAAAAATAAACACTCAACCGCCAATAAGAGATCAATAAAGTCTTCAACTAGTTGAACCTCCACAGGTATCATAAGGCTCGCATAGGTTTGATAGGGTAAGACATCAGCCTGATAGACTTGGATTTATTGATAGTAGCGAGGCATTCCTTATGGATCAAAATAAGTCTACTACTTATCAGGAAGTTGTATCTAGCCCTGAGGCAGATAAATGGCTTAGTGCCATGAATTCTGAGATGCAATCCATGAATGATAACCAAGTTTGGAACTTGGTTAATTTACCTAAAGGTTGTAAGACTATTGCATGTAAAAAGGCTTTCAAGAAGAAAATAAACATGGAAGGCAATGTGCATACTTATAAAGCACGACTAGTAGCAAAAGGTTTCAGATAGACTCAAGGTGTTGATTATGATGAGACTTTTTCTCCTGTAGCCATGCTTAAATCCATTATAATTCTAATTTCCATAGCCGCATATGACAATGAGATATGGAAAATGGATGTCAAATAACTTTTTAAAATGGAATTTACTTAAGGGCGTATATATGATATAGCTTAAAGGGTTTGTTCTTCATGAGAATTCTAGGAATGTATGCAAGCTTTAAAGATCTATTTATAGATTAAAGTAAGCTTCTCGAAGTTAGAATCTTCATTTTGATGAAGCAATTAAATAATTTGGTTTCATTAAAAACGAAGATGAGCCTTGTGTATGCAAGAAGGTTAGTGGGAGCGTGGTTGTTTTTCTAGTACTGTACGTTGATGATATATTACTCATTGGAAATAACATACCAACCTTGCAGATTGTCAAGTTTTGATTAGGGAAGTGTCTCTCAGTGAAGGACTTAGGAGATACAGCCTACATCCTTGGGATTAAGATCTATAGGGATAGATCTAAAAGGTTGATCAGTCTAAGTTATAGTGCTTGTATAGATAAGGTACTGAATAGGTATGCATGACTCTAAAAGAGAGTTGTTGCCAATGTCTCACAGTATAAGTCTCAACAAGACTCAATGTACGAAAACAAATGATGAGTGAAAGTGCTTGAATACA
The DNA here is from genome assembly GCA_039657365.1 of Stephania yunnanensis. NCBI lineage: Eukaryota > Viridiplantae > Streptophyta > Magnoliopsida > Ranunculales > Menispermaceae > Stephania > Stephania yunnanensis. The sequence continues at coordinate 31,748,944 of CM077583.1, read as the reverse complement.
ATTCCATATACATCAGCTATTGGATCTATCAAGTATGCCATGTTATGCACCTGACCTGATATATGATAAGCTTTGAGCGCAATAAGCATATATCAATATGATCCCCGTAATAGTCACTGGATAATAGTAAAGAACATTCTTAAGTACTTAAGAATGACTAAATAAGTGTTATTGGTCTATGGAAGTTTGGAAGACGAGCTTATTGTAAATTTTTACACAGATGCAAGTTTTTAAACTGATATAAATGACTTCAGATCACATTCTTGATATGTGTTTACTTTAAATGGAGGCGCAGTGAGATGAGAAGATTTGAAGCAAGAAATAATGGTAGATTCTACAATAGAAGCTTAATACATTGCAGTGTTTGATGCAGTTAAGGAGGCAGTTTGGATCAAAAGGTTCAGCTCTAAACTTGGTGTGGTTCCAAGTATAGCTAACCTAATTTGCTTGTATTATGGCAACAACGGGGCGATACCACTGGCCAAGGAACCAAGATCACACCACCGATCCAAACATATACTTAGACTTTTTCATCTCATTCGAGAAATCATTGAGAAAGGAGATGTGAAGATTTGCAAAGTTCCTGCAAAAGAAAATGATGTTGTAGATCCTTTGACGAAGGCACTTCTACAAGTGAAACATGATAGTCATGTTAAATCATTAAATATTAAATACATAATTGATTGACCCCAGTGCAAGTGGGAGATGTTGGGGCATGTGCCCTAGGTCAATCTACAAACATTGTTTATCTTATAATTTTAGTTAGTAAAATTGAGATTTTCATTTGTTATTTTATTATAAGTGATTACAAGTTTACCTTATAGTAAGATCCATGGGTATTTATTGAAATATCCTAAATGTCCCAAGTCAGTCATTATACTTGAAATAGTGATGATCATGCCTATAGGGATACGAATTGAGATCACGAATACTTTTTAGGGAACTAGGTATTGAATCGACCCGCTATAAGAACACCATATGGGTTAAGTCATAGATGTTACTCATCATAGATATATCATTTAGTCCTTCTACTTAAGACTACCATAGACTTCAATATTAGGAGCATGGTAATTTGACACAATCAAACGTTGTCGTTAACCGAAAATTTATAAAGATTATAATTGGTTACTATGTGAATAATATGTAAAAGTATGTGATCAAGATAGAATTTGTCCCTCTATACAGAGAGAGGGATATCAGTGGATCCCTCGATATGTTAGAATGTTAAATGGTCAAGTCAAAGTGAATTGATATGATCAATATCACTTGGACGCTTTTAGTCTACCTAAAAATTGATACTGGTGTAATTGAACATTAAAGGTGTCTTTCCTTGACTTATTTTTAATCAAAGGATATCGCACAACAAAAAGATATGATATATGTTATTCATTAGGTTGTATCGATTTTGATATTCATGCTATTTGGGTAGTCATAATGCCTTCCTAGAGATCGCTTATGACTTGTATACCAAAATGTTTTTACTTCACTGCCAACGTCACATGAACCTATTAGGTCGAACACAAAGAATGGATTTGCAAAATTTCAATTGGCTAGAGTAATTAATTTTATATGATAAAATTCAAGATATAAAAGCCCTTTCGATTCGTGATATGATAACTTATTAATAAGGGAATATGTGCAATTTGCTTAAACTGCCTAAATATAGTAGTTGTATTACGAATAGGTTTCTTTAAAGAGATTTGATCTACACATATAAGTAGAGGTTGAAGCAGTAAAAACTTATAAGATTTTCATTTTTGTAGATTTTAAGTTCCCTTAATTTTTTTGGAGAGAAAGAAAAATATTTTCTATCTCTCTTGGGGCTAGCACTCCAAATTGTAGTCACCGTTCATGCATGGATTTCTGATAGAGGACGCGCGCTTGAAAGTCTTGGAGATTGAACAATTAGATAAGGAAATCACGGATTAATGTATAGTTTACTTCTTGTAGATCTAGTTTAATGAAACTTATTTTTTATCATGTTAGGTTTTTCCAAAATTATTTTGAATTTTTTGCTATGTATGAACCAAATAACCCAACATAAGATAAGTCTTCCTAAAGATCAAATTCGTTCCAATCAATTTATGGAGTGAACTGAGTCTCCATTTTACGAAGCATAGACACTTGGAAGAAATTATGAACTCCAGCTAACTGAGGAGGTAACTCTAACAAGTAAGCGACAGGACCAACTTTTTATTTCACTTTGAACAGCCTAATATACCTAGGAGCTAGCTTAGCTTAAAATCCAAACCTTTATGGCCCTTTCATAGGTGAGACTTTCAACAGAACATAATCATTTTTTGAAAACTCCAAAAACCTATGATGCTTAACGGCGTATCTCTTTTGCCTTAGATATGGCGTAATTAAATGCTTTCAAATCTGTTCAATTCTCTTAGGTCAATGACAAGGCTAACCATACAGATCCTTAAAATGAGCCATTCTAAAGCTAGCCTGATAGCTATTATTAGAAGAGAACTCACATAATATACTGTATTTCTCCTAGTTACCACCAAACTCCAAGACACAAAGTTTGAAGCATATCCTCTAACACCAGGATCATACGCTCAATATGCCCATCAATTTGAGGATGATATGTTGTACTAAGGTTAAGGATAGTTTCCACTTATCACTACAATTCATCCCACAACCTCAATGTGAATCTCAAATCTTTATCTAAAGTAATCGACACTAGAACTCCATCTTAACACCTCCATATATCTCACATAATCAGTCAATACGATCTTATATGAAAATTGGTAAGAAATGTGTAGACTTCATCAACCTGTCAACTACAACCCAAAAAAACATCATGCTTGCGCTGATTCAAAGGTAGACTAGAAACAAAATCCATCAATATATGCTCCCATTTCCACACAAGAATCTGTAGTGAATGCAATAACCCTCTAAGTTTTCTATGCTCAGTCTTAACTTGCTGAAATCTCACATATCCTGACGAACTCACCAATATCAGCCATCACCCCAGGCCACCAGTAAATATGCTTGTATCATGTTACATATTAGTGTTGCCTAAATGAATATAGTAAATAGATCTATGAGATTTGTGTAACGACTCTTGCACCCTTACCAAAAACTAACCAATTTGGATGATCAACACTAGCCGCCAACCTTTGACATACTAAATAATCATAATCAACATTCTGAAAATAAACTACCTATTAAATAATATCTTATTCTGCCTGAATCTGAGAATAGAAGAACATATTAGTAGATACATTCTCTCTTCCTATTATTTTCCTACTTAAGGCCACAGGGACTACATTTTACTGGGTAATTTCTTTAATGAAGAACTTAAGCCATCTACATTTCATCAAATTTAATTCACTTTGAGTAAACAAGTATTTCAGACTCTTATGATTCAAAAATTTTCACCGTACAAGTAGTGCCTCCAAATCAACAAGGTAAATACCACTGTTGTAAGCTTAAGATCATGAACTGGGTAATTTCTTTAATGGGTCTTGATTTGCCTTGAAACATAAGCTACAACCCTACCTTCCTGCATCATCACATAGCTCAAGCCTAAATGAGAAACATCAATATAAATCACTAACTCCTTCCTCGATTAAGTTATTGTAAAAAGAGACGTTGCAGTAAAACTACATTTCAAATCCTTGAAGGTAGCCTTACACTTATTAAACTAATCAAATTCCACATCTTTCAATTTTAGCTGAGTTATTGGATGCACAATATGATAGAAATCATCAACAGATTCCTGTAATAACCCATTAACCTCATAAAACTTTGAATCTCTAACACTGTAGTAAAAGTATGCTGATCATGGATTGCCTCAACTTTCACCGAATCAACCGATATGCCTTTAGCTTTAACCACTTATCTAAGAAATTTAACTTCTAAAGACTAGAATTTGCACTGATTAAACTTGGCACACAACGGATTATCCTTAAGAGTTTGCAATGTAACTCTAATGTGGTGAGAATGTTCTTATTGAGTCTTAGAATAAATCATAATATCATCGATAAACAGGATAATGAATTGGTCAAGATAGAGTTTAAACACCTTGCGCATCAAGTCCATGAATATAACTGGAGCATTAGTGAACCTAAAATGGCATCATTGTAAACTCGAAGTGCCCTTATCAAGTACTGAAATCTATATTCGAGATATCCACATCCATGATCCTCATCTGATGATAGCCATACCACAAATCAATCTTTGAGAGATATTCGGCACCCTTCAACTGATCAAACAAGTCATCGATTCTAGGTAATGGATATTTGTTCATGATAGTTACTCGATTAAGCTACTTATAATTGATTCATATGCGTAGGGTTCCATTATTCTTCAAAAAAAAAAATGGTGCTCCCCACAATGACACACTAAGATGGATAAACCCTTTTTGTAACAACTCCTAGAGCTAAGTCTGCAACTAACACCATTTCTTTGGTGCCATATGGTATAGAGGAATAGATATAGGTTTAATGCCAGGAATAAGTTCAATAATGAAGTCAATGATACGTAGTGGCGGAATTTTATGCAATTCAGATGGACATTTTTTTACAAATTCATAGACCACTGGTATCTCACTAACCTTGAGTTCCTGACCAAATTCGCGAAATGTAACAACCCTTGCCATAACCTTGAAATCTTGAAGAGTAGTTTTACTTCCATGAGTTCCAAGTCGCGAAGGATTATAGCCTTTATAGACTATAATTTTAGAAAGGTTAGGAATTTGAAAGATTACCCACTTATGAAAACACTTAATACTGGTATGGTATGCTATTAACCACTTAATCCCTAGTACTGCAGCATATTTCAAGAACTCCATAAACGTCAGATAAATTGGCAACTCATTCTCCCCAGTTTTGACTACACATCTCTTGCATATCAGGTTACGATAAACTTTCTCATTCACTGTTGTGCTCAAAATCAACAAAATATTAGCTGTCACAAGTTTAAATTTCAACTTATCAACCATTGAACCAACAATAATAAAAGTTATAGCACTAACATCAATTAAGGCATGCATATATCGACTATAAATATTCAAAATACCTTCTACAAGCCTCCACATAACCTCGGGATCTACCTCAGCCACTACGTGAGTCTGATATGCAATTTGCATCACATTACCTACTGAAGAAGCTATAGGTGTAGTATAATTCCTTTGAATGTGGTGTGACTGACCACACTGATAACATATAATATTAGGCATATTAGATCCTCCACTGGCCTAAGAAACCTGCCCATAATTGCTCAATGTAGGACCACCCTAACCCATTCCTCTGCCTCTACCTCCTAACTGAGTTGGTAGTAAAGGTGGTTTTCACCACAAAAAGCTATGAAATAGATGGTAGAGTAATCAGTGTGCTAACATAAATAGTTCCCTATGGAACTGACTAAACTGGAGCCATAGAAAAAGAAGAACCATCTAATGTACCCCTTTTCCTATGTTGCCTAATAAAATCTCGACTCCTCTTACTCCCAAATGTATGAGTCGGCTGAATATCAACAAGTTCTCGAGCCCTGTGATTGCGCAGATAATAAGGTGTTGGTGGTGGAATCACCATATCCCTGATGGATAAGCTAATACAACTTCCTCCACCTTCACACACTCTCAAGATAAATGCATACCTAGTGTAATGATTAGAAGATAATACTAAACGTATTTTGTAGTTAAGACCACCAAAAAACATGTCTATTTTGTTCTACTCTAATTTCACCATATTCGAAGTGAACTCACTAAACTCTGTAAAACTCTATTTGTATTCCTGTACAGACATCTCTCCCTGTTTCTATTGTGTAAACTCATTCTTCTTCATGTTTTTGACTAACTATGAAAAACTTTGCATGTAGAATATGGTCTTGAACAATGGCCAGGTGGTGATAGTCTTCCCCTCTCTTTCTAGGGAATTCTACCACTTACGTGCAAATTCCATCAACAAAAATGTGGTTAGTTTCACCTTAAACTAGTCCTTAACATCCACAACAACAAATAGTTGCTCCATCACTAGTATCCAGGTCTCAGTTACCACATTTTTCATAGTGCAATTTAATCTTATAATGTAGTATTTCATAAACTCTTTCCAAGTTTTGAGAAATGCAACCATTTTAGAATTTATTGGCACTGCGGCAACTTTCTCAGCACCTGAACCTTTGCTACAATTGGTTGTGCTAGAACGGCTACTGTTTCAACTCCTCCCTTCGTCCTGCTGAACTCCGGACTGGCTGCAGGCTAAATCTCGGGTTGCTGAACTGGTGGTCCCTTCCAATCCACTCTTTCATTTGCTACTCTATTCTAGATTTCCATCAAGCCTCATTCTCCTTATTACCTTCAGGTCTAAGCCTTTATGAACCCTCTCCAGGATCGACCATTAAATTTGAAATCAAATGAGAGATAAGGTCATTAAGGTAACATTTAGAGAAAATAGGGAAATCATATCTTTACAATAGATAAGTGCGGTAAATAACATATAACAATGTTTTTATTTTCATCTTCCCCTCAAACAATGACAAAATTGTTTATCATATCTTAAGTTTGTTCATAACTTCTGAAAACTCTCAAAATCAGTAAACTTAGTTTTTATATTTAGGCATATCAGAGCCAATATCCTTAAACATCGATACCAAACTATATCCGAGTTATTACTATTTTTCAAGTTATAAGATTATACTCTGAAGTAGGCTCTGATACCAAGCAGTATTAGATTTATTACTTTACTTCAGCTAATAAGGTTTAACTCTAAACTACGCTATAATACCAAGTTGTAGCAGAGTCAATAACCTTAAGCTTTGAACTAGGCTCTCATACCAAGCTGTAGCAGAGCCAATAACCTTAATCTCTAAACTAGGCTCTAATATCAAGCTAGGACAAGCCCTATCCCGATTAGAGCGATATCCGGACTAAAACCCTAATTAAGCCCTGGTACTCTAGCTAAACTTAATTATAGCCAGCAACCTCTCTTCTTGTACCTGATAAACCAAACTTATATATTGATATCAAAATATAAATAAAAGTATATGTAACGGAAAATTAAAGATTTTTCAATAATAATGATGAAATATATAAATCCAAATTCTATCAAAGCCAAAACATATTTACAAACCTCCATACCCTATTATATTACAACATCGTAATTCAAATAGTATATAAGGAATGTTCATTACATTGTAGAAAAGATAGTAAAACTCCTAAATATTCTCCTATCTTCTCCTTGCCTTTAGCTGAAATGCTTACGTGTGAACCTAAAATGTTTAGGGGAGTGAGTGTTCCAACTTGCTCAGTAAGTACTGCTCTTAAACACATCAATTATCAACTAATATCAATAAGTTAATTAATAGCAATATAAATCCAAAACATTTCTATTTAGGAAATGAAATTGATATAAAAATTATTATTTGAATGAGATTTCGATAGGTAACATGCAATCGTACTTATGATTCGTAATTTAAATTTAATTACATATTCATACTTTCCGGTCACTCAAGAATACAACAACAAAATTCACATGTTGGCCGACAAGGGATTCTGCTAGTTTATAGAGCAACAGCCCCTATTCAATCATCAAATCCCAACAACAACATCAAATAAACCCCCACAACCTCAGGGAGGTCCTTTAATGAGGTCTTGACTCATTTTCAATCAATAACAACAATAATTAACAGAGAGTTCATCACCAACTCATGAACTCAACTTGAAAACCAAATTTAAACTTTCCCACAGTAATGGTCACTGATTTACTCTAGTTTGATTCCTCTTGAAAATAATCTTCTTTTAATCTACTCCTACTTGGGATGAAACCCTCAGCTGTTTTCTCTCTCTCACTCGATCAATCGAACAATGATAAGTATCAATAATTTTGATTTGTTAATATAATTTTTTCTCAAGATATGTATCGCGCTTTCTCGAGACTGATCAAACGAGCATTGTGTTAAAGCGCCATTTCTAACACTACAAAAAAACAGCGGATCAAAAACGGAAATTTCCGTCTCTGATTTGCATAAATTCCGTCTCTAATTGAAATCTGAAACGGAACAGAGACGGAATAAATTCCGTCTCCAAAATCTTCGTCGCTGATTCGATCAGAAACGGAAATGTAATTCCGTTTCTTATTATAGACAGATTAGAGACGGAATAAATTTCGTTTCTGATTAGAAACGGATTAGAAACGAAAATTAGAAACGGAACAGAGACGGAACAGAAATGGAAATTTTCAAAAATGGTACATTTGTAATTGCATTCCGTCTCTGATTCCGTTGCTAATCAGAAACGGATCAGAGACGGAATTTTTGCATTCCGTCTCTATTTACGTCTCTGATTAGAAACGGATCAGAGACGGAAATAATGCATTCCGTCTCTGATCCATTGCTGATTCATGCATCTATTCCTCAAAAATTAGAGACGGAATAGCAACGGAATCTCTGAATTCCATTGCTAATTCCGTCTCTGATCCGCTTTGTTTATTCAATACATATATATATATATATAGGTCTCAATCCAAGCACATTTAACCTGCCAATATATAATACAAATCATAGCTAAATAATATTTTGATATTGCACAGTTTATATAAACTTAACATATCCTTAAAATTATCTTTTCTCAATGTACTGTACACGAAACAACAAAAACAATTTAAAAAGTTTCTATTTCGTATCTTTCTACAAAAGTAAAAGCAAAAATTGTTCTAAATGAAAAAAATAAAATAAAAATTAAGAAGTGTTCCGAGATTATATAAAGTTGATTGTGCTTCAAAAAATACTTAAATTCGTACAAAACACCTGAAAAAAGATCAAAAAGAAAAAAATCACTAAATTATACAAACAATAATAGGAATATAAACAATATTTTGGGAGAACTACGTATCATCGCAAGCACAAGTGTATGAGCCAAACACAACATAAATAAAGTAGTAAAGAAAAAAAATTCATCATTATCTAGAAGGAACATGATGTTAATTAGCAAATTATCTCTCGCTCCAAACAATGACATGAAATTTAGTTCTAGATTAACACAAACAAGAGTCGATTGTCCTCGATGCTCCAAAAAATTAAGAAGTCACTATACAAAATGAAATTAAAATAACTGAAACAAAAGATAGAACACAAATTAAAAGTAAAGAAAACTAAAATAAAAGACTCAATAAGATAAACAATGTGTAATGGAAGTATGATAAATAAATGATACAAGACAAGTACCAGTTTTCATAAGTACTTCAATATTAATAACTATTTCTTTTTAGAGACAAGTGATGTTCATGATCTTCAACACATTATTACGATGAATGCATTCTGAAAAAAATTCTAACTCTTAATTTCCTACAAAATACTTAGCAAAGTTTCTCCTAAAACTAGGGGTTTTAACTAATAGAATGACTATACAGCATACACACACAAACACGTGCAATTATTGATTGCACCCATCCTTGAGCACCAGATACAGGATACTAACACTGTTACACTGCCATTATATGCCACTAACAGTGTAGCTTCCCACCAAAACACAAGGGCAACATCATAATTTTTGCACACCTCCAACATTCTTCCAAGTTCCTATTAACTCAGATATAATTGCCAACATATTTCAGAATTACAAGTAATATCAACACAAAAAGCACAACCTCTTCAGGTATTCAATCTAAACATTTTATTTAACTAAACAATATATCCCTAAAACAAGCTGTGGTAAAAGTCAATGAAGCCTAAAAATGAAATATATTTTTCACTAGGAACAAAAGCTACTGGTATACAAAATTCTAAAAATGAAAGGAAAGGCAAAAATAAGACATGCCTGTGATGGTTCCATTCTCGAGACACAATCCTTGTTCAAACTTTGTGCAACACCCTGAAATTGAAAACAAGGTATTCAAGGAAAAAACAATGAAACGCTAAAACAGAAAAACTAAATTACTAAAGCCAACCTTACTTACGAAAAGGACTAATGCAAGCTGCTATAAAAGTTAAAATTAGGAAAATTAATAAAAAAAATTGGTTCTTAGTACTCTAGTTAGTTGTAATCTGGAAAATGCAGCGAACGTGTATAAAATCAAAGTAACTGAGGTACATAAATCATTATACTTTATTAAGTAAACCTATTGGAATTCAAGAGCTTCACAACTTCATGATAGAAGGAGCGCATTGTGTAGTTCCCAGATATGTCCTTCCTGACATGGAGAAATTTAAAGTTAGAAACTTGAAATAATGAAGACCAAGAAAAGATATGAACTTACTTTATCTAAAAAGAAAAGAGATGAATTTATGGTAAGTTTTTCTACAATTATTATTTTCTAAAAGTTGTCAATTCTAAATGCAAAAGTTCACAGGAATCAAATAATAAAAATAATTAATGGATTGTAAGAAACTTCTATGCAACTCTAAGTCACAAAGAAGAGCCTGGTAGACTGTCAAGCACATCGGCAAAACGACTATTCCTTATTCTAAACTGCAAAAGCTTGTAAAAAACATTTTCAAGTAAGCACCAGCTTCTAAATATCGGCAATGTCAAATGTTACTTTCAAGCATATCTTGGTAACATACTATTTCTTAACAGACCATGACACTTTATTCATCATATAACAAGATAGAATCTTAAGAAGCACAACTCAATTTTAATATATAAAGTACATAGTATGAGGTTTAAGTAGTTGGCAATTCATTCATATTTCTTAAGCACATGGTTCATATTCATCCTAAGTACCTAACATATAAGGTATACCTGTTTGGCATTAGCCATTCCAGCTAACATGAGTTCGTCCACAACTGCTTCCCAGATGAGCTGTCCTCTGAAAAAGAGTTTTCCTCCATCCTTTACCACAGGCAGAGAAAATAAATCTCATATAAAACATTTTCTACTTAGTAAACCAGAAAGCAATTGCAACAGAACAAGTTACAACTAATTAAATGGCCAGATTGGTAGTGAGATAATTAAAAAATTAACAGGTAACAGAATCAGATATTAAAGATTAAAAAAAAATGTTGCCTATTTACCTCCTAGTGATGCAGCAACTGCAATAGAACCAGCAGCTAGACCTATATGGCAAAGCAATGAACAAGGACAAAAAAATAAGAACAAAAAACATTGGAAGATCAATAAATTTATGGAGCAAGCTCAATGAAAACCAATGAATAGACCTATATGGCAAAGCAAAGGACAAGGACAAAAAAATAAGAACAAAAAACAATGGAAGATCAATAAATTTATGGAGCATACACATGACTGATACATGTTAACAGAGGTCATGCATATGATTGAGAGACACAAGTGTGCAAATGCAAATCAGTGACATGAAGAAGGTTTTACCATACTACAAATTCCTAAGTTTTAAGAAAATGACCAATCATAGAAATGAAAGTTTGGAAAAATATATATTACAAAAGTCAAGAAAATAAACAAAATAACAACATTGCAATATATATATAGATGAAAAAACACTAAACGCAATGCAAACTAGAAATATATGTAACTTGCACTTAATGGATTTTTTAAAAAGTAATTAAGACTGAGATTTACCTTAGCAGTTGTGATTTATGACAGAAAGCAATGTAGGTATACTACCAATGCTGTCAAAGAACATGTGAAAGTTAAGTTACCTGCATGTTCCCAATCAAATGAGCAAATAAAACCAGACCAAAAATGGCAATCGATATCGCAAATATAGTTTCCCCGATGAAAGTACTTGTTGACAAACTCTGTCCATATGAGCTGAGGAAACAAGAAAGTGAGTTAGCCAACTTTTGAAACAAACGTAAAAGAGAAAAAATAATAACTCTCTACTGGAATTGTTTGCACTCATTCACTGCACAATGCAAATGAAAAGATACTTGAAAATATAGAAAACTGAAATAACCTACTACATCGAGGCAAAGCGTAAATTTTTGCAAGAAAAAAAAAACCAAAACAGAGGAATGTAGATAGCATATAAAGAAGCTTGTCTGCTTTCTGAATTCCACCCTCCACCATTGTGACAAGATGAACTTGCTTGATTACAACTACTCTTTAAAATACCAAGATTGAAGAAAAACATAATTCTTTGAACAACAGTCCTCACTATCTGAAATGAATCAATGAATAGAATAAGTGAAACAAATCTATGCAAACAACCAAGAAACCAAGTCAAAGAGACTCTAAAAATAGGCATAATTTGCTTAAGTAAGAAGAATCAACTGTTTTTGTTGACACAAAAACTAAAAATCTTAGATTTCTAAAATTAGGATTGATAATAAACTAGAGTACTCTAAATATATACAATGACCACAATATAACCATAAACATTACAGTGCTGAAAATAGATTTTACTCAAGAACGGACTTACAGAACAACTAATGCACAATAACTATTCATTAATGTTTCTCAATCAAACATTTTTTTCAATAAAGGATTGAAAGAAAGCAAAATCATCGAATTAAGAATGTATAATGATATCTCTCTCTCTCTCTCTCTCTCTCTCTCTCTCTCTCTCTCTCTCTCTCTCTCTCTCTCTCTCTCTCTCTCTTTATAACTAATTGAACGGTCATTTAGCCCCTTTTATAGCATACAAAAAGGGCACACACTTATGACACCACAGCCAAAGATTAATTAAATCTTCCAAATAGTTAGGGTCCGCTACAAGTATCACCACCAAAGACTTAACAATTTAAGTAGCAACCAAATGCAGACAATGAAAGAGTTGCTTTCGTTCAATTTTCGGCGATTTTCAATCCTTCAAAACTCTCAAATCACTACAAACTAACCACACCAAATCCCTTATCCCCATTAACTTCCAAAACAGAACGAAAAGATTGAACAACAAAATTTCAACAAAAAAAACCCTAAAAATAGTTTCAGTGAGTGAGGTACCTGAAGTCTGCCCAGAATATTCGCCAATTGGCCATTTGTCGCCATGATCGAGGCAAAGTAGGCTACAACAAGAATTGAATCAATCAATCAAAATCGACAACAATCGCGAAGAGATCAACAAAAACAATCAAGTTTTACGGAACGATTGAGATTACCGAAGCTCGCTAAGGAGCACGATCGTGGAGAAGCTCATCCCGGTCACCTGCATCGCCATCGCTCGGTGGATGAAAAGAGGATTTACAACAAAACCCTAATATACCGATTAATCTCTGACTCTGTGTTGATGGAGAGAACACTTTGATGGCGAACGAGATGGTTGGTTGGTTGGTTGGTTTGAGAGGAGAAAGGGCAGAGATTAATGGCGGTGCGAGGTGAAGGTTGAGGGAGAGATGGCAGATGCGAGGGCTCCGGCGTCGGAAAGGGCAGCGGCGTTGACGGAGGCGAGAGGGGACGCGAGGGTTAGGGCTCAGACAGAAGAGAGCAGAGAGAGAGAGAGAGCAGAGAGCAGTGACCGGAGAGAGAACGGAGAGCCGTGACCGACCAAGAGACGGAGATACCAAAGAGAGAGAGACGGAGAGACGATACGAGACGGAGAGACGAGACGAGTCGTGTGTGGGATTTTGGGATTTTTTTATTGTGGGGGGTAATTAAATCTCGAGATTTGATGCACAAATCTCGAGATTTGATGAACGGTTATAAGAAAACAAAGTTTTTGTGGGAATGTTGGCGCAATTTTTTAGAGACGGAATTTAATTCCGTCTCTATTTCCGTCTCTGATTCGTCTCAATTCTGTCTCTGAATTAGTCCGTCTCAATTCCGTCTCTAACTATTTTTTTTAGCAACAGAACTTAATTCCGTTGCTAATTCCGTTTCTAAATTTCATTTTCCTTGTAGTGTAAATTGACACACATCTTGGCACAATCTCCACTAACACTTATCTCGAGGCGATCCAACAATCCATACTAAACGAATTAAACCTATAGTTTTATTTATATATTTATATAACAATTAATGTGATGTCAATTAAATTATGCCAATTTATCTACTTTTACTAAAACATCTTCTAATAATCCATATGGTTTAGTAATTGTATTATCAGCTAAAGTAAGATTAGTAGGTGTATTAGTCAATGATCCTTTTTTCGATGATTTTTAAGTGACATCACTTTAATTGATGCTTCGAGATCACACATCAAAATTAATAAAATAAGTTCCTATTGTTATAGGTATTCCAAACATTCTTAGATCAAAACATTTCTCAGGTATTTTCTTTTTTATTAAAGCTAACACCTTTTGCCTTAATTTTTCTTTAGATTCCTCTAAAGATTTATCCTTAGATTCGGAGAGTTTTTTTTAAAACTTCATCATAATTCGATAATTGCATAATCGATTCCATTAAAGGTTTATTAATTTTTATTTTTCTAAATGCTTCAAGAATGTATTCACTAATTTCTTTCTTCTAAGCATCCGCTAATCATTATGGAACGGGATAACTAAAATACATATCTTTATTTGTTTTATCAGGCATCTTATCATCTTTTTCTCTATTAACTATTTCATAATTTTGTAAAAAAATTTCATAAGTTTCAACTAAGGCTAAATACCATAGGTACAACCTTTCTGGAAAAGGTGTATATTTCAATTAACCATCCATTCTCTAGTAGAAATGACATTGGCAATCATCTCTTCTTCTTATATTGTTTTATGTAATTTCTTTTTCTTTATAGAACTTCTAAGTGTGTTTTTCTGGTATGTGTCTCTTTGACATTACCACAAAATAAAGCATTAACATGTGCTTATTAATATATGTAGTAGTCTGAGTAGATGCCTTAGTTTGATTACCTAGTCTATTCATTTGTAGTTTCATATGACTTAATTGTTTTTTCAACTCATTGATAAATGTATCAATTTTGAGAAATTTGTGTAAAGTTTTGATAACTTTGAGCCATAAAATTATGCAAGACTTACTCTAAATTTGGTTGCATAGGTTGAATTATTTGTTGAGATCACTCAATTAGTGTTGATCGTATCAGTGCTCTTGGTCTATAAGTGGTATAATTTTGATTTGTGAACCATAGTTGAGATGTGAATGTGAATTTTCAGTATAGTAACTATTGTTATTATATTGATTCCTGAGAGGACAAAGAAATTGGTTCATAACTGCATTAACTTCTTTAGTAATATCTTCATGTAAAGTTGGGCATGTATCCGTAAGATGTGTAATTTCATTAGAGAATCCATTATTTGATCTATCTTTTAATAGCAACTTAACCATGTTAGCTAACACATCAGATTTTACATTAGATGTACTACTTTTTTATTATTAACTTCATAGAGTTTCTTCCTTAACGTCTCATTCTTTTCACCATATTTCTTTGAATTTTTTAGCCATTTTATTAATAGCCTCTTTTGCAAACGTTGGTGTTACATTAAATAAAGATCCACCTCAAACAGTGTCTAATAAACTTTGTTTATAATGATTGAGTCCTTCATAAAATTATCCCAATAAAGCTCTTTCATTATATCCATGTTGTGGGCATGAAGAAATTAATCTTTGAAATATATTCCAAAATTCATTCCAATTCTCATTATCTTTCATCTTTGCAACAATGATTTTTCTCCTACATGAACTAATCTTTCTTGCAGGTATGTATTGATCTAGGAAAGCTTCTAGCATCTGAGCCCATGTAGTCATTAGATCTTGAGGAAGATAAAACAAACAATATTGTGCTTGATTTTTTAGTGAGAAAGGAAAAGCCTTAAGTTTGACTCGTTCTAAAGTATCGTCAAGGAAAATCCTTAAGTTTGACTTATTCTAAAGTATCGTCTTTAAGTTTCATCGCATTAACTTTGTATTGGTATTCCCTTATAAATTTCTAAGGGTCCTTATTATTTTTACTATAGAAGTTAGGTAAGGCACTAATGAATCCAGATCTTAGTTCAAATTCAGGAAGTCCTTCAGAATATGTGATGGACATTTTAATTGCCTTGCATAAAAGTAAGTTCTTTATTATTATTATTATTATTATTATTATTATTATTATTATTATTATTATTATTATTATTATTATTATTATTATTATTATTATTATTATTATTACTATTATTATCATTATCATTATTATTATTATTATTATTATTATTATTATTATTATTATTATTATCATTATCATTATCATTATCATTATTATTATTATTATTATTATTATTATTATTATTATTGTTGTTGTTGTTGTTGTTGTTGTTGTTTTAGGCTTCTATCGGGTTAGCATGGTGTTCCCTACGTTTTTATTGTCTTAAATTACGATTGAAAGTCCTACTTTTCTTAGGAACGAACGGATGTAGAGATCCTGTGGAATTAGAATGACGAAGTGTGTAGACCATACAACGTCTAAAAGTTAAAACTATTAAGCAATTATAAAAAAATCCATGGCAACGACACCAAAATTGACACGTGTCGAGCGTGTATAATAAGTTTCCTATATTTTTTGCTATTTGTAGTAGTGGTAAGTGGGATCGTCTCCGCATAGATTTTGCTAACTTCCTAAGAGAAATTGGGGGTTTTATTATTTTACTTATATTAAATTAAAATGGGAGTTAAAATTATCTAATCAAACTAAAATAATTAAAGCAACTAATTAAATTAATTAAACTAATACAATTCAAATTCACTAACACTAAATATTCTAAATTCAATTCAAATCAAATCAATATAAAACAAACATCTTAACAAATATCCAGAACAATGAAACATAACCGTTTTGAATCCGAAAATATTAATTAAAGTATAGTCATAATCATACTATCATCATATTATGAAGCATTCTTAAATCATTAAACCAAAATCATAAGCAAGATTGATAGCCTTTATAAAGCCATCAGTTTTCCTTACATAAATAGAAAAGTCATATTCTAATCTTATTATAATTTGTTCTTCGAAAGCTCAAAAATAACTAACGGACACAAAACAACATTACACTTTATGAAAACTTCTTACTAGTAAGCTGATATTATCATAATCATCCATATCAATATCGGCCTTAGAACACAGTTCACCTAAGACATCTAAATGGTAAAAGACCTTTTAAATTAATCCTAGTTACTAATTTATTTAGATTTAGAACCTAGATATCACAAAACGCATTCTGGACTATGCATGCAATAAAAAAATTGATTGTAATACGCGAAAGAAAATCTATTGAAACCATGAATTGACGTTTACGATTAAGTTTAAAGCATTAAGTACAAATTCTTCTTCATTATGACCATATTGCAAAATGGTTTAATTTCATTTTTGGACTTTGTTTAGATTAATCAATCACTCACACATATTCAAAATAAACATTGTAATAAATGAAATAAAAGACATTAATGAGAAATACCACTTATTGAATACTTGAGTCTCTAAAGATTCTTCAAAAGAAAAAATAATAAAACTAAACTAAACTCTATTAAATTTATAGTCTTAAAACTAATCAATGGCTCTCAAGAGCAATCAAGAGCTAAAACTAATTAAAAGGCTTTTAATTTCAAAGCCTTAAGGTCATATATAGTATTCTAAGTAGTACATATCCCAATCGAACTCAAATTACATGTTTTAATCTAATATTCTTATGGACGATATCAGCAAATCCTGATCGAATCCTCCTTCTCGGCTAAATTGTTGAGCAAATCGGTGGAATAATGACACTATGGTTCCTCATTTCGTGTAGCGAATCCTAGTGTAAGCCTTGAATCGTTGTGGAATCGCTGGCTCTTTTCTTAAATTGACTGAATTGTTTAATTTTTTTTTCCTTTTTCTTTCATTTCTTCATATAACCTTAATATAACGTGAAATCACAAAAAAAGAGAAAAACCAGTGTAATATAGCATTTTACATATAAAATCATCCTAAAATATACTATAAAACACTATTTAATTATTTACTTATCAGACACACTGGGTTATATTGACTAGGAATGTCGACATTCCACTGATCTAAGCTAATAAGGGAGCCACCTATTGGTTGATGTAATGTAGCTCACAGACTATTTTATGTGATATATAAGATGATGTGACAATGCTCACAACTGACCAAACCTAGATGTATGTGACATACTCTATCTATTCTCTCTTTTAGTGTATCGTGGTAACTTCATGCATGTTTTCCTTTAGCTTTATTTTTTGGCTATTCACATGCTCTTAGTTACTTGTCTTTCTTTATTTGGAAATGTGAATAAGTGGTTATAGGATTTACTCACTAGAATTGTCGTCTTTGGTGACAATTGCAAATCTATCAAGTAGCAGATCAAGGAATGAGAAGATTAGTGACTATCTTTAAGCCCTCTGCAATTTGTAACTTCACTATCTTGTAGGTTCTCATTTTGATGTTATTTACATGCTTATATTATGTCTTTTATACACTTTTGGGTTATATATTGGGTTAAGAGATTACTCATCGACCGATGCATGTATTACACAGTTTATCCCCCATCTTTTGATTTACATGTGAACTACTTACCTAGTTTCCATATATAGGTTTTAATTGCTTCCACATTATTATATAGACTTTTGCTAAATTGTTTAAACTTAATAAAAAAATTAATTAACTCTAAAAATCACAACTAACGAGACATGAGAAATACTTATCCCAAACACGACTTGCGAGAAGAATGGGACAAAAAGGCTTACAATACGTCGTTAAGTCCTATGTGGAATACAAAAAAATAGTGTATGAGCAAAGGAATAGAAAATGAATAGCAACTAAATGGCAAAAAAATAGCAACGAAATCTTAATGAAAATAGCATCAAAGATGAAATAGCAACAGAATGAGATTCATTTAAAAAAATGTTGTTGCTAATTAATTAGGAACATAAATCAATTTTCGTCTGTAAAAAGAGATGGAACAGAGACAGAAATAAGAACAACTTTGAAATGGATCACTAATTGTTTGCAACCATAATATGGGTTTATGAGTTGCATTTCGTTGCTATTTTGTTCATATTTCTTTTCTAATTAGAGACAAAATAGAAATGGGTTATATAGCATTTCGTTGCTATTCCGTTTCTAATTAAAGACATAATAGCAACAGACTTCATAGCATTCATTTGCTATTTCGTCTCTAAATAAAGATGGAATAGAAA
This sequence comes from Stephania yunnanensis, assembly GCA_039657365.1. Classification (NCBI taxonomy): domain Eukaryota; kingdom Viridiplantae; phylum Streptophyta; class Magnoliopsida; order Ranunculales; family Menispermaceae; genus Stephania; species Stephania yunnanensis. Next base: position 31,730,011 of record CM077583.1, on the reverse strand, counting down.
TGAAATTTAACTCATAAACCCATAATAATTTGATGATTGTCTCGATTTCATTTCTAATTAGAAACAAATTAAATGCATATTGCAAGTATTACACTGATATTTTGTCCTAATCCGTTGTGATGCCCAAAGTTTTTTTCTTCACATATCATTCCAGTAGGGTTCACCTATACACAAAACATGCAGTAGCCTAATTAGGCCTTCTCCAGTGCCCTACACCCCTTACAATGACTCATTGGGGTGCTATAACATCCTCTAAAAGCAAATCCCATACAATCCATACACACAATTATAGATATTATACTAAAGGAGCCAAAAATAGAGTTTGATATAAATACGCATAAAACGTTGTTTGAAATTTGTTTACAAACAAGAATGTTTTTACAAACCAACTAAAATACCTTACTCTCTTCACCAAGGTGCTCCTAATCCATAAACTCATGGATGTCCCGATCATCGATGTCGTGGTGATCCTAGGTTATTGGTGGTGGTGGCAGTGGTGCTTATGATGTGCTCACTCTAAAGTCCATGCACATTCCTAATTGGTTCTACATGAAAGCCTTGAACTGTGCGAGCCTCTGAACGACTGTGTCGAACACCGAACCTCGCACCATCACGTCTTAGGATGTGTTGCCACCGGGATCTCCATATATCCTCTTCTACTATGCAACCAGAGCCTATAAACATACTCCATTGGGCAATACCCCACTGCATCGTAGTGGAGTTGCACCTCATCCACTGGCTAGTCCGAAGTAGCCTGAGTGTGCTCTTCACACTTCCTCTCTATCTTTGCCTCCACGAAAACAAAGTTTTCAAAGCTTCACATAATAAAGAGATTTAAGAACTAAAGAACTTGAAAATATGGACTGTTGAACTTATAATAATATAGATGTCAATTACAAAGGTATGCATTTTATTTATAAACAAAATTAAATATGCACATTTAAGTTGATGCACATATTTAACTTGAAAGTTAGACTAACTTAAGTTAGATTTATCTAATTTGTTTCACATTCATTTAGGTGCAATATTTGCGATTGTAGCCAATATAATTAAGTTATATCTATTATATTGCTAAATATAAAAGAGATTGCTAATAAATAAGACACTTACATGCAATTGCGCTAATCTGCCATCAATGAATGTCTCCCCATCGTGATCCTTCATGTGGACATGAATGAAGACATCATTGGGAGTAAGATCCTCCTTATCCCAAGCCTACACATAATAAATCAAGTTTTACAACATATTAGTCATGTACAAACTTACAAGTACTAAGGAAACGTCAAATAACCATGACAATCGCAAATATCCATGCATGTGTCAAAAAAGACTGTAAACCACCGTTGTGCTTTGAGATATCGGTACCAAGGTCATCTTTCTCGCTCTTTCTATTCTCTGAAGCCTTTTGAGAGCTGGTTTTGTAACATGCCTGCCCAATACACCTGGTATCTAGTCCATGCCTCACTCATGAAATTTGGCTCCACACAAAGGACACTGAGCTCATGCATCAAAGATTTATACCTTACACACGCCTTAGCATTATAGGCAACTCTCACAATCTCTTCATCAATCATTGGGGCCCATCGGAAGTGTGGCTAAAATCGATGAGTATAGTTAATTATGGTATTTTTCAATGAAATAATTAATTTAATCATTTATTCAATCGTTTAGTATCAATTTACTAATTTTCCATCTCTTCCAATAAATATCATTTTGGTGATCGGGTATTGACTTCCAACAGTACCCCTTAATAATCATTCTTTACATGAAGATTTTGGACATCCTCGGAGCACAAACTTCTGAAAGAAGTAAAAACTAGTGATCTTTCTCATTCATTTTCAACTTAATCAAGTTAGTTAAATGTTCTTCTTGTTCTAATTCTAGTTAGGGTATGTATAATTAATTAGTCATTCATAATGAAATCATAACATACATGTTATTCATAATATTAATTAGGAGTCTTACAATATAGGGCGTGTCACCTCCTCCCCGCCTGAGGTGCTGCTAAAGGAGCTGGTAGGAAAACAAACTATAGGGGAGCTCCATTGTGTCTCCGATGCGCTCAAATGAGGGGGCTTCCAATGCCTCGTGGGACATGCTAGATGGTGCAGGTAATGCAGTGGAAGGTGGAGTAGATAAAGTGAGTGCCCTATCAGGACGAATTAGCAAATTGATCAGAATGCGATGATACGGCGTGATGAGATGATGATGTGCACGTCGACGAAGAAGCGGACGCACGTGTCGTTGAAGTCGGTCTTATCGACGATGATGGTGAAGCAGTGTCCAAACCTGCTTCAGATGATCGTGCACCAGAAATAATAATTCATGTGTGATCGTCTCGTAGTGATCCTTTACCTCCTGATGCAAGTCGACCTCCTCCGGTTGAGCCTCAACTTCTAGATGGTCATTTGGCTCCTGCAACAAGAGCTCGTGCACCTCCGAGTCGACCTCAACGAACAGTAGGAGCTCCTCCACCACTACGGAGGTATTCCACGACCACCTATCGGGGACTTACCATCATGGTCAACATCTATGAGAATCATATCCACGTGTATGCATGTCATGTCTGCTAAATATGTCACATACAATTGTAAGTAACCATAGTTAATAAAGGAATCGATGTAAATGTCAAAATAGAAAAACATAAACATGCATCACTGCATATTTTTTGTTTCAAATTCACTTTCACTACTAGAATATGACACTTGGTCCTCCTCATCGTCGTAACTATCCTCCAATACGCCGATCATATGGGAACCTATTAGATCAAATAGTAATCTAATGTCATTAGTTGGATTTGTCACAATACACATGGTAGGTTCGTACACTTTAAATTTCGTGTCTATCCAACAAAGCATGTCGTCGTCAACAACAATTCCCTCATCGGCAAACTTTGGTTGACAGCAACAAATAGCTAACCACTTGTGTCACTTATGCTTCATGGAGCAGTATGGAAGATAGTAGACCTAACAGGCTTGCATTGCCAATATGAAAGGCTTATATTTGTTATACCGTCGAGCTCAAAGAACCTCGACCAACTTGAGTGAAGGGCGAGTCCTTACGCCCGCAGGCGGTATGGAGTCAAACCAGTCATATTTGAACAACATTGCGTGCTTAAAGCCACTATATTCAATATGGATAACCTCTTCTAGTCTTTCATAGAAGTCGTAGGGACACATCAGCGTAGTTGGAGCCCTTAACACAAACACCGTTATTATGTATCGTTCTATTAGCACCATACACCATGGTGTTAAATTTGTATCCATTAAAAACATATCTCGAGTATACAACACAACATCATATAGGCCCGATTGTAAGATAGAGAAGCATCTCATCAGTGTTGCTATATAGTGTCAGCTTACGAACACACAACAGTTATAAGACACGTTATAAGATAAACACAATCAAAGAAAAATAGAAGAATTTAATATTACATATGTTTGAAACCATTTAGCATAATTCTGCTTAAGATTATAATCGGCGTCTGGCTCTTCCCCATACTGCATATGTTCACGTACTTCATCGAAGAAAACGTTACATTTCATACTCGGACGTTAAAAGAAAAAAAAAACTAGATCTATTAGAGTACGAACATAATAAATTTATATTTTAAAGTGACTTACTTGTTGTATGGTGTGACTGTAAGAGAATTTAGTAAAATGTAAGTGTGAGCAGCATCGTACTCTTGTTACGATAAGATCATTTCTTTACCAGTACACAACAGTTATACGACCAGGATGAGTAAAAATTGAGAAGTCATCAAAAAATGAGGATTAGAACCGACACCGTCTTCATCACTGCATTGCCTTCTATTGTGTAAGGTGGCAAAGAGGTCTTCAAAATAATAAAAACAAAACGAGGTTGTTTCCTCTACCAAATAAGCATTACACATTCGTCCTTCGAACATTGCTTTGTTCTGCATATTTTTTTCTAGTGTTTAAGGTGCCTAAGGAATTCATGTTGATGATAAATGATAGCTTGATTATTGACGAACGACGTAATGGTTTAATTTTTAATTAAGAATGAATAAATTACCTTTCAAACATGTACATCCAGTAAAATTGTACTAGGCCAGCAAGTTGACCCTTATAAGGCAAGTGGATTGTAAGTGTTCCATGGAGTCGAAGAAAATTGGAGGAGATATTTTCTCCAGTTTACAAGCTTCAATAATATATCATTTGGAGTTACATGAAACATTTTACTCGTTACCTTAAACCTAATTCGAGGCGCTTATCACAGCTGCGACGTCAAGTGATGAGGGGCCGGGATGAAGGGTCGACAGTGCAGGGGCCACGTGAGGGACAATGTCGAGGTGAGGGGCAATGGTTGAAGGCAGCGAGAGGCAAACAGGACTAGATGACCAGTGAAAGGCAAAGAGAGGAGAGGTGAGAGGGGCGGCGGTGCAAGGCATAAAGGAGAGCGAGGGGCAGCGGTGCAAGCCATAGAGGGATATGCGAGGAGAGGGGAGGGGAGAGATGAGGGGAAAAGATTTTGGGAGATGAAGAGAGGCAAGGAGAATCCACAGAGGGAGAGGTGAGGAGACGGGAGTGATGGATTAATGCAGTGGCAATGCAAGCCACATAAGGAGAGGCCAACCACAAAGGGAGAGTTGAGGGGCGGCCATAGAGGGAGAGGCAAGGAGACGGGTGTAACAGATTGTTGCTGGGTTTGGGGCGGAGCGAAGAGGCGTCTACGGCAAAGGAGGTGAAGCCGATCAACATTGCTAAGTTTGGTTTCGATGATGCGGGCGGGGGAGGCGCTGGATTTTAGTGGTGCGACTTAAGAGTGGATGTTGGGAGGATCCAAGATGAGTCTAATCGAAATTGGTGACTTAATAAATTAGGCATGTCTTTCTACCTTTTTATCTCAATTTCTAGTTTACCAGCGGACTTGGAACGGGACCACAATTTTCCAACGAAATAGCAACAGACCAAAGGTTTTCCATTGCAATTTGTTGTTTGCAACATATTATCAACATAATGTTATTGTACACGTGGCCTTTTGAGTTTGTTACATTCCTTTTCTAATCCGTTGCAAAAAACCAATTACAACATATTAGCAGTGAAAGCTCCAAAGTTCTATTGCTACTCCATTAGAAAATTGTGGTTTGTTGCAAATTTGTAGCATTTGTTTTTGCAATGGAATAACAATGAAATGTTTAGCGGGATTTTTGTGTGCGATTTTACAAAGCGATTAGCAACTAAATAATAGCCAGGACATTTTAGCGAGACTTTTTAGCAATAGAATTTAGTTCTATTGCTAAATTTGGCCTCTAATCCATTGCTACTCCGTTTTTAACTGGTCAAACAGATTCACACCCACATTTCGTCTTTATTTCGTTGCTAATTTAGCAATGGAAACTTATTTCATTGCTGATGTCCATTGCTAATTCACTATTTTTTATATAGCTAGGATTAATGCTTGATGATGGGATTAAGCTGGGCGGTGCCCTGATTTGAGGTTTGGGCCATCACATATTCTCACATTTATTTCACTCTTTGTCCCTTACATAATTATTAAGACTTCACTCAACATTTAAACAACTTATGACTTATTTAATTTGATTTACAAAGAAATTTCAATCTTTTCTCTTTTAAAATATCTAGCTAAGAGTGACACAACTTCAAATAATATTTTGATCAATTGAGGTTTTCTCTTAACTAATCTTTCATTCAAAGTAGAGAAATCTATATTTCAAGCAGTCACATTGTTTGTTATTGCCTTAAGTCCTTTGCGTTAGTCTCAAATTTTTTTACTTTCTTTTTTCTAAAATAGAATGTCAGTTCTTTTTAAGAGATTATGTAAGATAGCTAATATATATTTATCTTACTTTTCAAAACTTAGTCTCTAATGGTTACATCTATTTGGTATTATTCCATCAAAGAGATAAAAAATTAGAATTTTTAATTTTTTTTATCAACGTGGTTGCCAATCAAACTCTTAAAAGATGCAATTTCAATCATGTAAGTTATATTAATGGAAATTCTCGCAATATAGAAATTCATACTGACTTCTTGTATTGATCACTTACCCATACTCAATTCAGCATATCCGTCTCTTCACCTGTTCTACCTTAACCCATAGTGATTGGTTCATAATTTTCATAATTTCAATATTGTTAGAAGTAAATATTAAGTACTAGAAATGTTATGACACAATTACTTGTGTTTTATTTAATAGTTAATCACAGTTACTATCAGACCATGTCCCAAATATTTTAACATCCTAACACGTCGATTAGGAATGCAAGTAGGGCGAGGAATCCCTATTCCCCTTGGTCATCTGCCTCGATGAGGCGCTGATTCCCCTCCATCTAGCCCCTACTAGGTGGGAGACAAAGGGAATTTCATCCCCACCATATGAGGCATGGTAGTATTACCTCTCTCCACTCTGTGGGGATTCCCTGCCCCACCTTTTGGGGATTCCTTACGGGGATCCTCGCTATAATTATGTTTTGGATTTAGTTTACCATGTACTATAACTAATTTGAAGCCTAAACCTACATATAATTTTTACAATCAAATGATCATATCAATTGGCCATTGAGCATAAATTTAATACAATAATTTTACGAGATATAGCCCTCGATAATATAATATAAAATATTTTTTATCTAGATCAAATACGATACATTTTTAATAATATAATACTCTAATTTATAGCTAAAATAATATAAAAAAGAATAATAATGGATTTTTACAGTAAAAATAAGGTTTTTATGAGTTAGTACTTTAATTGCGATATGTTATTTTGAACTTATACATGATAGATCTCTAATTAATGTAACTAAGTTTATCGAGAAAAGAATTTGTATAACATGAAATTCATATATAATGTAGTAGTAGCTTATTATTCATATATTTGTACAAATTTAATAGTGGAACTACGCTTTTCATTAAAAATAAATTAAACAATAGAACTATCCTCATATAACATATATCATTAGTAATATAATATTATGATTTCAATTTTATATATAATGTATTTAAATCTCTTTTTTTTAGATATTATGTGAAATAGTAGTGGGGGTAGGGAATCCTCATGTGGATGGAGATCCCTGATGGACAGGAAATGGAGGTGAAAATTTTCATAGTGGTGAATTTCAAGCGGGGAATCCATGCCTCACCAAAAGTGTTGATGGAGATGGTGATTGTATTCCATGCCCTAAATCCACCCCACTTGAATTTCTAACGTTAATACTATCACTAACCTTTTCATTTCTAAGTTAGAGATTTCGTCGATCTTTGTATCTTAAAAACACCTGATACACTGTCTACAAAGATCAGTGCTAACTTAATTATTACCATTTGTTGTTATCATTTCTTTACTTAGACTATAGAATCATTTTACTCGAGTTTCACTTATGACTAGCGATTTGAGTAAGAAAATGTAAAAAATATACAATACTCATTTTCTAGAAGTTATTTGATTGTTTTCAATTGTGGTTATATTTCTATTTCACTTCGTGTTTTGTTTTATAAAGGAGACAATACTTTGCTTCAAAGTTTCGTGTTTTCATAGAGATTGACTTATCTTATTAATCCCATTATGATTTCTTAGTCGATTTTCAATTTTTTTTAACCAATTTCTATTTTGGAAAACATATGTCTCATTTTTACTCATATTAAAACTATTTCGGAAGCAACTCTTAATTGGTTGTTGAATTAAACCAATATTTCAAAGAATGGATCTTTCCACGTTACTAATATAACTAGTACTAAGCTCATTCTAAAAACCCAAGATAGTCACATCTTTTGTTTATCAAAAAGTCTCAATTTCATTTTATGTTTACCTAATGATTCTCAATGATTTAAGAGTTTGTATTAGGTGTATCTAACATTTTTTTAGCATTCTATAGTGTAATAATTTGACATTCTAAATTTCAAAAAAATCTAATTCAGTATTTCATTTCTTGAATTTGTTACTCGTTTTCAACTAGTTTCTTATTTGTTTTGTAAACAGATTTTTGATCCATTTATTGCTTCAATATCATACTATTTACAATAATCTTTCATGAGTTTAGACTTCACAAGTGTATTTAACTTCTAATCACGCTTAGATATTACATATTAAGTATATTCTCTCTTTGACTCTCCATTCTTAACCTTACTCGTTATATCATACAAGTTTAGTAATGAACAGATAAGGAGAATAAACTTCATATCACATATATGGCGATAATATAATAATACATAAACTTCCTATCACATATCTGGCGATAATACAATAATACATATCAAATATAACATGATACCAAAGTATTCACATCTCATAGTCATTTTGAAACTAATCACAACCTCATTACAAAACCTTGTTCTTCAAGATAATGCCTAAGGTTCTTGTAACTCAAGGTGATTCTTAGAGCCTTTAACCTAAACTTCTTGATCAACTCAATCTTAAACTTTTCCTTAATATCGTTTCTTAGATTTTCTTGATTGAACTAAATCGTAGCACTGATCCAACTTTGTCAAGGCCCATTTTATTAAGTCTACAACATTACCTAATTAACTTAATCTTTCGAATATATCCATTAAAAATATAAATTATCTAAAGTTCTTGAGGTACGTGACAGTTCTCAAGTCATATTCAAAGTCTTAATCTCCAAATCTTGAGAAATTTAGGAAATCATTCTATTAATATTTTAATATTTTACAAAAGATTTTGGCGAGTTATTGTAAAAGTAGAGCTGCAAAAAAAAATTGAAACCTGATAAACAATAGGAGGAGGAAGTCTAGAAGGACTCGCATCTCCATAATATCCTTAACAATTCAGTAATTATCAAAAAGAACTTAAAACAAAACCTAACGCTGATTCAATTCCACAAGTTTAAACTTTAACACTTAATTCAAGTCATAACAGCCCCACTCTCAATATTTATTTCAAAAATGAACTCAATAAGCAATTCAAAACAACTCAAACTATTTATTATTGTATCTCTATAATATTATGACCAACTCTCATCCCCGAGTCTCATTAACACAATACTTAACAAAAACAATATAGGATAAGAAAAAATATCGAAGAAAATTAGCAACTAATTTTATGCTAGTTATTTTCTTGCTTATGCACAGTATACTTGACACCATAAAAAATAACTTGAAGTTGTCGAGCAAGTAAATTCATATTAGGTTTTGGGGTTTAAAAATATAGCAAAATCTTAAATTTTATTTTCAAAAACCCCAACAACATCGAACAAAATCCATTAATATGATTATCATAGTTGAAACCTTGATCGCTACTTCCCTACTTGTGTTGATCGATCTTCTAGACATTCAGACGAACGCCCTCAACCAAAAATTCATACATGAACAGTGACTATGAGTTGGAGTGCTAGCTCCAAGAGATCATGAAAAATATTTTTCCCCTATCTCCAAAGTCCAGAGAACTAATGGAAAGCCAAAAATGACATTCCAATTAATTTTAGGGTTTCACCTCTTTTGTGCATATCCAATGCTCACACTTAAACACATATTTTTATAACCATCGTATTTAGGGCTTCAAGTGAATGACATATAAGCCCCTATTTAAATAAGCAATAATATAGCAAATCGTAAGGGCATTTCTGACATGAATGTTACATTAAATTTATCAATCTGGACCATTTGAAATCATTCAAAGTTATTCTTTGTATGCGACCCAATAGGTTCGAACAACGTTGGCAGTAAACGAAAACCTCTTTTGGTACACAATTCATAAATGTTCACTAGTAAGACATTATGACTACCAAGTTGCACGAAGATCAAAATCAATACAACTTGATCAATAGTGTATATCACATACTTCTGTCGTATGATATCCTTTAATTAAACATAAAGTGTTGAAAAGTCATTATTAATGTTTAATTGTACTAGTCTCAATCTTAAGGTAGATTGAAACATCCAAGTGACAACGATTATATCAATTCTTTTGGACTTGGCCATTTTTCAGTCAATCGTATTGAGGGATCTACTAATATCTATATCTTTACAAGATGGGCAAATTCTATCTCAATTACACAATTTCACACATTATTCACAAAGTAACTAATCGTAACCTTTATAATCATTTGGTTAAAGACAACGTTTAATTGCATCAAATCATTGTGATCCTAATGTTGAAGTCTATGGTAATCTCAAGTCAAAAAATTAAGTTATTTACATATAATGAGTAACACATATGACTTAATCCATGTGATGTTTGCCTAGCGGGTTGGCCCAATACATTATTCCCTAACAAGTGCTCATGATCTTAATTTGTATCCCTATACATATGATCATCACATGACTATCAATCAAGACTCATACTACTCTTAATTCATTATAAGTTCCCAGTATAATGGCCGACTAGGGACATTTAGAATATCTCGGTAAACATTATTGGATCTTATTATAATATAAATATGTAAACCAATTATGATAAACAACAAATGAAATACTTTGTTTTATCAACCAAAATAGTAATAGAAACAATGTTCATAGATTTCCCTAGGGAACATGCCCAAACAATTCCTACAATGACTTGTACTCCTAGAAATGTTAGTCTAAAACATAGTAACATGTAATTGCATTTCCAAACAAATCAACAGGCATTTATAACAACAAGAATCCATCTTTCCAGTTAAAGCTCACTGATAGTTTTGATGGCCTAAAAGTGAACTTAAAACTACACTATTCAAATACATTCTCCCCAAAATCGACATTGTTTGCCTTAAAGTTTTACTCATAACTAGTTTGTTTCATCTGGAAAGGATGCCTAGTCTCGACTAGATTTACTCACACATAGTCTATTTCATTTGGCAAGAGATACTATCGCATCTGAGCATGAAAATTCTATCGGTACTACATTTATCTATAACTAATCAAAATGTGAATTGCAATGCGGACTAAATACAAAAGCAAGTACAAAGATAACATAATAATAGTAAAGGCCATTATAAGGTTTACTTACAACCAACTAGCATTGAGCTAAATTTTTCAGGTTCTCAAAGTGTCAGATCACCTTGAAAGTGTCTCCACTAGTTTCCTTACACACAATTATACTAGGGGTCAAAGTTCAAGTGAAACCAAATCATGAAACTCCATGAAAATTGTGTCCAAAATAAGCTATATAACTATTCTAAAAATAATATTTCGAAAAATCTCAACTAGCTTTTAATTAGCTAACTTGAGGTAACTTTTTAACCAAAAAACCTCAAGACTTATAACATTGATTGAACAGGAAGTTGTAGACTTCACTTTATCTTTCCCATAGACTTTAAGAAAACCCATCTCGGATCATAAATGAATAAGTTATGGATTTTCAAATATAGTTTGTTGATAAGGCAAACTTTTTTAATTTCAAACTAACAAAAGTTCTCCAAATAATATTTTTGCAATTAAATCTTCTAAACTCGACCCTAAACATAAGGAAAACACTCAATACTAATTTAAAAATATTTTCACATGTTGTGGAGACAATTTGGATGAAAACCAATAATCAATTCATTTAAAATCCCAATATAAATCAAGTTCAACAATAAAAATAACTTCAAAACATTTCTCAACTGAATTGCATCAACTCAATTCTCTAAAACCTTAACCCACGTCAATGGGATTTATTCTAAATGGGTGCAAATCAACCCAATACACCAATTTAAAACTATTTCTGCCAATTCCCATTAAAACCCCGCAAGAGAAATAAAAATATCGCGATAATTCAAATTCAATCAAGAGAATGTTACGAATTGAGATTTACCAAACTCCAATTGAAATCCCTTATTCCCTCTCATGACCTTCTACTAATTTGCGGAGAAAGCTTGCAAAAAATAAAACGTATGAAGATCGGGAATGAAAGATTGATTTGATATGTTTTGAGAAAATGAAACTTTCGTTCTCTATTGAACTAAATGTTTTGATTTTTTTTGTTATATATATAGGTATTTCTACTATGAGTATCAAAAAGATACCCATGACATTAGTACCTCATTTCAACCGTAGGATTAGAACAATCAAGAAAGAGAAAAGGGTTAAAGCATTTAATGTATTAATTACCTATTTTGACATTCTCTCACTCCATGAAAGGAAAGCTCTATCCCTAAAAAAATAATTGATAATCTCCACACACTTAAGTCACACCATAGTTTCGCTCTCTCTCAAACTAAGAGTAAATAACTACTATGATTCACACGCACATACCAAGCCAGATGAAAGTATTATATATGTAAAATTACTTTATTTAACTATGAAATAGAAAATTATAGATTTGTAAATGTTCTATACTTAATTAACATACATGTCTTTCTTATATTTTTACAGCATGTCATTGTTATGTTAATTCCTTCAAAAAAAATATACATATATAAAGAGCACATAAAATCACAAGGATTCTTATAGACAAATATAACATAACAAGGACAATGCATCTGTAGTGAGATGAATAATTATAAGGCATCTCTTGGTTATATATTATTATTTATTTATTTATATATTTTTAATATGCTTTAACAATATTATTCAATTGCATATGTAAACAATTATTAGTTATATGAGCTCAGTTCCCCTTATGCAAGGTATCAAATTAAAATTTTGTGAAAAAAATGGATTTAGTAAGCCACCCCTTGTAAAACCATTATGTGTCTCATAAGCTTACGTTTAATTTATGTAACTTTTGATTACTTAAAGTCTTTTTAGCTTCCCTTACAATATCGATAGATCACGTGTCAAATGTGCCAAATATAACCCATAAAAGGTTATTAACCCTTCTAGAATGTAGTAGTGACAAGCACAGGGTCAAATCCACAAGATTCAGTCAAATTGAGTCTAATAAATAGAAAGTAAATCTAGGGTTTTTGAAAGAGTTTTATCTAAAAATCTTACTAAATAAGAAGGTAAATAAATTGTAAATCAGAGAATAGAAATATACCTATGTCTAAGAATGCACAATCTAGCCTTATGTTGTTTCTATATCTTGTCTCATCGATTTTAGAAAAATGGGTTTTAAAACAGTTTCCCTAGATTGGCTAAAGGTGTTGGGGTCATCAACACCCTAGTTCCCCTATTCTAGATAGATAGGGCAACTGCTCTCTAAATATTTTCTTTACTTTATTGTACAACCTTGGACAACTACTGTGTAGATTTATAACGTGAGCAACACTTAGCGCTCTGTGGGAACACCAACCCCTAGATGACCTTGGGCAACCGCTCTCAATATTTAACCTAATTTTTCATGTTACTTACATAGAACAATAGGTTTGTCTGGTCGCTTGCTCTAAGTGATCACCACTTCTCAACCTGGTTGGTATCACAAACTCAATCTGATTGATGATAGGTCAATGGGTTTACACCTAGAGATTTACAATGAATATACAAACTTTAAACTACCATTGAGACATCATTAAAAAAATAACATAAAGCTAAAGAATTGAATCAAAATACTATTATAATAGAAAATCTCAACAAGACAGAAAATAACTAACTAATGGCTATAGAGCTTCATCCCCGACCAAGGTATTAAACAACCCAGCTGAACATGGCTACTCTACCTTTCTCTACTCCTAAAACACTCCGAATAAAATGTGTTTTAGTCCATATAGGTCTTTCCTTTATATAGGCGAGCCTAAGTACAAGAATAGGAAAAACCGGGAAATAAGAACCTTCTAAAAATTGCAAAACTTCTATTTTGTGAGTATGGCGCCATCAATGGCATCTCCATTATGTGGGAATGACACTAAGTTAAGGCGTGGCATAATATAGTAAGTCTCGAATAGCAAGTCAGTCTGGAATTTCTATGATCTTGACGTTGTTTGTTGTAGAACCTAGTGTCGTCCATTCGTTTTTGACACCGTGCATTATTCTGTTATGACACCTTTATTGACGTCGAGGGTCTTCCACGATGCCACCAGTTCATTCTGGGGGCATCATATTTATTGTCCTTTAATTATACTTCGACTTCTTTCTTGGATTTGTCTAATTCCCGCGCAAATACTTAAATACCTTGTAAATCTCCAAAGTACACATATATAACCATAAAATATGAATTTGGACTCAATTTACATAGCTAAACACCTATATAGAAGTGCATATTTAAGGACTCGTCAAATACCCTTAAACATAGAAGTTTGCACGTCCTGAGCAAAGGGTTATTTGCCTACAAAGACAAAACATAATGCAACAAAATTGAGTGATACTACCCTAAAAGATTTATACCCACTTTGCAAAATGATGGAGTCCTTTCAATCCAAACATGGTCAATCTGATTAACAAGAGACTTGGAATTTGTAAAGGTTGGTTTGATTACTTAAACTTGGTTAAATGTCAAGACAATAGTTTTTCAAAACTTGAAGCATGCCAAAACCATAACCTTTAACTTATTCATAGATTTTCTAGGTCTCTTTACCAAAATAGTAGATCCAATTGGTCTCCTTATTATGAGGATTCTCTTAAATGGATTTTACCACCAATTTTCGCTTATTTGCAGTTTTACACTTACAAGGGTCCATATGGCTTATTTTAAGGGTAGGTTATTATTTGAATAATGGCATTGGAAACCCACTTAGTCCTAGCTATATGCACTCGAGCTAAATCTTTTAAGAGGAGTTTTTTTATGAACTTTCGCCTTATTTCTCGTTAAAGATCCTCACTTTTCTCCCTCAATGTTGGTTTTTGATGTACGGTCCCTGTTCCATTTCATGTAGATACCGATTTCTATATATTTTTCCAACCATCAAGTTCCCTGCTCCATTTCCTGCAGGAACTTGTGGGACCCTCTATTTGTTATTAAAATTATGTTAGCACTTCTCACTTTTGCTAAGAATTAAGGTAGCTTTCCAATGTAGAATTATCAAGCCCATATTTTATACTATAGTAAACAAGTCTACTTCTTCCCCTTACAAGTGCTAGATCTTTAATAATTATACTCCAAGTGAATTCGTCCAAGTTTCAAAATTCTAGAGACTTGAATTCTTTCGCTAAGTTAATTTGACTACCTACCTACTTTAGTCTCAAGTTATGACTCATTCTTACTCCAAGTTTCTATTTATGTTGTCAAGTAGGTGAAAAAAGCTTTTGTACTTCTTCTATGTCTAAAGGTAAATAATTTGACTAAGTTTTTACTCTTATAGTTGAAAGAAAAGTTTTACTAATAGGTAAAACTATAAAATAATTAATATTCTAAGCTACCTAATCATGCATGCATTATTGTATCAAATTCTAGATGAAATGAAGAAATGGAAGGTAAGAAATGGAATGAAAGTGAGATAATACTTATAAAGTCGCGAGAAGAATTATTAAATCAAGCTCATACCTGTGAGGCTTCATTGAATACTTTATCGACATAACTCATACCCCCAAACTTATTTAAACCTTGTCCTCAAAGTTAAAAATCAAGCTAAGAACATTAGTAAAAAAATGATGCAAATAGATGGATAATAAATATAGAAGAATTTTACAATACATGAATGCATGGTTAAAAAATAAGAAAAATAAAAGTGATTTTTTAACGGCAAAATTTTTCATGGGTTGCCTCCCAATAGCACTTTTGTTTAGCGTCATTGGCTCAATGAATTTACCTATTACTTGTCATAATATGGCTCATAAATCATCTCATACTCTAAATACTGGCGTGGAAAATCTTCGTAATATGTTTTCAATCTGTGTCCACTCATTTTAAATGCATTGCCAGTTTTCAGGTTCTAGATTTGCACGACACCATGATCGTGTACTGTGAGTACTACATATGGTCCTATCCATCTTGATCGCAACTTTCATGCAAAAATTTTAAGATGAGATTGAAATAAAGTACTTTTGTCCCAAACAAACGTTTTTTGAGAGATGTTCTTATCATGAAGTTTTTTGGTCTTTTCTTTATAGATACTTGCATTTTCGTATGCATCATTTCATATCTCCTCCAATTCTTGCAAGTCCAGTTTCTTTTCATCCCCTGTTTCATCAAGTTGCATATTAAGCTTTTTGATAGCCCAATAAAACTTGTGCTCCAACTCAACTAGTAAATGACATGCTTTTTGATAGCCCAATTTTAAGAAGACAGTATTGTGACATTTGATTGGTGTTTTTATGTTGCTCGATGCGCCCAAATGGCATCTTACAATCGTGTGCTCCAATCTTTTCGAAAGGGACTCACTGTCTTTTCTTAAATAGACTTGATCTCCTTATTGGAAATTTCTACTTGTCCATTGGTCCATAGGTGGTATGTTGTTGAAGTCATATGAGCGACATCATATTTTTTTAGGAGGCTTTCAACCATCAGATTTCATGAATGAGTTCCCCTATTACTTATTAGGGCTTGTAAAGTTCTAAAAGTGGTGAAGATTCTTAACTTCAACAATTCATAAACCACCTTTGAATCATTGGTGCACATAGCTTTTTATTTCACCCATTTGGATACATAATCCACTGCAATAAGGATGTAAACATCCCCAAGAGAAGCTAGAATGGGTTCCATGAAGTCAATCCCTATACATTAATGATTTTCATATATGTAGTGAGTTAAGTGGCATTTGATCTTCGTGGCCAAGATTACCTAATTTCGATAATCAAGATATGATTCGGTAAAGTTGAATGAATCATGAAGAATAGAGGGCCAATAAAATCCACTATTCAAAACATTTCAGGTTGTACGTTGGAGTCTGAAATGCCCTCTCAAGCATAAGAATGATAAAAATGCCAATATAGATTGGCTTTTTGCGTGGGACACACATCTTCTTATTACTTGATTAGTGCAGAACTTCTATAGATAGAGATCATCCCATTATGATGTCATGCATCGGTCCTAAGCATTTCTTGCACCTTAGTGATGTATGTAGAAAATATGTCGGTTGTAATGAACTTTACCAAATATGTATACCATAAAACATCATCCATTACCGAATAAATGTACTCATTGGGAAATTTTTCTTTGAGGAGGCTAGGTGGTTCACTGCCTTTCGTGAATCTACTAAGATGATCTGCAACCAGGTTCTCAGCACCACTTTTATCTTTGATTGTAATGTCAAATTCTTGCAATAAGAGAATCCACTGGATCAAATAAGGTTTAGATCATTTTTAATTAAAAGATTTTGTAACGTTACGTGATTTGAGTATACTATAACTTTTGTTTTTAGGATATATGGATAAAACTTCTCTAGTGCAAACACTACTGCAAGGAATTATCTTTCTATAGTGGTGTAATTCATTTGTGCTAGATCAAGAGAATGATAGGCATAATAAATTACATGGGAAGCTTTTTTGACTCTCTGTCCTGGAACTGCACTGACTGCATGGTTACTAGCATCGCACATAGTTTCAAAAGGGAGTTCCCAATTGGGTGCCTGAATAACGGGCGTGCTAGTGAGTGAATATTTGAGTTTTTTAAATGTATCTTTACATGTTTTATCAAATTCAAGGGTTACATCTTTCTAAAGGATGTGACATAATGGTTGCACGATTTTTTAGAAGTCCTTGATGAATCGTCAGTAAAAACCTACATGCCCAAGGAAAGATCGAATCTCACGTACGTTAGTAGGATATGGTAGTTTCTTTATGACATCAATTTTGGCTTTGCCAACCTCAACCTCCTAGGGGAGACTATGTGCTCTAGAATAAGACATTGATCTACCATGAAATGGCATTTTTCATAGTTTAAGACGAAGTTCTTTTCTATCCATATGTTAAATACTTTTATCAAATTTGCAAGGCAACTATCAAAGGAGTCCTCGTAGACAATAAAGTCGTCCATGAACACCTCAATGAATTGTTCCAAAAAATCTGAAAAGATACTTACCATGCACCTTTGGAAATTAACTAGTCAATTGCACAATCAAAAATGCATGCGATGGTATTCGAAAATGCCAAATGGACAAGTGAAAGTGTTCTTCTTCTAATCTTCGGGTACCACTGGTATTTGGTGAAAGCCCGAGTATTTGTCGAGACAGCAATAAGGGGAATGGCCAGCTAATCTTTCCAACATTTAATCTTTGAATGGGGGAGGGAAATGGTCCTTTCTAGTGGCGGTGTTGAGCTTCCTGTATTCAATGCACACTTATCACCCATTCTAGATGTGAGTGGGGACTAGCTCCCCATGTGAGTTATTTACCACTCTGAATACAGTTTTCTTGGGGACTACTTGAGCAGGGCTCACCCACTTACAGTTGAAAATAGGTTAGATCATTTTGACATCTAGCGGCTTCATGATATTTTTTCTTCTCGATCTCTATCGTATGCGAGTTCAGTCTCCTTTAAGCCCCTTTGGTTGGCTTTGTTCCATCTTCCATGTGTATGAAATGCATGCAAGTAGAAGGGCTCAAGCCCTTGATGTCTGCTATTGTCCATCCAATGAATGTGCCTTCTTTGTAGAGACATGCTATCCATATGATTCTCTAAGAAGACTTGAGCACTATCTTCATTGTCTATGAGTAAAGTCAATCGAATAAGCAGATTTGCATCATTTATTGCGTACACTGGCGTAGGCTCATCCATCGGATGTCGCATGGCATCGTATATGTCGAACATGATAACCTCTTTATCAAATTAAATGGTTAAATATCCACTATGTATGTCTATCTTTGATCTGGCAATCTTCAAGAATAGTTGTCTGAGGAGCACCGATGACGATCTAGATAGGTTTTCCCCTTTCATATCCACTACGTAGAAGTTTGTTGAGAACGTAAAATATTTTACCCAAGCTAATACATCTTCCAATAAGCTCGCAGGTCTTACCACCGATAGATATGCTAACCAAATCATGATCCTAGTCTTTTCTAGAGGTCCTACTTTAAGTGTCTCATAAATTGATAATTGCATCACATTTATGGAGGCACCAAGGTCGAAAATTGCTTTTGGAATGCTGACATTCCTTATAATGCAAGGTACCGAGAATGTCTAAGGGTCCTTACATTTAAAGGGAAGTTTCTTTTATAGGATTTCCATTACAAGTTCTCCTTCTTAAGTCTTTTCGTTGCCCTTAAATCTCCCTTTGTTGGTGCAGAGCTCCTTGAGGAATTCCATGTACTTGATAACCATTTTTAATGAATGAAGAAGTGGAATGTTAATTTCTACTCTCCTAAAGGTTTCAAGAATCTTTTTCACTTTCTCTTTTTTTTCTATCTAACACCAAGCGTTGGGGAACTGGAGGTTTGACCTTATAACCAGGCGGTGTTTCCTTTTGGGGACCTTCCATCTGTTTAGGGGTTGTTCCTAAGTTCTCAACTTCATTTTCCTTCAAGTTGGATAGTTCCTTTAAGGTGGGCCATCTATTTAGGTATTTTGGTCCCTCGTATCCATTGCCACTACGAAGTGTAATAGCGTTAACACTCGCATTTGGGTTTTGGCAAGTTTGCATAGGCAACTTTCCCTTCTCCTCTAATCTTCCCAAATGTTGTGAAATTTGGCTCACCTAGACCTCCAAATTTTGGACCGCGACATTTGGGTCACTGAAAGGTTTTTTAATGTTCACCTAAAACTAGTTAATGTCTCTAGAAAATTAGCTTTGATAAGTCGATAATTAGACACATTTTATTAGGTAATTTAGGTTGATTTTATATATAAATGATGATATTATACTTGGTATTCTCTTGTTTTGTGATTTCAGGTTTTACATAAGAAAAGGAAGAAAAAGAAAAAAAGAGAAAGAATGGCAAAACAGTTAATTGAAAAAAAAGCCCAGCGATTAGCTTGTGATTTGGAATAATACAAGGAATCAACACCTAAATCGGCAGTAGGAAAAGGGCAGCAAATCCACGATGAATTGGAGAATAAACTAGAAATCGCTAGCTGAATCGATGGAAAACTAAGAGCTAAACTCGTTGATTTGCTCAGCGATTTATGTATAAGTTATGAATCAGTAACAAATCAACGAGGTGGGTTACAAGTTTTTTAGATTAATATGAAAAATTTGAGTTTCTCTAAGATATGTATACGTAAAAAGACTGTAAAAAATGTCAAAGAGCTTTGAAATAACGCTCTCCTTTTTCTTTTCTTTTCATCTACATCATTTATATTGTTTATTTTAGTTGATGTTTGAAGATATATTGGAGCTTTGATTTATATTAAGGTATCTATTTATTCATTATGTCTTTTAATCATATTTATGCACTGTTTATTTGCAGTATGAGTGAGTAGTCTATCAATCTAAAAAACCCTAGAAATGTAATATATTTCGGATTGCTAGATAGTTATAGTTAAGGAATCATGAACTTAATGCTTTAAATCTATTCATACACATTAATCACAAATTGGACAAGTTTTTTTACATATTACAACTAATGAAGATTAATATTGAATACATAGTTGCAAATGTGTTATGTGGTATTTTGATTTTGATTCTACGTCTATAGTTATTGGGAACAATTAAAAAAGTAGTAACTAGGATTAATCTATAGGGCATTTCCTGAGTGGATGTTCTAGGTGATTATATTTTAACTTGTTTATTATTCGGCGTCAGTTAATATTGGCTTAGATTATGCATGATTTTCATGAAATGTATGATATCGTATTTCTACAGGGTTGTGTTTTTTCTAATGTGTAGATTTACAATAATAAGAATGTGGCATTTTCATTAAATTTAGGAAACGGGGTTGCTGGCTAAAGGCTATCAACTTATTATGAAGTAGGATTCAATAATTACAAGATTCCACGTATGTTGTGATTATAACTATAGAGTGAAGTGATGTTATGTTCTAATGTTCGAAAGCAATCCAAGTATATTACATTGTTTAGTGGGGTTTTGTTTAGATGTTTGTTTATTTATATTGAATTGAATATGAATATTGTTTAATTTAATTTGCATTTAAGTAATTTAAATTAGTTTAATTAGTTTGGTTATTTAAGTTAGTATTTATAGTTTACAGTTATTTAATATTTTAATTCTCTTTTAATTAAATTAACTAAATTAATAAAAAACAAATCAAAAAATACTTTCATTCAAGATTTGCAAAATCCCTATGGAGACAATATCTCACTTATCACTACTATAAGTAAATAGTAAAATATGAGAAATTATTGTGCACGCTCGACATGTGTCAATTTTTGGCACTGTTGATTGAGATTTTTAGATAACTTAAAAGGATTCTAGATGATGTATGGTTTATACACTTTGTCGTGTTAATTTAACGTAATATTTACATCAGTTTGAGCCTAAAATAGATATAACTTTCAATCGGAGTTAAAGACAACAACAACAACTTAGGGATAATTTAGCTAATAGGATGGAAGACAACAATAATGATATTATTGACAATGTCATTAATAATAACAATGATTACAGAGTTATCAATAATAATAAAATAGAGAACTCATTTTTACGCAAGTAAATCAAAATATTACAGCATATGAGCCTGTGTGCATAGCATACCCCAATGGATTTCCTGAATTCGAACTTAGATATAGATTTATTTCTATGGTAAAGACAATGAAGACCTATATAGATTTATAAGGGAATATCTGCATAAAGTTAATGGGATGAAACTGAAAGAAGGTACTTTAGAACATGTCAAACTTAAGGCTTTTCCTTTTTTAATGAAAGATCAAGCACAAAATTGGTTGTTCTATCTCCCATAAGATTCGATAACTACATGAACTCAAATGTGGAATCAAATGTTAGAAGTTTTCTTAGATGAACATATACCTGCTAGAAAAATTAGTTCTTATAGAAAGAAAATCACAGTTGCGAATATGAAAGACAATGAAAACTTTAATGAATTGTCAAATAGGTTGCAAAGACTAATTTCTTCTTTTCCATAGCATGGATAGACTCAAAAAGCTTTGTTAGGATATTTTTATGAAAGACTCAACCATTTTAAATAAAAACTATTAAACACAGTATGTGGTGGATCTTTATTTGAGACAACACCAACTTTAGAAAAAGAAGCAATTAATAAAATGGCAAAACGATCAAAGTAATATAGTGAAAAGGTCGAGTCCTCAAAAAAGAAACTCTATGAAGATGATAAGAAGAACATAATACATTTGATGATAAAATTGACGAATTATTTAAGATATTTAAGCTATTATGTAATGATAGATCTAATCAAGTTAAGGCTTACGGATTATGTAATGAAGTTACACATCTGGCAAATGCGTGTCCTACTCTACATGAAGAAAATATTGAAGAGGTTAATGCAATGATGAATCAATTTTGTGGTCCCTCAAGAAATCAATATTAAAATAATACTTATTATCCTATAAGACTGAATCCAAATCTTAGTTATGACCCTCAAAATCAAAATTAAAACACTTATAGACCAAAAACTTGGATATAATTTGCAGCTAATCAGCAGCCGCAAAAAAATACTCAATCTCTGAATCCAAATTTAGAGCAAATCCTTCAAAACTTTATGAGTCAAAGTCATCAAAGCTTTACACGGATTTCTCAAAATCATATTAAGACTGATACAATTATAAATAAACTGAGAAACTAGTTAAGTCAAATGAATTTATAAATAAATAGGTTAAGTACTCAACAGAGTAGTCAAGTTAAAGCACCTACTCAAATCAACATTGCTCCTACTAATCAAGCATAAGTTAAATGATAAGAAAGACAACTATAATTGGTAAGACACTTAAACAGAGTAATAAAAAAATTTCATAACACTATTAAAGAATGAGAGGAAGAAATGATGGCTAATTTCAGTCCTACTAGAGAATGAATGGCTGAACAATCGAAATATACACATTTTCCAGGAAGACTGTACTTATGGTATTTAGCGAAAGTTGAGGCATATGAAGAATCTTTACAAAAGACTAAGTTAATAACTAAGAATAAAAATGATAAGATCATTGATAATTTGAATGAAGATATGTGTTCATATTCTACCGTTCCACAATGATCAGCTGATGCTATGGAGGAAGAAATCAATGAAAAGATTCTTGAAGCATTTAAGAAAATAGAAATCAATAAAACAATGATGAAATCGACTATGCAATTTTCTAATTATGATTGAGTTTCGAAAGAATTCTCTGAATCAAAAGGTAAATTTTTAGAAGAATCCAAGGAAAACTTAGGACAAAAGTGATCCATTAATTAAAAAAAATACCTTAGAAATATTTCGACCCAAGAATGTTTGGAGTTCCTATCACAATAGGTACTCATTTAATAGATTTTGCTATATGTGATCTTGGAGCATCGATAAACGTTATGTCACTGAGACATTGAAAATATGTTCGTTGACTAATACACCTATTAATATTACTTTAGCATACAATGTCATTATTAATTCTTATGGCTTATTAGAAGATGTCTTAGTCAAAGTAAATGACTTAATATTTCTTGCTGACTTCCATGTCATGGAAATGGGAGACTCAATTTATGTTAAGTCCCCATATATACTATTAGGAAGACCATTCATTAAAATAGCTAAAACAAAGTTAGACATCTTTGAAGGAACAATGTCTGTGGAATTTGAAAACAAAATTATCACTTTTCGTTTTAATGATGAATATATCTGTGGAAGTTCTGATAAATTTGATAATGAACAAACTGAGGATAATGAGTCTTTAGAATTAAATCATCGTGAAAATGAAATATATGTTATTAATTTAGTAACAATTGAATATGGAAATGCTTAGACCAAGAACAAACAAGGTGAAGATATTTCAAGTCGAAATACAAAAACTCATTAATAGAAGGTTAAGCAATCGAACAATGATAAGAATCATAACATGGAAGAATTTAAATCCACGAAAAATAAGAAGAATAAAAATAAGAATCCACTAATTGTCAAGCTCGATGATCTAAGAGATATATATATATATATATAAACATAAAGGTCAAATGGGCTTGGTACTTTAAATCTATTTCTGATATGAGTTTTAGAGCGAACTACATGTCAATTCATTAAAACCAATAGGTGTGGTTACTAATGTACCAGTTCAAATTGACAATTATATTATTCCCAAAGACTTTTTTTATTATGTCACACTTCATCAATGAAGATCCTCAATCAATCTTAGGACAACCTTTCTTAGCCACTTTGCAAACCGTCTTGGATACTCTAAATAAGACAATTACTTTTTGAGTGCAAGGTCGAGCAATCACTTTCTAGAATAGCACAAGACTGGATAACCCTATGCTTAAGTTCAAAAAACCAATCTAGAACTGCGTGGTTCAGTCAAGCCAACGTCAGTAAATAAAAGTGCTTTGTAGGAGGCACCAATACTTTATCTTTATTTTCAGTTTGAGTCTTAGAATTAGTTAGTTATTTTTATATTCTCTCTACTTTTGACACTTATAATAGGGATATTTTAGGAATTTAATTCTAGAATAGTTTCATGTAATGAAGGCTGATCAAGCCAATTTATTTCCATATAATATTGTATTATTCATTAGTTTTTATATTAATTAGTTATTCATGTAATAAATAGATTATTTAATACATATCATAGTTAAGTTTTGGAAATTATGAATATTTCTACCTTTATTGAATATATATGACAATTAATTGGAAAAATCAATTTAATTGGAAAAATAGCAAAATTAAGTTGGTGATTTTCTAGCGATTCCGGTTTGCACTAAAAATCGCTAGGTAAATCAATAGTAATATACAAAATGTTTCAGTGTAATTTCGAGGTAGTAATTCCTAGCCGATTCGACATTATAACTAAAAATCGCTGCATGAATCGCTAAGCCACCAAGGCCCATTTTTAGCAACTTCGTTAGTGATTCTTCAATGAATCCACTTAAACCTTGATTCGCCGAGAACAATTCAAGTTTTTAAAAAATGAAAACCTAAATCGCCACATTAAAACCCTTCACACTCACCAACCATTGCAATCTTTCGATCAAAGAGACCAATTTTTTACTAGATTCAACCTTCCAAAGCTTAATTTTAGTACATTTAAGTGATTTCCACCTTAATCTTCACACATTCAACCCAAAACATGGAGAGTTTTGACGGTGTAAAGCCACCAAAGGCTTGGGAAAGGGAAAAAAACTACCCCACCTTTTTCATTTAGTTTCAATACCGAGGACTAATTATGTGGAAGAGGAGGATATAGAGGTGTTAATCAAGAGATACTGATGAGGGAGAAAAACTACGAACTAAGGAAAGAGAATTTTGTCAATAAGAAGGCCTATGAAGAATTTAGGAATTACATAATAACGGATAAGAAGTTGATCCCGAATAGGGGATTTAATATGAAGAACGAATTGAAGTATAAGCCTTGGATCCTAGATATCATTGAGGTCAAAGATTTTGGTTTACTAACTAAGAGGATGTTCATAGTGAACGGGGTTGTAATGTCTTGGTGATAGAGCCTTATGCTAACGTATATGGAAGTGAAAGTAAGACTGAGTCCCGAGTTCGAGGGAGGATAGTGGATTATTCTGCTACAAGAATAAATTGGTATTTCGAATTATTGGATTTTCATTACAAACAAAATGACAAGTACCCTAAACCTGAATATGGCATTAAATATCATTACCTCACTAAGACAATAAGGGGAGGTTAAAGGCAAAACATGGAATTAGATTTATTTTTGATACGGAATGGTACCCTAAGCATATAACCACTAAAAAATTTAGGAAGACCACTAAATCTTTGTGTTCTTTCATCAACGCCAACTTACAGCCAAGCCTGCAGTATTACGAGAAAGTGAACTACAAAGCCGCCTTACTTTGCCATATTGTTATAGGATTAGGAAACTTGGATGTTGGAAAAATGATTTATGAATCAATTAGGAATGCCATCGCCACCTAGAAAAACGATGGGATTCCTTTCCCTTTTTCCCTTTTATGATTACGGTCTTTGTAGAGAGAACTAAATGAATATGGCAGAGCTTGACATAGATGTTTAAGCAGAGAAGACCATCATTGATGAGGTTATAGAGAGATATGGAAGAGTGAATGGTTTTAAAAACATAGAAGATGAGCGAGAAAGGTTTAAGATAGCCAGAAAAGAAACTGAGTAGAGAAGAAAAATCAGAGTTGACACGACACGAGGAGAATTTTGAAGGAAATGTCTGAAGCTAGAAATAATCCGAACGCAGAGCAGCCTACTAGGGATTACGATGGATTATACATGGAAGAGTTAGAACCGGCTTTCATGGGTGCAATTTTGCGCAATCAGGTGACCACTCTCCGTAATCAAGAACTTATGTTTGAGAACCAGATAAGCTTAACAAGGAGCATTCACATAATGGAGCATACGATATCTAGGAGAAATAGACATCGAGGATGTAAAAAGGCTCTTGTATCATTTACTCAAATGAGATTACCACTTAGCAGTAATATTGATGTTTCGACATTGCCAGGTCAAGAATGTCACCTCTACAACCCCATTGTGAGCTTCCGGTCTTAGAGGATTGATTCAGTGGACGATGATGACGATGCGACTTCTGGATGCTGACATTGATTCCCTTATTCGATTTATTTTCTCTGTCTTCGAGTGATAATATGAGAGATCATATATGTAATTATGTTAGTGGTGATACACTTTGTGTTTCTTGGTGATACTTTGTGTTTATGATAGTATATTATGTGATATATTTTAATCAGTGCTTGGGTATGATATTTAATACACTTGATATATATTGGTAATGTTTATTCATTAAATCTTAATGCACTCTATCTTATTATAATTTTAAATTACTTTTATTAATTTCTTGATTGTCAAATTTATGATTATATTAATTCTTTTATACTTCACGTGGTATGTTTGTTATGTTGAAAATTGGACTTCATTTTTAAATCTTGAGAATGAGGTATATAATGAGTTTAGGGTATTTTAGATGAAGTATGGCATTAATGACAATGAAAGGAAAGAAAGGCAAAAAAAAAGTTCAGAATTACTTTTAATTTGATATTCAAGTAAGTTGACGAAATTTTTCAATTTTTTTCCAAATTCAAGTAAGTATGATTTTCATTTTACATTATTTTTAATAAGAATGATAATGAATATATAATAAATTTTGAATTGAACTGATATTTTTATTACCAAAGTGAGTTTTATAATAGAATGAATCAATTTTTCTTACCTTTTTTTTTATTAACTATACTACTTGATGTAAACATTAAAATGAATGTCTTGAGTTAGTCATGATAATAGGAAGAAGATCAAAACAATAGTACAAGATGAACAAGACAGATTTCTGATAATCTTGTAATTCAAAAAAGGCTATAGTGGATAGTGGATAGTGGGAAGTATTAATAAGTTTATAAATATTTTTATAAAAAGTTATTTATACCACAATTGAAAGAAGAAATGGGTTAAAAACCAATGAGTTTCTATAAGTTAGAAAAATATTTTTTTCAACTTTAGTGGATAGTGGGAAGTATTAATAAGAGTTTATAAATATATAGAGAATCCTATAAGTTTCAAGTAAAATAGAGCATGGGATCTATAGTAGGAAAAATATGAGAATGTCCATAGGAAATGGACCAGGGACTCAAAAGCAAAAGTAAAAGAAATATGTTATAAAGAAATAATAGAGATTCTAAAATAGAAGAGATTTTCAAATGTGAGAATGTTCAAACTCAGCACTCTGCCGTCTCGAGCAAAGGAATACTCTCAATCATATTTTCTTTTAATTCTTTATATACCGATTTCAAATTGATTCATCTTAACTTTAAATAATAAAGATTCTAAAATAGAAGTGATTTTCAAATGAAAATATATTAGCCATAAGTAAATGAGAGTGATGATAAAATAGAATGATTTAGTCAAATCAAAACATCCCTTAATGATAACTCAATCTCGTAATGTAACACTCTTTAGAATTTAAGATTCGTTGTCAAGGCTAGTGCACAAAATAGGTTTTCTCATTATCCACTGAGAAGCATAAAGCTTATGATAACTAATATAGAATCTCAAAACACAAAAACCACTAGATTAATCTTAACTTTAGGAAAAACTTTATAGTAGCACCACAATCGAAATCAATAGGAATTTCACCTAGATACCAATGAATATGTCTTTTAAAACATGTTAGATTAAGAAATACTTCATTCAACTATAGATTTAAGTACTCGAGTTAAATCTTTTCTTTTGAAGAGTTTAAGATATTGATGTGGGTTAGATTTGGAAAACTTTGGATTTTGTTTTCGATGTCTCTATTAATTTTCCCTTCCATCTCTTTTCGTGAACTTCTACTTTTACCACCTCTAGTCATTTGGAATATTTTAAGTAAAAGAATTTACCTGTAAAATCATTTGAGACCAAATTTGTCAAAAAATATTCGATGAAATTCAACTTATATTTTGGGAAAAGCATTTTGAATTGAGAGTTTGAAATTTATATGAAAGTTGTTGATAAAATAGGATTAGGAAAAACAAACTTTTTATGTAATTCAAGTCAATCGATAAATATTCACAAAAACCTCAAAGTCATTTGAAATTTAGTCTCAAATTAGCTTGCATATATAATTTAATCTACACACAATATATGAAAGATATTTTGAAAATTCAATAGTAGTAAACAAATCATCACATCACTTTCATACTATTAGTATAATAGAAATCGTTCGATATCAAAACCATTTGAAATAAATATTTGAAATTGTGTTCCTATCCTAATAATCAATTAAAAATCGACTAAAAATCAAAATTTAATCCATATAAGGTTAGGGTTTTAGTTTATAACCTTTTTGAAAGTGATTCTTTCAAGTATGGAACTCAAGACTCTTCCCTATAACACTCCTCTAAGCTCCAATCTAAACTCTCTTTCTCAAGCCCTAAGTGGCTCTACAATCTCAAAACTCACCAAGCTATGGGTTGAATATGTGAAGATTGAGGTGGGAATTACTTAAACACACTAAAATTATGATTTGAAAGGTTGAATCTAGTCAGAAATTGGTCTTTTGATCGAAAGGTTATTATAGTTTATGAGTGTGAACGGCTTAAATATGGCGATTTGGAGTTTCTGTTTTTAAAAACTCGAATTCGTTCTTAGTAAATCAGGGTTTAAGTGGATTCGCTGAGGAATCGCTGAATGGGCCTTGATGGCTTACCAATTTATGCAGGGATTTTTAGTTACAATTTCGAATCGGTGAAGAATCGCTGACTTCAATTTGCACTAAAAATTCAACATACAGCTACTGATTTTCTCAGTGATTTTCAGTACAAACTGAAATAGTTGAGAAATCGCTAGTTTAATTTTTACTCTGTTTATAATTAAATCAATTTTCCCATTTGATTATCACATATATATTCAACAAAGGTAGAAATATTCAAGATTTTCAGAGTTTAACTATGATACGTATTAAATAATATATTTCATTACCATAAATAACTAATTAACATAAATCTAATGCATAAAACAATATAATATGGAAACATATTGGCTCGATCAACCCCTTGCATGAAACTACTTCGGAATTGAATTCTTAAAATATCATAATATAAGAGTCAAAAATTGAGAGAATATAAAAAAACTAATTAATCATAATACTAAAATGGGAAATAAAGATAAAGTACGGGTTGCCTCCCATAAAGCGCTTTTGTTTACTTTCATTGCCTCGACTGAACCACACCGTTCTAGTCTAGTTTTATAAACCTAAGTATGGGATTATCCACTCTTGTACCATTCTAGAAAGTGATTGTTTGGCCTTGCACTCGAAAATTAACTATCTTGTTTAGAATATTCGCGACAACTTGTGAAGTGGCTAAGAAATGTCGTTCTCATATTAATGGAGGATCTTTGTTAATGAAGTGTGGCATAATTAAAAATTCTATGAAAATAATATACTTATCAATTTGAATTAGCACATTCGTAACCATACCTATCAGTTTTACTGATTATCCATTTTGTAAAGCAACTTTTTCTAAAGCAAGTACATCCAATTCCAATTGAGTGTGAAGGAAACATGAATTGGCATGTAGTTTTATGTAGAACTCATATCACATATAGCTTTAAAGTACCAGGCTCATTTGACCTTTATGTTTATATATATATATTTCTCCAAGATCATTAAGTATGACAATAGTTGGATTCTTCTTTTTCTTCTTCTTATTTTTCACGGATTTAGGTTCCTTTATGTTATTATTCTCAACATTGTTTGATTTTTTAACCCTCTATTCTTAAGTTGTTGTTTGTTGATCAGAAATATCTTCACCTTGCTTGTTCTTGGTATTAGCATTTCCATCTACTATTGTTACTACATTAATAACATGTATTTTAGCTTCATGATGATTTAATTCTAAATATTCATTATCCTTAGTTCGTTCATTATCAAATTCATCAGAGTTTCCATAGATATATTTATCATTAAAACAAAAAGTGAAAATTTGAGTCTCCCATTTCCATAACATAGAAGTCAGCAAGAAATACTAAGTTATTTACTTTGATTAAGACATCTTCCAGTAAACCATAAGGTTTAATAACGGTATTGTCACCTTTAGTAAGATTAATAGGTGTATTAGTCAATGAACCTATTTTCATTGACTCAAATAATTTGAGTGTCATAAAAATTATTGATGCTCCAAGATCACACGTAGCAAAATCTATTAAAGAAGTTCCTATTATGATAGAGATTCCAAACATCCCTAGCTCGGAACATTTTTTTAGTATTTTCTTTTTAATTAAAGTAGACACTTTTTGTCCTAAGTTTTTCTTAGATTCTTTTAAGAATTTGTCTTTTGATTCAGAGAATTCTTTCAAAACTTCATCATAATTAGAAAATTACATAATTGATTCTATTACATCATCAACATCAACATCAACATAGCCTCAGTCCCAAATTAACTTGGGTCGGCTACATGGATCAAACTTTTCCATTGTGCTTGATTAAGTGCAATTGATGGTGAGCTTTGCAAACCATTCAAATCTCTCTTAATTAATGCATCCCATGTTAACTTTGGTCTGCCCCTACCTCGTCGAATTTCTACAGTTTCTATTGAGTCAAGTTTTTTAGTTGGCGCATTTGTAGGCCGTCTTTGCGGGTGACCAAACCATCGCAACCGCCTTTCCCTAATCTTTGTATTAATTGGTGCTACTCCTACTTGTTTTGAATTTCTATATTTCTTATTCTATTTTTTTAAGTTTTACCACACATCCACCTAAGCATCCTCATTTCTGCTACGTTCACTTTATGTAATTGTTGTTGCTTTACCGCCCAACATTCACTTCCATAGAGCATAGTTGGCCTAATTGCGGACCTATAAAGTTTTCCTTTTAACTTAGTAGGAACATTTCGATCACAAATCACCCCTGTTGCACTCCGCTATTTCTTCCATCAAGCTTGAATTCTATGTGTGACATCATTTTCAATGTTACCATCATTTTGTATGATTAATCCTAGGTATCTAAAGTGGTTTACCCTAGGAACTTCTACTTCCCCTAATTTTACCACTCCGTCATCTCAATGTCTAGTGTTTCCAAACTCACAATGCATGTATTCAGTTTTCGTCCTACTCGACTTAAAGCCTTTAGATTCTAATGTATTCCTTCAGAGTTCTAATTTCCTATTCACTCCATCTTTAGTTTCATCCACTAAGACAATATCATCTGCAAATAGCATACACCATGGTATATCCTCTTGAATATGTCTAGTTAATTCATACATAACTAAAGTAAATAGATATGGGCTTAAAGCCGATCCTTGATGTAGTCCTATCGTAATGGGAAATTCTTTTGTAGCTCCTCCAAATGTCTTTATACTCGTTACTACTCCATCATACATATCTTAAATAGTGTCTATGTATCTAGCATGCACTATTTTTCTTTCTAGAACCCACCAAAGAACATCTCTAGGGACCCTATCATAGGCTTTTTCTAAATCTACGAATACCATATGAAGATTTTTTCTTTTCTCTATATTTTTCTAACAATCGTCTTACAAGGAAAATCGCCTCCATAGTTGACCTCCCAGGCATGAAACCAAATTGGTTCTCTGATATTGTTGTTTCTCTCCTTAGCCTATTGTCGATTATCCTCTCCCACAGTTTCATAGTGCGACTCATGAGTTTAATTCCCCGGTAGTTTGAGCAACTTTGAATGTCTCCTTTGTTTTGAAGATTGGCACAAGCCTGCTTCTTTTAAAACTTCATCATAATTAAAAAATTACATAATTGATTCTATTAATGGTTTATTAATTTCTATTTTCCTAAATGATTCAAAATGTTTGCACTAATTTCGTTCTCCTTAGCATCAGCTAATCATTGTGGAATGGTAGAATATTAACACATATCGTCCTTCAAATTATCAAAAATCTTATCATTTTTATCCTTATCAATTAATTCAAAAATTTTTAAAGATTTTTCATATGCTTCAACTCTGGCTAAATACACAGGTACAACCTTCGTAGAAAAGGTGTAAATTTCAATTGTTCAACCATCCATTCTCTAGTAGGAATGACATTAGCCATCCTTTCTTCTTCCTTTTTTCAATAGTCTTATGAATCATATTTTTATTACTTTGTTCAGGTGTCTTTCCAATTATAGAGATGTCTTTCTTATCATTAAATATAGCATTATCTTATGTTTGATTAGTATGGATAACATTGGCTTGGGTAGGACTTTTAGCTTGACTATTCTGTCGAGTATTCAACCTATTTATTTGTAAGATTTGTTGATTTAACTGGTTTTTCAATTCATTAATGGTAGTGTCAGTTTTAATTTGATTTTGAAAAATTCGTGTAATGTTTTAATAATTTTGACTCATTAAGTTATGCAGTATTTGCTCTAAATTTGGATTGAGTATTTTGTTGAGGCTGCTAATTAGGTGCAGGTTGTATTTGAGCTCTTGGTCTATAAGTGTTATAATTCTGATCTTTATGACCATAACTAAGATTTAGATTCAGTCTTCAAGGATAATAAGTATTATTATATTGATTTCTTGGGGACCAAAAAATTGATTCATCATTGCATTAACCTCTTCATTATTTTCTTCCTATAGAGTAAGACATGCATCTGTAGGATGTGTAACCTCATTACAGAATCAACAAACCTTCACTCGATTAGATCTATCGTTAACTAATAGCTTAATCATCTTAGATAATTCATTAATTTTCTCGTTGGTTGTATTATTTTTCTTATTATCCATTTCAAAGAGTTTCTTTCTTGACGATTCAACCTTTTCTCCGTATTGGTTAGATTGTTTTGCGATTTTATTAATTGTTTCTTTCGCTATAGTAGGTCTTGTCTCAAATAAAGATCCACCACATACTATGTCTAGTAGTATTTGTCAAAGGTGATTGAGTCATTCATAAAAATATTCTAATAAGGCTCTTTGAGTACATTCATGTTGTGGACAAGAAGAAATTAATCTTTGAAATATATCTTAAAATTCATTAAAGTTTTCATCATCTTTCATCTTCACAACTAATTTTTCTAGGAGGCATATATTTATCTAGGAAAGCTTCTCATATTTGAGTCCATGTAGTTATCAAATCTTATGAATTAAGATAGAACAACCAGTCTTGTGTTTGATCTTTTAATGCAATAAAAAAACCCTTAAGTTTGATTTGCTCTAAAGTACCTTCTTTCGGTTTCATTACATTAACTTTATGTTGATACTCCTTTATGATTTTTTGTGAGTCTTCATTGTCTTTACCATAGAAGTCGGTAAGGCATTAATAAATTCATATCTAAGTTCAAATTCAGAAAATCCATCAGGGTATGCTATATAAATTGGCTCATATGTTGTAACGTTTTCATTCGCTTGTCTAAAAGTGAGTTATCTATTATTATTGATAACTCTATTATCATTATTATTACTATTGACATTGTCATTAATATTATTATTGTGTCTTCCATCCTATTAGCTAAATCTTCCCTTGGTTTTTGTTGTCTTAAACTCTAATTAAAAGTTCTATCTATTTCAGGATCAAATGAATGTAAACATCTTGTTGAATTAACACAAAGAGTGTGTAGACCATAAAACATCTAGAAACATGTAAACATTATCTAAAATTTCTCGACAACGGCACCAAAAATTGACACATGTGCACAACATTTTTTTCTATTTTACAACTTACTTGTAGTAGTGGTAAATAAGATATCGTTTCTACAGGGATTTAAAAATCTCAAAGGAAAGAAATTTTTTCTTGTTTTTATTAATTTAATTAATCTAATTAAATGGAAATTAAAATATTAAATAACTAACAACTATGATTACTAACTTAAATAACCAAACTAACTAAATTAATTTAAATAATTCAAATTCAAACTAAACTAAACAATATTCAAATTCAATTTAATATAAATAAACAGACATCTAAATAAATACCTACTAAACAATATAATATATTTGGATTACTTTCATACACTAGAATGTAATATGACTTCATACTATAGTTATAATCTTAAAACATGGAATCTTGGAATCATTAAACTCTACTTCATAATAGGTTGATAGCCTTTAGTCAGCCACTAATTTTTCTTAATTCAATATAAATGTTGCATTCTTATCATTATAAATTTACCCATTGGATAAAACACAACACCATAAAAATACGATATCATTAAGTTCAATGAGAATCATGCCTACTCTAAGCCAATATTACCAAAGTCACATAATAAACAACTAATAACACAATCACATAGAACATCCACTCGAAAAATGCCCTATAGATTAATCCTACTTACTACTTCTATAATTGTTGTCAATAACTATAAACATAGATTCAGAATCATAATACCATACAAAACATTTGCAACTATCCATGCAATACTAATATCCTTTAGTGGTAATATGCAAAGATAACTTGTTAATTATGCGATTGATGTGTATGAATAGATTTAAAGCATTAAGCATATGACTCATTGATTATAACTATCTAGCAATCCAAAATATATTACATTGTCTAGGGTTTGTTTAAACTGATAGACTAATCACTTATTGTGGAAATAAATAATCCATAAATATAATTAAAATACATAATGAATAAATAAATACTTTTATATAAATCAAAGCTCCAAAGTATCTTCAAACATAGATAATAAAACTATT
The DNA here is from genome assembly GCA_039657365.1 of Stephania yunnanensis. Classification (NCBI taxonomy): domain Eukaryota; kingdom Viridiplantae; phylum Streptophyta; class Magnoliopsida; order Ranunculales; family Menispermaceae; genus Stephania; species Stephania yunnanensis. The sequence goes on along the minus strand of CM077583.1, from coordinate 31,695,183 downwards.
ATAAAGCAAAAGAAAAGTAAAAAGAAAGAATTAGGAGAGTTATTTTGAAGCTCTTTGGCTTTTTTTAATAAATAATTTTATATAAATCAAAGCTCCAAAGTGTCTTCAAACATAGACAATAAAACTAAAAAACTTGTAATCGACCTCTGCGATTTCTCAGTGATTCTTTAACTATACACAAATCGCTAAGTAAATAACTGAGTTTAGCTCTACGTGCTCCACCGATTCAGCTGGCAATTTGTAGTTCATTCCCTAATTCGTTGTGGATCCGATGGCCTTTAGTTGTTTGCCGATTTAGATGGCGATTCGTAGTGTTATTTCAAATCAATGGTTAATCACTTGTGTATTTTTCCAATTGAATGTTTTGCTTTTCTTTCTCTTTTCTTTCTTTTCTTCATTTTCCTATATAAAATTGAAATCAGAAAAACAAGAGAATATCTAGTGTAATGTCATCATTTATGCCTAAAATTAGCCTAAATTACATTATAAAATGTGTCTTATTATTGACATGTCAATAAAAACAACAAAATAATAGTTATGAATATCGTGACAGAAAGGAACCGTGAAGGAGGGAAGAAGAAGGTGGGGGTTGAAGAAGAAGGTGATTTGAGGAAGTTGTTGGGGGAAGCAAAGACCCCAAAACCCAAAAAAAAAAAAAAAATAGTGAGGAAAATAGAGAATAATAGAAGCATTAAAGGAGGGAGAGAGTTCGGGGTTTGGGGAAGATGATGGGGGAAGCTTTGAGCTCCCCTGCCCAGTTGGGCACCCCAGTAAAGGAAAAGTGATATGAAAAAAAAAACTTTAAGGACGAAATAGATGCTTACCTCTATTTGTCCCAATGAAGAAGAAGAAAAGGTTTTAATCCCCAAACCAGATTGAACCAAGTCTGGTTCAGGGGTCAAACCCTTCATTTAAAATATATGTTTTGAAAAATCTAAAAATAAATTAAAATTCCCATATATTAGGAAAAAGTTAAAAATGGGAATCTTGAAAAAATTAATAGAAATTGGGAATTTAAATGAAATTTATATCGGGGTTTTGCCTCGTAGTGCATGCTACAATACCCGAAAATGTTTGGAATTTGAAAAATTATTTTAAAGCCTAGTCTAGGTTAATTTTTAATTTTGAACCAAAATTTGGAGTCAGAATTGAGATCCAGCTATCGAAGGGCTTGGTTTGGAGCAATTTCGGGGTTTTGGGTCGCGACAACAGTAAATAGAATATAATAAATTTGAAAAACTTTTAGAATCATTATGGAATCTTACCTGACTTGTAAATGAATTGTAGGACCAAAATCGAAACCTCGCGTGGACTAATTTACTGACTCAGAGAGCAAGGGAGTTGTGATATCACATTTGTAAGGTTAAGTAAATCCCGTAGTAACCTTTATATTGTATAATTATAATTTCATATACATTGCATTGATCCTTGATATTGCATTATTTGTTCTACATGCATACACAAGTGGGAGAATAAGGTCGATTCGAGTCTCCTTATAGTGGTTACCTGACTGTGTGTACATGGTAGAATACTATATTATGCTTAAAAGGGTAGAGTCATTGATACTTTGCATCACATGATTATCATGAGATCACGTTGAACCAGATCATACTCTAATAGACTCAAGGAACGAGACTCGTTTGGCTATCCTCTCTGTGCATGAGTCTTTACTACTTTTTACTCACCACTTTCGGAGAACATTATGTTGGGTTTTAGGGGATCATATGCAACAAAAAATCCAGAACATTTTTTGAAAAACCCCCAACATGATTGAGAAATAGGCTCCATTAAACTTGATCTAAAAAGTAAACCATACCTTAATCCGTGATTTTCTTTTGTGATTGTTCGATCTCCAAGTCGTTCAAGCGCATCCTCTATCGAAAATCCACACACGAATAGTGACCACAATTTGTAGTACTAGCCACAAGAGAGATTTAAAATGTTTTTCTTTCCCTCCCAAAATTCAAAGAACTCGAAATTCTAAAAAATGAAAATCTTGTATCGTTTTACGGTTTCACCATTTATTTATATATATAGATAAGCCCTCTCTTAAAATCCTATTTGTAATACAACTAATACATTTAGGCAATTTAACGAAATTACACATACGCCCCTATTAATAAGTTATTATATAACAAATCATAAGGGATTTTATGTCATGAGTTTTATATTATTATGGACCAATTGAAATTGTGCAAAGTTATTCTTTGTGTGAGACCTAATAGGTTCATGCGACGTTGGCAGTAAATCAAAACTATTTTGGTACCTAAGTTATAAGTTGTCTCTAGCAAGACATTATGACTACCCAAGTAACATGAATATCAAAATCAATACAACCTAATGAATAACATATATCATATCTTTTTGGCATGCTATATCCTTTAGCTAAATATAAGGAATGGAAAGTCACCCTTAGTATCCAATCGTACTAGCCTTTATCTTTAATTAAACTGAAAATACCCAAGTGGCATTGATCATATCAATTCACATGGACTTGGCCATTATCAATCTATCATATCGAGGGATCCACTGATATCTCTTTTTATACGATAGTGAAAAGTTTTATCTTAATTACACGTCTTCACATATTATTCACATGGTAACCAATCAGAATCTTTATAATCATCTGGTTAAAGATAACATTTGATTATGTCAAATTATCATGCTCCTAATATTGAAGTCTATGGTAATCACAAATTGAAGGACTAAATGATATACATATCATGAGTAACACCTATGACTTAATCCATGTGGTGTTCTCATAGCGGGTCGGTCCAGTACCTTGTTCCCTAACAAGTGCTCATGATCTCGATTCGTATCCCTATACGTATGATCATCACATGACCATCAATCAGATTCACACTAGTTTTAATTCATTATAGTTCCCAGTATAATGATCAACTAGGGACATTAAGGATATTTCAATAAATACCCATGAGTTTTACTATAAGGTAAACATGCAATCACTTATAATAAAAAAACACATGAAAACCTCAATTTCACTAACTAAAATTATGAGATAAAAATGTTTGTAGATGGACCAAGGGCACATGCCCCAACACATTATCTAACTGTGGTCGGATAATAGAAATTGGATGGATTCATGATTTTATTTAAATTCCTTGGATTATATCATCCCCTTATTCTCTAAGATTATTATTCATTTTTTGTTATAGGTGTATTGGATAGTGTGAGATTTATTTATCTAACATTATCAAATTTTTATAATTGTATAATAACAGGTTCGAGCACCGATAAAGGAAAGGGGAAGATATCGGATTTTCTATGCTTATTATGTTTCCTTTTCTCTATGTATGTATTATTTTTTAACATAATATATTATATAAATGGGTTTTTGGGTTCATGTGCGGTTAGGGCCTCTTTTAGAACTATCGAAATGGTTTTGGGATGGATTTGAATGTTGTGGAGCTAAGGTAATTATGGTTTAAGAATTTTGAAAACCTGAAATAGGTTCAAATAAATAAATAATTTTTTCGATGTAGTATATATTGTTGTGGGATGGATTGTGAGACCTTCGGCATTTTCACCAAGCTGAGCAGGTTTTGTTGAAGATTTTTGAAGGTCGAATTTTTCTACGCAGGCTTAAAAATAGAGGAGGTGTTGTCAAAAGATTTTTACAAAATTTTACGAATCATTTAATCAATCTTACAGAACTTTGAGGTTTGAGACTTACTTTTAGAATCTTTTAGAGTTGATAAAGTATTATAATCGATGATTATTTTGAATTTCTTTTAATTATTTATTGATGGTAAGATTAAGGCTGCTAGATTATCAAAGGATTAAAGTAATCTAGGCCGGTTAGATGCCCTAATTAGATGGGGTCTGATAGGTTACCTATAATAGTGGCTTGATGATGGTCCTCAAACAGAGTAGGACATTCATTAACTGCATGGCTTGTGGTTGAGCATAATCCATAAACTTTAACATGCGCTTAGCTATTGCTTAGGAGAGGTTCCACCAAGGAAGTCAAGTAATCAATTATTTTGTTAGTGGAGCTAGTAGTAGCTCCAACTAACAAAATTCGGTGCACGTCAACACCAATATCCCCATATAACCTAGATTGTTGCGCCATGTCCTCGTAAAGTTGCTTCATCAACGTATGGGTTTTATCACAAATGTGACCACCACAAGCCCTATCAATCATACGCCTCTCTATAGGGGACATGTCGACATAGAAGAATCAGAAAATGGCCCTATCGGATTGGTCATGTTGTGGACAATGGGCAACTAGGCACTTGTAGTGGTCCCAATAATCACCAAAAGACTCACCAATCTTCATCTTAGTTCTACAAATCTCATAGATGAGTTAGGTTACCTTATCCTCAGGGAAATATTCCCTGAGGAACTCATCTATAATTTCATGCCATGAGTTAATGCAGCCAGGGAAAAGATAAAATAGCCATTGTTTGGCCTTATTCTTTAAGCAGAATGGGAAAGCCCTAAGCTTTGCCGCATTCTCTTCCGCTTGAGGAGGTTTCATAGAATGGCAACTTGTCTAAAACTCCTTTATCAAGGCCATTGGGTCTTCACTCTCTATGCCATGGAAGGTGGCCAAAAGGTGAATAAAGTTGGACTTAAGCTCAAAAGTTTCACAGTTCGCTAGAAAGTTTATGCACAGAGGCTGATGTGCAAGAAGATTTTGGAGATCTTCATTGATGCAACCTATAGTAATCTGGTGATCACCGCCATCATGGCGAGAGCCGTCAGCCATAGTAGGTTGGGGAAAATTGGACTCTTGGTTTAGAGCTCAACTAGCCAACCTCCTATAGATTTTGTCAATTTCTGAATCGAAAGGTAATGGTAAACAGTTGATTAAGATCGAGTTATCCTACCATTCATAAACTAGTAGACTCAGAGAAAAAAATAAAAATAAAAAGAAAATAAAAGTTAAACTCAATTCGAAATTGAATCGCAGTCAACGGCACCAAAATTTGATCACGTGTCCCGCATGTCAAATATAACCCGTACAAGGTTACCAATCTTACAAGAATATAGTAGTGGCAAGCACAAGGTTGAATCCATATGATTAGTCAAACAGAGTTTGACAAACATAAAAGTAAATCTCGGGGTTTTTTGAAAGAGTTTTATCCTAAAAGTCTACTAAATAAGAAGGTAAATAAGTTGTAAATAAGATAATAGAAATATCCGTAAGTCTAGGAATCCACAATCTAGCCCTATGTTCTTTCAATGACTTGTATCATCGATTTTAGAAAGATTGATTTTCAAATAGTTTTCATAGATCGGATATAGGTGTTGGGGTCACCAACACCTTAGTTCCCCTATTCTCGATACATAGGACAACCGTTCTCTAAATATTTCCCTTACTTCATGGTACAGCTTTGGGCAACCGCTCTCAAGATTTAGCACGTGAGTAGCACTCAGCGCTTTGTGAGAACATCGACCCCTTGATAACCTTGGGTAACCACTCTCAAGATTTAACCTAGTTCTTGATGTTACTCACTTATAACAATAGGTGTGTCAGGTCTTTTGCTCGAAGTGATCACTAATTCTTAACCTAGTTGGTATCACAGACTTAACCTGATAGGTAGCAAGTCAATAGGTTTATACCTAAAGATTTGCGATGAATATACAAACTTTAAACTACCATTTAGACATAATTAGAAACAGAAATATAAAAATAAATCACTGAATCAAAACAGTATTATAATAGAAAGTCTTAACAAGACATAGAAAACAAATAACTAATGGCTATAGAGTTTCATCCCCGACTTAGGTATTAAAGAACCTAGCCGGACATGGCTACTCTACTTTTCTCTACTCCTAAAACACTCTGAATACAATGTGTTGTTCATCCATAGATATCCCACCTTTATGTTGGTGAGCATGGGTATAAAAATAAGAAAGCTCAGGAAATAAGAACTTTCTAAAAATTGTAAAACTTCTATTTTGTGAGTCTGAAGCCATTAGTGGCGCTACCATTATATGGGAACAATGCCAAGTCACAGCGTGGCATAATAAAGTAAGTCTTGCATAGCAAGTCGGCCTGAAATTTCTATTTTTGATCCTAGCACAGTAGGTGGCATGGTTTATTGTAGAACCTGGCGACGTCCATTCAATTCTGACGTCATGCATTGTTCTATTGTGATGCCTTCATTGGCAATGTGGGTCTTCCATGGCATCGACAATTCATTATGGGGATGTCATAACTGTTGTCCTTTGACTGAACTTTTACTTCATTCCCGAATTTGTCTAATTCACGCACAATACTCAAATACCTAGTAAATCTCCGAAGTAAACACATAGAACCATAAAATATGATTTTGGACTCAATTTACATTACTAAACACTTATATAAAAGTGAATATTTAATGACTTATCACCGGTTTAATGAAAATTGATATTAATGTGTGAAGCTTAAAGGTTCTCCCTTAAGCAAATAAAATGGCACTTATACCAACTAGATAATCGCTTCTGCATATAATTCTCAAATTGATCTATAAGCATTATGTTAAAAGAATGCTTAAATATGGTATCAAGCCTACTAGATCAGTAGAGCTTTTAACAAATTATTTGTATTTCACTTGCGGATCAAGTTTGAAATTAAATTGATCTTGATAACTTGATGTTTAGCAACACATAAGTCCATACTCTAAAAATTAGAATAATCTCATCATATAATTTTTATTAAAGCACATTAGTATGATGTAATCCACAATATAATGAGTTTATTGAGAATACAATATAATCAGCATCGTTTCCATAAATAAATAAAAAAAAAAAGAAATTATTCACCAACCTCGATCACTCATGCATCCTCATATATATTTTCCCTACCAGTGGTAGGCTAGAATCAAAAATGCCATAGAGGATTGACTATTTTCTTAATTCACTGCCTACTTCGTATATAATGCTTGATTCCTATATATCACTAGGAACATATAATTTAAATGCATTCACAAATTACCACATCGGAGACTTCATTTCAACATATGTAAACCTCATATAAAAAATTTGCATGATTTGACATTTACAATATATTCTACGCCTACAATGCATATATGCCCGTGATTCAAATAACAAGTTGATCGGTTAAGATATTAAAATTATATTGGGTCTTTTCCTTTGCACTCAATAAAATAAAATGTTACTTTATGGGATGATCACTATATATAGATAGTTGCACATATTGTTGGATCAAAAATAGTTACTAGGCAACTGGTGTTTCAAATGTCAAGGAAGATGAATAGTTATGATTCTTAAAAGACAATAAATGGTCCTAGTGAATACTTCCTCCCCATTATTGTAATAAATTAAGCACCATAAGAATTTTACGAGTGTTTATTTATTTCATAAATCATTTCTTAAATGTTATTAAAAATGTTTGTGTATACATCTTTGATAATTGATGTTAATAGCGACGCCAAATACAATTTATTTAAAGAGTAATTAAAGGTATTTTTATTATGTTCTTGCGACTCACGTGATGTTAAAGTAGCAGTAAGATATTGTTCTTAATTATTAGTGGGTAATTTTTCAATATTGAGGACGCTCATGTCCTTCAAACTAGTTGGTCAATTAATCTTCTTTGCATTAAGAAAATAATTAATGAATTAACAGATTTATATCATGGGTGGATAAAACATCTTCTAATAACCATTGAACATTTTTTGTGATCCTTTACATATATATATATATATATAGTTTTTATTTATATTTTCTATGCCATTATAAATCACATGTCACCTGTTACGACCATCATTGTCTTGTCGTAGTCGTATCACTTACTGACAAATCGGTGATGACATTAGTGAGGCTAATTCGGAGTACTATTATGTTTTATTACCAATCGATCAATTAGTTAACTAACATTTAAATTTTTTCAAACATAAGATTTTTGGGTTTCTTTGCATTAAATTCAATAAAGAATAAAACATTAAAGTATTTTAAGTAATTAAAAATGTCTTAATTTGGAAATGAATAGCTAGCCACCTCTAAATATATAGGCCCATAAATAAGTTAATTATATAATTATAGATGCAACTTGGTGTCTCAAATAAGCTTGTACGTTTTGTCTATGATATAAATCAAATAAATGAAAATTATTTTTGTACATAACGTACATTGACCATATCTTAATTATGCTTATTACATTTCTATATATGACCATTATTTGTGTGTATAATTAATTGGTTCAATTAAGAGGTTCTCTTATGTCACTTATATATAATTTTGGTGTAAGTAAATATTATGCCATAATGTGAAATTGTTTTTATGAGTTAGTTGTTGCCAAAGTGACCTTACTATTCTTATTCAACACACATTACTAAAATATTATGGTCGACCCAAACGTTTACAACATTTTAGCAATGTATAATGAACTGGCATTTACATATGCAGTAAAAAGAGAAAAAGAAAATATTTTAATGATGATATTATGATTATAATTTGTTGTTTATATTATGAAGTTGTGTTAATCACCAAAGTGATCCAACTAAATAGTTTAAAAATCAAATTATGTGAACTTTTATATATGTTATATTTCCTTATGATTTTATGGTAATTATTAGAAATTGTTTTAACTCCAAAAGTGAATTATTTTCTAGTAAGTTATTGTTAACATGATTTAATGCATATTAGTTATGCTAATGATAATTAAGAACGATAAAAAATACCTAAAGGTGCCTCATGTACTTTATTTTTTATTGATATATTGCTGAAATATCATGGTTTGCTTAAAGGCACACCATATTTTTAGTAGTATATGAACTAATATATTTTGATAATATACATATAATAATTACTAAGATATTATGGCTGACCCAAAGGTATACCACATTTTAGTAATGTATGTAAATTTTTGACAAGTTAAAAAAAATGGAATGGATATCCAAATGTACCGTACATTTTTAATTTTTACATATTGAATAAAGTATAGTGTGTTTTTACCCAAAAGAGAAACACAGTATTACCAATCTTATGAATGTTTCATATAGATATACATGGATAATTTGACAATCCATATCTATCTGATGAATATTATAGTAGACATGATTGAGTTAAACAATATCACGGTCAATTTGCTAAACACCTTCAATGACATGGTATTTGTGATAAATATACAATACCCAATATATACATCAACAGAATGATGTAGCTAATTGGTGTAATCAAACATTAATGGAAATGGTTAAGGGTATGCTAAGTAATTCTACATTGCATAAGCCATTATTGATGAAAGCATTAAAAATACTACATATTTATTTAATAGAGTTCTTAGTAAGTCAGTTCCTAAGATTTTCTTTTATTTTATTATCTAAAAGAAAACCTAGCTTAAGACATTTTAATATACGAGGTTGTTTAACAGCGGCTAGAATTTATAATCCACAAGAAAATAAATTGAATTTTAAAATGATTAGTGGATACTTTATTGGTTACCCTACAAAATTGAAATGTAATAAAATTTAATTTCATAACCATTGAATAAAGATTGTTGAGACTGGAAATATGAAGGTCATCGTAAATGGTGAAATCAGTAGGAGCGATAATCAACAAATATGAAAATAAAAGAATTAAGTTGCGTACCATGTCCCATAACCTATAATATTTTATAGTAGTAGTTGCTCCTACTAGTGTGTCTCATAAAGAAAATGTGACGGCTCTAATTTCCAACAAATTGAGCCCCGCCCGACCTATGCTCACGTGAACCCCCGAGCCAGTCTCGCAAGGTCAACGCAGACTTAGTCAGCCTTCCAATCCCTCATTATACGCAATTTCACAATTTTAAGTTGAGTTATTAATATTTTGCAAGTTTTACAATTTAGCGGAAGCAATTACTACAAATAAATAGCTCAACGGTATTTGAAAAAAGTAAGGCAACCTAGTTGTGGAACCCAGTAAATATGTTATCATCAGAGGAGAGTAAATACAAGATATACAAAAACTCACCTAACTATAGAGCCTTCTCCTTGCTGTACCGTAAATCTGCACTCAGTCAAACATGAGATTAACGAGCCCGGGTAAGTAAAAGCTAGTAGAATATAAACAGTAATTCAAGGTAAAATAAAGCAGTCTAAAAGTCATGCAAATAAAAAGAAAGCTATATGGAATGCATGATCACGAGACTGTAAAAACAATGGAAGTACAACGAGAATGAGTGTCAAAGGAAACAATATAGAGAGGTGCCCAAGTCGTCTAAGACCACCGAATGCGGGTGCCACAGGGTCGGGGTCAAAGAGTCGCGGCAACGCCAAGCAGACTCGGTCATAGGATGCGGCATCGTCGTACCTAGAATGTCGCGAATGAGGGATATCAACGGCGCCCCGGATAAAACACATCTCATTCCGACCAAATACTCAAGTGACTCGAGGTCATGGCCCCGGTTGCGAGCCGGCGACCACTCCAATCAGAGACACGAGTACAACTCACTTCGCTTTCGGACACTCATAAGTGAGTGAGAATTCCAAGAAAATGGACATGGTTCAACATCAAACAAAAATGCAAGCTCAATGAAAGTACATTTTCTAAATGGTTTACTTACCTCGAGAAATCGCAATTCGTCCTCAAAATGTCCCGCTCACGCCTCGATATGCGCACCCGACACTATAGCCTGCTAAGTCCCTGGTGTCCATTTATACATTTTTAAGGCTAATTTACTAAGTCATTCAAATCACAACCAAATTAGGTGAAGTAAACCTCACCTTCATCGCGTCGTCGAATTTCATCGAAGTCGCGCCTCCGATCGGTCGACAACGCGCCACCGCGCCGTTCACTGCGTCACAGCCGCCGCTGCTGCTCGCCGCCACTGGTGAGCTCTTTCATGTCGCGTCGTGTCACCACGCTGCTGGTTTTACGCCGTCCGCGCTGCCGGGGTCGCAGGAGCCCCATCAATGCCAGCCGCCACCACGCCACTGGAGTCGCACCGCTGCCGTCGTCTCCACCGCGCAGTCGCACAGCCACGCCGCTGCATCGTCGCTGGCCCGCCGAGCTGCTGGAGTCGCGCACCTCGTCTCTCCTCTTTCTCTCTCTCCTTATCCGTTCACTCTTTTTTGAAGAGAAACCAAATGTCATCAAGATTCGTGCGGAGCGAAACTCGAGGCACATCAAAAACATAAATATTCAATTGTTTTCATTAAAAATTGGGCAGTGCGCATCTCGAGACACCACAAATATGCACACCACTTCCACCTCATTTCACATTCTCGACACTAGCGCCACACGCATCTCGAGGTGCATCCAATGTACATTTATTCCTTTTATTTTTTTATGTGACCACATAGCCACATTAAGCCGGTACCTCGTTCCCACATCGACACGCAACTCGATGCGCGTCCCCGTTCGTGTTTCGGCTCACCTGAATTCCTCGCGTATACCAACTCGTAAAACAGCTCAACGATTAGCATTCTAATATCAAATTATATATTATTAAATAATACACGCATCATGAAAAAATATCATACCTCGGTGTCTCTACCCGATATTCGGACATAAGTGTTTTGACGAGTGGGTCCCACATACGACCCTGACCTAACACGTGACACAAGTAAAATTTTTGGGCCGTTACAGAAAATATTGAGATTACTGTAAATATACATGCTAATTATTCATAGGGATTAGCATTACAAAAATCTCTAATAGTCATGAGATATTCTATTAATTCTTGAGAATTTTATATTGCACTTATTAGAATCTAATTATGATATAGAGATGTACATTAAAGATCCATTTTCTTATATATGATGAAGTCATCAAAGTAATGGGTTTATGAAATTGATTGATGTCATAAAAGATGAGTTAAAATCAATAGCTCAAAATAAAGTCTAGAATCTTGTTCAATTGCCTCATAATTTTAAGTACATTTGATGCAAATGAGTTTTTAAGACTAATTCTAATCTTAAAGGCAATATCAAATGATCTAAAGCAAGACTTGTAGCTAAATGATCATGTGTAGTGCATGTCCAACATAACCCGTAAAAGGTTACCTATTCCACTTAGGTGTAGTAATGGTAAATACAGGGTGAAATCAACAAGATTTAGTCATACCGAGTTCAACAAATAGAAAAGTAAATCTGGGTATTTGTGAAAGAGTTTTATTCTTAAGTTCTAGTAAACAAGAAAGTAAATAATTGAAACTCAGAAAGAGTAAAGCATACATAAGTCTAGGAATCCACAATCTGGCCATACGTTATTTCCATGTCTTGTGTCATCAAATTTGAAAGATGAGTTTCAAAATAGTTTCCTTAGATAGGCTATAGGTGTTAGGGCCACGAACACCCTAATTCCCCTATTCTCAATAGATAGGGCAACCTCTCTCTAAATACTTCTCTTACTCCACCATACAACTTTGGGCAACTGCTCTCAAGATTTAGCGCATGAGCAGCATTAACAACTCTACAAGAACATCTACCCCTAGATAACCCTAGGCAAACACTCTCTAGATTTAACTTAGTTCTCGATGTTACTCACCTAGAACAGCAAGTTCGTCAGGTTTCTTGCTCTAAGTGATTGCCACTTCTCAACCCGATTGATATCATCAACTTGATTGGTAGTAAGTCAATGGATCTACACCTAGAAATTTGCAATGAATATATAAATTTTAAACTACCATTGAGACATCATTAAAAATAGAAACATAAAGATAAAGAACTTAATCAAAACATTATTATATTGAAAAATTTCAACAAGACATAGAAAACAACCTACTACTGGCTAGAGAGCTTTATTTCCAACCTAGGTATTAAAGAACCTCGCTGGACATGGCTACTCTACCTTACTCTACTCCTAAATCACTCTAAATACAATGTGTTTTCATCCATAGAGGTGCTTCTTTTATATAGGTATTCTTGGCTACAAGAATAGCAACTCTTAGGAGTAAGAACCTTCTAAAAAGTCTCAAAATTTCTATTATGCAAAGTTGCAACCTTCAATGACGCTGCCATTATGTAAGAATGACATCAAATGGCGGCGAGGCTTAATATAGCAAGTATGGGTCTTCAAGTAAGTGTGGTATTTCTATTTCTAGACCTAGCACCATAGTTGACATTGTTTGTTCAAAATCTGACCCCGTATGTGTATCCCACTTTGACGCCTCAAGTGACATCATCTACTATATTATGGCACCATCCCTTATGACTACACAGCAAAAGTTTTGCTAAACTTTGATCAATGTTCGACTTCTTTCTCAATTTTACCTGAATCACGCGCAAATGTTCAAATATCATGTAAATCTCCAAAGTAAACATATAAAGCCATAAAACCCGACTTTGGACTTGATTTACATCATAAAAACACCTATGAAAAGTGCATAAATAAGGACTCATTGAACACCCCGTAAACTTAGAACTTTGCGCTTTCTGAGCAAATGGTTATTTCACTACAATGACTAAACACATTGTAACAAAATTGAGTGATGATACCCTAAAGAATTTATACCCACTCTGCAAAATGATTAAGTCCTTTCAATCCAAACCTTGTCAATCTATTTAACAAGAAACTTGGAGTTTTTTAGGGCTAGTTTGAATACTCAACCTTGGTTATATCTCAAGTCAACAACTTTCAAGACTTAAATTAGTTCAAAACCGTGTCCATTAACTACTCATAAATTTTATGGGTCTTTTTACTAAAGTAATAGGTTGATAAGTGATTATGTACATGTATATATAAGGTTAATTTAGTCATATATTTAGTATAAATATCTTTAAATGAGTTCTAATTCATGATATTATTGCATTTTCTGATAATTAAGTTGTAAAGGAAGGAATTGAGGAAAATGAGAAAAAACAGAGCAAAAACCTACAAAAACATGATTGGTGCCATTAATGCATGATGTAACGCTATAGGAAGGAAAGTGACAGCATAAGAATATAAGGCACACCGTGGGAGAGTAAAGAAAATAAGAAAATCAAGTTTAGAGGTCCAGCGCAGTGTTTGGGTCGTGGATATAGATTGGGACGGCACCAAACTAAAGTGGACAGTGACGCAACACTGGGTAGCTTAAAACATGCATATGCGGAGCTGGAGTAGTGGCGACACCGTGGCTTATAATGCACGGCGTCGGGGCCGTAAGTGACGGCGCCAGACACGCATGAAATAAAAAGTACAGTTTTAATTAGAGTTAAATTGTAAAGTTATTAATGAGTATAAATAGGTATTAGGACATGGTAAATTACCACAAACCAACTATTAGCTACAATTAGAGTAATTTAGCATAGATATTACATTGAGTTTGAGCATTAGGAGTTTATGCAAATAGGACATTGAAGACTTCACATTTGCAATTCAAGTTTAGTTTTTTTGATTAATTCAAGGTAATATTTATATTCATCTCTAATTTGCAATGATGTCTATTATGAATTGTGATATGTGTGTTTCAATAAAATGTGAGTAGTCTATTTATCTTAAGATTCAATGGATCCTATAGTATGAATGTTATGCTTTCAATATGAATGAAAAGTGATAATAAAAAGTGCAATTGTTACAATTTGTATTGATTTCGAGCGTAATGCTTTAGACATACTGGCCACATGTTTAAAGATATTAGGTTTTAGAAGTAATCATGGTCATTAAAACTTTTAATCCAGATAAATGGTACAAATGTAAAATATACAACATTGATAGACAATTGTTGATTAAGGAGGTGCGGATAGTAAAATTAATTGGTCATGAATCCAATGATTTGAGACTTAATGCAATGTGAAGCTTACATTATTCACATCGATAGGCAGAGTTCTAGTTTGCACATCAAAATCTTCTCCGTTACGATAGTGGTTTTAAGTGGATTTGAAAGAAATATGTTTATTCTAATTAGGCATTGCACACAACATACTAAGATATAAACATGAATACAAAGCATTGTTGGGTTTTTAGGACGCAGCGTAAAATTCAAAACAAATTTTGAAAAACCCCAACAGGATCGAAAATTAAGTTCCATTAAACTAAATCTACGAAAGTAAATCATACCTCATTCCATGATTTCTTTTTTGATTATTCAATTTTCAAGACGTTCAAGTGCACGTCCTCTATCAGAAATCCACACACGAACATTGACCACAATTTGTAATGCTAGCCCCAAGAGAGATTGAAAACAATTTTTCTTTTTTCTCCCTAAATCCAGAGAACTCGAAAATTGTAAAACAAAATCTTATTTTATTTTTAAGGATCCACCCTTTATTTATATGTGTAGATAAGCTCTCACTTAAAATCTTATTCATAATACACTATTGTATTTATGTAGTTTAAGCAAATTACACATATGCATCTATTAATAAGTTATCATATAACAAATCGTAATGGTTTTTATGTCATGAATTTTATCATATAAAACTCATTACTCTGGACCAATTGAAATTGTGCAAAGTCATTCTTTGTAAACGACTCAATAGGTTCATGCGACGTTAGCAGCGAACCAAAAATCATTTTGGTACACAAGTCATAAGTGATCTCTAGCAAGGCATTATGACTACCCAAGTAGCATGAATATCATCATCGATACATCTTAATTAATAACGTATATCATATCCTTTTCTCGTGTGATATCCTTTGATTAAACATAAGGCATAGAAAGTCACCCTTAACGTTCAATCGTACTAGTCTTGATCTTTAGGTAAACTAAAAAACATTCAAGTGACATTGATCATATCAATTGACATGGACTTGGTCATTATCATTCTATCTTATCGAGGGATCCACTGATATCTCTCTATACGAGAGTGACAAATTTTATCTTGATTACATACCTTCACATATTATTCACACGGTAACCAATCACAATCTTTATAATTGTTCGGTTAAAGGCAACGACTGATTGTGTCAAATTATCATGCTCCTAATTTTGAAGTCTATGGCTATCTCAAGTTGAAAGACTAAATGATATACCTATCATGAGTAACACCTATGATGTAATCCATGTGGTGTTCTCATAGCTGGCCGGTACGGTATCTTATTCCATAATAAGTACTCATGATCTTGATTCGTATCATTATACGCATGATCATCACATGACCATCAATCAAGATTCACACTAGTCTTAATTCATTATAGTTCCTAGTATAATGACCGACTAGATATATTTATGACATTTCAACAAATACACATAGATCTTATTATAAGGTAAACATGCAATCACTTATAATAAAACAGCAAATAAAACCTCTATTTTATTAACTAAAATTATAAGATAAACAATGTTTGTAGATTGACCAATAGCACATGCCCTAACACTTAGGTCTCCATATAGCATTGTATATAAGACTGAAGAACTCATACCACAAACTTGCCTCGTCTCTCTGACATTAAGACATCTTCTGATGGAAAAAGTCTAGCTGGTTCAATAGTGGAGATGAGATTAATTTTGAATAGGCAACTCGTGAGTTGTTATAAATTAACCAAAACTTAAAAATTGAATCTATATATCATTTCCTCCAAAAGACCCACAAAAAGAGAGTATGACACAAAGAGAAGTAGATAGAAAAAAAAAAAAAAAAAAAAAATAAAAATAAAAATAAAAACACTTTACTCATTTTGCATGTTTTACATGTGGGTAAGTTTTCCAATATATACAGTCATGCTTTCACGATTTTTAACAACTTTCTAATTGTTAAGCCTGCAACTACTTAACAATTTATTTGCTAGCTAATATTTGTATTTATGTTCCATACATAAGTTCTTCTTCATAATAACAGCTTTGTCCTCAAGAAGGAAATTGTTTTTGGAGGTTGAAAAGAAATTCTCAAGCGGCTTGCTTGAGGAGGAGTAAAAAAAAAAAAAAAACAGCCCATTGCACCAAAACTTGAATTGCAGCTCGATCCACATGCTTCGCCCTTCAACATTCCAACACATTAAGAGGTACTAAAGGAAAATCAGATAAAGGAGACGAAAGGTTTGGTTGAACAGCGCATAAAGGCTTAGTGTGCGTTTCATTTGAAGGCAGGTGGTTATATACGTTTTCTATTAGATGCAACACAAGGAAAGCTAACATCAAGCAGTAATGTGGTTGTGAGCAATGCTTTGGAATCTCTTTAAAGAATTAAAATGCATCTCTTTAAGGTATTCAACATATTGTCAACATTTTACAACAAACCTTTCTCACAAATTGAGACTAAAAACTTGAAAAAAAAAAATGATAGAAGAGGAAAGTAATTAAGAATAAGAGTATGAATGTACCCAAGTAATCTTCAATATTTGCATTCACATTACTTCTATCTGAACCAGTTCTTTTGATACTTAAAAGAAGTTCCTATATATGTTCAGAAAGGAAATTCAAACAATTGCAAATTAAAAGCAAATATGGATAGAAAACAAAATCTCACAATTAAAATCAACTACTAATCAATGACAGATGAGTCTACAAACCCATTTAACATATTGAATGAGAAAATATTACTGCAACCAAGGATTAAAACTTCGGTTTCGCCTTATAATTCGCCCTCTTGATGATTGGAATTAATTCGAAGAAGTTTAATTCAACGTGGAGAATTTTGGTAAAAATTTGCTAACTTAGAGAAGTTTAAGAAATTTTTATTTAAATTGTCAATAAACTAAAACTCATTTTACGGGATGTCAAAACAAGCACAATTATGCATTTATAACTAAAATTTACAATTTAATGGTTTCGAGTCAATTTTATTGGCACTAGTCATGCCTACTGTATATGGTAGATCACTTTTTAGTGATAATAATTACACTTAATTTGATTCTCTAACCATTTATTAATTGCACATTCACATAAATAAAATTAAAATTATGAAACATGCTTTTTTATATGGGCCAATATTTAAAGCAAAAGAAAATGTCCACTTTTGGCATTATGCATCGATTAAAAAACTACAAAGCGTTGTAGAGATGTGTGTGCAAAAGTGAATCTCGATGCATAGATTAAATCTTGATGCGTGATTGGTGTAGAGACGTCTGTACAAAAGTGAGTCACTTTCAAATTCTCAATAACCCCCAAAAGCCACCATCAATTACAACCTTCTACCCTTCAGTCTCTTATACACTTATTTGGTTTTTTTTTTTTGAAAAGATTGCAATTTCTCCTTGTTTTTAGCAATCCATATCAATTTATATCAATGTTGTCGATTTTTAACATAAACTTCGAAGAAGTTTTGTAATTTCTAAACCACCCGTGAACTTCGCTTCGATCCCTTCAACTTTGATAAACTTCACCTAAACTTCGGCTAATTTTATCGAATTTTCGTTCTTTGACTGCAACAGATAAAGTTACTAACATTATGATTTTCTGCTAATTTTCTCGCAAGAGAACTTGCAAAAAATACGAGTTCTGATTGAGTAGCATCTTCAGCCTTTTAACTTTTTCAACTCAGTGAGATGTCAGGCATGCATTAATCACATTTTTGGTACCTAGAAGCACGTCCTTCAGTAGTCAATGCTCATGCTTATAGCAAAATGGAAGTTTTAGATGCACCTACCTTCCTATCAAACCCCAGTGTAGCAGTAAGAAAATCAATTCCAGCCTACTTCAAAACCTTCAAGAACACCTCCCTTTTTGGTAGACACAACATAAATTTTAAGTATGATTAAATTAATTCTTGATACATGAGAATTATATTGTAAGTCAAATTTCAAAGGCTAATTAGAGGAAGTAAAAAAAAATTAAAGTTTTCCCTTTTTGGGAACAATGCGTTCATGGCACAAACTACAATTTTTAAGCCGACCTATTACTATTCATATGTTCTCTTTTTGAAAAATATTTTGTAAAGGATATTTAGATGTGAATTTCAACGAGTCATAAAAAAAACTTTGTTCGAGATTTCATGTGATATCTATATGTTTTAACAAGAAACTGAAAAAACTTACTAAGAAAAAAAACTCCCATCCAATGAATTGCAACATAAGAGCAATTTACACTTGTGCCACTTTTGTGAAATGTTCATATACTCCAATATTGACTAATATAACATACCTTCATATTCCATTAATAAAGCACCGTTTTTTTTACCTCAAAGGAACACCTTATTGATTCATATTGTCAGTGACTAAGTGTAAGTACTGTAAACAATCTTTTAATGATTGCCCTAATGACGTTATGTCAATTATTAGATGAGAGATATAATAATTTAGTCTTCCAGAACTGCATGTTTTATCTCGAAGCATAAACTTAGCCTTCTAGTGTCTAGTGTCTATTGGGAATATCTAATTGTTTTAACAAAAGGAAATGTGCAAACCTACTCTCTAGATCAAGGTGACATTCTCGCAATTTGATAATAGTAATAAAAAAAGAGCTCATGATTAAAGGTATAGGCATATATAACTAATAAATTAACCACTCCAAAATACTCAAAAACTCTTCTCTTCAATTTTGTAATACCTTCAAATTGTCATCCAATTTAATTGATCAAACATAAGGGAAAACCTAATAAATCAAACCAATACAATCGATCAAACAGAGAAACAAATCTTATTTATCAAAAGATTGAAACAATAATAAACGTCAAACTCACCTCACAAACACAATGAAAAGAACCGTTAAGAGCCCTATAAATCACAAAATCAGAGACTAAAGCAATCAAAATATGTAAAAACCCCAATCACAAAATCAAAAAACGACTAAAGCAATCAACTATAAGAACAAAATCGATTAGACCAAATTGAAATGTAATGATAGAAAAATACCTGCGATGGAGAGAGCTTTGAGAGGTAGAGGAGCCACAAACTTCGAGAGAGCACAGTGATTGAGAATATAGAGGGCATCAACGGATATAAGAGAGCATAATCAAAGAAAAATACATAGGCATTAGAGTTGTTTTCGAAAAGAAAACAAGGCAGAAGGGTTGTTGGATTTACAGTAGCATGGACTCATTATAAATTTGTAGAGGGAAGCATGTAGATGAGATTTCGATGGAGATTTCGATTTGGAGAGCGAAGTTTGTACATGGAGATTTCGATTTGGAATCGAAATATAGGAAAGGCTCACGGTCGATATTGCCTATTTTAACATAGTAGTACATATACACAATGAGATATATTTTTTCATTATGTGCAACATACGACCATATACACCTTTTCCATCCATTTTTATTATTAAATAATTTTATATTCTCCATACATGCAAGCACGGTAATATCTATCATATATATAAAAGCACAAATCATAAATTTTTGAGTGATAATGAAATTTACTTCTTTGTCCATATATATCTATCATATTTATTTTTTTCCCATATATTAAATCTCTTATATGATATGAATAATTTTGACCTTTTTTAATGTGGGTGGTTTTCAGGTTTGAGTCTTTCCCATCCGTCTCCATCTCTCTTGGGCGATATCCCTGGCGGTTAGCTCTCCTCTCACTGCCTTTCATCTCTGTCTCTAAGTCGATATCAAACCCGATTTCTCTCAACTCTACGGCCTCTTCCCTCTCGATCTCTCTATTGCGTTCATTAAACCCGATTGCAGGTTTGCAATTGAATCCCATATTTTTGTAGATTATGTACGATTGGATTTCTTAACCACCCTTCTTCTAGTTTCTTTTTTTTTGGTCTTTTTGTTCATCAATTTTGGGTTGTATTTTCAATCTAATTAATGGATTTTGTCTAGTATTTGAAGGGAATCTCGCAGAATTGGTTCTAGGGTTCGACGCCATCGAATCATACTTTGTGAGTAGATCAGAGTTGGTTTTCAATTTAGTTGTTTTGTTTATTTGAATTGTGATGTGAGACGGTTTTTGATGATGCGTTCAATGCGGGTAATATTTCTGATTGGAAAATGTTTCGTTTTTTTTTAATCATTATGCTTGATAGTTGCTTCTTCTGGTTATTGTATTTTATTTTTCCTCCATCTTTGTTACATGTTTTTGTTATCTCTGCTTGATGAAAATGGTTTCAATGTTATTATCAACACTTTTATGTTTTTTGTGCTGCCTTTGTTGTTGGTATATGTGTTTCTCTTGTAATGATTATTGCAAAAGTTAAAAAATTGACAAATTTTTTATTTTATTACATAGAAGTGAAATTTTACTGCTAATGAAGCTATTTGTCAACTGTGGCACTTATTAACCGTGTGCAATTGTATGTTTTTGGATCTTAATTTCATAGGTATTTGTGTTTCCCGTACTGAAATTGTGTCTCTTTATCCCCATTTTTTAGCCAAGTGTCAATATGGACACATCTCTTTTGTTTTGTTAAAGCTTGCTCGTATTAAGTTATTAGTCTTATCTGCATTAGTATGTTATGTTTGATGTTTTGTTTACTGCAGCAACGTATTGTGTAATGCCCGTATGAGAAAGGGCTCCATATTGGTATTAACTTGTTATCTCTATAGCTTCTCCATTGGTGAGGTTGATTTAACTTTCAATCGAGGGATAAAGAAATGAAATTCATGTGACAAAGCTCATTTGGTTGGGTAAGGCTTTTCTAGGTCAAGTCTTGTTGGACGTATTTTTTAAATTATTTTTTCTTTTAGAGAATATTGCATTTTGGTTTTGTTGTTTTTCGTAGCTTTTCAATTCATTCTTAAACGATGGATATATTTACTGATTATTGCAAAGCTCTGGTTCTTCTTTGTGGACACGATGTTTCATTTAATATTAATATTGATCTCGCTAGTTGTTTTTGTTTTGTTGGAAACGTTTGTGAATAGAAGTGCATGTGAAGTTCATGTTGCTTTGAAATGTTAAAGGTGGCGTTTTCTTTTTAGTTTTAGAGGTGGTTTTGTTGAAAATTTTTGTTAATGTGTCTGAATCAAAGGTGCTTGAATTTGGTTAATTAATGTGTTGGGGGTTCTCCTAGAGGACAATCCCTTCTAAGCTTGAAGCTTCATTTCTTTATGCTCAATTCACATTTTCTTCATAAAGTTTGTTGACTTTGTTAAGTCTATTGTTGGTTGAATGTTGATGAAATATTTATTCGTGCAGTTTATACTGTATAATTGGTACTATGTCATATGCTTTTTAATTATAGGTTCTTAGCTTATAATATTTATTTATTAAAGAAGGTGAATGCGTGGGATTTTGAACTGGGTATTAGTTAGGAAGAAACATGTGACATTTTTAGAATTTAATAATTAATATACAACTGGTAAATAATAAAAACTATTTGTAAATCATAATAAACCTCTAGCTAACTTACAATTGCTAAACAATAAGAATTATTTGTCAATTATGATTAACTTCTAATTTACAATTAGTAAAAAAAAAATCGTAAATTATGATTAGCTTCTTATTTTAAAATTTAAAGTTTCTAGAGATTTATTTGAGGGTTTTTATTTATTTATTTATTTTTTGTATAAAGGTAAGGACATTAAGCTTTGTTATGAGGAGCTAGAGCAATTGTGTCATACGCTGCGATTGCTCCTAGACTCCATGCTTAAGCGTTTTCTTTCATTTGTTTCATATTCTATCTAAAGGTAATCATCAACTTTATTTTTTTTTTTACTTATCTCTTCATTTTCTTTTTTATTGAATTAATTTCACCTCATCTAAAATATTTGGATTATATAATATCTTTTATCCTTTCGAAATAATTAATTGACTTTCACGCTTTACAACAACAACATAGCCTCAGTCCCAAGTTAATTGGGGTCGACTACATTGATGAAACTCTTTCGTTATGCATGTGCTCGATTTAGTGTAATTGATGGTGTGCTCCATTTTCGTGCTTTACGATTTTGTATTTTATATGATATGTTGTTTGGTTGTGAAGGAATTTCTCCTTTCTTTTTTTTCATTTAGAAGTTTATTTTATTTAAATTTTGTTGCCTTCTCAACTTAATTGATAAATGTAAGATTTGCATTATTTCTTAAGTACAGATTCATATGGAGGTTGCAGAATTATTCATCTTAGTGAAGATCGATATGATAGAGTGATAGTCTAAGAATGTTATTTTTTTTCTTCTTCTTTTGCATGTCACATAATCATAGAGTTTGCGAGATTGGTTCTTATTCTCAATTTGAAGGGCTTCAATTCATTACTCGACACTATCAACAATTGGACAATATGGTATAGCCACATCTTTTGTTTTCATTATTGTTTCGTAAAATCTTCTTAATGATTTTTTAATGTTCTCTCATGTGAATGCCCCGAGCTTGTGAATCATTTGTTCATGTTTTTCAGTTAGAAAGTTATATCTTTAGTAAAATGGTTGACTTGGAGAGTTAATAAGCGATACAAGGTAACGCTTATGAAAATCACGGCCTTAGACCTGTGTACTTTTGTGTTTCACTTTCCTTTTCCCCATACATTATAGTTTTTATTGTTTTGCATTAGTACTTTGACTTGTTCACCGCATAATTCATTTTAATGATATAAATGTTAATATGTTATTAAAGTTATGTTGTCTTTGTACATGATGTGATTTTATTTAGATGTTTTTAGCATTGACTTTGTCGAATATGGGATTGTGTTTAGATCATATTACTTTAAAGTTGATGGATGATGTGTTCTGAAGTTCATTATTGTTGTTTATTTGGATGAAGCTGTTTACGTTTCATGTTTATAGAATTTTTTTAGTTTATATTGTATTTGTTTTTGAATTGCTTTTGTAAAGATTATGGATATGTGATATAGACTATAAGTGAATTTGTTGTCATATTATCTATGAACCTGGTTTTTCTTCTATGGTAGGGATTTAAAATGTTGGAAAGTAGAGATGGTATTGAAGAGAGAAGTAAATGTCACACACATTTAACTAAGGAAGTTATTCAATGTATTGAAAGACTAAGGTAAAAATAAGAAACAAAATTTGAATGTTTCTTTTAAGGGATGCAGAAGTAGTGGTGTGATTGAACAATTGGACTCAATAGAGAAGGTTCAAAAAGGAACTCAAGAAGATTATAATGAAAAAATAAATGATTACGATAGAAATAATTTGGGTGGATATAAAAGTAATTCAAGAATATGTAGAATGCAAGAAATGGATGTGATAGACAACGTGATGGATGAAGAATTGAATTTAATGAAAAATAAGGATGAAGGAATGCTCAAAAGCTGTAACGAAAAAAGAAGTAAATTTGATGGGAATAATGTAAGGGGATGTTGTAAAAGTAATTCAAGAATTTGTAGAATGGAAGAAGAAATAAGTGTTATTATTGAAGACAACCAAATGGTCGTGGGTGATGGTGTGGAAGAACAATTAAATTTGATGGAGGTGGATGAAGGGATCACCAAAGAGTACAACGAAAAATTTATTGGTTACAATATAGGTAACTTAGTTGGATGTCGTAAGAGTAACTTGAAAATATGTAGAACGGAAGAACGAACTAATAGGATGGAGATAGATTCGATGTCTTTTGATAAAGGTAAATTTTTATTAGCAAAATTGCGAAGTCACTTGTTATTTTCATTATTGGTTAATTATTTTCCTTACGACATACTTTATTGAGATCATGGGTGTTGAAATACTATGAATTTATTTTCTTATGCATGATCAACATCCTTAGGGAATAATTATAGTGAATTATTTTTGAATATATGTGAGAATCCCTATGTGTTACCAACACCATGTAAATTTTGTCATGCACAGAAATTTGCATTTGAAACAAAAGGTTTTTGTTGTTCGAACGGACAGGTTAAGCTTGTTTGCAAAGATATACCCGATTCATTATATGAATTATTCACTTCAAATAATAAAGAATCAACGTAATTCACTTCAAATAAAAAGTTTAATTTAATTTCTTTGAACTAATTAACAACTTAATTGATCATTAATTAGCACCATATACAATTGATTTGTTACATGATTTAGCAGTTGATAATGACGACGATGTTGCAACTAAACATGGATCTAAAGAGATTGATTCTGCTAATAGTTTCAGTACTGATATGAATATGAAATTCATTGAATTTAAACATGTTTAAGGCCCCATTTTTATTTTAATTAACCTATAATTAGTGGATATATACATCCAGTAGTTATTGTCGCTAATTGATCCTTTCATTATTTTTTGGTCATCAGATCACATTGATCCACCCATCTCATTATTTAGTTGAATTGAACAAATCACATAGGGATTCTTCACTATATAGGCAGGTATGTATAAATTTCAATTTATACTTATATGATCATATATATTGGATTTCCAATTCATTATAAATTGTTAAACATACATTTTTATTAATAATTACATTGTGCATGCAATCGTGTGCTACGCTATTGGAAAACTAGGGAGGACTAATAGCCACAAAGTCATTAACCTCGGAGCAAAATATTGATGTATAGTGTTATAGAATACAGTAAGTTCTAATTTTTTTTTTCAAAAGAAGATAGTATTTAGATGGGCAGTTCATGTCATGTATATAGTGTTATAGAATACAGTAAGTTCTAATTTTTCGCATTGTATATATGTAGTAGTTCTACCAAAGTGATGGTGGTCAGTATATGTCATGTAATGTTTACGAATGTTTATAGTATATGTCTCCACAATTGTGAAGTCAGTTTTGTCACATCTTTTGCTTCGATATTTCGTTCTTATGGATCCTTTTTTCTTTCTATTTTTTTGTGGAGCTAAATGACGCTTCTTGAATAGCATTTCTACTTATTACGTATTTAAATTATGTATGTTTGGATTTTATATTACATAATTTGTTCAAACTAATACATATTATTTAAATTTAAATTTTATATTTAGTTGCATATTAAATTAAAATTATTTATTTTTTTAATTAAAATCCCGCGAGCGAAGCGAGCGGGCTTAGTCGTGCGTAGCACATTCATGAAACTAGTATATATATATATATATATATATATATATATATATATATATATATATATATATATATATATATATATATATATATATTTATATCATATATATAAAAGCACGAATCACAAATTCTTGAGAGGTAATGAAATTTACCTATTTGCTCATATTTCTTTTTTTTTTTATCTCCAAATCAACATTTTCTTTTGTTTCCAAATCAAACCCTAACTCCTTATCAATCCACCACACTTTTTTTTCATCTCCAAATAAATCTTGAACTCATTCTCATCAATTACACGGTTTTTTCTTTTTCTCAGTCTTCAATCGATCACTCTCGTGTTCCTGATGAACTCCTTCTCATCAATCCAATACACGGAGACGGAGAGGTTGATAAATTGTGGGAGACTCGGAGTGTGCACTTGTTTATGGGGCAAATCGATTTATGTGAACATTGTATCTATTGAAAACTTGAATTGCATGCTACCATTTGATACATTTTAAGGGGGTGCATACCACTGGTCATCGTCTTCATCATTCTCACCTAAACTCTTATTGCTCTCTCTATCTATCTATCTATCTCTCTCTCTCTCTCTCTCTCTCTCTCTCTCTCTCTCTCTCTCTCTCTGTTGGAGATCAAATTCAAGGAGAGCCGTGAGTATTGGTGGCATTGTTGAAGAACAGTTAAAGGTGAGATAATATTTCAATTTTTGATTTTAGTGACTGTGGGACTGGTTTTGTCTATGAATTCAAAATTGGAATTGGGAGGAGTTGTTGTGGTTGGTTGTTGATTGTGTAATAAAGAGACGAGAAGGTTCAATTTTATACAATGAAGAAGAGAGAATCCGAGAGGGAGAAGAAGAAGGTGGGGGTTGAAGAAGAAGGTTGTTTGAAGAAAGTGTTTGGGGAGGGAACAAACCCAAAACCCAGAATAAATTTGAATGAAAAAGATTCTGATTAATCATGTGAAAAAAGAAGGTGTCTAAAGCTTTAATCCCAACTAATTCAATTATTTACATTCATAATTTCAAAGTTATCATTTATATCTACAGAGTTTGAGGTAAAGATTGAACTTTATGTACAATTCTTCAGAATCTCCACATGCAAGTGTTCACAAATTGATGGGTCAAACCACTTCTTTTTTTTTTTTTTTTTTTCATTCACATCTTATCTCAGTCACATTAGAGAATATTGATAAGCTAAAAAAGTACTTGTATTTCTAATTTTTAAATTTTAGTTACGATTTTGAATTTTGTTAATAAATTTTTAAAAATTGTTAATCGTGCGTAACACTTCTTAAAACTAGTATATCTATCATATATAAAAGCACGAATACCAAATTTTTGAGTGGTAATGAAATTTACTTCTTTACCCATATATATCTATCATATTTACTTCTTTCTCCATATATATCTATGATATATATAAAAGCAACTATATATTTATCTATATACGCTACCTTTTCAACATCTTAAACACTGTCTATTCAAATCGATCAACAACTCAGCAACTCTCCTACCTCTTCAAATTGATCAACAACTCAACTGATCAACGACTTTCCTTCCTTTTCAAATCATTCATTCCCCGCTTTCCTTCATCGACTCATTCGTTGCTTTCATTTGCTCTTCGATTCAAAAGTGAGTTAATCCACATTTCTTCTCCAATTCTTTTTTTTTATCAGAGATGATCGATTCAAAGGTGAGTTAATCATTTAGTATATATGGTTCAATTTGATTCATGGTTTTTGAAAGAAATTTAGGTCTAATCCACCCTTAATTCACCGTTGAATTTAATACAAAAAGCTTTCTTTCATCTAGTCTATATGGTTCAATTTAATCCCTAGTTTTTGAAACAATACCTTGGAAGCTAAAATGATCAACCCCTCGTTCATTGTATGGTTATTAGAATTCATGGGATACATATATGTTTGACTATTTGTAGTGAGCGATTTCTTGAAGACACTAAGCCGAAACTGAATTGGGCTTTAAGGTCTTGAATACTAGGTGTTTGTTGAAATACCAAAATAATATTCATCTTCTTCCTTTATATAAGAAATATATAGATGTCTGATTTGTCTGTCCTTTTACAAGTTGGAATAAAAAAATTGCATTTTTTATATTAGCATACTTGGAAAAAAAGGACATGAAGTAATTTGAATCTTTGTTTGTTGAACTTGTTGTGTTGTTGGCAACGAACTAATCTCTTGGTTCATTAATTCCTACACAAATGAATGTAAAGTTTTTGTGCTCATTTGAGATAAATGAAAGCCTCCAATAAAAGCATGTAGGAGATGGAAAGTAAGCAATGAAATTCTTGTGTCTTTTTATCTATATCGAACTTGCGGTCGAAATTTTTAAATTTTTTTGCTAAATTATGTCTTTTATGTCTTGTTAAACAAGCTCTTCAAAATAATCTTTGTGATACATAATTTATGGTGTAGAATTCTTTTGAGATGTCACAACCACAATACATGCTAATCCTATTATAACTTGGAACTGAAGTTGAACTAAAAACACAAACAATCTCCAAATTATATTTTCAATAATTTTGGTTTATCATATTATTATTTGATATCGAGGAGCAAAGCATATTGCATTTGCTCGATTATGAAACATTATGATATATGTTCGACACTCTCGTATGCATACACTATTTGATTGCAGTTTTCAACCGATCGGTTAATTTTCATATATGCAGAAATACCATCTTAATTCATAGTTAAGATGAAATGATGGATCATCTTAGTTTTACAATTATGCTTGTCTACCATCTTAATTTTATAATTATGATTGACACGTTCTTCTTTAGTTTTCTGTTTCAGTTAATTTCCTCAAAGTAGGTCTTGACAATAAAGCGAATAAAGGAATAATAAAATAAGAATAATATGTAACATCAATTGAAATATAATGAGAGAGCCCCTTATTGAGGCAATTGTCATCCCCCTTTCCATTTTTTCTAGATTATTCTCGAGGTATCCTGGGATTTGCCCCTGCCAATTTTGAACTTGAGGAATGTAGGACTATAATAATTTGCAAGAGTTTTAAAGCTTTTCTATTCCTAGAGTTCTCATCCATCTTTTCACGCGATTTATATTTTAAAAATGTGTTCGTAAGCAATTCTTCTTAGTGATCCGACTTCGAAAAACTCGTGATAAATCTTTTTTAATAGGTAATATGAACTCGAACTCGTAATTTGCTCTTTATATAGACCTACTTCCATTTGGTGAAGTTTTAAATATCTAATTAAGTTTTAATGTATTTAATGTATTTAGATTTTAAAGGTCTAATTAAGGTAAAGTTACACATAAGAAGTTCAATCTTCCAATGGGTGGCTTAAACTACTTGCATTTGGTGGCAGTAGTTATAACTTAACATCAGAAAATTGAAAAAGTTTCTTCTAGATTGAGTTAACTCATAAACAATAATTCCATAATATTTTGTTTTGATAAGAAGTCAACTTAATTAGATACACCATACTTGACTCCAAAATGAGTCAACCCTCAACCTTTCCTTTAACATTTGCATCAATATTAATTCATATAATTAGAGATGTTTTGGCATAACTCTCTTATCTTTCCTTCTTGTTTTTCACTTTATTCGTCAAACAAGTCCAATTTGTAAAGTTGGTCATCTTTCAAATTTTAGGCTACTGTTTCTTTTTTATTTTCTAGAACAAATAATTAAACATTATAAAAATTAACAAGTCATATTTGCGAGTTGATCAAAAGTCTATTGTATAGTTATATTTTTTTTCAAAGAATATATTTGCGAGTTGTGTGCTAATCTTTTGGAAGACTAGGGAGGACTAACAGATAAAAGTCATTAACCTTAGGGCTAAATATTGATGTATAGTTCTATTTTTTTCAAAAAAAGATAGTATTTAGATGAGCGGTTCATGTCGTCAGTATATTTCATGTAATGTTTAACAATATTTATAGTATATGTGTCCACAATTGTGAATTCAATTTTGTCACGTCTTTTGCTTTGATATTTCGTTCCTATGGATCTTTTTTTCCTTTCTATTTTCTTTGCTAAATGATGCTTCTTGAATTGCACTTTTACTTCTTACGTATTCAAATTATGTACGTTTGGATTTTATATTACATAGTTTGTTCAAACTCATACATATTATTTAAATTAAAATTTATATTTAGTTGCATATTAGATTAACATTATTTATTATTTAATTACTACTCTAATGTTTGTTTTATTAGATTGTAGTTTAACAATCTCATCTAAAAATTCATTAAGTATAACCACTTTATCTTGCATTAGCGAGTTACCATAGTTAAAAACTTAGGAGTTATCAACAATAGTGAATACGCTGTAAGAAAAAGCAATAAATACTAATCGTAGGGAGATGGATAATTTGAAATGTAAATTTGCAATGGAGGAAGAAAAAGAAATGAAGCGGGCTCGCAAAAGACAACTAAAGAGCGAAAAGAAAGAGTTGACTAATCACAGTATGAATTTGAAACTTCACAAAATAT
This sequence comes from Stephania yunnanensis, assembly GCA_039657365.1. Classification (NCBI taxonomy): domain Eukaryota; kingdom Viridiplantae; phylum Streptophyta; class Magnoliopsida; order Ranunculales; family Menispermaceae; genus Stephania; species Stephania yunnanensis. Next base: position 31,665,068 of record CM077583.1, on the reverse strand, counting down.
TCTATGAAATATTGAGTAGGGTAAATGCTATGAAGCAAAATGAATGATTTTAACTAATAATTTAGAAATTAAGTTGCCTTTATTTCTTTTTTATGTATAGGTCCCCGGAATGCAAAACCACGTTATGTCGCTATGGGTTTTGAGCATGTTGCAAGTTCAGCAGATGTGTTACCATCTCTAAACCCTTGTTGAAATTGTAGTGCGAAGAGGTTTTTCATGAATCTAATAGTTTATGTTGTTCAAACGGTCAAGTAACACTATCGACCTATTCACTTCAAACACTGAAGAGACACGTAAGTTTTTTATGTACATCCGTACTTATAACACCAATTTTGGTTTTACATCTTTTGGTGTAAAGTGCGAGAGAGAGTATGCCAAAAGTAATGTGGGTGTATATACGTTTAGAGTGCGACGTCAAATTCATCATTTTATAAATAATTTACTTCATAGCAAGGAGCATCCATCTTTTTTGCAACTGTACTTTTATGATACTGATCATGAAGTGCAAAACCGAATGCATTGCTCTGATAGGATGAAAGAGACAATTTTGGCTAGATTAATTAGTATGCTTGCGAAAAATCTATATGCAAGTTTTTTTCGCACTTTACAAAATAAGGAAGATTTAGAAGATCATGTTGTTTAATTAGTTCCAAGTGTTAGTCGCCTTCTACTTATTGCTTTTCATGTTTTATATTAATTGTAGTGGTTCTTTTCAATTTGGGTTAATTAACTAGAAATTAACTCCCGCGAGCGAAGCGAGCGGGTCAATTGTGCGTAGCACGTCTTGAAACTAGTATGCGTAGCACGTCTTGAAACTATTATATATATATATACTAGTTTCAGGACGTGCTACGCACAATTGACCTGCTCGCTTCGCTCGCGGGAATTAATTTCTAAGAATTTATTAATTTAAATTCAAAATTTTAATTAAAATTTGGAAAAACAAGTACCCTTTTTAGCTTATCAATATTCTCTAACGTGATTGGGATAAGATGTGAATGAAAAAATAAGCTAATCATGCTAGTACATTACTTCCTAAAAAAAAGTGTATTGGATTGATGAAAATGACTTCATAATTGATTTAGAGATAAAGAAAAAAAATACGTGTAGTTGATTGATAAAGAGTTAGAGTTTGATTTGGATACAAAAGAAAATATTGATTTGGAGATAAAAAAAAAAAGTATGGGCAAATAAGTAAATTTTATTACTACTCAAAAAATTTGTGATTCGTGCTTTTATATATATGATAGATATAATACACACACACTACTATATTAAAAGAGTGAATGTTGACCGTACTGAACTATCGTTTTTGCCCTCGAGTCTTTTCAAATTTCCAATATTCAACCCTGTGTTTCTATTCGTATTGAACTCCTAAGCTCTGCAGTCTATGTCAACCCTAGGCGCGTTAATCTCTCCATCTCCGTGTGGAACTCCAACTCCTACTCTAGCTCTTACGATTTCTTGTCTCTCTCATCCGAACCTTAGCACAATCGAATTTCTTCATCTTCAACAACTTCGAGCATCAAAAGACAATTTTGAATAATTTGATTTCCTGATGTATCACACTATATTTGCCACAAGTATTTTAGGGTGTTGATTTTTTTGGTTTCTTACTATCTGGTAATAATTCATTGAATTTGGGTTGTTCCCATTAGGGTTTTGTTCAGTTTGCAATGACAATTTGAGTGTTTTCATTGTTATTTATACATTGTCAGTTATTGTAAAGGAAATTGTTTTAATAAAAAAAAGTAAAGGAAATCGATAGTTTAAGAATTCTAAGGATTGACATACCTAATTATCTGATTTTGTTTTTTTGGGATCAGTTTTGACGGTGTTGGATTTGTACGTGTGCTAAACTGCTAATCAATTCAAAATTTTTGTTTTATAGTTCTTTTTGGATGATTTAATTGGTTTAGCTCATCAAAACATATTCCTTATTATTAAAATTATGTTTGTGGTGCTTCTATCTCACCTTTTAGAGCTTGGTTCTTGGTTTTGTGTTGGGTAATTGTCAATTTTGTATTCTGTATTGTAGTGTTTTGTAATTTGTCCTCTTTCATATTTTTCTTTACTAACGAATATTTTTGTATTAGGTATAAGCAAATATGTTTCATGCAAATTGCATAGTTATTTTTTTCTATTTGAATTTGATGAGTATTGATTTGAAATTTGATTCAGATCGAAGGATAAAGTTTGGTTAATTGCTACAAATTTCTATTTTTATTTGTTGAGTACACATCCCTGTAGATCTAAACAGTAGAATAATTAATGTTATGGCCATCAATTCATGAAACTTTTTTTGTGTTTATTCAATTTTAGAGTGATAAATTCGAAAAGGCTCAAATATCAATATTGGAGTGGAGTGGAAACGCTCCCTAAACTTGCAGGGTTTAGATTTTTTTTTTTCATTTTAACAAAAGGAATTCCTAACTTTTCTCTAATCTCCTTTAATAGGGCGAATCACAATGAAGTCATTTACATACAACAATCCTCACTAACATCGCTAGTATTGGAGTGAATCTTACAATTACATTCTTAAAAGCGGTCATTGAAAAGAAGTCATTTAACACGACAACCATTAGTCGATGATACTTATGACTGAAGTTATTAAGTTGTTTGTTATTTTCATTTATGGTGACGATTAGCAAGGCATGAGTTGTAAATCTATTACAGTTTTTGTATATGTGTTTGTTGTATTTGTTCAGGGTGAATGCCAACGCAATAGCCAATAGGCCTTACAATGTCTTGCTATTGGAGGCTTGTTCATCCAGTGTCATCTCTGTCAATCATGGTGTAAGTAAAATCTATTGTTGCTGGTTGTTCACCTTTTGGGTTAATTTCACAGATGGTCACTCAAGATTACAGTTCGTAACACTTTGGTCACTAAACTTACATTTGTCCCAAATATATCACTCGACTTTACAAAACGTTTCAACAAAATGACTCGGACCGGTCAAGAACCCACCGGCGCTGCTGACGTGGCGCCACGTGGGATTTCATGGGAGGTCACTTAACTTTTTAAGTGATGACATGGCATGCAACACACACAAACACCCACCCACCCCCTTGGTTCACCCCACACTCATTACACACAACCCCCCCTCCCAGTCGTCTTCTTCCTCGCATCTCTCCCTGTCGGTTGTTCGTGCTTTCTCCTTTTCGCTCCCTCGCGCTCTCTCCCTGTCGCTCCCTCGCGCTCTCTCCCTATTGTTCCCTCACCGCTCGCGCTCTCTCCATGTCACTCCCTCGCCGCTCGTGCTCTCTACGAGGAAGAAACATTTGGACCTTCCCCATGATTATGCATAAACTTTTCTCTCAATTATTTTCTCTTTGGTTGTGGCATGTAGAAAGGTGCATTTAGCGTTGAGGCAAAAATTGGAGTTCCTGTCGTGCCCATTACCTTATGGGAACTGGCAAACTTATGCCGCCAGGTACGGAGGGCACGTTGAATTCCAGATCCGTGAAAATTGTCATACACAAGCCCATAGAAGGAAATAACCCGGACGAATTGTTTGAGAGAGCAAAGACTGCTATAGCAAGCTCGCTTCTAACATCTAACTAAAGCACTGTAACTAGTATAGTACGACTTCTTATGTCATCAACTCGTCGGGCTGACCTCTGATGAGACCTCTTTCACTTTGAAGGTAGGTGTCACAGGGGCAAAAGAAGAGGGGTTTTTCTCTAGGAAATTTTTCTCTTTCTCAACCGAACCTGTGGTGCCTAAGGGCCACTGTGACGGCCCCAAATTCCCAATGCATTTGGGTACGCCCGGCCTAGACCCGTGCAGGTCCCGAGTCAGTTTCTCAGCGAACTGGACGAGCCTAGTCAGCCTCAACTTATCAACATTTTAAGGTTTTTAAGGTTTATGAAAGAGTTATTGCAGTTATAATACAGCGGAAGCAAAAATCATATTCTAATCAAATAATGGGAAATAACTCAATCAAGGGAAATTAGGAATCTATATAAATGTGGAAACCCCCAAGACAGTCATATCCAAGTCAACAAAATGAAATTATGGAAATCACCTCAAACCTAGTTCCTGGTTCCAAAACAACCATATATGTATATACAAAAACGTCATACAAAAAGGATAGGTACGAGCCTACATCTCGGTACCTCACGTCCATCTGCTCACAAAAAGTCTCCTAGACACGGTCCCTTGCCCCTACTGCTCTCCGTCTTATCTGCACCCACCGTCACAAACTAGACGGTGAGCAACCTGAGAAAAATTGAAAGTAAAGCCAGAAGAATATAACAGTAATTCATGAAACGACAAACAAGACAGTCTAAATATCATGCGGGTACTGAAATGCAGGAATATAAATAAGCAAGAATGCATGATAGACAGACTGGAAATGATAGCAATCGAAACATGCATGTTCTATGAGTCAAGAGAGGCCATAAGTAGTCCATATTCCACAACAATACCACAACAATCCACAACCATCCACAACAATCCAGTACATGGTATCACACAATCACTAGGGGTGGTCAAACACTCGTGCGCTCGAGTGCCCGCGTTTTATCCCTTCTAGTGCAGGCCGCATGTACCTTCGAGACGTACTTATGCCAAGAACACACATACAAGAACATAGAATGGAATGCCAATAATGGGATAATAACGAACACAAGAAAAGTGAAAATGAATCACATGATATCTTCTTAGCTGGCTTACTAACGTACAAATGCTTTTTAAGGCAAGTGTACTTACCTGAGATTATCGTAATCCACGTAAAACTCCCGCGACTCCTAACGCGTATCCTCAAGTTTCCCGTTACCTGACAAGGTCGGAAACTCGTGTTATTAGGTCGAGTCATTCACTAACACTTAGGTTTAAACATATCATTATCCCCAACGTACACGACATTAGCGCGCTAATAATGTTTGTTAGCGCGCTAATTCCTCTCTGGAATTTTCGGTCGCAGAGGTGTTAGCGCGCTAATTTGCGCTATTAGCGCGCTAATTCCACCACATCAAATATCGATTCCTTTGCATGGGCCATGCGGGGGGGGTGGTTCCGGGACGTTTTGGACTCCGGTGGGTCTCCGGAGGTCGCCCACGGCCGGTCCTCGTCACGGCAACCACACGCACACGTAATAAGTGTGACGAACAACAATCAAAGACAAAGAGAAATGAAGAGAAACGTGAGCCGAGAGGGAGAGCAAACCGTGAGGAGAGGGAGAGTGGTCGAGTGCTCACGGGAGAGAGAGAGTGTGAGACCTCCGGCGACCTTCCTCGCCACCACGGGACCTCCGACGACGGCGTGGTCTCGGCCAACCGAATGGTGAGCGAACCTAGAGAGAGAGAGCCCGTGAGAGAAGTGAAACGCGAGAGAGAGAGAGAAAACCGAGGTGAGAGTGTTACCTCCGGTTGGCGGCTTCCTCCGGCGTCCCTGGTCCGGTCACCGGCGAGAGCAGAGGCGGCGGTGAGCTGAGGGAGAGAGAGGCCGTGAGTGAGAAGTGAAACGCGAGAGAGAGAGAGAGAGGTTTGAAACCGTGAGTGATGGGAGAGAGTTGACCGAGGGGAGTGGGAGAGGAGATGAATCGGGAGGAGAGAGAGAGAGTGATGGGAGTGTGACGTGAGTGATGGGAGTGTGAGGTGTGAGTGATGGGAGTGGGTGGGGTGGTTGGTTTCTTTTGTTTGAAATTTCAAATCAATATGGTGGGGTGTGTCCTAGGTGTGCCTTGCCCACCCACAAGTCCCCAACCTTAACCCCCGGGTTCCCGACTCACCTTACCTCATCGACCGTATTTTTCTCCGTTACGTGCACACTTTTACTTGTATTTCCTCCCCGGCTACCTAGGCGAGAACTCACGCATAAACAAAAAGGAAATCGCTCGAGTGGCTCGTGACACGCATTTAATCCATAATGCTATTACACATATCAAAAATCGTAAAATTACCTCGGTGTCGACTCCCAAGGTTCGAAGTACCGTCCAGTATCGCGTGGCCGGGTCACGATCCTGACACGTGTCACATAAGTCTTGTTAGAAATCGAGGGATGTTACAGTCTCCCCCACTTATTAGGATTTCGACCCCGAAATTTATTAATAAGTAAACTAAACTTCGACTCACCGGAATCAAATAGATAGGGAAAGTGCTCTCGCATGTATGACTCTAGTTCCCAAGTTAACTCCTCGTCCCCGTGGAATTGCCATTTCACGAGAACGGAAGGGATTTCCTTGTTCCTCAATACCTTGACTTTACGGTCGACAATTTGAATTGGCTGTTCCTCGTACGTGGCATCGTCTTGCAATTCGATCTGACTCAGGTCCACGGTAGATCGTCGCCCTCCGCTTTGACTTATCTAGTCGAAGCATTGAAATGTGAAATCTTGGGTGAACACCGACGAGCGCGGCGGTAACTCTAACCGGTAAGCAACCTTACCGACCCTCTTCACAACTTCGGGGGACCGATAAATCTAGGAGCAAGCTTCCCTTTGATTCCGAATCGTTTGTGACCCTTCGAGAGCGAGACTTTCGGGTATACATAGTCCCCCACGTCGTATTGAAGCTCATCGTGATACGATCATAGTATTTCTTTTGCCGCTCTTGAGCACTCTTAAGCCTCGACGGATCTGCCGTACCTTCTCGGTGTGATCAACAACGGTCTCGGGACCAACGGTCACAACATCCTCTCGGCTCGGCCCGAAGAAGAAGGTGATCTACAAGGCTGCCATAGAGCGCCTCAAACGGTGCCATACCGATACTTGCACGATAAGCTTGTTGTTGTAAGCAAACTCGCACAAATGAAGATACTCTTCCCACGACCCGCCGTATTCCAACACACATCCCGAGCATGTCTTCCAACACTGTATCAACCTCTCTGGATTTGTCCGTCTGTCATGCGTGGATGGAATGCCGTACTCAACTCTAGTCAGTGCCGAATTGAGCTGCATGCTCGCCACAATAACGAAGTAAAGCTGCGCTCCTCGATCGACACGATCGACAACGGACTCCGTGTAGTCGACAATCTCCCGCTCGTAAAGAATGCTCGGTCTGTCAACTCGGTGTGTAGTGGATACGGGTATGAAATGAGCGATTTCGTCAATCGATCCACAATTACCCGGATGCTATCATGGCCACGAGGAGATCGGGGCAAGCCACCGACAAAATCCATAGCAATGTGCTCCCACTTCCATTGAGGAATAGGTAGGGGCTGCGCAAAGAATCCTCCAGTAGTCGATGCTCGGCTTTCACACGCCGGCATATCTCGCACGCTCTAATGAATTCGACACATCGATTTCATCCCTGGCCACCAAAAGAGACGTCGCATGTCGATACATCTTGGTTCGACCGGATGCACGAGAAAATCTAGAACGGTGAGCCTCCCGGAGTATCTCGGTGCGTAAGTCGGCCGAATGGAATCCACGATCGCCCACGATACCTCAAACAAGAGTCGTCGACCGACTCAATCTGGATGTTCGAACTGTCGGCCATCTTCTTGAATTGTTGGTACGACTCATCGCCTTCTTGTCCCTCGAGAACGATCGGTGGTGAAACGATCTGCAACCTCATCGACCACAAATCGTATCCCGTAGTCCCCGTACGTCCGCCGAACTCCTCAACTCGGGCGCCTCAAGAAGACCATACTCGTGAGTCATCGACATACGACCACCTCAGCATCAGATCCCCTACGGCTCAAAGCATCAGCAACCACGTTAGCTTTCCCCGGATGATACTCTAACGAGAAATCATAGTCCTTCAAGAACTCTAGCCAACGTCTCTGTCTCAGGTTCAGTTCTCTCTGAGTGAATAAGTACTTCAAGCTCTTGTGGTCTGTGAATAACTCGAAATGTACGCCATACAAGTGGTGCCTCCATATTTTTAATGCGAACACTATTGCAGCCAACTCTAAGTCGTGTGTCGGGTAGTTCCTCTCGTGCACTTTCAGCTGTCGAGATGCATAGGCGATAACTTTGCCCTCTTGCATCAATACACAACCCAAGCCAACCTTCGACGCGTCAGTGTACACCACTAAGTCTTTCCCAGTCTCGGGCAACGCTAACACAGGCGCGGTAGTCAATTTTTGTTTCAAAGTGTTGAATGCATGTTCACACTCCTCATCCCAATCAAACTTTGCATTCTTCTTAGTCAATTTTGTCATCGGAGCAGCAATCTTGGAGAAGTCTTGCACAAATCGGCGATAGTATCCCGCCAATCCCAGAAAACTGCGAATTTGCGTAACGGTAGTCGGCGTAGGCCACTCAATCACTGCTCTAACCTTCTCTGGGTCAACAAAGAACACCGGTAGCTCCAACAACATGCCCAAGAAATCGGACTTCCGACAACCAAAACTCGCACTTCTTGAACTTGGCAAACGATCGATGATCTCTTAAAGTCTGCAACAACTTTGTTCGTAGATGCCCCTCGTGCTCCTCACGAGTCCTGGAATAGATGAGGATGTCGTCTATGAACACAATCACGAACCGATCAAGGTATTCCCTCATCACACGATGCATGAGATCCATGAACATTGCTTAGTGCATTAGTCAAACCGAACGGCATGATCGTAAACGAAAATGACCGTATCTCGTCTTTGAACACCGTCTTTTCTCGATCTTCATCCCTAATCTGAGCTGGTGATGATAGCCGATCGCGAGATCTATTTTCGAGAACCACTGCGCTCTCAATCAGCGATCAAACAAATCATCAATGCGCGGCAACGGATATTTGTTCTTCACATAATTCGGTTCGGTGACGATAATCTATGCATAGCCTCAAACTTCCATCCTTCTTTTCACAAATAGAACTGGTGCTCCCCAAGGTGACATACTCTGACTGATGAAGCCCAGCTCTAACAAGTCATCTAGCTGACTCCTCAACTCTTCAAGCTCTCTGGGTGCCATACGGTAGGGTGGTATCGAGATCGGCTTAGTCCCCGAACAAGGTCAATAATAAAGTCAATCTCCCTCGGTGGTGGTAATCCCGGCAAATCCTCCGGAAACACATCTGGGAAGTTACACACAACTGGTACTTCTGAAAAGCAAATCTCCTGCTTCGCTCCAGTGCTCATGACGCTCGCAACAATCTCAATCTCGTCACTCGTGGCTTCCCTGCCTCTGGTGATAGGTAGTAGCGATGCCGTGCCCTGAATGCTGAGCTCCGAACCACCTTCTAACGGAATCGTGATTCTCTTCTCATAACAACTAATGTGAGCATGAAACGATCCCAGCCAATCCATGCCCAACAAAGCATCAAACTCCAAAAACTCGAGCACTCTCATATCCACTTGGTAACTCATAACCCCTATCTCTACCGAAATATCGAGGCACAACAAATTCGGGTAAATCTTATCTCCAGCGGCGGTCTTTGAGGATGAGGGTTTACTAAGCCTAACGGGTTTCAAACCTAGCTTATCTACTATTCGACCAAGAATAAATGAGACAGTGGAACCTGAATCGAACATGGTGTGCATGAAAGTACCACAAATAGAAATCATACCCTCGACAAGGTTTCGGGATGCCCCCTGGTCAGGCTCAACAGCTGCCTGAACGCGTTCTTTCTGAGGCTGATAATGCCGTGGCGGTACTTTTGGTGGTTGAGGGCACTCCCTCTGTATGTGACCGGACTTTCTTTCGCACCTGTAACAGGTACGGGTATCCTGCGATCCTTGAGTCTGGCTCTGGCCTCGTCCTTGTGCGGAACTTTGTGTCTGAGTCTGACCGGGCCCCTGTGTCCTCCTCTGCTTGTCTCCTTGATCGGTACCCCTACTCTCGATGAGTCTCTCTGTGATCTTGTCCCGATCGACTAAGTTGTGGTGGATGATGCAAAGCTAGGTACTTGGCGGATTAGTATGGGTCGGACGAATAGTCGATCGTCACGACGGACCTACGCTCGAGTCCTGCGATCACGGAAATTCCACCTATTCTTCTTCCTCTTCTTGTCCTGATGATGCTCCTCCAATCGGGACTCTGGTCTGGCCGATCTAGTCTCCGTAGGATGAGTAAGTAGGTAACTCTCTCGAGCTAAACTCCGCTCGTATGCAATCTGTAAAGTCTCCGGCTGTGTAGTGACTACAGAACCACCGATCGTAAGTAATAGACCCTCGGTGAAATAATACACTCGGTCGGTCTCGGTGTCGGCCGATCCTCCAAAGATAAGGCAACAATGATGAGAATCTACCCATATACTCCATAACCGACTCATTAGCGCCACTGCCTCAACGCCATGAACTCATTCCTCTTTGCTCGAAGTACGATCGGTGGAAAGTATTTCGATTAAACCGGGTCTTGAAGTCGATCCGGTCTCTCGGAACACCCTGGTAGTAATGATCGTCGTCCACCAATCATCTCGCCTCTCCATGTAACATCGACGAAGAGATAGTCGCTCGCATGTGGTCCTCCGTGGCGATGGTCGAGTGAATCTTCTCATGATTCTTCGAAACAACTCTGTTTGCCTTAACATCTCGTGCGCCATAAAACTTCATGGGATCATGTCTCTTAAATTCCCTCCACTTCTTCGCCTCGGCGATGGCCCCGGACTCTTCGATGGAGTCGTAAGCTCGGAGTGACCTCTGCATTAGTTACTGACGCAGCTGGTGCCTCTGTCGCTCGAGCTATCACTGTCACTAAAGGATGTGCCTCTGCCTCGTTCTGCGTGTCTGGCGCAACAACAGGCTCCTCGGTACTTTGCCTCTAACAGTCGGAGCGTGGATGCCGCAGCAATCGGGGTCTCTCCCTCGAGTAGTAGTATGTGGCAATGGTGTAGTCGGAGTCGATGGTGTAGCGGTAGCTGGTACGAGTGTCCTCAACAGTCGTAACATTTCCTGTAGCTGCGAATCCTGCGTCGCAACTCTCTGAGTCAAGGCATGCACATCGTCCGCACTGGCATATCGTGTGCCAGATGTGTTGCTATCGTCGCCCTGACCGGTCTGATCCGTCATCGTCGTCTGAATCAAGAAAACGAACTTCTCGAATCAGTCTATAGCTACCGTATACTACAATAATATACATAGCAATCATAATATGTATTAAAATAATTTGACTCGCCCAATTACTTCCCCGACTAAGTTTCTACGGGATCCTAGGGTTTCCACTTTTCGGTTTGACCGTTCCCAACTTCCGCTGGTTTCAATGGCTTGTGTTTTATGAATTTACAACATGAGTCAGGTCTATATAACCAAACCTGTGGGCTCTGATACCAACTGTGACGACGGCCCAAATTCCCAATGCATTTGGGTACGCCGACCTAGACCCGTGCGAGTCCCGAGTCGGTTTCTCAATGAACTGGACGAGCCTAGTCGACCTCAACTTATCAACATTTTAAGGTTTTTAAGGTTTATGAAAGATTTATTGCGGTTATAATACAAATGGAAGCAAAAATCATATTCTAATCAAATAATGGGAAATAACTCAATCAAGGGAAATTAGGAATCTATATAAATGTGGAAACCCCCAGACAGTCATATCCAAGTCAACAAAATGAAATTATGGAAATCACCTCAAACCTAGTTCCTGGTTCCAAAACAACCATATATGTATATACAAAAACGTCATACAAAAAGGATAGGTACGAGCCTACATCTCGGTACCTCACGTCCATTTGCTCACAAAAAGTCTCCTAGACACGGTCCCTTGCCCCTATCTTTGCTCTCGTCTTATCTCGCACCCACCGTCACAAACTAGACGGTGAGCAAGCGAGAAAATTGAAAGTAAAGCCAGAAGAATATAACAAGATAATTCATGAAACGACAAACAAGACAGTCTAAATATCATGCGGGTGCTTGAAATGCGGGAATATAAATAAGCAAGAATGCATGATAGACAGATTTGGAAATGATAGCAATCGAAACATGCATGTTCTATGAGTCGAGAGAGGCCATAAGTAGTCCATATTCCACAACAATACCACAACAATCCACAACCATCCACAACAATCCAAGACACATGGTATCACACAATCACTAGGGGTGGTCAAACACTCGTGCGCTCGAGTGCCGCGTTTTATCCCTTCTAGTGCGGCCGCATGTACCTTCGAGACGTACTTATGCCAAGAACACACATACAAGAACATAGAATGGAATGCCAATAATGGGATAATAACGAACACAAGAAAAGTGAAAATGAATCACATGATATCTTCTTAGCTGGCTTACTAACGTACAAATGCTTTTTAAGGCAAGTGTACTTGCCTGAGATTATCGTAATCCACGTAAAACTCCCGCGACTCCTAACGCGTATCCTCAAGTTTCCCGTTACCTGACAAGGTCGGAAACTCGTGTTATTAGGTCGAGTCATTCACTAACACTTAGGTTTAAACATATCATTATCCCCAACGTACACGACATTAGCGCGCTAATAATGTTTGTTAGCGCGCTAATTCCTCTCTGGAATTTTCGGTCGCAGGGCTGTTAGCGCGCTAATTTGCGCTATTAGCGCGCTAATTCCACCACATCAAATATCGATTCCTTTGCATGGGCCATGCGGGGGTGGTTCCGGGACGTTTTGGACTCCGGTGGGTCTCCGGGAGGTCGCCCACGGCCGGTCCTCGTCACGGCACCACACGCACACGTAATAAGTGTGACGAACAACAATCAAAGACAAAGAGAAATGAAGAGAAACGTGAGCCGAGAGGGAGAGCAAACCGTGAGGAGAGGGAGAGTGGTCGAGTGCTCACGGGAGAGAGAGAGAGTGTGAGACCTCCGGCGACCTTCCTCGCCACCACGGGACCTCCGACGACGGCGTGGTCTCGGCCAACCGAATGGTGAGCGAACCTAGAGAGAGAGCCCGTGAGAGAAGTGAAACGCGAGAGAGAGAGAGAAAACCGAGGTGAGAGTGTTACCTCCGGTTGGCGGCTTCCTCCGGCGTCCCTGGTCCGGTCACCGGCGAGAGCGAGAGGGCGGTGAGCGAGGAGAGAGAGGCCGTGAGTGAGAAGTGAAACGCGAGAGAGAGAGAGAGGGTTTGAAACCGTGAGTGATGGGAGAGAGTTGACCGAGGGGAGTGGGAGAGGAGATGAATCGGGAGGAGAGAGAGAGAGTGATGGGAGTGTGACGTGAGTGATGGGAGTGTGAGGTGTGAGTGATGGGAGTGGGTGGGGTGGTTGGTTTCTTTTGTTTGAAATTTCAAATCAATATGGTGGGGTGTGTCCTAGGTGTGCCTTGCCCACCCACAAGTCCCCAACCTTAACCCCTGGGTTCCCGGACTCACCTTACCTCATTGACCCGTATTTTTCTCCGTTACGTGCATACTTTTACTGTATTTCCTCCCACGGCTACCTAGGCGAGAACTCACGCATAAACAAAAAAGGAAATCGCTCGAGTGGCTCGTGACACGCATTTAATCCATAATGCTATTACACATATCAAAAATCGTAAAATTACCTCGGTGTCGACTCCCAAGGTTCGAAGTACCGTCCAGTATCGCGTGGCCGGGTCACGATCCTGACACGTGTCACATAAGTCTTGTTAGAAATCGAGGGATGTTACAGCCACCTTAGTACAGCACTCCAATACTCAATTAAAGGGACAGCAAGCAAATAGGCAACAAGGGAATGTTTTACTAGCTCACGAATTGGGAATACAACTAGGGAACTCTGTGCTTCCCCAAGCTCAGAGCCCTTGGCTTTATAGACCAGCCATTAGGTAGTTACACAACTAACTAGTACACATGTCCAGCATACATTAAGCCATAGACCTGGTAAAACGCCACTCCCTGGTGGTTTGGACGGTTACCCAACCGCCCTGCACTCCTTGTTGCCACAACGTTCCACAACTGCCTCCATTACTGGGTCAACCCACATGCTCCTGGTTTTCAGCCTTCCTTGGGACGTGCCTTGGTCATGGCTCCAGCCCATGACCAAGGTAGTTATCTAACCGCTTGGGAACTGCCTTGACTTGGTCTAGCCACGCCACAAGGGTCATGGCCATTATCTCTACGGGACAGGGACTCGTGGGGACGTGCCTGTCCGTGCCCAGGCGCGTCGCCGTGCTAGCCGGGGCTCCGTTGAGTCCCACCGGCTCGAAGGGTGGCCGACGCCATGGTCCGTGCATGGGTCGTGCCTTGGCATTGCGCCCAAGGCATGCTCGAGGGTCCCTGCTAGTCCGCCCATGCCACCCCAAGGAGAGAGCACACCTCTCCTTATAGTAGATGTTAAGCCGTTTACTCAGCTCCAATAGGAAACATCAATTTTTCGACCAAGCGTACTTTGACTTGGGTCAACGCCCAAGTCAAGGTTTGTCAACCTAAGTCTCGTGCCAAGCTCGTGCCAAGGAATTCACTTAAGTCTGGCCCGTGCCGCGCTCGTGCCAAGACTTGCCAAGATGTGCCAAGGTTTGCCGTGCTCGTGCCAAGGCGTGCCAAGGCGTAGTGCCAAGGCGTGCCAAGGCGCTGTGCCAAGGAAAATACCCGCGCTCGTCCCGCGCGCTCGTCCGTGCGCGCTCGCCCACGCGACTCGCCCATACGCGCTCGACCATGCGCGCGCCTGTCCGCATGCGTCCATGCGCGCGCTCGCCCAGGGTCCTTGCCTCTCGCCCAGCGCATGCCTACTCGTGCCACGGTGTGCCAAGGCGCTGTGCCAAGGCGTGCCAAGGCATTGTGCCAAGGCGTGCCAAGGCGGCGCGCGCCAAGCGTAACCCCTTTTCACCAACGCACCATTTTACATGTTCACCCATGATCGCACCTGATGGAACTGACCAAGCCCTCATGGCTCGGTCTTTGCTAGGTTATCGGCTGCCCAGCCCAGCCTTGCTCGGGTCTCGCTTTTAGGGGGCTGACAGTAGGCATCAACGGGCCTTTGCTTCCTCAATTCTTCATTTTTCTTAAAGGTGGTCCCATCCATTGAATCAATTTTCTGTTTATGCATGTACATTCATATTTTTTGGTATAAACTTTTCAAGATCAAGCATTAGGTGTAAGTTTTCATGAAATTTTTATTCCATTATGCAGATTGCGCAATTTCGAAGCTGCCTCAATTCAACAAATCACCAAATTCAGAATACTGTTTTGTAAACCGAACGAGTTTTGATTCAGAGTCTACAATAGCAACAATAAAGCCTCAATCCCGAATTTGGATTCAGAGTCTCCTTGGAGTGTATCCTTAGCTTATCATTTCATCTGCCAACATTTAGGTTTTTCAATTTTTATCATTGCAAGGCAATGGTGACTTCTGATACCTTTCATTAGATTTTGAACTTCTCTTTGGGATTTGCACTCTAGATTAATTAAGTTTTGTGGGCTTGCTTTTATTTTTTATTTTTTTTTAGAATAGAATTAATTTTTGGTTGTTGTCTTGCTTGTATACAAAGAAAATTCTCAGCATATCTTCATAGAAACATAAGACTGGATATCAGGATATACAATGTTGATAAGAGTGCTACACTTAATATACTTGTTCACCTCAATCATCATCCATAGCGAAAATTCGATCGGCACCGGCGGCACTCGCCAACCTGAGTAGATTTCTCCTCCCAAATCCCAGTCATCCCTCGCCATCGCAGGTAGGGTGAAAGGGCGAAAAGAGATGAGTATAACAATACCTTTTCGACACAGATTCTTCAGCAAAGAGCAATATGGGTAGAACTATTTGACATTCATCAGTAATAAGTATGAAAGATGGTAAAACATATATTTCTCCATTTTTGATAATACATACTTCTTTAAATATTTGGCATGGCAACCAGAAGCATGAAATATAAAAGGAAACACAACAATAATGACACATCACACATGTCTGTATGCAAAAGAGTTCAATCAGACATGAACTTCTCTATGGTAAACGAGTTCTCGCCACGATGATACCACAGAAAGGAAGCAAGGACTATCCTGTGATCATATATTTATATGTCCATATCTTCAAATATGCCCTCTTCTTCGTCGTGAAGCTTAGTAGCAAGAAAACCATCCTCCAGCAGGTTACTGCCAAAAATACAGTGAGCTTTACAGAAGAAGATAAGTAACACATGATATTCAAATTCTCAAAAATTAACACAATTAACAGAAAACTCACCTTAAACAGCAATATCGGAAGCTCACAACCCGCTTCAACTTTCTACTGTAGAAAAAGAAATTGAAAGACCATCTGCGACAACATAGAACAAAAAATATTGAGACCGCATTATAAAGCGGCCTGAGCTACTATGGTTGTGATTGACTTACATTGCTCCTTTCTCCCAAAAAGGATCTCCATCAGAGTTCGGATTGTATCTCTAAATTTCACATTCTGATATTTTTACCACCTGCATCATCAACATAATAAATGGATCCTTTTTCTTTTCTTTCTCCAAAAACTTCCAATGATGTTAAGTAAGCTCACCTCGTCTATAGCTTTATACAAGCTTTCCATCATACGGTTGCCATTAGCCTCGGTCCATTTCTGTCACCAACAAGTTGTTAACACTTAAATAGACAACTACACACTCAGACCAAACTAACATTCAACAGGGAAAGGGCGTGAGCGGTGAGAGAGCGACAGGGAGAGAGCGCGGGCGGCGAGGGAGCGACAGGGAGAGAGCGCGAGTGGCGAGGGAGCGATAGGGAGAGAGCGTGAGGGAGGGACAGGGAGAGAGCACGAACGACCGACAGGGAGAGACACGAGGAAGAAGATGACTGTGGGGGGGGGTGTAATAAGTGTGGAGTGAGCCAAGGGGGTGAGTGGGTGTTTGTGTGTGTTCCATGTCATGTCATCACTTAAAAACTTAAGTGACCTCCCATAAAATCCCACGTGGCGCCACGTCAGCAGCGCCGGTGGGTTCTTGACCGGGGAGTGGTCCGAGTTATTTTGTTGAAACGTTTTGTAAAGTTGAGTAATATATTTGGGACAAATGTAAGTTTAGTTACTAAAGTGTTACGAACTGTAATCTTGAGTGACCATCTGTGAAATTAACCCTTGTGATCCTCTCTACCTCTAACTCACTATTGCACATCATTTTCTTCTTCCCCTTAACTCAATTTGCTCCATTTAGCATTTTAAAATTGAATCTTTGATCTTTAAATGCTAAGATTCAGACATAAATAAATGTTTTAACCATTTAAAAATGTAAATCAAATATCAACCAAATACTATAATCAAAGTGTGACATTTGGTGGCAATGATGAGTTGTTGAGTGTATGAACAAAGAGATGGGAGGAGTGTAATAAGTTTGTAGTTTAATTTGGGATAGGGTATAAAAAGTGAAATTTAAGTAGAATGGATAAGGTGAGTGTAGTGAGTGAGATAAGAGTTGGATATGAGTTTAAAGTTTCATTTAAGAAGGAGTGTAGAGAGTGAAAAATGAAGTTGAGGAGGGGTGTAGATAGTAGAAAGTAGAAGGGGAAAAGAAATGAGTTCATGATTTAGAGTGAGGTTATTTATGTAATTACACCAAAAGACAATTTAGTTTAAAAATGTATTAATTCAAATAGGGGGCTAATATAGGGCAGTGGGGAGCTAATAGTCGCTCCGTAATTTTATCAATTCGTGTAATGACCCATATTTTTAATTCGATAATTAAATCGCTAATCAAGAGTCATTAGCGGTCTAAAACCTTATTAAGAGTTTTGGTCAGTCGATGTGCTCAAAAAATAAAATAAAATAATGTGTTTTGATATGCCTCTTGTATGACGTACAACTAAATTAATTTAATTTAAATTAACTATACCTTTGATTTGAATAAAGGTTATGGTCTAATTTTTAATCAAATTATATAAGTAAAAAGGGGCAATTAGGTAATTTACCAGTAAAAAAATAAAAATAAAAATGACGAAATGAAATAGGGCTTTTGTTGTAAACTAAAGTTGGACTTACTGAAGACTTAAGCATATAAGGCTTAAAACTAAGAACTAGAAGAGCAAGTAAAAAAGGGGAACAAGAGATAAGAGAGTTAGAGAGAGTGTAGACATTGTATTCAACTATTGTCGTGTCAATTACAATGAAGTTGACACCCTTTATATATGTAATTTGGTGATGGCGATGATAAATGTACTTATACAATGTGTACAAGTTAGACATACATCACAAGTCATGCTACACATCACAAGTAACATTGACAATACATGGAAGAGTTGGTGTACATTAAAAGGTTTCCAAGTAACAACACAATATATGGACAAGTGGGGGTACTATTAATAAGAATACAAGTTACATGACTACACAAATATGTTGGTGTGCATGTATATTCATCCATATTTCACAACATTTCCTTTAGATGACACTTGCTGAGAGAATATGCATCGTTAAATCTTTTACTAAAAAAATCATGTGGAAAAAATTCGATAAAAGAAAAAGAGTGCACCGTTCTCATCTATTTGATATAAATAAAGCATTATTAGAATTCCCTCATTAAAAAACTTGCTATGAAAACTCAGTGGGACAAAACCATAGCTAAGGAAAAGAGTGCAACACATTGATACACTTTGTGAGATTATATATGTCTCATTAAAACCTTTATTAGAAAAACCTTGTGAGAAAAATCTAATATAGGAAAAAGAGTTTATTAATTGCTCTCATAAATTTTTATACGGGGTATAATAATCTTAGGATTGTCTCATTAAAAACTTTGCTAGGAAAACTAGTGGGATAAAATCATAACTAAGGGAAAAGAGTGAAATGCACTAATCAATAACTCATTTTGATTCTCCCCTCATGTCGACATGAGTGAGACATCTTATTGTTTTGCAACAAACCTTTGCAAACCCGAATTTTTCTTTTGAGTAAAATAAATTATATGATGGACAACTATTTTACTTAAAAAATACTTGATTTCCAAATCAAGACATCTAGTTTTTTCAAGATCTTCCACATTGATTTTTTTTTTCCAGGTATTCGAATGACGAAACGATGTTGCCGTGATTTCTTACAATATTCGAGTGGTCGACATGTAATGATATTACAATGAAGACATGAATAGTATGAATTACTTACATATCGTTTTCAATGTAAATAATCATTGAGGTTTTGGTACGTACGTTCATCTGATCAAATTGTTTGATTCTAACCAGCTTTATAACGCCACAAATCTTGTAGGCTACTATGCACTACAAGAAAACGATATGACAAAAAAAATTTAGTGAGATTATGATAATCATGTCATTAAAAGCACACTTTTGATGTTATTAACAATTGAGAAATATTACTGTCACTAAAAGTATAGCCATTAGCGATAGGCTTTACCTCCTTTCATTATTGATATAGTGATCCTGTCAGATGTAAAAATTGGTGCTTTTGCTAAAAATATAGTCGGGTAACTTTCTCACTCTTTTTTTAATAAACAAAAATAAATTGAAGTCGATCGGACCAAAATAGGGCACACACAAATGAAACCCAAAAAGTGGTATTATCTTCATCTTCTCGACGCTCTGCTCCCCATCTTCTCGACTTCGATCGATTCGGCATTCCTCTTCCAAATCGATTGTCTGCCTCATCTTCTTCGTCTGTCCTCCACTGCCTTCCTCCTCGACGTCGATCTGCCCTCTTCCTCGACGTCGATCTGCCCTGTTCATCCTCCACCTCTGTCGTCCCATCTTCAGCTGTCTTCACATCGGCTGTCATCTTCGTCCTTCCTCAACCTTTTTCACGGTAGAAGCGAGCAGAGAAGGAGATCTTCACGGAAGAAGCGAGCGAGCAGAGCAAAGGCGACTCACTATGGCACGTCTTCATTTTTTTTTATAAATCTTCATCTTCTTTGGCAACTCTTTCTGGGCAGTTTGGTATTTAAAATCTTTGTTTGTTTTTTATTTTTGAGAAAGGAGGCGATGCTCAAAGTGGGATTTGATGAAATTGTTCATCATAATTTCTTCTTTTATTTTTGAGGGATAAAGAGAGGTTCATGATTAATTGTAGTAATTTGTGTTTAATTAGCGGGATTTGATGATTAATTTAAGAAAATCTTTATCTTTCATTTTTTTTTTCTCTATCAAAGTTCTATTAATTTTTTGAATATATGCCTTTCTTTCTGTATAATTTTGTATGACTTTTTGGTATTGAAGAACTGCAGATGGTTTCTCTGCCCATTTAGCGTGACCCGAGTAGGCTGGGTTGGGCTGTGAGAAATTTAGCAAATAGCCCAGTTCCAGAGGACTCGGATGGTTCCATGAGGTTTGGTTGCATGCGGGACGGATGAGATATCGCACAAGCGTGGATGAAGTCACGCCTTGGCGCGCGCCAAGGTACGGTGCCTTGGCACAGACACGGGCAAGCCTTGGCAGATTCCTTTGGCACAAGCAAGGCTGCGCTTTGGCACGAGCAAGGTCGCGCCTTGGCAGATTTTTTTGGCACGAGTAAGGCCGCGCATTGACAGGTTCCTTGGGCATAAGCAAGGCGATACCTTGGTGGATTAATTTGACAAGAGCAATGTCGCGCTTTGGCACGAGCAAGGCCGCTCATTGACAGGTTCCTTGAGCACGAGCAAGGCGACAGCTTGGTGGATTCTTTTGGCACAAGCAAGGTCGCGTTTCGACACAGACAAGAAATACCTTGGCAAGGGTTGACAAATTTTGATTTGGGTGTTAACCAAGTCAAAGTACGCTTGGTCTCATTTCTTGATATTTTTTATTGGATTTAAAAAAATGGCTTATGTAACAGTCCGAAAATTTGACTTGTGCCACGTGTCAGGTTAAGGTCGTATGTGAAACTCACTCGTCAAAATACGTATGTCCGAGTCTCGGGTGGAGACACTGAGAATGTTCAATTTAAGATTTTAATGCTAATTGTTGAAGAAAAGTATATTCGCGAAATTCGGTAAGTCGAAACACGAACGAGGACGCGCATCGAGTCGCGTGCCAACGTAGGACCGAGATACTGGCTCTATGTGATTTTAATGTGTACATTGGATACGCTTCGGGATACGTGTGGTTCAAGTGTCAAGAATGTGAAATGAGGTGGTAGTGATGTGAATATTCATGGTGCCTCGAGATGCGTGTCGCACAACCTTTTAGGAAAAATATTGAATAAATATGTTTTTTATGTGCCTCGAGTTCCGCTCCGCGTGAATCTCGAGGACACATTTGAGTTAAAAAAAAAGATAAGGATAAGAGAGTGATCGGATAAGAAGAAGAGAGAGAAAGAAAAAGGGGGGAGAGAGATCCGAGAGAGAGAGATGGAGGAGGGGCTGATGGATGCGGCTGGAGCTCCGGCGTGGACTGTGGGACGTCGGCGGGGCTCCAGCGAAAGCAGCGGTGGAAAGCGGTGGTGGTGGTGCAAGCGGCACGGCGCGCGGCGACTCCGCGCAGCAGCGAGATCGCGGCTACGCGTGAGGTCGCAGATCTGCGGCGCGCGTAGAGGCTGCAAGGCAATGCGGCGGCGAGGTTTGGACGAGGGTACACAAGCAAGGCAATGGCGGCGAACGGCCGGAAGCAGCGAGACCCCCAGCAGACGGCTTGCGAGCAACTTCGCGGACGGCGGCAGCGCATGCGGCGTAACGCCGGCATCGACGTGGCGAGGGGTGGATGGCGCGAGATCCAACAGTGGCGCCGCGCCAACGACAACGGCGGCGCCGGCGTGGAAATGCGCAGCAGCGGCGACAATAGCACGACAATGGCTGCTACTGCGCGGCGGCGCGACTCCGGCCACGACGCCGGCGGCGCAGCGACGCGGTGACGACAACGACGTGGCGGTCGTGACTTCGACAAAACTTGACTACGCGTTGGACTGATCGCGAATGGGACGAGAGGCGTAGACAATGGTGAAGTCCTACACTATTTTATGAAATTCGTTACCTTTATTATGGAGTTTGTTGTTTTAATCGCGAATATATTGATGTGAATGACGTAAGTAAACTAAAAAGGTATAAATGGACACCAGGGACGTAGGAGTCGGGTGTCGATGCGCAAATCGAGGCGTGAGCGGGACGTTTTGAGGACGAATTACGGATTTCGAGGTAAATAAACCAGTTAGAAAATGTACAGTAGTTCATTGAGCTTGCATGTTTGTTTGATGTTGAATCATGTCATTTT
Organism: Stephania yunnanensis; assembly: GCA_039657365.1. Classification (NCBI taxonomy): domain Eukaryota; kingdom Viridiplantae; phylum Streptophyta; class Magnoliopsida; order Ranunculales; family Menispermaceae; genus Stephania; species Stephania yunnanensis. The sequence continues at coordinate 31,643,200 of CM077583.1, read as the reverse complement.
CTTAGAATTCTCACTCACTTATGAGTGTCCGAGGGCCAAGTGAGTCGTACTCGTGTCTCTGATTGGAGTGGTTGTCGGCTCGCAACCGGGGCCATGACCTCGAGTCACAGTATTTGGTCGAAATGAGATGTGCTTTATCCGAGGCGTCGTTGATATCCCTCATTCGCGACATTTTAGGTACGGCGATGCCGCATCCAATGACCGAGTCTGCTTGGCGTTGTCGCGACTCTGCGACCCCGACCCTTTGGCACCCGCATTCGGTGGTCTTAGACTGCTTGGGCACCTCTCTATATTGTTTCCTTTGACACTCATTCTCGTTGTATGTTCCTTGTTTTACAATCGCATTATCATGCATTCCGTATAGTTTTCTTTTTATCTGCATGACTTTTAGACCGTTTCATTTTATCTTGAATTACTGTTTAGATTCTACTGGATTTTACTTACATGGGCTCGTCAATCTCGTGTTTGACTGAGTGCAGAGTTGCAGATGAGTAGCAAAGGGAAAGCTCCATAGCTAGGTGAATATTTTTGTATATCTTTTATTTACTCTCCTCCGATGTGATACATTTATACTGGGTTCCATAATTAGGTTGCCTAACTTTTTACATTATTGTTGAGTTATGTAATTCATTTAGAAATTGCTTCCGCTAAATTGTAAATCTTGAAAATTATTAATAACTCAACTTAAAATTGTGAATTTACGTATAATGAGGGATTGGAGGGCTGACTAGGCCTGAGTTGACCTTGCGAGACTGGCTCGGGGGTCCACGTGGGCTTAGGCCGGGCGGTGCCCAGTTTGTGGAAAATTGGGGCCGTCACAGTTGGTATCAGAGCCGAAGTTTTAAATACTCGACTCTTGATTTAAATCACAAGTAACGGGGATGTAAATCAGCGGAAGTTAGGAACGGTTGGAACTTAGAGTGGAACCCTATGATCCCGATTGAAGTCTTCGTTGGGAAGTGAGGAGAGTTGGAGAAATTATATGTGATATTTGATGTGTTGCATTATGTTATTATCGAGAGATATACTATAGTCACTCTTGTGTATCGCGTAAGATGCGATGAGTAAAATTGAAAAAGATTGACGATAAATTATCGGATTCGGAGAAATTGATAATAAAGAAGATTGATGGTAATGATTAATTGGATAGAAATTATAAGTATATATATGTTTTTTTTATAGGAACGAGACTTTGTATTTACAAAGGTTTATAAAAATGAGCTTTTGGTATTCTTTGGTGAAAGGCTCATTCGGAGAGGTTTGGTAAGGGCAGTTGAACCACTTTGTTCTGTTTCAAATGGAATCAGTTAGTGATCGATGTTTCATTTGCCTACTTGATTTCATTTTTGGTTAATCAACAGCTCATGTCAGTTGTTTACAACATTGTGGAAAATGGAAAAAAGAAGAAGAATGGCAACAAAATGTAAAACTAGAGTTTAGTTAGTTCAATTGATAAATTGAGATAATTAGCATTGTTGGTTTGGTGAAGCCAATGAAAAATGAAACAATTCATTTTGAGTAAAATGAGATAATTAGGATTTTTAAGGTTTTCAATTCGAAACTTTGGTATTACAAAGGGTATGGTTTTCAATTGAAACTTAAAATGCCATTTAGGACTCAAACAAACTTGTGAATTGGTTTTCAAGCCATTTAGAGGAATTTTGATCTTATTTAGGACTCAAAAGAGTTCGTTAAATTCCTTTCAAGTTGTTTAGTTATTACTAAAATTGAGGATTTCCTATAGTATTGAGACTTGAAATGGAAGTTTGAGTCTCTAAATGATTTTAAGTTGGTAATATGGAGACAAATGAGTAACTTTGAGTCTACTTGGGACTTGAAATCAATGTTTGGGAACTTAGAAAGCTTTTGGAGTTTTAAATGCTAGAACACCGATTGGAATTGTGAGAATGAGATTTGAAATGAAAAAGTAAGTTTTGAAATAACTTTGTTATTGTATTTAAAAGGTTTTTAGGATTCGGTTGTCTAGTTTAATATTTTTTAAGAACTCGAAAAACTCGAGGGTCTTAGTTGAAATGTAAATGCCAAAGTGGATTTGTAAAGTATACGAAATTGATTTTGAATATTGAATTGGAGTTCAAATATTAAGAGTTGAATCATATTGACTTAATAGGAAATCAAGAAAATAAATAAAAAGGACGAAGAGCAGACTTTAAGGGAGCAGAGTGTTGAGATGACTTGAGAGCCAACGATTACATCATGTACGGACTCCTTAGCTTTGACGAAAGCTTTGGAGTAGTAGTGTTGGATCAGAAGCCCAAGTAACTCTACTTTAGTGACACTAAACATTTATAATCTCAAGGTTGGTGAAGTCGACCACCACCTTTAGGGACTTGTAAATGAATTAAGTGTTACGAGTTGAAGTAGAGTCTGCAAATCGTTCTAAAAGTTAGATGTCACCTAAGTATAAATCCTACGAGATTATATATCTTAAGAATTCTCACATTCTAAAATTTGTTCGGATGCGTTAGTAAACGTACTGAGAGGAAGTTTTTGTGCAAGTAGTGCATGTTGTAAAAATGTATTCGATATGGTATATTTGTTGTGTTGTAATATATATACGATATCGGTAATTGTACCTTGATTTGAGGATTCGTGGCTATGGAAAATGTGGCAACGTTTCGGACTGGGTTTAGGAATGATCGTGAGGCCGCAGGTTCGCGGTTTGCGGGTGCGATGAGCTACATACATCGCACTACCAACAACTGCAGGAGATTTTTCGATTGTTAAGGGCACGAGCTACATCGTCGTCGTTTACGGCAACAACTCCAGTTATTCAGGCTGGGTGTGTTTTTACAGTAGGTGTTTATACAAGGCCTATAGTGGTCGAAGAGGCAAAGACGCAGGTTGAGCTCGTACTTCGTACATTTGAGACACTACTTGAGGATATGCTGAGCACGCCGACTGATACGAGTGTTAGAGCTACAGCTAAGGCGAGGCAGACTCGCACGTTTCAGATGCATTTTTTTGGAGAAGTTGCATGAGGGTACGTTGAGGCGACATATATGGTCACGTGAAGATACATGATGTACTGGCCATACCAGCGCAAATGCAGCCGAGTATATCATCAACTCCACTGGTCGGCAAGGTCGATGTCTGGTGGCGTACGACGGAGGTGCCGATGCCGATAGGGAACAGTCCGTAACCTGCAGAGGACTGAGTTTCGAACCATTCGATAGAGGACCGGTGAGTCAGTTGCAGCAAATGGATCGGTATATACGCGTGATGAAGTATGCTGGGGTGCGGCCGACACGGACACTGGCCAAGCTTACTAGTCATACACGTTTTCCTAGAATTTATTGGTTATGTTGGGAAACGACGGCTCCGAGCACAGTATATGAGGCTTAAGCGAAGGCTATGGCTAGCGAGAGCTTTTGGGAGCACACGCGCCGGAGTATCGGTCGCATATCGATATCGTCAAACTCGGTGCGAGGGTCTGAAAATGATCAGAGGAACACGAGGGTTAGACGGTCATGGCAGATAGATCAACCTCAGCGCGTATTGCGTTTCCACCATATGCGGCGTATATGGCACCAGTGTTAAATGATCCAGCGTAGAGTTACGCTAGTGCACTACGGTAGCCAGCACTGTCAGAACCTCAACATCAATACCATTAAAGGGCTGATAGCAGAGGCAATGGCCGGAGACAGTGTCAGAGTTTCAGTCAAGTGCAGAGACAGGGACAGAGGTCTAGTTAGGCACAGGGACAGAGACATATTCCATACGGATCGGGGTTTCAACGTACCTGTTTGGGAGTGTTGATACCAAAAAAAAAATCTGATAGATTGGGCCCCAGAAGAAAAGCCACTGTTGCAAAGAGTTTTGAGCACACGAAGGACCCTCAACCAGAGGGGAAAGGCCAAAGAAAAGACGAGATCTTGTAGCACTTACTAATGAGGCCCTATCAATTAGTATTACACATAAAAAATCCATTATAGACACTAATACAATTAGATCCGCTCTTCATAGACAAACTTAGCTAGAAGTGGACGACTTAGCTTGACGGCGGGACTACCTATCGCGAGAAGGGGCTAGAGCGAAAGCGGTTGTTATCAAAGTCAAGTTTTTCGATCGTTGGATCGGAAGGTTCTTCTTTTTTCGTCGGGACGATGAACCACTCCGGTACAGACTATACGAAGTCAATTTTGAGAAAGTGAACAGTCGGTATCGTACTTCAAAGTCCTAACTAAACTATGGCATGTGAAAACCCTTGGTTTGAAGCAGCCAAGTCACTTCATCGGTACATGTTCACAACAACGGACATGCGCAATAGAGCTAGGAGCAGATTCATGCTGTTGTCGCGCAAGGTCCGACTACTACCCATTGTAACCGGATATATAGATGGACGGACAAGCAAAGAAATTGATTTACATTCTCGCAGACATACTGCGGATATGAGTATGTTAGTGCTGGTGGATCATTGGACTAATAGTTTCGTTGTATTCCAATATATGTTGCGAGGGTGTTGCCTTGACATATATTGATGGGAAGAGACGGATGGTGTGTTCATTGCTTGGAGGTCACGGAGGAGCCCAGCTCGTCACGGAGGAGCTCAGCTTGTCGCGGAGGAGCCCAGCTCGTCACGGAGGAGCTCAGCTTGTCGCGGAGGAGCCCAGCTCGTCACGGAGGAGCCCAGCTTGTCGCGGAGGAGCCTAGCCCTACAGAGTAAGATGGGGGGTATGGCCTTTGGTGAGTATGGACTTGGGCGAGTATGGCCTTAGGCTGGTATGGCCTTGGGTCTTCAGTAATAACACACTATCGAAGTACGTAAATTTCGAGGACGAAATTCTAATTCGTTGAGAAAATTTTAACGGCCCGAAAATTTGACTTGTGCCACGTGTCAGGTCAAGGTCGTACGTGGGACCCACTCGTCAAAATACGTATGTCCGAGTCTCGGGTGGAGACACTGAGAATGTTCAATTTAAGATTTTAATGCTAATTGTTGAAGAAAAGTATATTCGCGAAATTCGGTAAGCCAAAACACGAACGAGGACGCGCATCGAGTCGCGTGCCAACGTGGGACCGAGATAGTGGCTCTATGTGGTTTTAATGTGTACATTAGATACGCTTCGGGATACGTATGGCGCGAGTGTCAAGAATGTGAAATGAGGTAGTAGTGATGTGAATATTCATGGTGCATCGAGATGCGTGCAGCACAACCTTTTAGAAAAATATTGAATAAATATGTTTTTGATGAGCCTCTAGTTGCGCTCCGCGCGAATCTCGAGGACACATTTGAGTTAAAAAAAGAGAAGGATAAGAGAGTGATCGGATAAAAAAGAGAGAGAGAAAGAAAAAGGGGGGAGAGAGATCCGAGAGAGAGAGATGGAGGAGGGGCTGATGGATGCGGCTGGAGCTCCGGCGTGGACGGTGGGACGTCAGCGCGGCTCCAAGAAAGGCGGCGGGGAAGCTGGTGGAGGTGCGAGCCGCACCGGCGCGCGGCGACTCCGCAGCGAGCAGATCGCGGCTACGCGGAGGCCGCGGACAATGGCGCGGACTGCAAGGCAATGGCGGCGGAGGTTTGGACGAGGGTACCTGCAAAGCGGCGACGATCGGCCGAAGAAGAGGACCCCAAGCGACGCACAGGCAAGCAACGCGGACAATGGCCGTGGTAACGCCTGGCAACGACGCGGGCTGGGGTGGATGGCGCGGATCCAGAGGCGCCGCCGCCAAGCGACAACGGCCGCGCCGGTGAGCTGCAAAGCAGCGGCGAGCACCGCACACAATGGCGGCTACGATTGCGGCGGCGGCATGATTTCGGAGGAGGCGCGACTCCGGCAGCGACGCCGGAGGCGCAGCGACGCGGCGGCGACAACGACATGGCGGTCGTGACTTCGAAAAAACTTGACTATGCGATGGACTGATCGCGAATGGGACGAGAGGCGTAGGCCATGGTGAGGTCCTACACTATTTTGCGAAATTCGTTACCTTTATTATGGAGTTTGTTGTTTTAATCGCGAATATATTGATGTGAATGACGTAAGTAAACTAAAAAGGTATAAATGGACACCAGGGACGTAGGAGTCGGGTGTCGATGCGCAAATCGAGGCGTGAGCGGGACGTTTTGAGGACGAATTACGGATTTCGAGGTAAATAAATCAGTTAGAAAATGTACAGTAGTTCATCGAGCTTGCATGTTTGTTTGATGTTGAATCATGTCCTTTTCTTAGAATTCTCACTCACTTACGAGTGTCCGAGGGCCAAGTGAGTCGTACTCGTGTCTCTGATTGGAGTGGTTGCCGGCTCGCAACCGGGGCCATGACCTCGAGTCACAGTATTTGGTCGGAATGAGATGTGCTTTATTCGGGGCGCCGTTGATATCCCTCATTCGCGACATTTTAGGTATGGTGATGCCGCATCCAATGACATAGTCTGCTCGGCGTTGCCGCGACTCTGCGACCCCGACCCTGTGGCACCCGCATTCGGTGGTCTTAGACTACTTGGGCACCTCTCTATATTGTTTCCTTTGACACTCATTCTCGTTGTATGTTCATTGTTTTACAATCGCATTATCATGCATTCCGTATAGTTTTCTTTTTATCTGCATGACTTTTAGACTGTTTCATTTTATCTTGAATTACTGTTTAGATTATACTAGATTTTACTTACCTGGGCTCGTCAATCTCGTGTTTGACTGAGTGTAGAGTTGCAGATGAGTAGCAAAGGGAAAGCTCCATGGCTAGGTGAATATTTTTGTATATCTTTTATTTACTCTCCTCCGATGTGATACATTTTTACTGGGTTCCACAATTAGGTTGCCTAACTTTTTACATTATTGTCGAGTTATGTAATTCATTTAGAAATTGCTTCTGCTAAATTGTAAATCATGAAAATTATTAATAACTCAACTTAAAATTGTGAATTTACGTATAATGAGGGATTGGAAGGCCGACTAGGCTTGCGTTGACCTTGCGAGACTGGCTCGGGGGTCTACGTGGGTTTAGGCCGGGCGGTGCCCAGTTTGTGGAAAATTGGGACCGTCACAGCTTAACATCTACTATAAAGAGAGGTGTGTTTTCTCTCATAGGGGTGCATGGGCATAGTTGCAAGGAAGACCTTCAAGCATGCCTTGGGCACCATGCCGAGGCAAGACCCATGGACCCATGGTCCGACCCACCTCAAACTGATGGGACTCGACCGAGCCCCGGCTAACACCGAGGGTGTATGGGCTCAGCCAGGCACCACCGAGCAGTCTTTGTCCCTAAGAGAAACATGGATCAAGTCCTTTGAGGCATGGATGGACCAAGTTAAGGTGGTTCCAAGCCGTTAAGTAACTACCTTGGTCATGGCTCCTGGCATGACTAAGGCACGTTCAAGAATGTCCCGAATACATGAAGCATGTGCTAATTAACCAAGCAGTTGTGGCGGTTATGGAACTAAGTGGCAGCAAGGAAACAAGGCAGTTATCTAACTGCCTTCACCACAAGGAGTGAGGTTTTACTTAGTCTACGAATCAATGTAATCAGGACATATTTCCTTGACGGTTATGCAACTACTTGTTGGCTAATCTATAAAGCTATGAGCTCTAGGCTTGGTGAAGCATAAAGTATCAGTGTTGTATTCCTATTGAGAGCTTAGTAAAACATTTCTTTGGTGTCATTGTTTGTTGTTTATTCGATTTGAGTATTGGTAGTGTTGAACTAAGGTGGCCCTTAGGCACCACCGGTTAGGTTAAGCGAGAAAATTCTCTTTAGGGTAAACCCTCACTTAACGGCCTCGTGACAATTAGTATCAGAGCCCTGTTTCGGAGACGATAGAGACTAGAGCAGCAAGTGATCTAAGTGAGAGGCTAGCTCACTTAAAACATATGATGGCAACGATAACCGTCCCGTCACAGTCGGTGGAGTCCTCAATGTCAACACAACGCATTAAAGGATTGAAAATGTTGGTGGCTTCCTTGGTGACTAGAGGATAGTCACAAGAGGCCATGATAGTTGCATGAGAATCCAAATTTGATGAGCTTATAGCGGATGTACGTTCTGTGGGAGAACTTACCGCCAAAACAGCCGCGACAATGGCTATGGAGGTGAGTTTACTCAAGTGAGCCATGGGTGGATCCTCAGAGGTTACAGGTGCTGTAAAGCCTAGAACCAAGGTGCCGGAGCCAAAGAAATTATCTGGCAAGTGGAGCGCAAAAGAGCCTGAGACTTTCTTTGGGTCATGGAGCAATACTTTGCTACTATCCGGACGGAGGATAACTAAAAGTCATCTTGACCTCCATGTACCTAGAAGATGACGCAAAACTCTAGTGGAAAACCATGGTAGATGATGATGCGGTTGCAGGTAAACCCGATATCGTGGATTGGGAAGTGCTAAAGAGGGAATTGAATGATCAATTCATTCCTACTAATGCTGCTTGGCAAGCGCGGAAAGCCTTGTGCAAGCTCAAACAGACGGGGTCAGTTTGAGACTATGTTAAGGAGTTTTCGTCTCTCTTGCCGGACATCAAAAACATGTCAGTGGAGGACAAACTCTTTAACTTTACTACTGGATTGCAATCATGGGCTCAATTTGAGTTAAGGAGGCAAGGGGTGAAGGACTTACCTAGAGCGATTGTTGCGGCTGATAGTCTTGTGGACTTCAAGACTAGTTCTTCCACGAGCGAGGGGAAGAACAAAGAGAAGAAGCCATTCAAGGACCACCATAAGAAGGGTGAGAAGAAACCTTTCCTTTCTAAGCAAGCGAGCTCGAAGTCTGCCCCGAAAGTAGACGCAAAGCCCTCATCAAGTTCTTCATACAAGAGCTGTTTCATTTGCAATGGCCTTCATAAGGTACAAGATTGCCCAAAGAAGGAGAAAATCTTGGCCTTAATCGCGGAAGATGATGGCCAGCCTCGGATGAACCCACTGCAATTGTTGAATGTCATTCAACAAGCTACGGCAAGTCTTTCGTAGGGGCTGATGTACGTTGATGCGGATGTGAATCAGAAACGAGTCTTGGGAATGGTGGATTCCGGAGCAACACATTCATTTGTGGCAGAATACATGGTGGAAAAGCTTGGAGTCGATATTGTTGAGAATTCCAACCGAATGAAAGCTGTAAATCCTGAAGCAAAGCGAATTCAAGGTATGACATCTAATGTGAATCTTAAGGTTGGGTCTTAGGAAAGGGAAGATCAACCTCACGACAGCTCATTTGGATGACTTTGATGTCATTCTTAGGGAATGACTTTCTACATTTGGGGAACATTGCCTTGATACCATTCTTGAGGGAATTGTTTGTGATGAACAAGTCTCATCATTGCTTTGTTCCTGCAGCTAACAAGATTTCAGGAAAAGAGAGTGCAAAGTTGTCCCATCTTTTAGCCATTCAAGTGAAAGATGGACTAAGGAAAGGTGAACCAACATACCTGGCGGCCTTGGTGGAGACTAAGGCATGCATGACAACAAAATTTCATGATGTAGTTGCTGAGGTACTGGAGGACTTCAGTGACGTGATGCCGGCGGAGTTACCGAAACAATTATCCCTACAAAGGGTGATTGACCATGAGATTGAGCTGATCCCTAACTCAAAGCCCCCAGCACAAGCCCCTTACAGAATGGCTCCAAAGGAGTTGGAGGAGCTGATGAAGCAGTTGCAGGAGTTGTTGGATGCTGGATTCATTCAATCATCTAAGGCACCCTATTAAGCACCTGTCATGTTCCAGCGTAAGCACGACGGATCCCTTCAGATGTGCGTGGACTATATGACACTGAATAAGCTGACGGTGAAGAATAAGTATCATATTTCGTTGGTGACAGAATTGTTCGATCGGCTATCCAGTGCAGCCTACTTCACGAAGTTGGACTTGAGGTCAAAGTACTATCAAGTCCGAATTGCAGTTGGTGATGTCCCTAAGACGGCCATGATGACTAGGTATGGAGCATTTGAATGCTTAGTCATGCCGTTTGGCTTGACAAATGCCCCTGCTACATTTCGTAATTTGATGAACGATGTGTTAAATAAGTTCATCGATCGGTTTGTAGTTGTTTATCTTAATGATATTGTAATCTATAGTCAAAACCTCCAAGATCATGTGGATCACTTATGGATGGTTCTGACTACCTTGAGGGCTAACCATTTGTATGTAAAGAGAAAAAAATGTGACTTTGATACGCAAACGATCACTTTCCTCGCATCAATGAGGAGATAAGCAAAGACCCTATTTGTACAAAGATGCTAAAGCTAGTGGCTAAGGGAGTAAATTGGAGGTTTTGGTGTGAAGATGAGGTCCTCTATGCTAAAGGAGGATGCCCATATGTCCCTAGTACTGGTGGACTAAGGCCACAACTTCTGATGGAGACACATAATGCTCGGTGGGGTGGGCATCCAGGCATGGAGTGCACTTATGTCCTCTTATCACGTTCATTCTTCTGGCCTAAGATGGAGGAGGAAGTAGATCAATATGTGCGGACTTGTCCTGTGTGTCAGCAAGACAAGATAAAGAGGAGGAAGACACCAGGGTTGCTGAAGCTTTTGTCTATATAAGATAGACCCTTTCAGAGTATATCTATGGATTTCATCATTGGTCTTCCGAAAGTTTAGGGAATGAGCAACGTGCTGGTGGTGGTAGATCGATTCTCGAAGTATGCTACGTTCATAGCTGCTCCTAAGAATTGTGATGTAGACTTGACTGCAGAGTTGTTCCTGAAGCATGCGGAAAAATATTGGGGGATACTATAGGACATTATTAGTGATTGAGACGCGCGGTTCACTGGAAGGTTTTGGATTGCCCTATTCAATCTGATTGGCTCGTAGGTGAAGTTCTTCACAGCAAACCATCCTCAAATGGATGGGCAGACGGAGAGAGTCAATGCATTGCTGAAGGACTACCTTAGACACTATGTGAATGCAAGTCAGTCCAACTGGGCGGATTTACTTGATACAGACTAATTCTGTTACAATCTTCACAAAAGCTCAGCTATGGAGCCGAGTCCATTTGAGGTGGCGACGGGACAACAGCCGGCCACTCCACATGAGGTAGCCAAATCAAAGTCGATGGGGTCAAGCCCAACAACTTATCACTTTGCGATGAACAAGCAGAAGCTGACGGATGCAGCTCAAGACAATTTGGCCAAAGTTGTCCGGAGGATAAAAAAGATTATGCTGACCAGAACATAAGACTCTTGGAGTTTCAGGAAGGAAACCTAGTCTTGTTGAAGCTCACTCATTAGATTTTGAAGAAGTTCAACAAGAAAGAGACGCATAAGGGCATGGTTCAGTAGAACGAAGGACCATTTGAGGTAGTCAAGTGAGTTGGGAGACTAGCTTATCGCCTTAAGCTACCAGAAAGGTTGAAAATACATCCTACATTCCATATCAGCTATCTTAAACCTTTCCACTCTAATGAAGCAGATCCACGGATGAGCACAACAAGACGAGCTCCATCCTTAATACGAAATGAGTTTGTGGGAGAAAATGAGCAAATTCTAAGCCACGAGACGCGTGGCCAAAGCAAGAAAAATAGACGAACTTTTTACTTGATCAAGTGGGTTGATGTTGAGGAACCTACTTGGAAGAGAGACACTACTCTATGGCAGTTTAAGAAGGAGATAAAAGACTACCAGAAGCGACATCAACCGAGTAGTTCGACGAGTGCGTCGAACATTTCGGTTGAGGATGTTTGTCAGCCCCTCAATAGCGTGACCGAGTAAGGTGGGATGGGCAACGAGAAACCTAGCAAATAGCCGAGTTCTGGAGGACTCGGATAGTTCCATGTTGTTTGGTTGCATCGGGACAGATGAGACAGCGTACAGGCGTGGACGAGGTCGCGCCTAGGTACGGTGCCTTGGCGCGTCCCCTGGCACAGGCAGGGGCAAGCCTTGGCAGATTCCTTTGGCACGAGCAAGGTCGCGCATTAGCCGATTTCTTTGGCACGAGCAAGGTGCGCTTTGGCAGGTTCCTTTGGCACGAGCAAGGCGATACATTGGTATATTCCTTTGGCACGAGCAAGTCCACGCTTTGACAGGTTCTTTGGACACGAGCAAGGCGATACCTTAGCGGATTCCTTTGGCACGAGCAATGTCGTACCTTGGCAGGTTCCTTGGGCACGAGCAAGACGATAGCTTGACGGATTCATTTGGCACGAGCAAAGTCGCGCCTTGGCACGAGCAAGGTGTGGACAAGACATACCTTGACAATGGTTGACAAATCTTGACTTGGGCGTTGACCAAATTAAAGTACGTTTTGTCTCATTTCTTGATGTTTCCTATTGGAGATAGGGAAGCAGCTTAACATCTACTATAAGGAGATGTGTGTTCTCTATTAGGGGCAACATGGGTATAGTAGCAAGGAAGACCCTCGAGCATGCATTGGGCACCATGCCAAGGCAAGACCCACGGACCTATGGTCCGAGCCACCCAAAGTCGGTGGGACTCGACCGAGCCCTGGCTAACACCCAGGGTGCCTGGGCTCATCCATGCACTTCCGAGCAGTCCCTGTCCCTAAGAGAAACATGGACCAAGTCCCTTGAGGCATGGATGAACCAAATCAAGGTGGTTCCAGGCGGTTGAGTAACTACCTTGGTCATGGCTCCTGGCACGACCAAGGCACGTCCAAGAATATCTCTAATACGTGGAGCATGTGCTAATTGACTAAGCAGTTGTGGCGATTACGGAACCAAGCGGCAGCAAGGGAACAAGGTAGTTGGGTAATTGCCTTGACCACAAGGAGTGAGATTTTACTTAGTCTGTGAATCAATGTAATCAGGACAGGTGTCCTACACGGTTATGTAACTACTTGTTGGCTGATCTATAAAGCCACGAGCTCTAGGTTTGGGGAAGCATAGAGTACCAGTGTTGTATTCCCATTGAGAGCTTAGTAAAACATTTCCTTGGTGTCATTGCTTGTTGTTCATTCGATTTGAGTATTGGTAGTGCTGAACTAAGGTGGCCTGTCACGACCCAAAATTTTTAACTGTGTTATTGGCTTTACACAGGCTCAACGACCCGTGCTGTGGGACCCGCATAGTGATAGGTCTGTTTACCGAGGCAAGGGCCGAGGTACATTTTATATTTGTTGTGTTGTTTGACTAGTGTACTGTACATGTGTAAACTACTAAGTCATTTACGAGTATGCAGATACTGAGACGAGTGGGGACGTGCCTCGTGTTGCATGCCGACGTGGGCCCGAGGCAGCAACTCGTGGGTAGTGTAATTAGTTAAATCAAATTTAAAAAAAACAATAAAATAGAAATGAGTGGCTCACATTCAAGCACCTATATATATATATATATAGGTCAATTGATTTTATCGCCTAAACACACAAAACAAAAACAAAAACAACGAACTAGAGAGTGAAAGGAAACTGTTACGACCCGAAAATTTGACTTGTGTCACGTGTCAGGTCAGGGTCGTTTGTGGGACCCACTCGTTGAATACGTATGTTCGAATCTTGAGTGGAGAAGTATACGTGGAGAATTCGGGGAGCCGAAACACGAACAAGGGTGCGCCTCGAGTCGCGTGCAAATGTGGGATCGAGATAGTCACTTAATGTGGATATATTGGCTGTATGGTTTTAAACAGTACATTAGATACGCCTCGTGATGCGTGTAGCGCGAGTATCGAGATTTAGATGTGATGCGGGTTGGTGCCTCGAGATGCGCGCTGCTCGATTTCCGAGGACACATTTGATTTGAAATAAAAAAGAAAATAAAAAGAAATGTATATATATGTATATATATATAAATGTAATAAGAAAAAAAAAAAAGAAGATAAGATCAAGAGAGAAAGAAGGGAGGAGAGGAGAGAGAGTGATCAACATGTGTGGGAGAGCGCCGACGCGGAGGAGATCGGCGGTGCGAGCGGCACCGGCGCGCGGCGACTCCCGCGGCAAGCGCGGTGGAGCGTCGACTGGTAACAGATCGCGACAACGTGGAGGCCGTGGACAACGGCGCGGTACCTACACGATAGCGTGGCTGCGCGGTGGAGACGATCGATAGTGGCAGACGGCGGAGCTGGCCAGCAGTGGCGGCGACCGGCCGCGAGCGACGACGGCGGCTTGGCGATGACGCGGGGGCGGAGACGGCGGCGCAGCATGGCGTGGACGACCAGTGCGGCGGGCGACTACGCGGAAGTTACGGACGGACGGCGCGCTCTCAGCAATGACATTCCGAAGCGACGACAGCGTCAGCAAAGAAAGGACAGCGCGCGCGCGAGTAGCAGCGGTGGCACGACGGTGGTGCTGGCAGCGGCGGTGGCGCAGTTTTGACGTCGGCGCGGTGAACGACACGATGACGTTGTTGGACTAATCGTTCCTCGACGAGGGGTGCGAATCGAAAAATGTTGACGACGCGATGGAGGTGAGGTGTACTTCGCCTAATTTCAGTGTGATTTGAATGATTTTAAGTTAGATGGGCCTAAAATGTCTAAATGGACACCAGGGACTTAGGAGTCGGGTGTTGGGTGCGCAAATCGAGACGCGAACGAGGCGTTTTGAAATTTGCGATTTATCGAGGTAAGTAAACCAGCTATGGACTTAAACAGTATTTCATTTCTCTCCATTGGCTGTTGTTGTTTACTGTTTTATGATAGCTTTATTATTGTCCACTACTTTGTGATGATACCTATCGTTGAAATTGTTGTCGATTGAGTGAGTCCTTTGGCAAGTGAGTCATGGTTACTGTTTATCTGCGATATGAAAGGGTTAAGGCTGTGGCAGGGGTCTCGTCCTAAACTCGAGGTTTTTCCTTGTCGTCCATCGATATTATCCGGGTCCATGGATGTTTCATAGTCGTACGGGCTAGGGCTGGAAGGCAGGGGTCTCGTCCTAGATTTCGGTCTATGGATGTCTCATAGTCGCAAGGGTTAGGGCTGGGAGGCTGGGGTTTAGTCCTAAACCCGAGTCTGCTGGGCTTTTGCCACGACTCAACGACCTTTTGGTTGAGACTCCTTGTTTTTTGACCTCACTCATTGATGGATTGTTTATAGTTTTGTATATTCATGCGTTCTTTGTTCCATTCGTACTATTTACATGAATTCGACTGCTTTGGATATTGTGAAATGTTGTGTATATGTCCTACTAGATTTACTTACCTGGGCTCGTCATTCTTATGTTTGACTGAGTGAAGAGCCGCGGACAAGTAGCAGAGGGAAGGCTTCATAGCTAGGTAAATTTTTGTATATTTTGTATTTACTCCCCTCTGATGATATTTACCGGGTTCCACAATTAGGTCGCCTAACTCCCTGATCTTTTTGTTGAGTTATTTAATGTATTAGTCGCTTCCGCTAAATTTTTAAAATCTTGCAAAACATTAATAACTCAACTGTAAAATGTTGAATGTACTGATAATGATGGATTTGATGGCTGACTAGGCTCTCGTTGACCTTGCGAGGCTGGCTTGAGGGTCCACGTGAGTTTAGGCCGGGCGGGGCCCAGTTCGTGAGAAAATTGGGGCCGTCACGGTTGGTATTAGAGCCGACGTTTTAAAGAACTCGACTCTTGATTAGCACGATAAATTAAGACACAAAACCAACGAAAGTTAGGAATGGTTGAACTTAGAGTGGAACCCTATGATCCTGATTTGAGTCTTCATTGGGAAGTGAGGAGAGTTTGAAAAAATAAAATTGTATCATATATGGTATATTATATACTATATACGATATCGATAATTATACACTGATTCGAGGAATCGTGGCTATAGTAATGATTAATTGGATATAAATTAAATGGAATCAGTTAGTGATTGATGTGTCATTGGCATACTTGATTTCATTTTTGGTAAATCAACAGTTTTTTCCAGTTGTTTACAACATTGTGGAAAATGGAAAATGGTAGAATGACAACAATAATTTAAGTGACACACATGTTTCACTTAAACGAGGCTACGATGATGAGCTCGTCAGTGCTTGATAATCCTTCACTAGGACTTTGAGATTGTGCAGACAAGAAAGAAAGAAAAAGTTTAGGAGTTATTTTTTCATCTCCACTTGTGCACTTTGGCGAGGTAACTCAGAAGGTCTGAAAGAAGAGGGATGGACAAGTTTTTTTTTATGACTTAAAATTTTGTTTGAAGTGCAACTGTTATTGCAGGCATGACCTTTAGATGAGACCCCATTTATCTGGCTGTTTGAATAATGAATAAGATGAGACTGAACTCCACCTCTGCATGTTAAAAGATTATTTTCCAACAATGGAAAAAAATTTGAGTTGCTTGCCTTTTGATACATACATTTGCTACGCGATGGTACGGATCTTTTCAATACAGATTGAGGTGCATCGAAAGTATGTTAGATTTTCTTTCCATCAAATATTTTGTGTGCTTATTATGGTCAAAGAAAAAAGAAGAAAATGGAAAAAAAGGACCATAGTAGAGGGTACATAAAATTGGGGCCAATTCAACAATTTGAACAAATTGTGGGGTAAATCGAAGGTACAAACCCAAAGAAGCAAGGATAGAGGCACAAGGGATGTTGTGGTACGAGACAACCATTTTGATTGTCATATTAGTGAGTGACTCGTCAAACAAACAATGTGATGACCTGGTTTGATGGACTCTTTGAATCAAGTGTGGACCATACATGTCAGCAGGAGCCATGACCCATAACTTATGCACTTGAAACTAATTAACCAACAGATGCTAAATCATGGCAGCTATTGATGTGGGCATAACAATAAATATATATAGATTGCCAAGCAAAGTAAAACTCAATCAAAAGAATTTTACACTGACAAAGTTTGAGTCTCTAAATGATATTGAATTGTAGCTCAAATATTAAGAGTTAAATTGTATTGATTTAATAGGAAATCAGAAAATAAATAAAAGGAATGAAGAATTGTGAGACAAGCAGCTCTAAGGGAGCAGAGTGTTGAGATGACTTGAGAGCTAACGATTACATCATGTACGGACTCCTTGGCTTTGACAAAAGCTTTGGAGTAGTACTATTGGATAAGAAGCCCAAATAACTCCACTTTAGTGACGCTATGCATTTATCGTCTCAGGGTTGGTGAAGTCGACCGCCACCTTTAGGGACTTGTAAATGAATTAAGTGTTACGAGTTGAGGTAGAGTCTGCGAATCATTCTAAAAGTTAAGGGTCACTTAAGTATAAATCCTATGAGATTGTATATCTCAAGAATTATCATATGCTAAATTTGTTCAGATGCGTTAGTAAACGCACTGAAAGGAAATTCTCGTGCAAGTAGTGCATGTTGTAAAAAAAAAATTCATGACGTCTTGGCCAC
The DNA here is from genome assembly GCA_039657365.1 of Stephania yunnanensis. NCBI lineage: Eukaryota > Viridiplantae > Streptophyta > Magnoliopsida > Ranunculales > Menispermaceae > Stephania > Stephania yunnanensis. The sequence continues at coordinate 31,626,023 of CM077583.1, read as the reverse complement.
ACCAGATCATATAAGGTCGAGCATAGTATCGGCTTCGTTGTTCGGTGAGGCTGATGTTTGGTGGCGCATTACGGTGGCGTCGATGTGGACGCTCAAGGATTTGGGCTGAGTTCAAGGATGGGGAAATACATTCCTCCGACAGTTCGTAACCAGAAGAAAACTGATTCTTAAACCATTAGACAGAGGACCGGGGAGTCGGTTATGCGCGGTCTACTAGACTCGATTGGTGCCTATGAGAAGGCTATGGCTAGCGAGAGCGTAGGAGCACACTCATCGGAGTACTGGTCGCATCATCGGTATCGTCACATTCTGTGCGAGGGTCTGGAGACGATTAGAGAAAAACGAGGGATAGACGGTCGAGACAAAGAAATCAACCTCAAAGCATATTATGTTTCCACCATATGTGGCGTATATGGCGTCAGTGTTAGATGGACTAGCGCAGAGTTACGCTAGTGTAGTACAACAGCTAGCACTGTCGGATCCTTAGCATAAGAAGACAGTGGGCAGAGACATGGTCAGAGATCCAGTCGAGTGCACTGACAAGGAAAACGATGTAGTCATGCACAGGGACAAGGACATGGACATGTTCCATTTGGATTGGGATTTCAACGTACCTGTATGGGCGTGTGGACAGCCAGGAACAAATTCGTGCTATTGTCATGTCAGGTTGGACTACTATCCATCACAACCTGATAGAGGGTACGAGTTGGGTTGAGACTCACTCGATCAGGGAGATTAACGGACAGTCAAAGAGACTGATTTACATTCTCGTGGACAAACAGCGGATATACGTATGTTAGTGACCGTGGATCGAAATTAATATGTTCATTTGTATTCTAATATATGTTGCGAGGATGTTGCCCTGACATATATTTATGGAAGATACAAATGAGGTGTTCTTTGCTTGGAGGTCTCGGAGGTCTCGGAGGAGCCCAGCTCGTCACGGAGGAGCCCAGCTTGTCGCGGAGGAGCCCAGCCCTACAGAGTAAGATGGGGGTATGACTTTGGGCGAGTATGGCCTTGGGCGGGTATGGCCTTGAGTTTTCATTCATAACACACGATCTTCATTTGGGAATTGCGGCAATTTCGAGGACGAAATTCTTAATTCGTTGGGAAGATTGTAACGACCCGAAAATTTGACTTGTGTCACTTGTTAGGTCAGGGTTGTTTGTGGGACCCACTCGTCGAATACGTATGTCCGAATCTTGAATGGAGAAGTATAAGTGGAGAATTCGGGGAGCCAAAACACTAACGGGGGTGCGCCTCGAGTCACGTGCCGACATGGGACCGAGATAGTCGTTTAATGTGGATATATTGGCTATGTGATTTTAATGTGTACATTGGATATGCCTCGTAATGCGTGTAGCGCGAGTATCGAGATTTTGAAATGAGGCGGGTTAGTGCCTCGAGATGCGCACTACTCGATTTCTAAGGACAAATTTGATTTGAAATAAAAAAGAAAATAAAAGGAAATGTATATATATATGTATGTATATATATATATATAAATGTGATAAGAAAAAAAAGAGAAGATAAAATCATGAGAGAAAGAAGGGAGGAAAGGAGAGAGAGTGATCGGCATGTGTGGGAGAGCGCCGGCGCGGAAAAGATCGGCGGTGCAAGCGGCACCGGCGAGCGGCAACTCCCGTGGCTGGCGCGGTGGAGCTTTGACCGGCAACAGATCGTGGCTACGCAGAGGGCGCGAACAGCGCCGCGGTACTTGCACGACAGCGTGGCTGCGCGGTGGAGACGATCGGTAATGGCGGACGGCGGAGTTGGCCGGCAGCGACGGCGACCGGCCGCAGCGCGACGACGGAGGGTTGGCACTGACGCAGGGGCGGAGACGGTAGCGCAGTGGCGTGGACGACCAGGCAGCTGTGGTGGCTACCCGGAAGTTGTGGCGGACGGCGCGGCTCTAGCAACGACGCCGGCGAGCGACAGCGGCAGCGCCAGCGAGGGACAGGCGGCGCTAGCGAGTGGCAGTGGTGGCGCGACGGTGGTGCCGGCAGTGGTGGTGGCGCGATTTCGACGTCGGCGCGGTGAACGACGCGATGACGTTGTTGGACCGATCGCTCCTCGGCGAGGGGTGCGAATCGAAGAATGTCGACGACGCGATGGAGGTGAGGTTTACTTCGCCTAATTTCAGTGTGATTTGAATGATTTTAAGTAAAATAAGTCTAAAATGTCTAAATGGACACCAGGGACTTAGGAGTCGGGTGTCAGGTGCGCAAATCGAGACGCTAACGAGACGTTTTGAAATTTGCGATTTATCGAGCTAAGTACACCAGCTAGGGACTTATACGGTATTTCATTTCTCTCCATTGGCTGTTGTTGTTTACTGTTTTGTGATAGCTTTATTGTTGTTCACTGCTTTGTGATCATACCTATCGTTGAAATTGTTGTCGATTGAGTGAGTCCATTGGCAACTCAGTCATGGTTATTGTTTATCAGCGATATGAGAGGGTTAAGGCTGGAGGCAGGGGTCTCGTCCAAAACCTGAGGTTTTTCCTGGTCGTCCGTCGATATTATCCGGGTCCATGGATGTTTCATAGTCGTACAGGCAAGAGCTGGGAGGCAGGGGTCTCGTCCTAGATCCAGGTCTATGGATGTCTCATAGTCGCAGGGGTTAGGGATGTGAGGCTGAGGTCTCGTCCTAAACCCGAGTCTGCTGGGCTTTTGCCGCGACTCAACGACCTTTTGGTTGGGACTCATTGTTATTTGGCCTCACTCATTGATGGATTGTTTAAAGTCTTGTATATTCATGCGTTCTTTATCCCATTCGTACTATTTGCATGAATTTGACTACTTTGGATATTGCGAAATGTTGTGTATATGTCCTACTGGATTTACTTACCTGGGCTCGTCATTCTTATGTTTGACTGAGTGCAGAGCCGCGGACGAGTAGAAGAGGGAAAGTTTCATAGTTAGGTAAATTTTTGTATATTTTGTATTTACTCTCCTCTGATGATATTTATAGGGTTCCACAATTAGGTTGCCGAACTCCCTGATCATTTTGTTGAGTTATTTAATGTATTAGTCGCTTCCGCTAAATTTTTAAAATCTTGCAAAACATTAATAACTCAACTGTAAAATGTTGAATGTACTGATAATGATGGATTTGAAGGCTGACTGGGCTCGCGTTGACTTTGTAAGACTGTCTTGAGGGTCCACGTGCGTTTAGGCCGGGCGGGGCCCAGTTCGTGAGAAAATTGGGGCCATCACAGAAACAGAGACGATCAGAAGAAAGAAAAAGAAGAAAGAGGGAGTGGGAGAGAAGGAGAACGAGCGAGCCCGAACTAGGTTAGTGAAGTTCCCTTGTTGTGGTTTCGTTTGTTGTTGTGGTTGTTATGTCGGTTGTTGTTGGTGTTCGGGTAGCGAACTCGGACGAACTGCCATGGCAGTTCGTCCGAGCTCGAGGAAGGCAGGGGAGTAGTCTCCCCTGCATAGGAACTCCACCTGAGGATGGGGATGGAATCCCAACCACAGCGAAAAAGAAATAAAAATAAAAATAAAATTCAAAATTTAGAAACAGAGCATCGGCTCTGTGTCTTCGTGAGGAAGAAGGAGGAACCAGGTCGGGCCGACTCGAGCCGGACCCTGACCCGGACCTTGATTCGGACCCACTAAAAAATAAATAAAAAATAAATATTTAATTAGTTAAATTAATTAAATTGATTTTTAATAAATAAATCCCAGAAAATAAAGAAAAATATGGAAAAATTTCAGAACAATTCCAGAAAAATATATTTGTAACCCAAATCAATAGAAATTCGAGATTTTCATAAAAAGTGAAGAATTCAGAAGTCGATCGAGACGTTATACGAGGTTTTACCTCGAAAAAGGCGAAATGAGCTGAATGGCCGGAAATAAATAAGAAAAGTGTTTCGAAATTTGTCTCGACTTCGATTTGGACTAAGTGACACATTATTGAATGTTTGGAAATTACGGGAGAACTCAGACGTTTGGGCACGCACTTCGATTCGTCGAGGAATCGGCTAGACTAGGACAAGCGTGTGACTTGTAAGTACAACTGTGAGAATTTTATATTTCATTTCATTCTCTTATTGCTTTATTGGTCTATTGGTAAACATTACTACTTGTCATCTCACATCATGTTGTTCTTATATCTATTCATGGATGAATATTGTGACATGATGCCTTGTGAATTATTTCATTGCCTCTAATTCCTACACTTGATGTCGTTCTTGAATACAATTGATGAAAAACATGCTAATGGACTACTTTGAATTTAAATAGCCATCTATTCGATTTCCTTTGGTATTTGCAGCCTAACTTATCTTGGAATTCTAGAATTTTGGAATTATTTATTTTTGAAATTAAAGTTGGGATTATCTAGTGTCCATTGCACGAGAGATGTGCGGTTCACGGGGACATGGGCCTACCGGGGTTTCAGCACTCACCACTACACTTGCGCGACATACGAGTAATGTGGCTCGGGGTGGTCGGCAAGCATGAGATTGATGTTCTAAAGCGTAGAGCGCGGCTCCGCTATTTATATGAGATATGTTGAGCGCATCTCCATATTGTAGTAGGAAAAGGTAGGTGATAGGTCTCACCCCCAACCGGACGTAGATCATCTCGACTTAGCCTGTGTCTGTCTCTATATATTTAACTGTGGTATTTACTTGCATTACTTATTTCAGCAATTTATTTCGCTCATTTATGTTTTTAAATACCATTCGTTTCTTTTGAAAATGTGACATGAAATTCTCCAGTTAGTACTTAAATATCACTATACTCACCGTCTAGTTTGTGACGGTGGGTGTAGGTCCGTCGAGCAGCAGTAGACCGATGAAGGAGAAAATCGTCGACTTTTTCTGAGCAGTTCGACGACTCTCCTCACTCATTTTGTACGTCGTGACTTTTGTTGTATTACGATTAATTATGTCATTTTGGGTTATACAATGGGTTGAGTGAATAGTTTCATATCTATACATGCATGTGATGCTGTAGTTTTTCTTGGTTTCCACACTTAGAGAATTTTTGGAGAATTAATGCTTTCGCTTAACATTTGAATTACATGTCGATGTGATAATATAACAATACACGTGGATTTTGAGGAAATAAAGACGATAGGATGACTAATACGTACTTACGTCTTAGATCATGTGGAGTAAGGCTTCAGTACGGGATTAGGCCGGGCGGTTCCCTATTTAGAAGTAGGGTCCATCACAGTTGGTATCAGAGACAGCTTTAGCAAACTATATGGCTTAAGGCAGTATGATACCAACACAATTGGTATCAAAGCCTGGTTAGAGCCCAAATTGCATAAAATACAAACCTTAGTTGTGGAAACCAGATACTCGTTGCCTAGACACCATTAATTGGGAAGTGAGTGATAGTGAGATGGGGGTCTATGCACTTGTTACTTGCTATATGTATCTATCTACTTATGCGCAGTCACGTAGAAGCTGATTCACGTTCGCTATCCATTGTAGATCCCGATGGCCGATACACGTGGGGGAGGAGATACAGAGCCTAGCGACAGTTCGCCTCCTACGATAGCGGAGGATTTGCAGCGATTGTCTAAGCGAGTGACAACTTAGGGCCAGCAGTTGGCTGATTTCATCGTGATGATAACCGCACGTTTTGCTGCACCAGCATCGACATCGATTCTTACGACTGCTACACCGCTAGTACTTCCTACTGCAGCATTATCGATAGCAGTGTCCGCACCAGTCGGAGAGACAGCTGATGCAGTACCGTATCCCACGCCCGCATCTTTTAGCACTTCAGTGGAAGTTTAGCTGGTGAATGACTTCATCAGACTCAAACCAGCTTATTTTGATGGAGTCAGGGATTTTCAGAAGATTGAGAAATGGATCCTGTCTTAGGAGAAGCTTCATCGGGTCTTGAGGATTGAGGATAGACTTCGGGCAGAGATCTAATCATATACACTTGAGAGAGACGCCGACGTGCGGTGGCGTATGACAATGGCCACTCACGGAGAGTTCGAGTCATGTGATGCTTTTAAGTAGAAATTCTATCAGCAGTATTTTCCGCCTTCAGTCATGAAGCGATTGAGACGAGAGTTCATACATTTGAGACAGGGGCTAGAGGAGACTGTGATGCACTACATGAATCGATATGATTATTTGCGATAATTTGTTGGGGACTTGGTGAGAGATGAGTCCGAGGATGCGTATCACTTTGGTGATGGACTCAGGCCCGATATCGGATCTTATGTCATCAGTTCAGGTGCGAGGACACGCGCCGAGATCTATGAGAGAGTCCTAGCGCATGAGACCTACTACTTGGGTCGAGTTGCTGATGGCAGAGCACCGAGCCTAGTTCTCTCTGTAGAGCAGACCGTAGAGTATGAGATGAGGAGACAGAGGGGTAAGGGAGCAACGGGATGGACCCGAGGATCTCGGGGTTCGGGAACAGCTACGCGTCCACTGGCTGTGCCTCCTGTATCATCCACTTCTTCAGCACAGAGCTCTTTGAGCAGACTTCCCTTGTCACCTCCCATCAGACCAGCTACACTAGCTCCGATAGTTCCTGCATTTCCCGCCCCACAGCCTTCACAACAGCAGCCGCAGGATGGCAGAGGTCGAGGCAGAGGCAGAGCCAGAGGCAAAGGCCGATATACGAGACAAAGACCGGAACAGGCGCAGAGACATGGTCAGTATCAAGCACAAGACCAGTCTCAGGCTCAGGGTTAGCACAGACAGTTGACATGCTATAGAGGCAGAGCAACAAGGACTATAAGAACGAGAGGTCAACATGCGACTAATGAAAAGATATAAGCGTTGATTTCGTTGTACACTGTACTAGAGAGTCAGGGACCTAGGGTGGAAGATATACCAATTGTTAGAGAGTTTTCTGATGTCTTTCCCGAGGAGTTACCTGGTTTACCGCCGTCGCGCGAAATTGATTTCATTATCGAGTTGGTACCAAATACGAAATTGATTTTTATACCACCATATAAGATGGCACCACAAGAGCTAGAAGAGTTGAAGACTCAGCTTCAGGATTTGGTCCAGAAGAGCTTCATCACACCTTCTATGTCGTCATGGGGAACACCTGTCCTTTTTGTAAGGAACAAGGATGGTACATGAGAGGAGCACAATTTTTCTCCAAGATCGACCCATGTTAAAGGTATCATCAACTTAGGATCAGGGATGAAAATAGATCCATTACAGCTTTCAGCACAAGATATGGATCTGATGCATCATATTTTCAGACTGGTAGCCCAATGGTACTCGGTTCGCTAAACACGCGTACTTAAGCCTCCAAGTCATGTGTTCGAACCGAGGGAGGCAAAAGACTACGCCCACTAGTATTACGAGTTGTAGGTGTGTGCACTGGTACCAGTGGGGGTACGTAGTTGGTGTGGGTGAGTGCACCCATACTGCCTTGGAGACGCCAGGGGCAGTTACGAGTTGCGGTTCTGCTCACTGGCAGTGCCCTGGGCCTTCACATAAAAGGGTTTCTTGACCAATTCGTGATAGTTATCATCGATGACATACTTGTATACTCGAAGGCAAGATTTGAAGTGAAATGTAAACTTGTATCGAGATTGATCGAACTTTTTCGTTCTTTTTTGAGTAGGTCGACGTTTAAATTTCGATGAAGAAACTTTCATTAGTTGGGAAGAGTTGTCACGGCCTAAAATCTTTAACTGTGTTATTGACTTTACACAGGCTCAACGACCCGTGCTGTGGGACCCACATCGTGATAGGTCTGTTTACCGAGGTAAGGGTCGAGGTACATTTTATATTTGTTGTGTTGTTTGACTAGTGTACTGTACATGTGTAGACTACTAAGTCATTTACGGGTATGCAGATATCGAGACGAGCGGGGACGCGCCTCGTGTTGCGTGCCGACGTGGGCTCGAGGCAGCAGCTCGTGGGGTAGTGTAATTAGTTAAATCAAATTTTAAAAAAGTAATAAAATAAAAATGAGTGGCTCACATTCAAGCACCTATATATATATATATATGGGTCAATTGATCTTATCTCTTCAATACACAAAACAAAAACAAAAACAGTGAACTAGAGAGAAAGGAAATAGAGACGATCAGAAGGAAGAAGAAGAAGAAAGAGAGAGCGGGAGAGAAGGAGAAAGAGCGATCCCGAGCAAGGTGAGTGAAGTTCCCTTGTTGTGGTGTCGGTCGACCCGGGCCGGACCCTGACTCGGCGGGGTCGGGTCATACCGACTTGGATCCGGCCGGACAAGTCGACCGGATCCGGCCGGTCGGGTCGACTGGATCCCAGGTCGAGCTTGACTGGACCCACTAAAAAAATAAATATATATTTAATTAGTTAAATTAATTAAACTAATTTTTAATAAATAAATCTCAGAAAATAGAGAAAAATATGAAAAAGATTTAGAAAAATTCCAGAAAAATAGGGAAAAATATATTTGTGACCCAAATTAGGGGTGGGCAGCGGTTTTCGAAAAACCGCCCAAACCGCCCAAACCGACCAAACCGAACGGTTTGGTTTGGTTTTTAAAACTCGTGGTTTGGTCGCTGTTTGGAAAACATAAAAACCGCAGAATCGCGGTTTGGTCGCGGTTTTCATTTAAGGAAGACCTCGGTTTAACCAGACCGGTGGCATTTGGTAAATAACCACAAAAAAAACCCTAAAAGCCTAAAAGCATTCACAATTTCACACTCCCTTCACGTCCTCTTCCTCTCACACTCCCGTCCCGTCCCTATTCCTCTCACACTCCCGTCGCTCACCTCCCTCTCCCGTCCCTCTTCCTCTCATTCACTCCCACCGCTTACCTCCCTCTCACTCCCGCCGCTCCTCACTCCCGTCACTCCCCACGGCTCCACTCTCTCGCCGCCGCCGTCTCTCCTTTCACTCCTGTCGTCTCCACTCTCTCGCCGCCGCCGTGTCTCCTTTCACTCCCTCCGGCTCCACTCTCTCGCCGCCACCGTCTCTCCTTTCATTCCCGTCGTCTCCTCTCTCCTCTCGAGCACTCTCCGTCGCCCATCGCGGACCGCCGTTCTTCATCCTCCTCACTCCCCTTCTCACCGCCGCTGCCAAATTCATCGCCATCGTCGTCGCCTTCCACCGCGCGAACCGCTGCCGCGTCCATCGCCGCCTCACACCGCTGCCTCGCACCGCGGTACACCTTTTTTTATCAAACTATAATTCTATGTACGTATGGCTAGGCAGGTTTGCTATTTTTTTTTCGCAATTTAATCTTCTTTTGTTGTTATAAATTTCTATGTACATACGGCTTGGCAGGCTTGCTGTTTTTTTTTTTTTTTGCAATTTAATCTTCTTTTGTTGTTATAAATTTCTATGTACATATGGCTTGACAGGCTTGTTGTTTTTTTTTTTTTTGCAATTTAATCTTCTTTTATTGTTATAAATTTCTATGTACATATGGCTTGGCAGGCTTGCTGTTTTCTTTTTCTTTTTTTGCAATTTAATCTTCTTTTGTTGTTATAAATTTCTATGTATATATGGCTAGGCAGGCTTGCTGTTTTTTTTTTTTTGATGAAAATAGGGTGCATGAAAACCGCGAAACCAAACCGACCAAACAACGCAAACCGAGGTTCGGATTGGTGCGGTTTTGGTGATTCGCAGTTTGGTGGTGGTTTGAAAAATCACCAAACAGTAGACCCTTGGTTTGTTCGCAGTTTGGTGGTTTTCACCACCAAACCGCGGTTTGCCCACCCCTAACCCAAATCAATAGAAATTCGAGATTTTCATAAAAAGTGAAGAACTCAGAAGTCGGTCGAGACGTTATACGAGGTTTTACCTCGAAAAATGCGAAATGAGCTGAATGGTCGGAAATAAATAAGAAAAGTGTTTCAAAATTTGTCTCGACTTCGATTTGAACTAAGTGAGACATTATTGAATGTTTGGGAATTACGGGGGAACTCAGACGTTTAGGCACGCACTTCGATTCATCAAGGAATCGGCTAGACTAAGACAAACGTATGACTTGTAAGTACAACTATGAGAATTTATATTTCATTTCATTCTCTTATTGCTTTATTGGTCTATTGGTAGACATTACTACTTGTCATCTCACATCATGTTGTTCTTATATCTATTCATGGATGAATATTGTGACATGGTGCCTTGTGAATTATTTTATTGCCTCTAATTCCTACACTTGATGTCGTTCTTGAATACAATTGATGAAAAACATGCTAATGGACTACTTTGAATTTAAATAGCCATCTATTCGATTTTCTTTGGGCTTTGTAGCCTAACTTGTCTTGGAATTCTAGAATTTTGGAAATTATTTATTTTTGAAATTAAAGTTGGGATTATCTAGTGTCCATTGCACGAGAGATGCGCTGTTCACGGGGACATGGGCCTATCGGGGTTTCGGCCCTCACCACTACACTTGCGCGACACACGAGTTATGGGGCTCGGGGTGGTCGGCAAGCATGAGATTGATGTTCTAAAGTGTAGAGCGCGGTTCCGCTATTTATCTGAGATATGTTGAGCGCAGCTCCATATCGTAGTGGGAAAAGGTAGGTGATAGGTCTCACCCCCGACCGGACGTAGATCATCTCGACTTAGCCTGTGTCTGTCTCTATATATTTAACTGTAGTATTTACTTGCATTACTTTTTTCAGCAATTTATTTCGCTCATTTATGTTTTTAAATACCATTCGTTTCTTTTGGAAATGTGTTATGAAATTCTCCAGTTAGTACTTAAATATCGCTATACTCACCGTCTAGTTTGTGACGGTGGGTGTAGGTCCGTCGAGCAGCAGTAGACCAGGGAAGGAGAAAATCGGCGACTTTCTCTGAGCAGTTCGACGACTCTCCTCACTCATTTTGTACGTCGCGACTTTTGTTGTATTATGGTTAATTATGTCATTTTGGGTTGTACAATGGGTTGAGTGAATAGTTTCATATCTATACATGCATGTGATGCTGTAGTTTTTCTTGGTTTCCGCACTTAAAATTTTTTTGGAGAATTAATGCTTCCGCTTAACATTTGAACTACATGTCAATGTGATAATATAACAATACACGTGGATTTGGAGGAAATAGGGACGATAGGCTGACTAATACGTACTTACGTCTTAGATCATGTGGAGTAAGGCTTGAGTACGGGATTAGGCCGGGCGGTGCCCTGTTTAGAAGTAGGGGCCGTCACATGGCCCTTAGGCACCACGGGTTGGGTTGAGCGAGAAAAATTTTCTTAGGGTAAACCCCTCACTTAATGGCCCCGTAATAGTAGCTACGTACCAAATGGATATTAAGGAAGGAATTTAATTCCTAAGGCTGTGATTGGTACTCACCATAATTACCCATAAATATATATATATATATATCCGTGTTTTTGCAAATGGATGGATTATTATGGAAGATGTTGACGTGTTTTAATAAAGTTAATTATTTTAGTATTATCACGACTATGATAAAATAAAGCTCTCTAAATAGTAGTATTCTTTTAAAGTACGTAGTAAATGAATAATTTCTAGAACGGAGTTATAGTGAATAATACTTGTAAAGAGACGCATTATTTAACATAGTTATATGTCACATTTCTAATATGTGACAATCATTGGTAACAAGTATTACGGAAAAAAATGATCCATCAAATGTAACATTACGAAGACTGATCATAAATGGCCCACTATTTTGTTGTCATCAACAAGGATTATCCGATCACAATGACTTTTTTAAAGCTTATATATATAACGCGTCAAAAGTATGTATCGACCAATCTTTAATCAATGTAATCAAGGGTGTCCCATTTTACTTTAGGCTTCTTTGGAGAAAGATATATGTGCACATTAAATATGCGTCAAATTAATTAAAGTAATTTTTTTTGATAAAAAAGAAAACAGTTTTTCTTGCCCTTGCACTCTAACTCCCACCCTCTTCCAACCATACCATGCACATACCAAATTATTAGACCATCAACTTGATTGATAAATTAATTAGGTCCAGGATATAGTATTAGATCCTATTTTATATTAACTGCTTGCCATGTAGTTGTTTTTGTTATTTTTAAGTTCTAAGAATAAATGTACAATTCAAGTTAACGCCTTCAAGACATATTTGCGTTTATATTGTGATTATCCGGTAGTGATAACTGACCTTTAAAGGACTAGAGAGAGACATTTGGAGGTTGAAAGACTAACATAACTTGTATGGTACAACAATAAATGAAACTTTTGACTTGCAACTTGCCTGCTCCTGAAAACCAAGGTTTAAAAAATAGGCAAACTTCGGCGAAGTTTGAGCGAAGTTTGTCGATTTTGAGGTGAGCGAAGCGAAGTTCATAGGAAGTAGAAAAATTGCAAAACTTCGACTCAACTTCGGCTAACTTCGGCCGAACTTCGAAAACATAGATGGAAGTTAATAAAACATGAAGTAAAATTGTTCTGTTTCGTGGAAGTTGAATAAACTTCGACTGAAACTTCGATTATGCTAGAAATATACTTAAACTTCGGCTGAATTCGAATAAAACATAATTCTAGCATCTCTATGAAGAAACTTGAGTTTTCTAGCATTTAAAGTGAAATTCCATAAACTTCCATACACCGGTGAATTTTTGTCAAACTTCCATCGTTCAAGTTAACTTCATCGAATTAATTCCGAATTTAAAGTGAGCGAAGTCATAGGCAAAGTCGAAATCTTAAACCTTGCTAAAAACTACATATAGATCCTCATAAGCTAGACAACAAAAACAAAAACAAAAACAAAAACAACAACAACAACAACAACAACAACAATAACATAGCCTCAGTCCCAAATTAATTGGGGTCGGCTACATAGACCAAACTTTTCTATTGTGTTCGATTAAGTGCAATTGATGGTGAGCTTTCCAAACCATTCAAATCTTTCCTAATTAATGCATCCCATGTTAACTTTGGTCTACCCCTACCTCATCGAATTTCTACAGTTTATATTAAGTCAAGTTTTCTAGTAGGGGCATTTATAGGCGGTCTTTACAAGTGACCAAACCACCGCAACCGCCTTTCCCTAATCTTTGTATCAATTGGTGCTACTCGTGCTTGTCTTTAAATTTTTACATTTCTTATTCTATCTTTACAAGTTTTACCACACATCCGCCTAAGCATCCTCATTTCTCCTACGTTCATTTTATGTAATTGTTGTTGCTTTACCGCCCAACATTCATTTCCATAAAGCATAGCTGGCCTAATTGCGGTCTTATAAAATTTTCCTTTTAACTTAGCAGGAACATTTTGATCACAAATCGCCCCTGTTGCACTCCGCTATTTCTTCTATCCAGTTTGAGTTCTATGTGTGACATCATTCTCAATATTACCATCATTTTGTATGATTGATCCTAGGTATCTAAAGTGGTTTACCTTAGGAACTTCTATTTTCTCTAATTTCACCACTCCATTATCTCGATGTCTAATGTTTCTAAACTCACAGTGCATGTATTCAGTTTTCGTCATACTCAACTTAAAGCGTTTATATTATAATGGTATTTCTTCAGAGTTCTAGTTTCTTATTCATTCCATTTTTTGTTTCATCCACTAAGACAATATCATCTGCGAATAGCATACATATATCCTCTTGAATATGCCTAGTTAGTTCATCCATAACTAAAGTAAATAGATATGGACTTAAAGCCGATCCTTAATGTAGTCCTATCGTAACGGGAAACTCTTTAGTAGCTCCTCTAAATATCTTTATACTCGTTACTACTCCATAATACATATCCTTAATAGTGTCTATGTATTTAGCATGCACTCATTTTCTTTCTAGAACCAACCAAAGAACATCTCTAGGGACCCTATCATATGCTTTTTCTAAATCTATGAATACCATTGGGATATTTTTTTTTCTTTTCTCTATATTTTTCTAACAATCGTTTTACAAGAAAAAACGCCCCCGTAGTTGACCTCCCGGACATGAAGCCAAATTGGTTCTCTGATATTGTTGTTTCTCTTCTTAGCCTATTGTCAATTATCCTCTACCAAAGTTTCATAGTGTGACTCATAAGTTTAATTTCTCGGTAGTTTGAGCAACTTTGAATGTCTCATTTGTTTTTGAAGATTGGCACAAGCGCGCTTCTTCTCTAATCCATTGCATCCGTTTTGATTTTAGAATTTTATTGAAAAGCTTTGTTAACCAAGTCAATCTAGTTTCTCCTAAGCATTTCCAAACCTCTATGGGTATTTCATTTGGGCCACATGCTTTCTCTATTTTCATTCTTTTCAATGCCTCTTTAACTTTTATAATTCTAATATTGCGTGTATAGTTTACATTTCTTTCTTGGTGTGGGTTTTCATTTATTATAGTATCAACTTGACCATTATTAAATAAACTATCGAAGTAACTTCTCCATCTCTCCTTAATATCATCCTCACGCATTAAAATATTTTGATTTTCATCTTTAATACATCTTACATGACTTAGGTCTTGTTTCTTTTTATCTCTTAATTTAGCTAGCCTATATATATACATATATATATATATATATATATATATATATATATATATATATATATATTTCGCTATCTCTATTACCTAACCTTGTGGATGTGTACGCGCAATGTTACTCCTCTAATTTCAAAGCCATCACATATGAGAAATATAGGCCAATTTTTGCGACGAAGATCATACCGAACCAAGGTGCAGACGTGGCCGAGGGAGAACAAAAGGAATGCGAAGGCATAACGAGATGGATCTTCCTAATGTCTCGAAGCCCTTGCGACGTGGCGTATGTCATCAAGAAGGACATAAAAGAACAATATGTCCTAATAAAGATCGTGATCAAGTCCCTATCAGGAAGAACCGGTGTGGTATTTTTCGTTTAGAGAGACATAATAAAAAAAATTGTCTAACCAGAGCTCAACCTTCCAATGAAAATTGATAGTCGATTTTGTATATTGTTTGTGATGGATTAAGTTTGTAATTTGATTATATTGAAATGTTTAAGTATTCATTATTGTTTGAACCTATATGAATGAGTTATTGTGAGTTTTCGAACAACACGACTAATTTTTTTTAAATCAGTAAATTGTAGTTTGTACACCAATGGATCCAGGTCCATCCAATCCTTCACTTTTACATTTCCAATCTACACACGGATCGTCGCGAACATGGAGAGTAAACATTTTTACATGTATACATCAAATGTTCATGCATAAATGTATAATATATATATCGACTAATACATTTTCAATTATAAGGTATACGAAACATTGCGTGTGCGTCGAAGACGTGGTATCATTAATTGAACAGTGCAGTACCATTCGAGGATGATCTCATATCTTCATTCCAGTGGGTTATATGAGATTTTTCGTGTAGCATTTTTTAGCCTTGATTGGGCTTTGATCACTGCATTCGTAAAGAAATGGCGCCTTGAGACACATACCTTTCACATGCAATGTGGCGAGTGCACAATTACACTCCAAGACGTGCAGGTACTGCTCGACTTACCTATTGAAGATATGCCTGTGACAGGAACGACCGATACAAACTATGTTGAGGTATGTGAGAGGCTACTTGGTCGAACTCCTATTGGAGATTAAATTATTGGTCGTAAACTTAAAGTCGAATGGCTTAAACGTAACATATCTCCTATAGATGACGACACCAATGAGGAATCGATGCAACGTTATGTTCGATCGTACATACTGTAACTTATCGGTAGTAGTCAAACCAATTTATACATTTGATGTTTCTACCGTTGCTCGAGGATTTCCAAATAGCTGGACAATATAGTTAGGGGAGTGCATGTTTGGCTTATTTGTACATGGAGTTGTGTTGCGGATCTCGCGCGGGTGCACACGAGGTTTCGTGCGTGTCAATTCTTGTACAACTGTGGGCATGGGATAGATTTTCATTCATAGCACCAAGGCGCCTGGGTATTTCTAGAGTTCGACCTCGAACAGTGGATGGAGAACACAAGCTTATGAACGTTTCATTAGGACACAAGTAATACAAATATTATTTCATAATTTCTATAATATTAAATCCATTTTCATTTTCTATAATTTATTATTTTATATACAGATGGTTCGATGCATTTTCAGTTACTCAGAGTGCGACACACGTCTTATCAGCTTACCGTAATACACTCAACTCACAGAATGAGGATGATGTGGTGTGGCAACCTTATGCTGAAGTCATCGGTTCTCTTCTCGAATACTGTATTGACGGTCATGGTAGTTGGCTATCGACGTGTCCCCTAATTTGTTTCCATATAGTTAAGTGGCATCGGCCAAAAAGGGTTATGAGACAATTCGAAATGACAAAAGTCATGCCACCAAACTGTGATTATAACACCCGACTGCACTGCATCAAATTGCGTGGACGCAATTAAGAAAATTAGGTGGCCTTTCACGTAACCTTAATACAAATGTGGGAAAATCATGGTGACAACATAGTGACAGTGCCACAAGAAGAAGGACATGATCAACAAGACTACATGACGTGGTATCGATCAGTCACTAGATGATTCATTGGACACGATGGGGCTTTACGTGACTATTCAGTAAAATTGAAACTATTTTTTTTTGAATAAGTAATATCTTAAACTGCGTGTATTAAACTGATGTTTTTTATATCAGTGTAACTTGGTGCATCGACTGAAGCGAGTGTTTATTGAGAATGGGTACGACCAAGGTCTTGCTGTGTTTGATGAAGGCGTTAGAATTTTAGATGAAGATGAAAGGTAAATGTCTATTATATGGAATGATGGAATTGATGTCGAACGGGACATAAATGAGGAGAATGAAGAGGAAGATGAAGAAGATGATCAGGGCGAATCAAATAGAGAGGTGAGAAAAAGAACAACATGAACACAGACTGTGGGGGAAAGCACCAGACATCCTCGTCCACCACATCCATCTCGTCGGACTGAGATTGCTGCAGAGAGTAGCAGACGTTCTCTTCCGCCACGTTCATCTCGTCCGAGAGTAAGAAGAACATAGACTGTTGGTGAGAGTAGCCAATGCTCATCCCCACCACGTCATTCTTCTCATGGGTACATTCCTATATCATCCCCAATGCAACCAGAACCTCAAATATTTATACCTAGGCCGCGGATCATGAATCTTCCTCCTTACCATTTTGATCCTTATGCACCTCGGTTGTCTTCTTCATATGTGGACCATGGAATGCCTAGACATCAAATGTATCCTTCATTGCCTCAATACATGCTGAGTCCATATACCCTACCATGTTATAATTACAATATGTCATATAGTGGAGATGGCTCATTCATAAACCTGTTAAGCATGTCACCGCCTTATGTTCCTTTCGGCCAACCACATACAGGAAGCCAGTATTTTGGAATGGTTCAACCTCTTATTTTGGGAAGCATTAGTACCGAAGGTGGGTCGAGTGAATCAGAGGAAGAACATTAATCGACTCAACGACATTTAATGCAAGATCAGAAACCTCAACAACCTCAATCGGATATACAAACACAACGTCCAACTAGACATAGAGTACGTCCTATTTGCATCACGGAGCAACAACGTCAACGTAACCGTCGTAATAGACCTGTATGATGAGTTTTTTTGATGTCGTGCTGATTTTTTTCAGTTTATATCTTAAGGTGAATGAATTTGTTGTATACAACCTTTTCGTGGAATGGACTTGTTTTTCAAGAGATTATTATTGTTTGAATTTTAAATTCTAGACAAAGAAATAGCGTGATTTTGGTCTATAATTATTTTAATATTCGTATCTCTTCTTATCTAAGACTAAAAGAAAAAAAAAAGATGTATAGGAAAATACTTAAGTATCAAGATGAAGATGTGTACAATCAATACAGAGAAGCTAGAAAACAAGCTAACAAAATAGTTAGTCAAGCTAAAACGAATTTCATGGAAGATCTATATACAAGGTTAGGTAATAGAGATGGCAATATATATATATATATATGGGCTAGCCAAATTAAGAGATAAAAAGAAACAAGACCTAAGTCATGTAAGATGTATTAAGGACGAAAATCAAAATGTTTTAACGCGCGAGGAGGATATTAAGGAGAGATGGAGAAGTTACTTCGATAGTTTATTTAATGATGACCAAGTTAATACTATAATGATGAAAACCCACACCAAGAAAGAAATGTAAACTATACACGCAATATTAGAATTGTAGAAGTTAAAAGGCATTGAAAAGAATGAAAATAGGGAAAACATGTAGCTCAGATGAAATACCCATAGTGGTTTGGGAATGCTTAGGAGAAACTGGATTGACTTGGTTAACAAAACTTTTCAATAAAATTTTAAAATCAAAACGAATGTCGATTGATTGGAGAAGAAGCACGTTTGTGCCAATCTTCAAAAACAAATGAGACATTCAAAGTTGCTCAAACTACCGAGAAATTAAACTTATAAGTTACACTATGAAACTTTGGGAAAGAAACAACAATATCGGATAACCAATTTGGTTTCATGCCCAGGAGATCAATTATGGAGGCAGTTTTCCTTGTAAGACGATTGTTAGAAAAATATAGAGAAAATAAAAAAGATCTTCATATGGTATTCGTAGATTTAGAAAAAAACATATGATAGGGTCCCTAGAGATGTTCTTTGGTGGGTTCTACAAAGAAAAAAGTGCATGCTAGATACATAGACACTATTAAGGATATGTATGATGGAGTAGTAACGAGTATAAAAATATTTAGATGAGCTATAAAAGAATTTCTCATTACGATAGGACTACATCGAGGATCGGCTCTAAGCCCATATCTATTTACTTTAGTTATGGATGAACTAACTAGACATATTCAAGAGGATATATCATGGTGTATGTTATTTGCAGATGATATTGTCTTAGTGGATGAAACTAAAGATAGAGTGAATAGGAAATTAGAACTCTGGAGGAGTACATTAGAATCTAAAGGCTTTAAGTTGAGTAGGACAAAAATCGAATACATACACTGTGAGTTTAAAAATGCTAGACATCGAGATGATGGAGTGGTAAAATTAGGGGAAATAGAAGTTCATAAGGTAAACCACTTTAGATACCTAGGATCAATCATACAAAATGATGGTAACATTAAGAATGATGTCACACATAGAATTCAAGCTGGATGGAATAAATGGCGGAGTGCAACAGGGTGATTTGTGATCGAAATGTTCCTACTAAGTTAAAAGGAGAAATTTATAAGACCGCAATTAGACCAGCTATGCTTTATGGAAGTGAATGTTGGGTGGTAAAGCAATAACAATTACATAAAATGAACGTAGCAGAAATGAGGATGCTTATGTGGATGTGTGGTAAAATTCGTAAAGATATAATAAGAAATATAGAAATTCAAAGATAAGTAGGAGTAGCACCAATTGATACAAAGATTAGGGAAGGGCGGTTGCGATGATTTGGTCACCTGCAAAGATGGCCTACAAATGCTCCAACTAGAAAACTTGACTTAATAGAAACTGTAGAAATTCGACGAGGTAAGGCCAGACCAAAGTTAACATGGATGCATTAATTAGGAGGGATTTGAATGGTTTGCAAAGCTCACCATCAATTGCACTTAATCGAGCACAATAGAAAAGTTTGATCCATGTAGCCGACCCCAGTTAATTTAGGACTGAGGCTATGTTGTTGTTGTTGTTGTTGTTGTTGTATCTCTTCTTATCATTACAAGATAGAAGTAAGACAACTGTAAATGATGAGTTGTATGGTTAACATGGGTTGCACAGGTTGTCTGCCTCAAGATACGTGCGTGACGTTTGCATGGGGTACATGGTCTGTAGTGGATATGCATGGGTTGTCCTCTCGAGATACGTGCATGACGTTTGCATGGATTGTCCACCTCGAGATACGTGTCTATCATTTGCATTAGTTGTTCACCTTGACTTACGTGCATGATGTTTGGATGGTTTGCATGAACTGCACAGGGTTGCATGGGTTGTCTACCTCCAAATACGTGCTTCATATTCGCATGACTTGCATGGATTGCACGAGGTTGCATGAGTTGTCCACACTTCGAGATATGTGTCTAACGTTTGAATGGTTTGCACGAGATTGCATGGCTCGCCCATCTCGACATACGTGCATGGTGTTTCCATGTGTTGTCAACCACAAGATATGTGTGACGTTTGCATTGGCTCTACCACCTCGAGACACGTGTGAGTCGTATGCATGATTTACTTAAGTTTTACAAGATTACATGGGGTGTCCACCTCGAAATACGTATGTGACCTTTGCATAGTTTGCATGGATCGGATCGGGTGAGGTTGTATAAGTTGTCCACCTCGAGATACGTGCATGACGTTTACATGGATTGCAACAGGTTGCATGAGTTGCACCCCTCGAGATTCGTGTATGACGTTTGCATGAATTGCATGAGGTTGCATGGGTCGCCTACCTCGACATACGTGCATAGTGTTTGCATGAATTCTCCACCTCAACGTACATGCGTGACATTTGCATGGGTTGTCCACGTCGATAGGTATGTGTGTCGTTTACATGGGTTGTCTACCTCGAGATACACGAGTGACGTGGGTTGTCCACCCGATACGCACGTGTCGCTTGCATGAGTTCTCCAACTCAATGTGCGATATTTGAGTTGAACAAATAGCTCTTTTTCAAAATGAGTCATTCATACACTTTAGTATTTTGTATAGATAGCTTATTTTCAAAATGAGATATTCATACAAGTTCCTTCCACCTCATCAATCATGCTACCTCATCATCAATAGCTCATTTTGAAAATGAGATACATTACTTTTGTGATTTTAAAGTAACCCCCCTTATTTGATGAATAAAAAACTAATCCCACCTTATTTCATGAAAAACGCTAAGGACATGAGGTCATGTAGAGTCCGTTATGTGCATAGATCAGTGAATTTAGCAGCCCATACTATTGTTAGGGAAGCTTGTTCCTTGATTAATCGATTCGAGTGGTCTTTCACACCCTTGTTTATAGTTTATGTACTTGTTGATGATTTGAAATGAAAAGTACACCACCTTGGTTCTCTAAAAAAAAATAAAAAAAGGTAAATCAATAAAATTCAAGAAAAAAGTAAATCAATAAATTTCTATGAATATAGTGCTCAATTAAGGACTTTATTTTTTGTTTTTTTTTTTTTTTTTATATCAGAAAACTAAGAATCTAAAAAAAGAAAATATTTACAGGTTCTCATGTAGTAATTTTAGAGAATCTTGAAACGCAAGTACAGCAATCATTTCTCCTCCACAAAGTTTCATCTTTAAATTAGTATTAAAAAGCCTAAAAATAGAAGGCATGACTTGTTCTCTAGCCATCAATATTTTCCATCTCAGTTCTGTCCCAATTCCCTCAAATTTCTTTTCGATTATTCAACATAACTTCTGCTTCCATGGCTCCATCACTTATCATTGTTTCTTCTTCAACCCACAAAATATACCGTGATTATATTATTATTTCAGAGATGAGGCAAGTGTGTTAATTTTATTACTTAGGAAACAATTAACGTTCATCCGTGGTGGAGTAAAATTAAGGGTTGAAAATTAGTTGCTTCCTACAAAACAATGTAAGATTAAATGGTGTTTGATACTTTTTCTATTGTTATATTCCAAGATCTTTTTCTCTTTTGATTGAATTCATGTCAATGGATTTAGTGTGTTTAACTTAAGATAATACATAGTTCTCAAAAAAAAAAACTTAAGATAATACATCAATATCAAAGTACTATTCGCACTTACAGTATAATACTATATAAATATTGAATTATATTAATGATTTACTCTTTTTTTAACCTTGTTTTTATCGGATATTCCGTAATTTAGGGAATCATGATTGATTTAATAAGGAATCAATAACATGAGTTGTTTCCATCCTTGTTAATTTGATTTATTTCCATATTGATCATAATAGTAAGATAGGCAAGATTTAGAGAAGTCCTTTCCTTATTTATAATCATTGCTTGTAAGTTTATTTCTATATTTATGTGTTCCATGATGTGTATATAAACACATCTAAATGGAAAAATTGATGGTTTGATCGATAATCAAAATTTTCATTTTTGAAGAGAGAAAAAGAAACACCTGAATTTAACCATTTCTTTGTACCGAAAAGGTACCAAAAAAGACAATGACGTCTCTACATAGTCAATCAAAGAAAGCGATAAAAAATTCAGGAAGCAATGGAGATTCAGGATCTCAAAGCAGTCGAAACAATAACGGACAATCTGTAAAATTTGCAAGACGCACTTCTAGTGGGCGTTATGTTAGCCTCTCCAGAGATGACCTTGACATGTCAGGAGAATTATCAGGAGACTACATGAACTACACAGTGCACATTCCTCCAACTCCAGACAACCAACCGATGGATGATACATCAGTTGCAGTTAAGGCTGAGGAGCAATATGTTTCAAATTCTTTATTTACTGGAGGATTCAATAGTGTAACAAGAGCTCACCTCATGGACAAAGTGATTGATTCAGAGGTTAGCCATCCACAAATGACTGGAGCAAGAGGATCTGCTTGTGCCATGCCAGCGTGTGATGGTAAGGTCATGAAGGATGAAAGAGGAGCTGACATCATGCCTTGTGAGTGCAGGTATTATGTTTAATTTTTGTAAAACAAACCTTGGTATATAATTACAAATTATTTTTAAAAAGTGAATAAATAAAAGTTGATAAAGTCATTATGTGCTAGGTTCAAGATTTGTAGGGACTGCTACATGGATGCTCAAAAAGAGACAGGCCTTTGTCCAGGGTGTAAGGAACCTTACAAGATAGGAGACTACGATGATGAAGTGCCTAATTTTTCAAGTGGAGCTTTGTCTTTGCCCACACCAGATATGAATAGTAAAATGGATCGTCGAATGTCTGTATTACAACCAAATAAATCATTGCTAATGAGAAGCCAAACAAGTGATTTTGATCATAACAGGTGGTTGTTTGAGACTCAAGGGACGTATGGTTATGGAAATGCTTTTTGGCAAAAAGATGATATATATGACGATGAAAGAGATGAAGCTCTACATGATGGAATGGTTGAAACAATGGATAAACCATGGAGACCCCTTAGTCGTAAAATACCTATTCCATCTGGTGTAATCAGCCCTTACAGGTAAATTAATGAAACTGTATAGATTTATTTTTTCCCAATTAATTGAATAATTAGTCTTAGAAGAGCATATTAATAAATTCTATCTTCACTGATTTTTTTAGTTAAAGTAGTATAATGTCATTCTCTTATATGGAAGTAGTTCTATTCATGTTGTTGAAACATGATTTAAAGTCCTTTTTTTCAGGCTATTTGTTTTAATTCGATTAATAGCACTTGGGTTCTTCTTATCATGGCGTATTAGCCATCCAAATGAGGATGCAATCTGGCTTTGGGCAATGTCTATTGTATGTGAGGTATGGTTTGCCTTCTCATGGATTCTTGATCAAATTCCAAAACTTTGCCCTGTCAACCGCTCAACCGACCTAGAGATCCTACGAGAAAAGTTTGACATGCCATCGCCATCGAATCCTACTGGAAGGTCCGACTTGCCTGGAGTTGATTTATTTGTCTCAACGGCAGATCCCGAAAAAGAGCCACCATTGGTTACTGCTAACACTATCCTATCCATACTAGCTGTTGATTATCCAATTGAGAAGCTTGCTTGTTATGTATCAGATGATGGTGGCACACTCCTCACTTTTGAGGCCATGGCAGAGGCAGCGAGTTTCGCTGATTTGTGGGTTCCATTCTGTAGGAAACATGACATTGAACCTAGAAATCCAGAGAGCTACTTTAGCATCAAAGGTGACCCGACTAAGAATAAGAGCAGATCAGATTTTGTTAAGGATAGAAGAAAGATTAAGAGAGAATATGATGAGTTTAAGGTTAGAATTAATGGATTGCCTGACTCAATTAGGAGAAGATCAGACGCATTTAATGCAAGAGAAGAAATGAAAATGCTGAAACATGTGAGGGAAACTGGTGGTGATGTTTCACTTGAACCCATCAAAATCCCGAAGGCTACATGGATGGCTGATGGAACTCATTGGCCAGGAGCATGGTCAGTTGCATCAGTAGACCATGCAAAAGGTGATCATGCCGGTATTCTTCAGGTATATATAAAATTATGCATTGACATTTATATAATTAAGTTGATTCAATAATATCAACCAAACCTAGCTCATAATAAATTAAAACACATAATTTTGATTAGTCATCATATATGCTTTAAAACATGCATGTTTGTAGGTGATGCTAAAGCCACCTAGTTGCGACCCTTTGATGGGATGTACAGAAGATAAGATCATAGACTTCACAGATGTTGACATACGCCTACCACTGTTTGTATATGTATCTCGCGAGAAGCGGCCAGGATACGATCACAACAAGAAAGCTGGAGCGATGAATGCCTTAGTTCGAGCTTCTGCAATTTTATCTAATGGTCCTTTCATTCTCAACTTAGATTGTGACCACTATATATATAATTGCAAAGCTATAAAAGAAGGCATGTGCTTCATGATGGATAGAGGAGGTGAAAACATTTGTTACATTCAATTCCCTCAGAGGTTTGAAGGTATTGATCCCTCTGATCGCTATGCAAACAACAATACTGTCTTCTTTGATGGAAACATGCGTGCACTAGATGGTGTCCAGGTATTTCAACTAAATTAATTGGTTCATTAATGTTTGTAATGTTCATTAATTGTTTTTATGAATTCAATGTGTCTGTAGGGGCCAGTTTATGTGGGAACAGGGTGCATGTTTAGGCGATTTGCCCTATACGGATTTGACCCACCTCAACCAGATAAAATATTGCAAAGGGCGGCAGACTCAGAAGCTCATGTCTTGAATCCAAATGACTTTGATCCAAATCTTGATGTGAATCTACTTCCAAAACGATTTGGTAACTCAACTATGTTAGCTGAGTCGATACCAGTTGCAGAGCTCCAGGGTCGCCCTCTCGCTGATCATCCTATGGTTAAATATGGTCGTCCTCCTGGAGCTCTAAGGGTCCCAAGGGAGCCTCTAGATCCTAGTAGTGTTGCTGAAGCAGTTTCAGTTATCTCTTGTTGGTAAGTGTACGTCTCGCCTTTTATGTATACTAAATAATCTTGACATCTCATTTTAAGTCTACTATATATTTAGCAATTATTATAGATACTTTCTATTTTCAAGAACATAAATTCATGCTTATGATTAATTCTTTTGAATAGGTATGAGGATAAGACAGAATGGGGGGATCGAGTGGGGTGGATTTATGGCTCAGTCACAGAAGACGTGGTTACAGGCTATAGAATGCATAATCGTGGGTGGCACTCTGTCTACTGCATCACCAAGCGTGATGCCTTTCGAGGATCTGCTCCAATCAACCTGACAGATCGACTTCACCAAGTCCTTCGATGGGCAACAGGTTCTGTCGAGATATTTTTCTCTCGGAACAATGCATTACTTTCCACAAGAAAACTCAAATTTCTTCAGAAACTTGCATATCTCAATGTTGGTATCTACCCATTCACGTCATTGTTCCTTATTGTCTATTGTTTCTTGCCCGCACTTTCGCTATTCTCCGGACAATTCATTGTGCAAACCTTAAACGCTACCTTCCTAGTCTACCTTCTCCTTATAACTATCTGTCTGATCATGCTCGCAATCTTAGAAGTGAAGTGGGCTGGTATAGGTCTAGAGGAGTGGTGGAGGAATGAACAATTTTGGTTGATCTCTGGGACTAGTGCTCATCTAGCAGCTGTTGTGCAAGGATTACTTAAAGTCATTGCAGGGATTGAAATCTCATTTACTTTGACAAGCAAATCTGCTGGAGAAGACAACGAAGACATTTATGCAGACTTGTACTTGGTGAAATGGACTTCATTAATGATCCCTCCTATCGTTATTGCACTTGTGAACATAATTGCAATCGTGGTCGCATTTTCAAGGACTATATACAGTGCAGTTCCTCAATGGAGCAAGTTCATCGGAGGTGCTTTCTTTAGTTTCTGGGTGTTGGCTCATTTGTATCCTTTTGCCAAGGGACTTATGGGAAGGCGAGGGAAAACTCCAACCATTGTATTTGTTTGGTCCGGTCTAATTGCAATCACATTGTCATTGCTTTGGGTTGCAATTAGTCCACCTAAGGCAAACTCAGGGCAAGTAGGAGGGGGTGGAGCAGGTTTTCAGTTTCCGTAAAAGTAAGCGAATGGTACAAGTTTTTTCTTAACTATTAATTTGTAGCTTCATAAGTAGGCAATGCACAAACACAAAACATATATTCATTTAGCTCAATGGGTGCGAGCGAGGATCCTCCTCCTCCAACCATTCTAGTTGGCAGTTGCTTATTGAACCATGTGAATATCGAAAATTGTATTGTGGTGTTTTTTATTAAGTTCCAAGCTAGCGTTTATTGTTGCTTAAACGTACGAAATAGCACATTGTAATCTTACCTAACAAAAAGATCACTATTTAGCAGTTGATCTAGCTAGAGGATTTAGAGGTTCTAATGCATTAAACTATAAGAAATTTAAAAAATGTTTACAAGTCTAATGCATTAAACTATAAGAAATTAATAAAATGTAAACAATATCACTTAGCTTAATTATTACAACATTATTGGGACTCAATGAATTAAATACACATAATAATAGTTGAACAAATTGATATTGGCCGACTTGTAAGTTATCTATTTTTGGTGGAATAAGTAACTAAATATGAAATTAATACTTGCAAATTGTGATGGCCAACCCTACAAACTAGGCACTGCCCCGACACTAGACCTCCATTAACCCCCGTAAACTAGTGTGGAGTTAATAAAAGCCTAGTCAGCCTCATCAACCAGCATTCAGTACCTAATAGTCTACACAACAATGGAATTTAAATGCGGTAAAAACCCGATAACAAATAAATTAAACACACGACGAGCTCTAGGTGTAGAAGCTAGAATGTGGAAACCTACATGCATCGAATACAATGTAGAAATTATAATGATGAGGGAAAATATATGTATCTCTCAACCCAAATACCCATTTATAAAAATATAATAAATGTAATATAGATACATCAAATGACCTACGTATGCCGCACATCAATGTTCTTAAGCTCGGAGCTTAGACCTACAATTGTCACCAAATAGGAAACAATTCCAATAAGTAAATCCAGAAGAAGTTCAATAGTAATTCAGCTTAAACAATAAACAAGTCTATAAATCATGCAGAAAGAAACGAAGCTGAAAAGAATAATAAACTGCATGATAGACAGACTACAATGATCAACGATAAAGACTAAGTGACCCGAAAGCAAAGGATATGCGCATAAGTCGTCTTGACACTCTACACGTAGGCTAAAAGCCACTCGACTACGAGTAAGTTTCATATACTAGTATGGTGGGAGCAAGTTTGCTTCAACTGCACCTAATCCGTTCAGCACTGTCGGCTCACTTGAGCCGCAGCCCGAGAAACTTCCAAGGAGAGCCACAGTCGCCACTAGATGCTCAACTGCAATGGAATGCTTAAAGTCGTGTGAGGAGCCACGGCACATGGCGAATGCTCACTCAAAGGATTCAGTTTCGTCTAGGAGCCATGAGCGTGACTCGGATACTTAACCCACGAGTAAACAATGACTCAATTCGACCACTTATACTCTAGGTCACTCGGTAGGGAAGTAAAGTCTAACAATAAGTATTATTTTCATCAAAATATGCAAGGAAAGGAAAAGAATTAATATTGAATTTCTTATTGGTTCACTTACATTACAATCGCATAAATCGCCACGTCAAATTTGATGATTTGAATAGCCAAGTTGAGTCCTTCTTGAATATCTACAATCGTACATAGTATAGCAAAGTTGTTTTAGGGACCATCAAATGAACTAATTCATCAATTAGTTCTTTTAAAGACTCAAGTCATTACATAAATGACTTAACATATTAAGAAAATCTTATATTAGTTTCACTCTTGAACTTAATGAATATAAGTCTAGGAACCCCAAGTACATAAAACCTTTGTTCTAGTAATTTAAACCAAAACAATACAATTGTCTAAACATTTGGTTCTATACATCAAGTCTTTTTAAAGGTGTCGAGTTTCTTAAATTCATCGAAACATCAAATATAGCCTCAATAATTTAGGTTCATTTTCAAAAAAATAGATTAAAGCTCCCTTTTTATGTCAAACACATTGTATGCAAAAAAAAGAGTTTTACTCAACTTAATTCTAAATTCGTACAAATCACTTCGAAGCTCAAAATCCGTGCAAATATACTCGAATGGTGGTCAAGAACCAAATTCCATAACAAATAGGTCAAATGCGACAATAATAAAAAGAAATCCATAACTCATAGCTTCGATCAAACTTGACTTAAAAAGATTTAAAATCTTGTCGAGCTCAATTTGAGCTTCCAAACTTTATAGACAAAGAACAAAGTTCTTCTACAAGCATTTTATCAGACACCGAGAGTGCATTCATTTCCAAGACCATTTACAAAACTTAGAAGAACATAATAAGCTCTCTTTAAGGCGTTTCAAAATGATTTTACCAAAGGCACTAGTCACAATCATTTCAAGACTCCAAAATCATAGCAAAGACGCTCAATTAATCAAATCATATAAACCAAACTTGAAAAAAAAAGAGTCTGCAAGGCTTAAAATCCATACTTTTCAATGCATTTTGTTTAAAAGAGCAAGTTAATGTCTCTTTTGACAATTTCATCAAATACATGGAATGTTGGAGTGTAAGAACAAGGATTTCTCAAACTTAACCCAATTTAGTCTTAAGTTGGCAAAATCAACTTACAGGG
Source organism: Stephania yunnanensis (assembly GCA_039657365.1). NCBI lineage: Eukaryota > Viridiplantae > Streptophyta > Magnoliopsida > Ranunculales > Menispermaceae > Stephania > Stephania yunnanensis. Next base: position 31,597,398 of record CM077583.1, on the reverse strand, counting down.
GTGTATTCAATTCAGATTTTAATAGACTTTTGGTTACTTTTATAAGTGAATGACTTTTATGAAGTTTTATAGATTTTGGTAGACTTTGAAAGACTTTGATAAACTTTTATGTAGATTTCGTTATGATGACTTTTATCAACATTTAAGATTTTTAGTGACTTTTGTGAACTTTCTTAAACATGATTTTGATGATACTAATAGATTATTGTGATTTTTAAAATGAAACAAATATTTTGCACTATATTATAAAAAAAATAATAATTATATTTTCTTCTTAATAACTATTACTAATATTTAAAAAAGTATTGTTGTATTTTAGTAAAAAAAAAACATATAGACATATTAATGAATTACTATCAATGTAGTAGCATAACAAATAAGTAAATAAATATCAACATAATAAATAGGTAAATAAATCATCCTTTAGTGGTAGGATCATTGGAATTTTTATTTTTTTTTGAGAAAAGATAATTGGAAATATTAGTGTAAAAATTTTGCACTTTTTTTTGTTTGACTTAAGTAAAAAAAAGTATATTTTTTCCTTAATAATGATAGTTTAAATTCTAAAAAAAATGCACTTCTTGCATTTTAAAAAAATTATACAATTATTTTCTTCAAAAATAATAATATATACTACATTTTTTGAGATTATAATAATACACTAAATAAACGAAACTTCTTTGTCAAAAAAAAAACTATAAAAAATGTATAGTGATGCAAGAATGAAATTTTGTTAATAATGACATCAATCTATTTTCGTAAACATAGATATGAGAGTATAATGGGTGAGCAATGAAATCTAAGAGTTGTAGAGTGATTGGAGAAGTTGATAAAAATCATTGATAAAAAAAAGTCCTCTTGTGAACAATGAAGTCCTTATCGAAAAATGTAACCAACAAAAATTAAAAGTCTCTAAAAGTTTCTGGGTTGAGGTGAGGAGAAGTTGAAAACTTCTTTATGTGTATTTTTATACAAAAAGTTTACAAAAGTCAAGATTTGTAACAAATCTACAAAAGTCACAAAAAAATTAAATACATCTTACTTTTCTGAACTCTCTAAAAGTTTAAATTGAATACCCAAAACTTTTAAAGACTTTTTAAAAGTCTATAAAAGTTCACATTGAATACACCTTACTAGAGACTCTCTAAAAGTTTTAATTAAATACTCTTAAACTTTTTTAGTCCATAAAAGTAACCAAAAGTCTATTAAAATCTCAATTGAATACACCCCTGTTAAAATCATTCCTAAAAGCAAAACAAGAATCAACCCTTTTAATTAAACCACTTCAAATTCATCAACAACTATGATTTTCTAGATTTGACTTGGATTTAAATTTTAAATGTGGTTCAGAGCCTCACCATGACCTTCAATGGAGTTTCCCAACTCCAAATTTCCTTCAAGAGCTCCAATCTAAGCATAGATCTACACTCTTTCTACAAATCCAAATTGAAATCTCTCTCTTCTAAACCCTAGGTAGATCTTTCTTTTCTTTCTTCCTCCCTTGTGAGCAACTACTGCCACTCCAAGCATCGTCGGAGTCGTGTTGTCCACTGCTGCTGGTCCGCCGGAATCGTATGCACCCGCCGTCATCGCGAGTTGCCGTGCGTGAGCCGGAGCTCCGCCACACCGCTGGTCCTCGATGCTCGGCTGGTCGTCTGCACCAGCGGCTCCTCCGAGTCGCGCCACCGCCTGAGTCACATCCTCCCCGAAGTCGCTGCTCCTCGTCGGCGTCGCGACCGCCGTCTCTGTCTCGCTAGAACAGCTGCATCCACCCGATGAGCGCCGTGCATGTGAAGAGAGGGGTCTACCCCTCGTGTTAGTGCGGATGAAAGCTGTTGCAAAATACGGATAATCAATCACGCACACCAACTTATTGCATAGTTATATAACTTGTATTTCTGTACTCTCACTTTTTTCATATATTGTATGTTACTTTGAAAGTTTTTAATGTATACCAACTCTTTCATATATGATCAATAATATTATTTGTGATGTATGTATAACTTGTACATATTGTATAAATACTTTTATCATCATAATCAAATGACCTATATAAAAGGTGTCAACCTCATAGTATTTGACACATCAATAGTTGAATATAATCTCTACATTCCCTCTAACTCTCTTCTCTCTTGTTCCCCTTCTCTATTAATTCTTAGTTTTAAACCTTCCATACTTAAGTCTTTAACGAGTCCAATTTTAGTTTACAACACCTTATCAACACGAGTTTTGTTCTACACGAAGAAGACTTAGAGATCAAGAGTCAAAACTAGAAAGGTGTGAGTGGGTGTGTGTGTGTATGATTCTACCATAGTGATGGAAAAAATCACTATACATGGTGATTTTTTATTTTTGACTATTAGATATCAATCCAATGAATAATATAACTCCTTGGTACTTATGCACACATTGAAGCGTCATTAATGTAGCTATCAAATTAATCATTGGATTTAAATCCAATGGTCAAGAATAAAAATCATCATAGATGGTGATTTAAAAAGATCGATATAGAAAATTTCTTTATATATATAAGATAATATTTGGTAATTCTTATTGAAACTCTTGATTTAACGTGAAAGCTGCTTATTTTCACTGGTTCACATGTAAATATATATAAGCACGTATACAACTTAAGCTAAGTGTCCACATTTCATTTAGACTAGTTAAACTATGGATTTTATTTTTTGTCTTTTACATTGTGCATTGATAGGGTACATCAAGTAATGCTAGCTCAAATCAAGTAAGGCTGTCAAAATGAGAAAGAGGGCAATACTCTTTGTATTATGAGCTTGTCTGGCTCTTTCTTTCCTTAATGACCACCAAAGTAAGACTAAATTTTCTTTTAGGCAAAACCTCATTAAGTAAAATTATAAGACCAACTCTAAATTTGTCTATAGTTCACCGATTTAGGACAAAGGGGAGCAACTATTTGTTTATTTTTCAAGTCCCATGCATAAAAGAGGAGAGATGAGACAATTGAAAGCCTATCTAGTAGGATGTAAGACTTTTAAGCTTGCATTGCTTCAAATAGGAGTGCAAATACCTCTTCTTTATAAATTCGGTGAGATAGTGTGTCTCTTACTCCATAGAACTTATACCCACTAATAAAAGCTATTTGCTCAATTTGCAAGGTTTCTTCATTCCTATATAATTCTACGAAATATAATAACATTCCATGCAAGTTAGTGCCAATAAATTTATATGTTGTTTATCACTCTAGTGTGTCTAGCATTTCAAGCTTATCTAACCATTTTATTTAGATAATTCACATTAACAAATTCTAAACTAGTAAGCACTTACCTCTTATTGAAAAAAAAAAGAGTTATTAGACATACAATTGTCTTAATATATTCTCCTTTTATACATTTAAATGGTTTGTATATTTTATACATCACGCATACATTAACAAAGCCACATATTATTAAATATTACAAAATATCAAGTATATACATATTTATGTATGATGTATTATATATATCATACCGACTACGAAAATATGCTTTGTAGTTGCGTCTTGTACGATCTTTTACATCATAAATCAAAATTCTATCTATTATAGATATTTTTTCTCATAAAATTATTAACAATTAATTATGTTTTGTTCTTGATTTTTATAATACAAAATATGCTATAAGTTTAAGTTGATAGTGGGTAAGCCTTATCTCTGATAAAGTTAAACATTAAAAAGGAGATGGGTTATTCCGTTCAAGGAGACATAATTGTTAAGTAGACTTTGTCTCAACACACAATCTGGAGATTGTCCTACCAACTTATACAAATATTGCACTTTGTATATAACTAATCAAGTTGGGAACATGTATTTAATCGTATATTATATATTTTTTATAAAAGAATGTGAAAACTATTTATTTTATCTTTAATTTCCAAATACCAGAGTTGAATGTGGTGCTTTATATTATTGACAAAAAATCACTTGTCATGACAATTAGATGCTATAATTTATGAAAAAAACATATATGCAAGACTGTGTTATACACAATTATTCGCTAATATCTCTTTAGAGATTTGAAAATCGAATATTTCATTTTATATAACTTTTCACCTTATGGAGTTATATATATTATGACGGCCTTAGCTCCACAACCCAAACTAGGACCCGTCCGGCCTAGACTTACGTAGACCCCGAGTCAATCCTCGCGACGTCAACACAAGCCTAGTCAGCCTTCTTAACCATTTTCATTACAAGGCAGCGAAATTTAACATTTATAGTAAGTTAGTCAAATTTGTAAGTTATCAAAGTTTATGCGGAAGCGATTTCAACTTAAAAAAAATCTAAACAACTCTACACAAATCAGTGAAGACAACCTACAGTGTGGAAACCCTGCATAACACAGTCAACATGTATAACAAAAAGAGGAGAGAAAAATAATATCATATGCATGTCCTAAAGTATCTCACAAAACCCATATACCTTATGTGACAAAAATAATATACATAAGCAATACAAAACCTACAAAAATGCGAGAGGGAAGGCCGCTCCAAAGTCCTCACAATAGATTTCCTAGTACTTGCCCCTTTCCCTTACTCAATTGCGGATCTGCACTCAATTAAACATGAGAATAACGAGCGCAGGTATTTAGCGCCAGTAGGATACTAAACATCATTTCGAAATAAATAAATTAGTATATATTCAAGCAGATAGAAAGAAAGGTATAAGGACGCGTGAATAAATAAAAAACAATAAATAAATCAAAAGTAAATGATACATGAGTGTCCAGGGATGCAAACGGAGAGGTACAAGTAATCCCGACCAACAGGTTGACTCGGTTTTTAGGACTTGGTACACTCACAATGTAACGGCCCACTTGCCAAATGGACCGCCACGGAGGCTGATGCAGGCCCACAACCTGACTACCAGCGCTAGTTGTGTCCCACATGCTAACTCATCCACCATTTAATCATTAGTAACCATTTAAATTGTTACTGAACTCAAGTCATATGTTATGATCATTTTCAACCCAAATAAATCACAACGGAAATCATGCAATTAACTCTGATACCTAGTGTGGAAAACCAATATATCATATGTACTTCAATGTATCAAAATATCAACATTACAGAGTCTCGGTGTCTCACAAAAATCCCAAATCCCAAAAAAAAAACAAAATAATTATATACAAACATACAAGCCTGGCTAAATGTCTATGTATTTCGGTAGCTTGCTCTTGCCTCTGCTCATACTAGGATCTGCACTCAAGCCATCACAAAAAAACAGATGACGAGTCCAGAGTAAATATTCCTAAGGAAATTAAGTAAGCAATACTGAAAATAAATACTGAAATTTAAAGAAAACTATTAAATAAACATGCGGAAATATAAACAGGGATGTCTGCTCATCGCATGCATATGTAATAGTGAAAGCTCAAAGTGTGTGTTCCTAGCCCCTAGGGTTTAACTAGCACCACATTTTGGACTCCCAACAAACTACTGCGGGCGAGTAGCACTCAAGCAAGGCCGGTATCTGGATCTGCTAGGTAGTCGGCATGGAACCTACGATGCACCCACACGTGCCCATCACTCTCTCAGATAGCCCTATTCACCGAGATGACACACGTGTTATGGCCTAGTAGACATACACACATAAATGGCATAGAGGGATAGCCTCAACGTCAGTCCATTATACTCATACCAGGAATAGAGTATTAAAAAACAGGAAATGAATTCAAAAGCAAAAGTAAATACTGCTCAAGAAATTTCAATTGTGATACTACACACCTCACACTGCACTCCATGTACCGTCACTAATGCCCGATCGACCCCGCCTAGTCCTAGATATCCCAAATTACAGCATGTACTGACCAATTTCCATATATAATTGATATTTAGTCATTTGTATGTGTGTTAAGTCATTTCACACAAATTGTGTCAAAACAGGGGTCTATTAGCACGCTGGTCTAGGCATTAGCGCGTTAGATGCTCAGACAGTTATATGTTCTTAGCCCAGACGAACATTAGCACGCTAATTTTCTGACCTAATGCACTAAATTCTACGATTAGTGCGCTAATCGCATTTTGAGCAGTAAAACTGTGGAAATTTACGGGTTTTCTTCTCACCCAACAACCCAACAACAACCACAGCACCAATAACAACACTTCAAAACACTTTAAACTTAGTTCAACAACAACCCAACCATCTCCAAATCCTCACCAAAACATCTAATATTAAGATAGAAAGATAGAGGAAGTTGTGGTGTTTGTAATGCTCACCTTGGTTGTGATGACCCCTTCTCCAAATAAGGGCACTGTTCAGCCTAATCCCTTAATTAAGCCCTAATCTCCTCTATATGACCTAACCAGGAACTAGTCAGCCTTATTTAAACACCTACCAATTATGATACCATCTATAGTTAACGAGCTAGTTTTACCTACTAACCTATGGTGTCTATAAATCAGTGTTAATTTAGATTTTCTATCTAACAAGTTATTTAGTGGAAGTCTTATATCATTACTGGTGGAAATTATAACATAAGCCCTAACCTATTGTGGAAAAACCAGGAAATAGAGATCACATGCATATATAAACAAAAGTGGTGATATATACAATATGTGTCTGGTTAGATGTTCCTATCATTCAACCTAAAAGTAAAAATATCATGTATATAAAAAATGTAATACAAAAGAATGCGAAACGTACAAAAATATGTCATAACAGTCCTTCATTGGCTCAGAGATAGTCACCGATCTTCTCTTTGCCTAGTCTACTACTCGGCTGATCTGCACTCACCGTCACAAACTAGGCGGTGAGTACTAGAAATTATTTAAGTAATACTGAGAGACATTAATCCACATTCCCAAACATGCAACAAGTATCAAATGGCACAATTTAAATAACAACTATGCTGAAAGAAAAAATCATGCAAAGAGATACTTGAGTTAACCAAATATGAAACTGACTCAAGGCTAAGTAGTAATGGATTATGGCTGGTCAGCCGTGAACTACGTCACATCAGCCTTTCCACTACAATCCGAGCTCTACTCTATAGCATTTAAGTACAAATTGAGCTCTATATCATAATTTCAAAAGGTCGTACTTACGATTACACATTTTCTATTCCAAGTGAGTTAGTCGTCATCGGAATGTATACTTGCTAACATACCTGAGTTTTAAAACTCATCATGCTCACCCAAGTTATTCTTGCGCCAACAAATCTAGAGATCCGGTTACCCCGTTCGAGGCACGTTACCCCGTGTGTCATGCAAGGTAGTGGAGAGATTCCTTAACATCTCAGAAAGTCTAAAGACCACCGTATGGAAGCTGAATTTCTATCATTAAATGACCCTAACCACAAGAACCACTTTCACTTTCAATGATGACTTGGTAACAGAATTCAAGAGATGTAACTGCATACTAATGCACAAAGGATTATAGTCAAAATAAACAAATTAAACTAATAGCATGCTATATCACTGACTTCCAAACACAACAATCAACTTGACAAAGTATAGGAATTGGAATCAACGATAATATATAGACAACAGAGTATACTATGAGCAACGTCATAAAACGAGAAATAAACAAGTCATAGCATACGGATTTCAAAGAGAATGAATAAATAAATGGAATGAAATGTAAATAAATGTCTCAACCAGTTTACTTACATACCACAACAATTCCTAAGCTATCCGACTTTTCGTCGAGTCGATGTACGTACCCAAACCCCGTAATATCTCCTTTACGGTCCTAACATTTGACAATTTATCAATTTAGATTCAAGATTAATTATTGAAAATTCCTAAATTGGTCGAAATCGGTCGAAATCGAATTCGAGACCAATTTGCCAATTTTGCGATTTTCGAGGTAAAAACCCTAGAAACGTCTCGTACGAAATTTTAAATATTTTTTTTTTCTTAAGAATTTATCAATTTATATTTATATTGACGAAATATAATTTTTTAGAATTTTTCCTAATTTTTTTGGAATTTTTCCAATTTTCCTACTTTTTTTATTTTTTTTTCTAATGGGTTTGGGTTGAACCGGGCCGAACCGATTTCGAACCGGCCCGGTTCACCCAACCCATCTTCTCTTTTTTCTGTTTTCTATTTTTTCTCTTTTATAGGCCTGAACCGGGCTGAACCGGGTTCAGCTCACTTGAGCCGAAACGGCCCGTTTCAGGGTCGTCTTCTTCCTCTCAACAGAGCATCGGCTCTGCTTTTTTTTTTTTTCTTCGCTGGGGTCGGGCTTCCATCCCCAACCCCTAGGTTTGGTTTCATATGCAGGGGAGACTACTCCCATACCTTCCTTGATTTCGGACGAACTGTCACGGTAGTTTGTCCGAGTTTCCCAACTCGACACAACAATAACGATGACCAAACAACAACAACAAAACTACACTACCAAACTCAGCAACAATCCGCAAAACACCATAACACTCACCTTACGTTACTTCGAGCTCGGTCTCTCTCTCTCTCTCTCTATCTTTTTCTTCTTCTTCCCAATTTCTTCTTTCTTCTTTGTTGGTTTTATTTTCTCTCCCTCCACCGACTTTGGAGATAAAAAATGAAAATTTGACCATACTTATATGATTGAGGTTGGCTTGAATGTGAGCCACACATCTCAAACTACACACGTATCTCGAGGCATATTGTGTGGTTCTTGCTCACACCAGTCATCCCTTGTGTCACTCTCAAGGGATTCCAATACTTGACACCCTTGTGTTGAGATGCGTGTGTGTGAATCTAGGGGCCTATCTAGTAGTGTATTTTTTAATGCTTTACTTTAGGCCCATTTCATAAATAAATAGATGTTGCTACATTAAAATCACTAATCATTTTTCATTTTTCATTTTTTTATGCAATATAATTGACCTAGTTACGCTTACCCCACGACTGCTACCTCGGGCCCACGTCGGCATGCGACTCGAGGCACGTCCCTACTCGTCTTAGTATCTGCATACTCGTAGAATTGACTTAGTAGTCTACATATATACAGTACACTAGACAAACAACACAATAAATATAACATATACCTCGGCCACCGTGCCTCGGTAGTGACACGTATCTCGCCGCGGGTTCCACGTCATGGGTCATTTTGTTTTAATTAACGAATCAAACTCGTATTAATTATTTAAGCCGTGACACTAGGTAGAAAACGTAGCATATGCCATCTGACGATCATCACGTTGATCTTTGTCATCACAACGATCTTTGTTACCTCTGCTACTTTGACCGTTCGGCCAATCTCCTCGGCGAGGCCTCTAACTCTGTCTTTGCCGTTCCTGATCCCTCTGTCTCTTCGGCCTCTGATCAAACCGAGACATGCTGGCTGACTCTCCTGACCCTAGAACGCAGTCTGAATCGCTTGTTGACTGGCCCTCTAAATTATATATGTCTTGTGTGCGAGGTACCTATTGTAAACCTCAGTCAGTGTATAAGCTCCACTAGATACCACTACGCTCATTATCCTCTCATTCAAACCATGGACAAAATAAGGACAAAAAATCAGTGTACGAGCTCCACTAGTTGATCGGTGCCTGTTATGTCCATGAAGTACGAAAGCAGATATCGAAACCGCTCCATGTAGACGGTGACTAACATATCACCTTGCACTAAGGACATAAAATCCTCTCTTAAGCGGACCCTAACCTCCATCGGTATATACTCATCCATGAACACTGTCCGGAACTCTACCCACGTAGACACAATAGGATGAGTCGCAGTGTAAGTAGTCCACCAGATCACTACATCAACTCTCAAACAAAAACTCGATAATCACGGCCGATCGATCTCCTCAACTTGCAGCAAGTCATGTAGCCGCTCATGGGATAATAGCCACCTCCTGGCTTCCTTTGGGTGTCCGGCCCCATAAAAATATCCCGACGAGAACTTGAGGAAGTCTCTCATATTCTTAGCTTATACTGTCATCTTAACCCCAAAAGTCGATGCCACTGTTGGCTACTCGGTCGCAGCATGTGTAACCACCACTGCAACCTCCACTGGTCATGCGGTTGGTGTAGCCCTCTCTGTCTCTAATACTACCGCTTGCACCTGAACCTCGGCTGAAGTAAGTCCTACGACTGTGCCAGCCCTACCGCTCGGGGTTGCATGTCTCCATGCACTCTTCGCTTGGTGGGCCCAACTACACGTGTCTGACACCTGCCCGTCTTTCTCATATCTCGAATTTGGTGCCACGTGTATTCTATTAAATTAGTTAGTGGATTTTCGTATTTTCTTAACCTATTCTCTTTAAGTAGTTAAATATTTAATAGGTTCACTAATTTGTAGTTTATCGTAATTATAACCATACTAGTGGGTTGTATCTTATAAGTTAACTTAAGTCAGTGGAAGCTTTAATTGTCACAATTAGGTAAAGTAATTTAGTATGATAAACATTATCTATACGAACATGTCCTACTGTGAAAAACCCGAAAAAGTACTTTGTATATAAGCAACAGTACCATGACATATGGTATATACTATTAGGTTTTGGGGTTCATACGCAGCGGAGACTACAAAACAATTTTCACAAAAACTCCAACAGGATCCGAATCTAATTCCATTAAAAACATTTAAACCAAGAAAACTTAATCATACCTCGATCGCAAAATACCTTTATGAAGGTTGATCGATCTCTAAGGCGCTGCCAACGACGAACGCCCTCTATCAGCGGTCCGCACACGAACGGCGGCCGAGATTCGAAGTGCTAGCTTCGAGAGAATACCAAACCTTTTGTTTCTCTCCAAAACGATCCAGAGCGTACCAGAAAACCCTAAGTCGTTTCTAAAACGAAATAGAGTTTCGGCCCTTAATCTTTCGTCCGTGTGTTCTAACTTAAAGCGTCTATTTATATAACCCTTGTATATAGACATTTAAGTAAATTACACATATACCCCTACGTAAAGAAGTATAAGTGTAATACATCACAAGGACGTTTATGTCATGAATTTTATCATATAAAACTCATTTTTCTGAACCATCTTAAAATCTTGCAAAACCATTCTTAGTGTGCGACCCAATAGGCTCATACAACGTTGGCGGTGAACCAAAACACATTTTGGTATACAAGTCATAAGCGGCCTCTAGTAAGACATTATGACTACCTAAGTCGTATGAATATCAAATCGATACAACCTAATCAATAGTGTATATAACATCTTTTTTGTCACACGATATCCTTTTGATCAAACATAAGGCATGGAATTGTCATCCAACATGTTCAATCATACTAGTCTCGATCTCTAGGTAGACTGAAAACATCCAAGTGACATTGATCAATATCAATTCACTTAGACTAGGCCTTTTAACATTCTAACATATCGAGGGATCCACTAGATATCTCTCTTTATATGAGAGGGACAAATTCTATCTCGATTACACAACTTCATCACATTGCTCACACAGTAACCAATCACAACCTTTATAATCGTCCGGTTAAAGACAACGTTTGATAGTGTCAAATCACTATGTTCCTAATGTTGAAGTCTCTGGTAATCTCAAGTTATAGGACTGAAAAATATACCTATCATGAGAAACTACTATGACTTAATCCATGTGGTGTTCTTATAGCGGGTCGGTCCAATACTTTGTTCCCTAACAAGTACTCGTGATCTTGATTCGTATCCCTATACGTATAATCATCATATAATCATCAATCAAGACTCACACTAGTCTTAATTCATTATAGTTCCCAGTATAATGATCGACTAGAGACATTTAGGATATTTCTGTAAATATCCATGGATCTTATTATAATGTAAACATGCAAATTAAATATAATAAACATCAAATGAAATCCTCTATTGTTTTTAACTAAAAGTACTTAAAAGATAGTTAATGGATTGACCTAGGGCACATGCCCCAACATATACATGTACAAGGTCATCTCAAGCCCCCAATAACCAAAATAAAAACCAAAATATCAAAATAATATAAACACCTACGAGTATGTCCAAGACCGTCAACAAAGTTAGATAGTCACCCAAGATTTTCTTTTGCCACTACTTGTGGAAAGGTCTGCACTCAGTCACCCAACAAATACAATGACGAGTCCAGTAAGTAAATTTCGAAAAGAAGTCCACACAATATTCAACAAGAAATCAAATAAAAGTATAAATCATGCATGTATGATATCTGGCAACAGAAATACATACTTACATGAATATAGGGCAATACAAAAAATTCAGGCAGTATACCACGATAGTTAACATAGCGCAACAGACAATAATCAAACAAGCAGTGATTAACAACTAGTACATACCGACTAAACATGCTAAAAAATAAGGCATAGTAACTGTGAATGATATAAACAATAATGTAAACACACCACAATTAAGTCAATATACACATAAATATCCCCGATGAAAACTCGAGGATGTGTTGTGTGTAGTAGACTATACCATACTTTAGAGCTAAGGATCTTTCCAGGGGCTTCTCCCACCACCTCCACTGTCACGTCCTTACTCATCTCGATGCTGGCCAAATCCTCTGAGACACCGACATGTGTGCATTGGTGCAGCTCGGTCGTAATTCACCGAGGGCATGATCACACGTGCTATAGTATAGTGTTCCCAAGTCCGTCCGCACATCCCGGTGTAAAAACCCCAATAAATTGATTAATCAATTAGACAAACCGGTAAAGGAAAAAAGTTCGTCACCCATCAAACGCATTAGAAAAATGAACTGAATTCTGTGAAACATTCTCAAGGATTTTACGCACCTCAATTCGGGCTTCGACTTCCTCGAACTCCCAAATCCGACCTGACTATGAATTTGGTGTCATCTCAGTTCAAATATTGTGGGTTTAAGATTAATTTAGTGTCTATTAACTCTTAAAACCAATATTTATTTCAAAACCTAAAAATTATTAAATAGTCTTTTATTAGGTAAATTCCTTCAAAATAAGTTAAAAATAGTAAATCTAAGAATCGGTGTGTCAAAAGTGGGATTCAACTAGCTATGTTATTAAAATATAATTTTATCGAATTTTTGGTGTCGAGTTAGCGCGTTAATCACGAAACTAAATTTGAGTTTCTGCCTAGAATTATTAGCGCGCTAATTTTCCTCATTAGTGCACTAATTGCCCTCTGCGACAAAATTTTCAACTCAAAAATTATGTCCAAAAGTCTCCATTTAGCTAACTAAACCCCATTTAACAACCTCTTCATATAAAATTGACCCAAAACAATAATTAGAACAACCTTAAAACAACAATTTGATCAATTTCCTCTAATCTCATGAATTCACTAGTTTTCCCCATTTCATCAAAATACCAATTCAATCAAAACCATTGATAATTCCTTATTGGAAATGATCATGTAACACATAATTCATCAACACATTCACAAAAAACCAGGGATCTAACCCTTAAATCTAATTTTCCATCAAAACTCCCAACGTGCGTTCATTAGATAGAGGAGATGATGAAGAAGATGATTACCTAAGTTTAATTCCTCCAATTGGATGTTATCCAGCTCTAATTCCAGCAACAAATCCTTCTCCCTCTGATTTCCCAGCAATTCAGTTGGTTTTTTTGCTTAAATTTGCATGGTTTGAATAACTTGTTATATATATATATTAAGGTGAGAGTGTTTCTTAACCCTTGATCTTCATGGATTTACGTATCCCGAGGACTAGCTAATGGTCTACCTCTTGCCATGTATCCCACTTCCCACTAACTCAACCTCAAGTGACACCATTTTAGTACTCACAAGGCTCTTAGATACGCTATTGTATATCTCAAGAATAATCCTATGTTTTCCATTTAATTTACTCAAACTATATGACTTGATTCATTGAATTTATTCACCTTAGCTTTGGCTCACATAATATCTATGGTTAATGTTTTTAGTCACAAAAAATTATCAACTTTTGCTTCCACTAACCCTCGACTACCCAGCACTCAACGCCCCGCGTGTCGACACGACATTCAAGGTACATCATAGCTTATCATTTTAATTGAATTAACTTAGCCTATGGTTACATTACCTATTTTAATTCATCAACTAATCAACTTAATGTGAATTAGTGGAGTTTCCCAGTGTACCCGTAGTTCGCCTACTCGACACCCACATCGACACGCCCTTCAATGTGAACACCCGTCACACATCCTCGCCCGATATCAACATACACACAAGTAGTGCAATATAATAATAATAAATTTAAACACCACATTTATACAACCACCATTCCACAAATAACATATTTCCTCGATTCTCGTGTTCGACCCGACCGAGTGATCCACATAACGCCCGAATTTCGACCTTTAATTCCGAGATTAATGTTCATCCTAGTTTAATTAATTTGGGACATTACAACGACTACCTACATATTCGTCAGTGCAGCCAAAATAGTACTATGAGGAACAGTAACCTCCCGAGCTCTCAACATATCCATAAGCATCGCAAACCGATCATGAGTTGTCTGTGCTAACGACTCTAACGTCAGGGTCAGTCATGTCGGATGACTAGTATCTCCGACCTCAGGCTGGGTATCTGATGGTTGTTTGTCCATCAATATCTGCATCAAAGAATGTATACCTAATTAGCCTTAATACTAATATTGTATATAGCATACATATAATACACTTAAAATATAACACGTATATCTCCGATTTCTACCCATCTCACCTCTCTTACCAACTAGGACTCTAAGCAATTCCTTTGGGTTTCTACATCTACAATTTATTTATCAGGTTTATCCTCAAATTATACCACAACTTTACCCATGTCAGAGTTAACTTTCAAGTCCTCGAGGTTCATTAACCTCGCTCTGATACAAAAATGTAACGACCCACTTGCTAAATGGACCGCCACGGAGGTCGATGCGGGCCCACAACCTGGCATACCAGTGTCAACTGTGTCCCACATGCCAACTCATCCACTATTTAATCATTATTAACCACTTAAATTGTTACTGAACTCAAGTCATCTGTTATGATCATTTTCAACCCAAATAAATCACAGTGGAAATCATGCAATTAACTTTAATACCTAATGTGGAAAACCCATATATCATATGTACGTCAATGTATCAAAATATCAACATTACAGAGTCCTAATGTCTCATAAAAATCCCAAATCCCAAAATAAAACAAAATAAGTACATACAAATGTACAAGCCTGCTAAACGTCTCTATATTCCGGTAGCTTGCACTTGCCCTGGCTCGTACTAGGATCTGCACTTAAGCCATCCCAAAAAGACAGATGACGAGTCCAGAGTTAGTATTCCCAAGGAAATTAAGTGAGCAATACTTAAAACAAATACTGGAACTTAAAGAAAATTATTAAATAAACATGCAGAAATGTAAATAGGCAACTGTGCTCATCGCATGCATATGTAATAGTGAAAGCTCAAAGTGTGTGTTCCTAGCCCCTAGGGTCTGACTAGCGCCATACTTCGGACTCCCAACAGAGTACTGCTAGCGAGTAGCACTCAAGCAAGGCCGGTATCTGGATCCGCTAGGTAGTCGGCGTGAAATCTACAGCGCACCCACACGAGCCCGTCACTCTCTTGAGTAGCCCTATTCACCGAGATGACATACGTGTTATGGCCTGGTGGACGTACACACAAAAATGGTCGTAGGGAGAGATCAACGTCCGTCCATTATACACATACCAGGAATATAATATTAAAAGACAAGAAATGAATTCAAAAGCAAAAGTAAATACTGCTCAAGAAGTTTCAGTTGGGATACTACACACCTTACGCCGCACTTTGTGTACCGTCACTGACCCCCGGTCTGGCTCCGCCTAGTCCCGGATATCCCAAATTACAACCTATACTGACCTATTTCCATATAAAATTGATATTTAGTCATTTGTATGTGTGTTAATTCATTTCACACAAATTATATCAAAACAGGGTTTTACTAGCGCGCTAGGTCTGGGCATTACCGTGCTAGATGCTCAGACAGTTATATGTTCTTAGCCAAGACGAATATTAACGCGCTAATTTTCTGGCCTAGCGCGCTAATCGTGTTCTGGGCAATAAAAATGCTAAAGTTTTTGAGTTTTCTTCTCACCCAACAACCTAATAACAACCACAACACCAACAACAACACTTAAAAACACTTTAAACTTAGTTCAACAACAACCCAACCATCTCCAAATCCTCACCTAGACATCTAATATTATGATCAAAAGATAGAGGAAATTGTGGTGTTTGTGATGCTCACCTTAGTTTTGATGTTTCACTCCTCCAAATTCCTTGAATCTCTAAGAGTACTCACCAAAACCCTGGTTTTCTCCCTCTTAAGCTCAGATAAACAAAATAAGAGAGAGAAAAGGTGGTGGAAATAAGTCAAAACTTGACTTATATATGTTGAATGTCATCTCCACTCACTTACACATCTCTAGGCCATCCAAAACACCTCATTTGCTCCTATCCCAACCCCTCATGAATCCAATTGGGACACCTTTAGCACACTCGCCCTTGTACTTAACTCAAAAAGTCCATTTTCGGACAGTCTGATGCCTGATTTCGCGTCCCGAATCGCAACATACGCGTACTACCATGTTCCTAACCACCAATTAGACATTTTATATTAAGTATTTCACCAATTTTATTCATTTTGTGTATATTATTTCCCCAGCCTAATGTTAAGTCGACTAAACTACCCGGTACCCGAGTCGACATGCATATTGACGCGACGACTAACATACGGTCTCGCACGTCAATTGTCCTATAATAACAAACATTACGATGCAATTCAAACTATTTCAGTATAAACATAGCAATTTAAACAATTTAGCTTACAAAAATAACCATTTACCTAGCTCCAGGTACGCACAAGCCTAAATGCGGGTCCCATGAGCGTCTAAGCTGTCAGCCACATCTGCAATCATGTCACAAAGAACGACGAATTACATTTAGGTCGTTACACACAAGCCTTAAACCCACGAGATAGTGATATTTCCTGAGACAACCACGCTAAGAACTTACACCCCCATCAAGAATCAATATCTAGTGCAGTGCATCCTGAAGTCATGACTCTGGAATGTTACCTCAGCAAACCACTCCTTCCAAGCATCACCGTTGACTCACTTACCCTCGGACAACTCAATCAGAATGGAATCCCAAGGATAGATAACAAAGCAATGAACAACAATATTCAATATCTTAAAATGAAATATTGTGCATTTCTTAGCTAGTTTACTTACGAATCACAAAGCTTGTTCTTAGCCTATCGAGTCTCCCGATACTCCAAAACGCTTATTTGACTCCCAGTAGCTCTTCCTTAAGTTCCTGACATCATATTATAAGTTTTGAGTGTGTTAGGACCTTTAATTAGGGTATTATATTTGTTTATAGTATAAATGGAACTTTTGAGAATTGCGTATTTTTGTACTGTTAGGGCAATTAGCGCGCTAACTCTGAAATTAGCACGTTAATTCTAACCTAGCGTGCTAATAAGTTATATATAGCGTGTTAATCAATAATAGCGCACTAGATTTCCTACCTATCGCGCTATATGTAGCAGAACCGAGAATCCCGCAATTAGAATTCCGAGTTTTTTCTACAAATAAGCCATGTTGATGCCTTGGGAACCCTCATACACACTACTAGAGGTCCCTAACATCTACCATAATACAAAACAACAACCAACAACGTCAAATTCGTGAATTCAACAAATTGACCAAGGTATGTTAATGGAGTGAAGAATTTACCTATTACATGAGCTCATAGCTTGATCTCCTTCACCAACCTACTGATTTCTCCAAACTAAGCTTGTTGATCTTTTCATTATGTTGATCACTCTAGCAGCTCTCTCTCTCTCTCTCTCTCTCTCTCTCTCTCTCTCTCTCTCTCTCTCTCCTCTGTTAACAAATCGTTGATGTTAGAAACTTATATCATGAGTTTGGGTTTGGATTTTTATATGTGATTAGATATGGTTGAACCTAAGCCACATATCCATTTCACATACATATCCCGAGACATGTCTAATGGTGTAGGTTGACCAACATGTCTCACTAATCAGTCCCACTTGACACCAATTGTTACTCCTCTTGTCTCTAGATCAATACGTGTCTCGATGCACATCATGTGGCTATTTAAATTTGGCCCACTAACTTAGGCCCATTAATTTGATATTAAACATGGCCACATTAAAGCTACTATAAAACCATAGTTAACTCACATTAAGCTTACACATAAATCTCTACTTCAATCCCACGTCGACACGTAACTCGAGGTACATATCTACTCATGTCTCGGCACCTACATGTCCCACGTGTGCCTCGATCGCAAATTTTCAAAATCGATTAATTTAAATTGTTCAGTTTTTTTGTATAATAAATAATACAAGCATCAAACAAAAATAGCATACCTCGGTGTCGACTCTCGAGATTTGGACATGCGTATCACGACGATTGGTCCCACATACGACCCTAAAATGACACCTCACACGAGTTAGATTTTAGGGTCATTACAGTCTTCCCAACTTATTAGAATTTTGTCCTCGAAATTGAAACAAATCACTAAGGAAGAACTTAGTGAAATCAGAAGAGGTAAGGAAAGTACTCGCACATGTATGATTCTGCCATTTGACAAAGACGGATGGAATCTATTTCTTTGCAAGAATCTTTACCTTACGGTCCAGAATATGAATAGGCTGTTTGTCAAACGTAATATCCTCCCTCAAGTCTATCTAGCTCAATTCCACTATCGGTCGTCTGCCTTCTCTCGGCCTATCCAGTCAAAGCATAGAAACATTAAATAAAGGGTGGATCCCAGACAACAGAGGTTGCAGCTCTAACTCGTACGCAACCTTACCTATTCGTTTCTTCACTCTGAATGGACCGATGAACCTCGGCACAAGCTGTCCTTTAATCCTAAACCTTTTTAGACCCTTTATCTGTGAAACTTTCTAATACACATAGTTCGTGACATCATACTCTAACTTGTCATGATACATGTCAGAATACTTTTTCTGGCTCTCCTGCGCACCCTTAAGCCTCAATCTGATCAATTGTATCTTCTCTGTGTAATCCCCTACAATTTCAGGCCTAACAACTGCCACATCCTCAGGCTCCACCCAACAAGATGGAGATCTGCATAGTCTACTGTAGAGTGTGTTGGATTTTGTGGTTCATACGCAGTGGAAATTACAAAACAATTTTGACAAAAACCCCAATAAGATCCGAATCTAATTCCATTAAAAATGTTTAAACCGTGAAAACTTAATCATACCTCGGTTGCAATATACCTTTCTGAAGGTTGATCGATCTCCAAGGCGTGCCAACGACGAATGCCTTCTACTAGCACTCCTCACACAAACGGCGATCGAGATTCGAAGTGCTAGCTTCGAGAGAATACCAAACCTTTTTGCTTCTCTCCAAAATGATCCAGAGCGTACCAGAAAAACCTAATTCGTTACTAAAACGAAAATAGAGTTTCAGCCCTTAATTTTCATACGTGTGTCCTAACTTAAAGCGTCTATTTATACAACCCTTGTATATAGAAGGTTAAGTAAATTACACATATACCCCTACTTAAAGAAGTATAAGTGTAATACACCACAAGGATGTTTCTGTCATGAGTTTTATCATATAAAATTCATTTTTATGAACCATCTTAAATTCTCGCAAAACCATTCTTAGTGTGCGACCCAATAGGCTCATACAACGTTGGCAGTGTACCAAAACTCATTTTGGTATACAAGTCATAAGCGGCATCTAAAAACACATTATGACTACCCAAGTTGTACGAATATCAAATCGATACAACCTAATCAATAGTGTATATAACATCCTTTTGTCACATGATATCCTTTTGATCAAACATAAGGCATGGAATTGTCATCTAACATGTTCAATTGTACTAGTCTCGATCTCTAGGTAGACTTAAAACACCCAAGTGACATTGATCAATATCAATTCACTTAGACTAGGTCATTTGATAGTCTAACACATCGAGGGATCCACTGGATATCTCTCTTTATATGAGAGGGACAAATTTTATCTCGATTACACAACTTCATCACATTGCTCACACAGTAACCAATCACAACCTTTATAATCGTCTGGTTAAAGACAACATTCGATTGCGCCAAATCATTATGTTCATAATGTTGAAGTATCTTGTAATCTCAAGTTAGAGAACTGAAAAATATATCTATCATGAGAAACAACTATGACTTAATCCATGTGATGTTCTCACAGCTAGTCGGTCCAGTACTTTGTTCCCTAACAAGTACTCGTGATCTTGATTCGTATCCCTATACGTATAATCATCATATGATCATCAATCAAGACTCACACTAGTCTTAATTCATTATAGTTCCTAGTATAATGATCGATTAGGGACATTTAGGATATTTCTGTAAATACCCATGGATCTTATTATAATGTAAACATGCAAATTAATTATAATAAACAGTAAATGAAATCCTCTATTTTATTAACTAAAAGTATTCATAAAGACAATTAATAGATTGACCTAGGGCACATGCCCCAACAGAGTGCCCCAAATGGTGTCGTACCAATACTGGCCTCATAACTGTTATTGTAGGAAAACTCACACAAATGAAGATACCCTTCCTACGATCCACCGTACTTTAACACATACATCCTCAACATATCCTCAAGAATCTGAATCAGCCTCTCTGACTGTTCGTTAGTTTGTGGATGATAGGTTGTACTGAGGTCCAACCGTGTGTCGAGCTGTGCTTGGATGCTCTACCAAATTTAAGATGAAAATTGTGGCCATATGTTAGGCACAATCAATAATGGAACATCATACAGTCAAGCAATCTCCTACTCGTACAGACTCGCCAAATTATCCACTCGATGCGTGGTAGAGATTGGTAAGAAGTGCGTAGACTTCGTCAACCTATTCACAATCACCCAGATACTATCATAGATGCGCTGAGATCAAGGTAAGCCACTAAAAAAACCCATTGCAATATGCTCCCACTTCCACCGAGGAATGGGATGTGGCTGTAATAACCCATCGGGCCTTCGATGCTCAGTTTTAACTCACTGGTATACCTCACACGTTCGAACGTAATCACAAACATAGGTCTTCATCCCTGGCTACCAGAAAGATGGCACACATTAGCATACATCTTGGGCCAACTTAGTTGAATCGTAAAACGTGAGCAGTGAGCCTCATCAAGTATCTCATTACGTAACTCATCCACTGATCAAATCTGCAATCGACCTCTAAATCTCAGGCTTGAGTCTGTCGATTGACTCTAATCTGGATGATCCGGACTCTGAGCAAACTCTAAGAATCTCTAGTACTACTCATCTGCTTGCTGACCCTCAAGTACACCCTGAATTGACAATGTTTGAGTCCTCATCTACATACAAATCAACACTCTGGTATCAGACAAAATATTAACAAAATACATCAACTCAACTACCTCGAGTAAGCCACACTCGTGTGCCATGTGGAAAGTAATAATCTTTGAGTCTGACCCTCACGGATTAATGCATCTGCAACAACATTAGCCTTCCCCAGGTGATACTCCAATGAGTGGTCATAGTCCTTGAGAAACTCAAGCCAATGTCTCTGTCGCATGTTCAACTCTTTCTGAGTAAAAAGGTACTTTAAACTCTTATGGTCAGTAAACAACATAAACTTTTCCTCATAGAGATAATGACGCCAAATCTTCAATGCAAAGACTGCTACCGCTAGCTTCAAGTCATGGGTAAGGTAGTTCTTATCATGAATCCTCAGCTGTCGAGATGCATAGGCAATCATTCTACCACCCTCCATCAAAACACAACCTAAATCGACCTTATAAGCATTGATGTTCACCTCAAAACCCTTATTTGACTCAAATAGAACCAAAACTGGTGCGATAGTCAATCTTTCCTTCAAAGTCATGATGGCATGTGCACAACTGTCATTCCATTGAAAAACTCATATCCTTCTTCATCAATTGCGTCATTGATGCTGCAATCTTTAGGAAGTCTTAAATAAAATGCCTGTAATAGCCTGCCAAACCCAAGAAACTGTGAACATCTGTCACTCACCGCAGTGTATGCCAATCTATCACAACTTTTATCTTAGCGAGGTCCACTGACACTCTGTTGGCTCTAACGACGTGTCCAAGAAATCCGACCTCCATAAGCCAAAAGCCACACTTACTAAACTTTGCATATAGTCTGTCTCAAAGTCTGCAAAATCATCTTGAGGTGCTCCTTTGATCCTCACGGGTCTTATAGTAGATAAGGATGTCTTCAATAAACATAATGATGAACCTATCCAAAAACTCTCTCAGTACTCAATGCATGAGATCCATGAACATCTTCAGGGCGTTAGTCAACCTAAAAAATATGACTATAAACTGATAATGCCCGTATCTTATGCAAAAAATAGTTTTTCTCCCTGTCTTCTACTCTAATCCTCAACTGATAGTACCCAGATCTCAAATCAATCTTCGAGAACCATTATGCTCCCATTAGCTGGTCGAACAAATCATCAATGCGAGGAAGTGGATAATTATTTTTTACTATCACCTTATTGAGCCGTTTGTAATCAATGCATAATCTCAGGCTGTCATCTTTCTTCTTAACAAATAAGACTGGCGCACCCTAAGGTGACATGCTCAGGTGGATGAACTCTAACTCTAAAAATTCATCAAGCTCTCCTCTCAGCTCCTTTCGAATCCATCTGGTACGGCGAAATCGATATAGGTTTGGTCCCAGTGACCAAATCAATAATGAAGTTAATCTTCTTAGGTTGTGGTAATCCTGGTAGCGCTGCAGGAAAACATCTATGAACTCACACACGATAGGTACATCTTCCAACCTAATCTCGACTTTCTCCATCGTACTCAAAAAACTAGCGAATGTCTTAACATCTACGCTAGAAGCTATTCTTCCTCTGGTAATCAGTAAACTAATCGAAGTCCCCTAAAAACTAAACTCAGGATATCCGAGAATCTGAAACGTAACTCTGTTGCTGAAACAATGGATCTGTGCATGATGAGCACTCAACCAATCCATGCTTAACAATGAATCAAATTCTAGGAACTCCAACACTCTTAGGTCTGCTAGCAAAACATGACCCTCTATCTCTACTAGACATTCAACATACAACAAGTTCGAGTATATCTTATCTGCAACAGTTGTGCTAAGGATCAAAGGTCTAATCTAATAGGCCTTAAACTCAACTCATTAACCATGCTACCGAAAATAAAAGATATCGTAGAACCAGAATCTAACATAGTGTATATAAAATGACTACAAATGTAAATTATACCCTCAATCAGGTTACGGGTAGCAGCCAGATTTGGAGCGGCAACAACATGAACCTGCTCCTAGCTCTGCTATTGTTGCCCTTTACTCAATCGTGGACACGTACTAACGAAGTGACCTGGCTGTCTACACTTCCAACAAGTATGCTGAGATCTTGATCCAAATGGAACACTTTGTCCTCGTCCCTGTACTTGACTGAAACTAAGACCATATCCATACCTTTGCCCCTGACCACTGCCTCTGCCCCTACCACTGCCACTGCCACCAGCCCTTTAATACTACTATCGATGAGGACCTAACTGTGTTAAATACTGTGGTGTGGTGGCATAACTCCATACTAGAGCAGATGGTATTAGCGTAGTACAAGCTATAATAGGTGGAGCTTATTATAGCGCATCTACTGTCTAGATTTCCTATTCCTCCCGTCACCTCCCGATCTGACATCTGACTGTGATGGTGGCGGAGCCGCGACTACTCCATTAGTGCGCATGCTAAAAAAGATCTCACTAGCCATACTTCTCTTGCAGGCATCCTGTAAAGTTGTAGTCACTACCATAGTTCCGATCTCACTCAGCAAGCCATACATGAAATAGTAGGCCTAGTTAGCGCATGTATCAGCTATGCCCCTGGCATAGTCCATCAACTGCAAGTATCAGCCCATATACCGCATCACTGTCTCATCGATAGCTTGCCAAATATTCTGAAACTCGGTCCTCTTCATGTTCCCGACCGAAATAGGGAAATACTTTTGATTGAATCTTTCTATGAACTGAACCCGGTCATTGAGCTTCCCCTTCGTAGCCACCACATTGTGCCACCAAACATCAGCCTCTCCGAATAATGAAGCTGGTGAGATGCTCGAAATCATATGATTCGGTGTATCCAAGACACCGTGGATCTTCTTGTGACTGCTTATAAACTTCTCTACAGCTCCGAGATCCGTACCACCATGAAATTTCTCCGAGCGATATCTCTGAAACTCGCGAGAATGCCTCGCTTCAACCGTCGCCCGAGTACTCGCATCAGTGGCTGTGATTAGCGTATCCTCCGCCAGTGTATCAGGCGTAGGTGGTACTATCACAACCTGAACGTGAAGCCCCTCATCAATTACAGGTCTTGTCGGCGTGGTAGGAGCCATAACAGTGTCCTTTACTGTAGCCACACTCCCGCCCTGAGTGACTGGTGCTGCAGACGTAGAAGATGATGGTGTAACATGTGCCCTCAATAGTCAGAGGATCTCCTTAAGTTGTTGGCCATATGAGGTAACCAACTTGGACATCTCATCTAACCACTCATGAACGTCATCGAGACCTCTATCGTTGATCATGGGCTGATCGGCCATCGTGATCGGCAAAAAATGTGATTCCTTGATCATGACATAGCTATCAATAATAGTAATATACAATACATCAAATAGCTTATATATTCTAGTTTTAATTTCCCTAACTTTCCTCAATTCCCAACTAAGACTTAAGTTAGGATCACACGGTTCCACTATAAGTCCCAACCTTCTCATAACTTTATTATTGATTTGTGCCTTATGTTTGTTATGGGTTGTTCTTGAGTTAGTTGTAAAAACTTAGGCTCTGATACCAACTATGACGAACCCAATTCCACAACCCAAACTAGGCCCCGCCGCTCGGCCTAGACTTACGTGGACCCCAAGTTAATCTTTGCGATATCAACGCAAGCCTAGTCAGCCTTCCCAACCATTTTCATTACAAGCCAACAAAATCTAACATTTATAGTAAGTTATTAAAATTTGTAAGTTATCAAAATTTATGCGAAAGCAATTTCAACTTAAATAAATCTAAATAACTCTACACAAATCAGTTAAGACAACCTAAAGTGAGGAAACCCCGCATAACACAGTCAACATGTATAGCAAACAGAGGAGAGAAAAATAATATCATATAAATTTCCTAAAGTATCTCACAAAACCCATATAACCCATGTGACAAAAACAATATACATAAGAAATACAAAACCTACAAAAATGCGAAAAGGAAGGCTGCTCCAAAGTCCTCACAGTAGATCTCCTAGTACTGGCCCCCTTTTTGTTACTCGATTGCGGATCTACACTCAGTTAAACATGAGAATAACAAGCCTAGGAAAGTAATGCAATTAGGATACTAAACTACATTTCAAAATAAATAAATTAGTCCATATTCATGCAAATAGAAAAAAAGGTATAAGAACGCATTAATAAATAAAAAGATAGTAAATAAATCAAAAGCAATTGATACATGAGTGTCCAGGGATGCAAATAGATAGGTACAAGTAGTCCCAACCAACAGAGGAGAGAAAAATAACATCATATAAATCAGTTAATTCTAACTTAGCATGCTAATAAGTTATATCTAGTGCGCTAATCAATATTAGCGCGCTAGATTTCCTACCTAGCGCATTATATGCAGCAGAACCCAGAATTCTACAATCAAAATTTCGAGTTTTCTCTACACACACTACAAAAAAATAGCAAATCAGAAACGGAATTAGAAACAGAATTTAGTTCCGTTTCTAAAAAAAAAAGTTAGCGACGGAATCGAGACGGAAACATTCAGAGACGGAATTGAGACGGATCAGAGACGGAATTAGAGACGGAATTAGAGACGGAATTTAATTCCGTCTCTAAAAAATGGCGCCAACATTCCCACCAAAACTTTATTTTGTTATACCCGCTCATCAAATCTCGAGATTTGTGCAACAAATCTCGAGATTTCCCCTTTACCCCCTCCAACACCCCCCCTCGTCCTCCCCTCCACCGAAAGCCCTAACTCCCACCGCGAGACCGAAAGCCCTAACTCCCACCGCGAGAAAACCTCGTCTTCGTCGTCTCTCCTCTATACTCTCGTCTCTCCTTTAGACTCTGGTCTCTCCGTCTCTCCGGTCACCGGCCCCCAAATCTCCAACCCCCAACAAATCTCTCGTCTCTATTCCGTTGCTCTCAACTCTCTCTCTCTGGTCTCTCCGTCTCTTGCTCAACCAGTTATAGTGGTGTCTCTCTCTGGTCTCTCCGTCTCTCTCCAGTCACCGTCCCCCAAATCCCCAACCCCCAACAAGTCGTCCTCGTACTCCATTGCTCCCTGGTAGCGCTGCCCTGCTCTGGTCGTAGCGCCAGTCTTGCACATTTTCAGTCCGCGCCTCTGCTCCTCTCGGCTCTTACATTGTTCTCTCATTCAGTCCCCTCTCCAACCTCTCTGCTCTCTCATTGTGCTCTCATTCAGTCCGCGGCTCGCTGTGTTTCATTGGTGAGTTCTCCCTTTTTCCTCTCGAAACATTGTTTTTGGTTAATTGGCAGTGACATGTTTTGTTTGCTTTTACAATGATCTGTGACTTTTACTCGGGCTTGAGAATTTATTGTTTCACGTATTTAGTTGTTTTTTTGCAAGTTTATTATACACAAGTTGTTTTGGTGAGTAACAATTCGATTGCAATGTTGGAAAATATTTGGATGAATCTTCACGACGACATGTATTTGTAACATCAATTATGTAATTACTTGTTGTCTATATGTTACTTGTTCCACTTTGTGTACTCTTCTATTTACCTTGTCCACTAAGTGTAGCTTGTAATCTTTGTTCAAAGTACATATGATCATCATGATCAAGGGCATATAAATGGAGTTCATTCTCTTGTACGCAATATAAAAATTCATGAAATACAATCTCTACATTATCTCTAACTCTCTTCTCTTTTGTTTCCATTCTCTACTTGCTCTTCTAATTGTTAGTTTAATTAAGCCTTCCATGCTTAAGTCTTTAGCAAGGCCAACTTTAGCTTATACATGTTATCAACACAAATTTTCTATTGCACAAAAGAGATCCTGAAGTTCAAGAAAGCTTGTTAAAGAGACAAAGCTAGAAATGTATAATTTAAATAAATTTGATTTGGTTGTAACTCTTTACATCTTTCTATAAATTTAAATTGATTTAAATTTATGAGGTTTACCTATATAATAAAAAAAAAAAAGGAAGAAAGGGAACTGTCCTTGCAAGCCTCTCACTATGTTTCTCTATGGGTGTCCGTTCTTTTGTGTTTCTTGGTCATTAGTTTTGTAATACATGGGTGGTTCATTATATTGATTATATGTTTTATAATATCATGTTAGCATTAATTTGTTGATATTGCTCCTACGTTTCGTTATTAAATATTATACGGATTGTTGACAGTTAGGTGAATCTGAACTTATTGAGCAAGTTGAAGTGTTGACCCTATGACAAGTGATAACCCAAACCCATATGAAGACCCCTGTTTATTACATAAAAACTAAATAGATACATAATATTAAAACCTACGCATGGAATAAAGATCTCTTATGTTCTAACCATTTATTTATTTTTTTTAGATCAACAACTGAGGTACTTAAGAAATAGTCATTGTAAAGAAGTTAATCACTTAAGTATTTTCACTTGAGGAAATAAGTCTTAGAAAAAACCCTTTGATCCTAGATATCTCTACGACAAGTCAAAATAATGCGGCAAACGAAGTAAGTGAGGTTTGAACTATTATCAATCCTCCCATGCTAGTTTATATGCTTCGATTCATTTTAGTAGTAATTGAAGTTTAATTTGGGATCCATTATGGTAGTTCTTCACTAAGATTTTTTTAGCAGTTCCCTTTTAAACTCCTTATCGTTTAAATGCCTGTGGAACTGATATAACGTTGGATAATTTCAATTAGTACCTTGTAAAGTAGGGCCAATGGCCACTAGTATGTCCCCCTTGCTATTTTATGATATCTTGATGTGTATAACTATTCAGATATCATAAGTGATATCTTGATGTCTTTGTTATATGTTCGGTGTCTCTCTTGTTGTGTTATGTAGGTTTTCAACTAACATTTATAAAAAGAACAAGTTTCCACTTCCTTTCAATGTAATGAAATGAGGAATTTTCGTTCAGTATTTTTGTTCAAATTTATCATGTTAGGCATTGTTGTTTTTTTCTTGCTATTTTATTATGTTTGGTTATGCTATTTTGAAATGCCCAAAAAATGATAATAGGTTCGATGATCTGAAATATGAAAATCTAGTTCTGAATATACTAGGTATTACTTGGATGATTGATGGTAATTTGGACTAGTGTTTTACTTAGACATTGACATTTGTGCTCACCACACTTCTCTTTCCAAGTACCTTAGTTGTCGTGATAGGATTGCGAAAGGGAAGGCGTAGAAAACTAGTAGGGCCTTCTCATTTGCGTATGAAAATGGTTGTAATTTTATTATGTATTTTCTTATTTAAACATTTATGACACAAGGATTAACTCAGGTAACTAATTGAAATGAAATAAGACTTAGAATTAAATATTAGACAGAAAATATTTATGTGGATAAATACACCTTATTGCATTTGGATATACCGGACATAAGTTGTAGAAGAACTTTTGCGGTAGTATTTTGGGACTTATTTGATAGCTCGAACTACAAATGAAACTCTATCGAAATTTCGTTAGAAGTGTAAAGTTTGAATATTTGAAATAACTAAGTTGACTTAATGGGCCTTCAACTAGTTCCACGGAAAAGTTTAATTGGCGTAGAAAATAGTTAGGCAATGGCTATAAATTATTCCAAAGTTTGAGGCTTATTAAGTTGTCTCTTAACTTGTCTCGGTATTTAGAGAGGGTTAAGTGGCGGTTAAGGTCGAGCGAAGTAGTTTTGGAATTAAGGTCGTCACATTACACGTGTCAAACATGTTGAATAAGGTTTCTTTATATCGGTATTATTTATAAATTGTGTTAGTTGGACACACAAGTTGTCATGTACCATCGAAATTATGAAACTAGTTGACTAATTTAATTGCACAACACTTCAATAGGAATGTCGTCTACAAGTCGAGACTGGATGTACAACCGGCTCGACAACGGTTATGTTCGACTTGAATTCGCGGCGAAGGTTAAAGAATTCATATCATTTGCCAAACAACATTGTCCTACATACCAAAGTGAAAGGAAGATTATATGTCCATGCAATTTTAAGAAATGTCGCCTTGTACCGTACCTGGACGTCGGAATGGTTGAGTACCACTTATGTAGGTATGGATTTGTTCCGGGATATCACTGTTGGTACGAACATGGTGAGAACGGAGATGAAGGCCCGCAAAACTTTTACCAAATGGATAGCCATATTGATGATGCTGATGTGGGAGGATACGATTCGACAACTTACCGCGAGATGCTACACAACGTGGCAGGTCCAAGTTTCAATTGGAATCACGTGGAAGAATCACCAAACCCCCAAGCACGCCAACTATATGACATGATTGATGCAAGTAGGGAACAATTGTGGTCGGGTTGCGAAACCATGACAACGTTGTCCGCAATGGCAAGATTACTTGCGATCAAGTCTGAACATCATATATTTGAACGAGGGTATAATGAAATCATTAAACTCATGAAGGATTTTTGCCAAATGACAATTCATTGGTTGAAAATTTTTATGCCACTAAAAGACTAATGCGAGGTCTAGGTCTACCTGTTGAGAAAATAGATTGTTGTGAGGACCAATGTATGATTTATTGGGGAGTGGACTCTGAGTTGACGTCATGTAAATTTTGTGGGAAATCACGCTACATTGCACATCGACGAGGTCGTGGTCAGAACACAAAAAACCGCCCTTGCAAAAAAATGTACTACTTCCCTTTGGGCCCTCGGTTGCAACGATTGTATGCGTCTGAGTCAACGACAAAACATATGCGATGGCATGAAGATCATTCCTCGCCAGAAGATGTTATGCAACACTGTTCTGATTCGATTGCTTGGAGACATTTTAATGATGTCAATAGAGACTTCGCCGCCGAGGTTCGGAATGTTCGTTTAGGATTGTGCACTGATGGTTTTCAAGTATTTGGGCTTTCAGGGAAATCGTACTCTTCGTGGCCCGTAATTTTGACTCCTTACAACCTTCCACCGTCGATGTGCATGAAATCTGAGTTTATGTTCTTAACAGTTATCGTTCCTGGACCGACCAGCCCAAAGCAGAAAATCGACGTGTTCCTTCAGCCGCTTGTGAAAGAGTTGCAAGATTATTACATACGACGTTTCCACAAAGACAAATTTTCTCATGCGAGTTGCCCTTTTATGGAATGCTAGTGATTTCCCTGCATATAGCATGTTGTCCGGTTGGAGCACACACGGTAAGTACGCTTGTCCATATTGTATGGAGGATACAAATGCATTTCAATTGCGAAATGGTGGTAAGACATCGTGGTTCGACTGTCACCGTCGTTTCTTGGCGAAGTCATCACCATAAAGGAAAGACAAAAAAAATTTCATTAGAGGCAAAATGGTCATAAATGATGATCCGCCCGCTTCGCGTTCTGGTGAATAAATTTTGGCAGAAATTGAATCGTTAGGCTTGATGAAGGTGACAGAAATTGGAGCTGATTCTGTGAATGGGCGGATAACTAAGAATTCGGGATGGAGGAAGAAAAGCATATTCTGGGACTTGCCGTATTGGAAGACAAACTTGATCCGCCACAACTTAGATGTCATGCACATTGAGAAAAATGTTTTTGACAACATATTCAACATTATTATGTGTGTACCGGGCAAGAGTAAGGACAATGCGAAAGCGATAAGGAAGACCTCTAGTGAAGTTTTAACTAGAGTTACGATTGATCTATCCATGAGACTCGGGAAATGCTTTGCTCACACAACTAATTGATTTATCCATGAGACTCGGGAAATGCATTTGAGTGCCATCTAGTGTCATATTAATCATAGGGAATTTGATAATTTGTTTTTGATAAGGAAGACCTCTAGTGAAGTTTTAACTAGAGTTACGGTTGATCTTTCACTAAAAACCATTTTGGAATTCGCCGTACTTTGAAGAATTGATCATGCCAATCCTGTTTATCAGAGTATTTGAAATTTTTTATGGATCTATTCAAGTGTAATTAGTTGTCTCCAGTTTTAAATTAATTAATCATTTGTTCCACAAGAGCATAAACAGCTTACATTTATATCCTTATTGATACATACTTTAATCCTATGTATTTATACTAGAAAAGTAGAAAGCACACCATAATTGATTCTTCCTTCTTTTTCCTTAACTTCTTAAAAGCCAAATTTCTTGAAGGATAGAGCAAATAAATTTTCCCTATTCAAACAAAATTTTAGCCTTTAATTATTTTGCAATTACCCCTACAATTAAGGACTTGCTTACTTGCCACTGGGTAACTTTGAATTTTCAGGTGAAAACAAAATTTAGCAGTAAACTGATTTTTTTTTCTCATATTAAATTCTTGCTTTTGTTATTTCTTTTTTTCTCATGCCTGAGTTTGCTAATAGGAACAATTCACAGGTCGTTCAAAAGCAATTAATATTGCCAACAGATTGGGTCTCCCCAAAATTATCATAGATGATGCACTTGTAATGTACGGAACAGCTAGTTCATATATTAACGAGGTACGTCAATATTCATGGTTGTTGGGTGTTAGGATTGCATTTGATAAAAGTTACTTAGTGCTTCAAAGTTGCTGAAATTTTGACACCATGCAGGTGATAGTTGATACACGTTAGATGCTTCAAATTCACATCTAAATATACCTATAGATCTTATTGATATGCCATGATGGGTATTTTCTTGTTGTCCATGCCATGTCGAAGGTCTATGGTTGGGATTTTCAACAACTGTTTTTGATCATCATCAGCACCATCAATGCCTGATAAAACCAACTTATTCTCATTGTAATCATGATGATCACCATTGCCCGGTGGATTGATAAATATTCGAGGAATCTTTGTTACACCGGCATCGACAAGTCCCTTAATGCCTGCTTTTGTGTCATCGAATGCTTTTAGTTCTTCCCTCCTCTCATCATCATGTGTATGAAATGCTAGTTGGTGTTGAGCTTTTGATAACTCATCCATTGATAAATTTGCTTGCTATATATGATATTCGACAGTTTTGCTATGGATACAAAAAGTTACAAGTTTTATGTACTGAATTAGTAATTTATATTGCATGTAAGTACAATGTATTGGACAAGAGATACAAAATTCCAGTAAAAAGTAACCAACAAATTAAGACAACTATCTTGGAGGATACACTGTTAGGAACTTGTCCAATTCAAATAATTTAGTGTTGTCAGTGTGTGTCACATAGATTAGTAGCTTCTTTGGTGAGTGAGTGGTGTCATGACCAAGTATATATGTGTAGCATATACATTTTTATTGCAGAAATTACTATATTGTGTGTGCATTGGCAAGATATCGATCGAGGGATTAAGGAGGGAACAGGCTACCGATAGAAGGAACAATGAAGATAATGAAATGAGCAAGTCAAGTCAAGTCTTGCTACTTCTAGCTCTAGGATATCACATACTATATCGCCAAAGCAATAAATACTTTTGCATTGTTTATTTTGGACATACTTTCTAGCCTCTCCCCTTCTTTTCCTATATATTTTTACTTCCTTGAAAGCTCTTGATGTTGTGTGGTGTATTGCACTTACCAGACGTTGGAGCGGATCTGTTGCTGGGCGCTATTTAGCTCTCTATTTGGTTCAGGACTGCTCGGAAGGAACCCTGTGAATATGCATTATCACTGGTTGTTGTCCTTAGATGGAGAATCAGAAGTGCTTCAAAGCTGCGTTATAGTTATTATATGGAGTCCTTATTGCTCTTCTTATTCTGACCAATCATGTTGGAGTTTTGGTGATTGGAGCTGTTGAACATTAGAGGAAACTTGTTCTTGGTTATTAAGCTTAATTCTTTTTGTGCATATTTATAGGATTGTAAGTTTTCTTTTTTTGTGGTTGTTGAACAATAGGATTGGTGGTTTTTGTGAATACTTACAACTTTGGAGCTTTTGTAATACAAGACAATTTTCCGTGGATATATAAATCTTTTTCAAATTTTGATTTTTACATTTTTTTTCTCTTTTGAATATTTGTTGATATATATTGTCGATGTATGAATGTCAAATTTGGATTTTTTGTGGGATGTTAGCACCCCCAAGGAGTTGTTGGAGGGGGTGCAGGCGATGGAGTAGGTCCTATGGTTGTAATTTCAAGTTATAGGTTGGAGAACCAATTGGATTATGTTTATGTTTGAAAATAAAACTTCCTGGAAAATTAGAGACGGATTAGCGACGGAATGCAAACATTCCGTTGCTATTCCGTCTCTAATTTTCCAGGAATATATGCATAAATCACAAACGAATCAAAGATGGAAATAAGAATTCCGTCTCTGATTCCGTTGCTAATCGGAGACGGAATCAGAGACGGAATCAGAAGTGGAATTATCCGTCTCTGATTCCGGTGCTGATTAGCAACGGAATCAGAGACGGACTTTTTGCATTCCGTCTCTGATTCCGTCTCTGATTAGCAACGGAATCAGAGACAGACTTCATAAATTTATTATTTTCGTCTCTGATTCCGTTGCTAATCAGAAACGGAATCAGAGACGGAATGCAATTACAAATGTACCATTTCAAAAAAAATTCCATTTATATTCCGTCTCTGTTCCGTTTCTAATTTCCGTCTCTAAATCCGTCTCTAATCAGAAATGAAATTTTTCCGTCTCTATTCCATCTCTAATCAGAAACGGAATCGATTTTACGTTTCTGATCGAATCAGCGACGACGTTTTCAGAGACGGAATTGATTCCGTCTCTGTTCGTTTCTGATTGCAATTAGAGATGGAATTTTTGCAAATCAGAGACGGAAAATTCCGTTTCTGATTTGCTATTTTTTTGTAGTGACATAAGCCATGTTGATGCCTTGGGACCCTCATGCACACTAATAGAGGTCCCTAACATCAGCCACAATACAAAACAACAACCAACAACATTAAATTCTTGAATTCATCAAATTAACCAAGCTATGTTAATGGAGTGGAAAAGTCACCTATTACATGAGCTCATAACTTGATCTCCTTCACTAACGCACTGATTTCTCCAAACTAAGCTTGCTGATCTTTTCCCTATCTTGATCACTCCAGTAGATCTCTCTCCTCTATTGACAAATCATTGATGTAAGAAACTTAGATCGTAAGTTTTGATTTAGGTTTTTTTTATATGTGATTGGATATGGTTGAACCTAAGCCATATATCCATTTCACATACATATCCGAAGACATGTCTAATGGCGTAGGTTAACCCACATGTCTCACTAATCACTCCCACTTGACACCTATTGTTACTCCTCTTATCTCTAGATTGCTCAATACGTGTCTCAATGCACATCAAGTGGCTATTTAAATTTGGCCCTCTAACCTAGGCCCATTAATTTGATATTAAACATGGCCACATTAAAGCTACTATAAAACCATAGTTAACTCACATTAAACTTACCCCATAAATCTCTACTTCGGTCCCACGTTGACGTGCAACTCGAGGTATATCTCTGCTCATGTCTCAATGCCTATATGTCCCATGTGTACCTTACTCGCAAATTTTCAAAATCAATTAATTTAAATTGTTCAATTTTTTGTATGATAAATAATACAAGCATAAATAAATAACATACCTCGGTGTCGACTCTTCAGATTTGGACATGTGTATCACGACAATTGGTCCCACATACGACCCTAAAATGACACATGCTACGAGTTAAGTTTTAGGGTCGTTACATATAAATTTATATATGTAAATACCAAAAAAAATGTAACACCCCGAAAATCTCAAAACGAACGGTTGGGTCTTAAGCTAAAAAACTTAATCAGTCAAATATTGATTCCACTCTTTTAATTACCTCTACGTTGAGACTATGTGGAAATATGACTGAAAAGACAATAATAAGAAGGTTACGTGGCTGCTTCAATTTATTACTCTAACAAATATCGAGTGCGCACGTCGATCAAATAAATATTAAGAATTGATTTCTTCATTCACGATAGCTGGGTAAAATAATAAGATATTATAAATATAATATCGTTCATGTCCAATTGGTATGACTTCAAATTAAGAAGCATATGATGCATATAATGACCATTGTCGTTGTCGCAATAGTAAGTTTTTAGATGTGGAAAAGGTGAAAAGATCTAGTAAAGATCGCATAGATAATATCACTAAAAGTGAGAATAAAAGTTGTGCACCACTAGAAAGGGCAAATTAGTATTGACAATGAGCGCTCATAATTGTGACATTTTTCGTCATGTATGAAAGGTTATGTTGCCTTAATATTGTCATATACATTATACCCAAATATTTTGATCTTTCACTATGCCTTCACAATCAAGACAAAATTGTGAATTTTATTATTGAAAAAAGCTCAATAAAATTGACATTTCAATTCATGAGCAAAATAAAGGCGAGTATTGCATGTCTTGCCTATTGTACTATGTACCTAAACTTAACAAAGGCTAATGTCTATGCAATATGTGCTACAACTATAATGTTGCAAATGTCTTATCCAGAGGTTACTCAGTATGATTTTATTTCATCTAAGAACTTAAATTTCTAGTTTTATCTTCTGGGTTTTACTTGAATAAGGCATATTAATTGAAATAAATGTCTTCATATAATCTAATGGCATTCATAAAACAAAATGTTCAATTTGATCATTCATGATCATCAATTACGAGAATAATATTGAAAATATACATAAAGATTTTATCAACTGAAAATGACCCCTTTTTCATTTTGTTCTTTTTTCAGTTGTTTAGGATCTGATGGAACAAAATAAAGTAAAAAAGAAGAAACGAGAAAGAACTCAACTGCAGTAAAACCCTGGTTCATGCTTCAACTTATAGTTCTAATTTTGTAAGGAGATTGAAAACGCTTTACGCCCAATCTTTCCGGATAACATTTGCATCCTATGTCTTACCGCGGCTGCTGGAGGGATGACCCTAATAACCAACGAATGGAAAGTGTTTTTCCTTGTATGGATCTTATTGGAAGGTGTGGCTGGATCACCTCCTTTTTAGGGAGAGCTAATGGTTGTTGGGTATTTTTGTTTGACATTGCTTCACTCCCAAAAAGAAGGGAGCTACGTCTGAGCTAAGCTTGGAGATGGAAGTCTTCTTTCGTTTCTCGATGGTGAAGTAACACCAAGCTTATAGGCTTATTATCCTAGGTCAAAACAAAACAAGTTGATAGGATCGTTATGTTACTAGTCTTAAAGCAAATTGTCGGTTAAATCTTTACAAAGTAAATATGTTGTGGAAACCGCTAATGTTTGCTTATATTTTATTTATGAATACCTTTAGACATATTCAATCTTATAGTAAATATTTTCAATTTATGTTTATGCCAAGTAGATGCATACGTATTTATATATTTTTAACTTATGCATTGACTTGCATTTAATTGATTTAAAAAACAAAAAATAAAATAAAATCGAGGTATGGATTTCATATTTGAGACATTTACACAACATATTTATTTCATTCAAAGTTCTTTATAACTCATTTTAGACGAACAATGAAATATCCCACATTTAAGTTTTTCAATTATAAAGCTTATGTTTTATTTCATATGTTTAAATAAAACTAAAATGAGTTTACAAAGAAAACTTTTGATTTATGTCGGTTTTTAACAATTATATAATGCGTTGAGCCCCTAATAGGGGATTTGTTTAAAACAAGTATTGTTGATTGTCACTTTGATGAAGCAATTTCTTCACCATTCGGGGGAGATATATAAAGCCGATTAAAAAAAAGGAGTGAAATTGCTTGAAACGCATAAAAAATGTTGTATTATGATATGAACTTGAAGTTCAAATGATCATTCATCGACAACTAGTTATGAATCAATTACTTTTTGCAATCACTAATATAAAAATGCACAAGAACCAACAAAATGCTTAAGACGTAAAAAAACCAGTTGGTTCAAATGATATAAAACTTTGAAAAAGAGGTTATGTATAATGGCCTAAATTTAATTCATCGTTATTAATGACGTGGTTGTAGATATGGATGACAGTTGTGACGCTCGTAGGATCCACAGTTAGGCTTGTAGGCGCCCGGAGTTAGACAAATAGTTAATTTTGTGTGCTAAATTGTTTAATTTGTGATGTTATATTGAAATAGAGTAAACGGAATTGCAATGTGTGTCATAATATCACATTTAAGGTGCGATATTGTATGTTAAGTATTTGCCTCAATATGTGTGTCGACGCGGGTACCAGGTAGTTTCACCGACTTAACACTAGGCGGGGAAAATAACACACACATAAAATGAATAAAATGGGTCAAATAATAATATGAAATATATATATATATATATATATATATATATATATATATTTGGTGGTTAGGGACATGGTAGTACATGTATGTCGCGGTTCGGGACTCGAAATCGGGAGCCGGAACACTCGAAACACCACTTTTCGAGTTAAATACAAAGGTGAATGTCCATCAGTGTCACAATTGGAGTCATGAGAGGTTGGAAATGAAGCTAATGGAGGTCCTTAGATTGCCTTGAGATGTGTAAGTGAGATGAGATGCCAAAGTCACCTATATAAAGTCAATTTGACTTCAAACCACCACTTTTTCTCTCTCCTCATCTTATAATCCAAAAATTGGAAGAGAAGAAATAAGGGTTTGGGGTGTTAAACCTGGTGATTCAAGGAGCTTGGAGGGGTGAAAACATCAAAAGTTAGGTGAGAATCATAAACACCTTTAACTTTCTCTATCTTTTTATCTCAATTTTAGAGGTGTCGGTGGATTGACTGGTGGTTGTTAAGTTGTTATTTTGATGGGTTCGAAGTGCTATGTAGTTGAGTTATTGGTGTTGTGGTTTTTGTTGGTGTTGGAGGGGTTGTTAAAAAACCTAGAATTTTCAGCAGTTTTGTTGTTCAGAACCCGATTAACGCGCTATTGACAGCGTGCTAGATCCTACAGCTTTTACATTATTTTTGTTAAGTGAATTAAAACATATCCAAATGACTAAAAATTATCTATAAATGGAAATAGGTCATTTCGGGCGATAATTTGGGATATCTGGGACTAGGCGGAGTTAGACCGGGGGTGATTGACCGGACACAGAGTGTGGTTTGAGGTCTGTAGTATCCCAACTAAGATTTCTTGAGCAGTACTTTTTTTACTTTTGAATTCGTATTAAGCATTTCATTACTCTATTCTCGGTGTGTTATAATGTACGAACATTAAGGCTCTCGCTCCGTGCCATTTCTGTGTGTACGTCTACTAGGTGATAGCACGTATGCCATCTCGATGAATAGGTCAACCCGAGAGTCGTGTCTAGCACGTATGGGTACGTCATAGGTTCCATGCCAACATCTAGCGGATCCAGATATTGACCTTGCTTCTGTGCTACTCACTGGCAGTAGTTTGTTGAGAGTCCGAAGTATGGCGCTAGTCTGACCTTAGGCTCTAGGAAGACACACTTTGAGCTTTCACTATAATCTATGCATGT
Source organism: Stephania yunnanensis (assembly GCA_039657365.1). Lineage (NCBI taxonomy): Eukaryota > Viridiplantae > Streptophyta > Magnoliopsida > Ranunculales > Menispermaceae > Stephania > Stephania yunnanensis. The sequence goes on along the minus strand of CM077583.1, from coordinate 31,558,917 downwards.
GATGAGAACAGTTACCTGTATTTATTTCTGCATGTTTATTTAATAGTTTTGTTTAAATCCCAATATTTACTTTCCGTATTGCTCTCTACATTACCTTGGGAATACTTGCTCTGAACTCGCCATCTGCCTTTTGTGATGGCTTGAGTGCAGATCCTAGTACAAGTCATGGCAAGGGCAAGCTACCTGAATATTTGTGATTCAGAGACATATAGCCAGGCTTGTACATTTGTATTGTACATATTTTATTTTATTTTGGGTTTTGGGATTGTAAGATATCTTAGGACTCTAATGATATATAAATGGTAGATGAATCGACATGTGGGACATAGCTAGCACTGGTAGGCCAGGTTGTAGGCCCACATTGGTCCCTTGGCGGTCCATTTAGAAATGGACCGTCACATTTTGGTATCAGAGCTCGGTCAGTGAACCTCGAGGAATTGAAAGTTCACCCTGACATTATTACATTTGTGGTATAATTTGAGGATAAATCTGATGAATAAACTTTAGATGTGGAAACCCAAAGGAATTGCCTAAAGTCTTAGTTGGGAAGTGAGGTGAGATGGGTAGAAATCAGTGATATACATGTTATGTTTTAGTTTTATTATACATACGATGCACGTATATTGGTATTAAGGCTGATTAGACACACGTTCTTCGATGTAAATATCAATGGACAGACATCCATCAGATACCACTCAGCCTGAGGTCAGAGATACTAGCGATCCGACTAGGCCACCTTTGACATTGGAGTCGTTAGCGCGGACTATGAATGATAGGTTCGCGATACTGATAGAGATGATGAGAGCTCAGAATGCTTAAGAAACTACGAAAACTCCGACTACTATTTTGGCTACACAGATGATGACTACTCAGGCAATCATAACTCCTACTTTGGGTGAGGCTCAGGTGCGGGCGGCAGTATCTGAGACATTGGCCGAGAGGGCTACGCCAGTAGCAACACCAGTGGAGGCTGCGGTGGTGCTTACATCTACTATTACTGAGAAGCTAGTAGTGGCATCGACTTCAGGGAGTCCGATGACATTAGAGGCTAAGAAGATGAAGGGATTTTTTAAGTTATCGCCGGGATATTTTTATAGGGCCGGAGATCCAGAGATAGTCGAGAGGTGGTTGTTATCTCATGAGCGGCTACATGACTTGCTTCAGTTAGAGGAGATTGATCAGTCGAGACTATCGAGTTTCTGCTTGAGAGCTGATGCTCCAATATGGTGGACTATCTATACTGTGACTCATCCTGCTATTACTACTTGGGTAGAGTTTCGAACGTTGTTCATAGATGAGTACATACTGATGGAAGTCAGGATCCGCTTGAGGGAGGAGTTTTTATCTTTGGTGCAGGGTGATATGTCGGTCGTAGTATACATGGAGAGGTATCAATATCTATTATCATACTCCATGGATATAGTACGCACTGACCAATTACTGATATATTATTTTGTATAAGATTTGGATGAGAGGATTGTGAGCATAGTGGTATCTAGTGGAGCACGTACACTGGCTGAGACTTATGACAAATCCCTCGCATAGAAGACATACCTGGTTTAGAAAGCCAATCGATTAGTAATTCGGATTGCGTTGCAAGGTGAGTAGAATCAGTTAGCATCGAGTTCTCGGTCTGATTAGAGACCGAAGAGATAGAGGACAGACCAGGACCGGTAGAGACAGGGCTAGAAACCTCACCGAGGTTATTGGCAGTCTGATCAGGGTTGCGGAGGTGATAGAGATCTATATGATGATCATCATTTGGCATATTACATGGCTTCTGCACTTGTTGATCAGCTTAGACAGCAAAGGTATAATAGAGGTCAGAGAGGCCAAAGTCAGACAAAGAGTTGGAGGAGTTCTGGCATATCAGAGAACCGTACTTGTTACCGATGCGGTCAAGTGGGGCATATTGTGGTAGATTGTATCAGACCAGCACCACTGCCACCACAAACAGAGCAAGCCAGAGTAGGGCCCAGACTGCGGCTTTTGGGGTCGCGCAGCCGGCCATAAAGCCGACCAGATAGCTTATTCAGGGTACGTTATCTGTTTGTGGTATTCCTAAGCATATTATGATAGATTCTAGTAGCATATTGTCTTTTATTTTTAGACACATGATAGGAAAGTTAGGGTTACCTACACAGTTTTAGATACGCATCTTGTTCTAAGCACGAAAGATGGGGATAAGATCTACCCTAACCGGATATGCCAGAATTTTGTAATGGAGATTGAGGGACATCAACTACTTGCTGATTAAAGAGTGTTAGAGTACTTAGAGTTCGACGCGATGTTCGGAATGGATTTATTATCGTTTTATCACGCACAAATCGACTATGTCAGCAAGACTGTGATGTTTGACATCAAGAGGATTCCAAGGTTTACATTTGTCGGAGTTGCATCTGCATTACCTATCACTCGAGGCATATTAGCTATGTCACAAAAGATGGAGGCGTATGCGGTTATAGTTGAGCCAGAGTGTAAGACGATTGTTAAGATTGATGATGTCCCTACTGTCTGTGAGTTTCAAGACGTGTTCCCTAATGATTTGATAGGATTGCCACCACCGAGAGCAGTGGAGTTTATCATTGAGCTGATTCTGAGGACCCAGCCAATATATAGCAGGCCGTATAGGATGTCAACATTTGAGTACGAGGAGTTGAAAACCCAATTAGAAGATTTATTGCAGAACGGTTTCATTCACCCTAGCATGTTACCTTGGGGGAGCTCCAGTTCTTTTTGTGAAGAAGAAGGACGGCTCGATGCGGATGTGTATGGACTACCGAAAGTTGAATCAAGTAACAATTCATAATCGTTACCCAATTTTGAGGATTAATAATTTATTTGATCAGTTGACTAGGGCTAAGTTCTTCTCGAAGATCGACTTACGATCAGGATACCATCAATTGAGGATTCAAGAAGAGGATGTGAAGACCGCGTTTAGTACACATTATGGCCTATTCAAGTTTACAATCACGCCGTTTGGGCTGATTAACGCATCGTCATTCTTCATGGATTTGATGCACAGGGTGCTAAGACCATATCTTAATCGATATGTAATTATGTTTATTGACGACATCCTAATATACAGCAAGACTCGTGTGGAGCACAAAAGGCATCTCAGAGATGTGCTGGCGATGTTGAGAGAGCATAGACTGTATGTGAAGTTCCGCAAGTGCGCATTTTAGCTGAGTGAGGTGAAGTTCTTGGGGCATGTCATAAGTGATCAGGGCATATCTATTGGTGGTGGCAAGATTCGATCGATTATTGATTGGAAGACACCTAAGTCTGTATTTGACATCCAAAGTCTTCTGGGTTTGCCAGGATATTACAGGCGCTTTGTGCAACATTTCTCGATGATTGCAGCGCCATCGACGAGGCTAACCAAGAAGGATGTTAGAATTGATGGTCACAGAAGTCTGAGGATGCTTTATGGGAGCTGAAGAGGAAATTGACTTCGACGCTAGTTTTGGCTTTATCGGTAGCTGGTAAAGGTTTTTTCGTCTATACTAATGCATCAGGCATTGGGTTGGGTGGTGTGTTAATGTAGGATGGACACCCAGTGACCTATTTATCTCGACGTTTGAGACCTCATGAAGTGAGCTATCCAGTGCACGACTTGGAGCTTGCAGCGGTCTTGTTTGCACTAAAGGTTTAGAGGCATTACCTATATAGTGAGAAGTTTGTGTTGCACACAAACCACTAGAGTTTCAGGTACATGTTTACTCAGAGGGAGTTGAACATGCGACAGAGGCGATGGCTTGAGTTACTGAAGGACTATGACTTCTCCATTGAATATCACTCGGGTAAGGCTAATGTTCTAGCTAATGCACTGAGCAGGAACGACATCGAGAGCCAGACAATGTTGCGGCATATGACACAAGAGCACGGGTTACTTGAGCCATCGTCGGTGTCGTGTTTGACAGAGGCTATGATCGAGCTACAAATTTGTTGTCAGATGCGAGTTCGTACGGTGTCTCTAGAGCAGGTTGCTGAGTTGCGGAAAGCTGATGACCGATATTTGTGAATAAGTGGCCTGGATAAGAATCCAAGGTGCATTCAGTGGTCTGAGGGGTCAGACGGGTGCTTGAGACTCAAGGGTCCATTTGGGATACCAGGGGTATCAGAGTTCGGGGATAACATTCTTGAGGACGCACACCGGTCGCAATATACAGTTCATCCTTGTCGGGCCAAGATGTATCACGATCTGCAGAGGTTGTTCTAGTGGCCTGGTATGAAGGCTAACGTAGGTAGATATGTCAGGAGTTGTCATATTTGCCAACAGGTGAAGACTAAGCATAGGATACCTACTAGGTTGCTACAGCCGCTACATATTCCTCAGTGGAAGTAGGAACACGTGACTATCAACTTTTCCAGTGGCCTACCTCAAATGACAAGGAGACACGATGCGATTTGGGTGGTTATCGATGGGTTGACGAAGTCAGCACATTTCATACCGATCTCCATGAGATATTCTGTTATACATATGAGTATTATCTTCGAGAGAGAGAGATTTTCATATTATATGGCCTACCGGTCTCCATCGTTTCTGATGGAGATCTAAGATTTACTTCGAGGTTAAAAGAAAGTATACAGGAGCAGTTTGGCACTCATTTGCAGTTTAGCACTGCGTACCATCCTTAGAGTGACGGACAGTCAAAGCGATTGATTCAGATTCTTGAGGATATGCTCACGACATGTATATTATAGTTCGGTGGATCATGAGAGGATTACTTACCTTTGTGTAAGTTTTCCTACAACAACAACTATCAATCGAATATCAGGATGCCACCATTTGAGGCACTTTATGGTAGGCCCTACAGATCACCAGCATGTTGGGTGGCGAAGATACATCGGCTATAGGACCCGAGGTTGTTGTTGACTATACAGAGAAGGTAAGATAGATCAGGGGGAGACTTCATGCGGCGCGTGATAGGCAGAAGAAATATGCGGATAAGTATCTTCAATGTCTGAGCTACGAAGTTGGAAGCTTGGTGTATTTGAAAGACTCGTGCTAGAAAGGTCATCAGAGGTTTGACATTAAGGGGAAACTGGCACCGAGGTTCATTGGGTCGTTCAGAGTTGAGGAACGTGTCGGCAGAGTGGCGGTGTTTCATATTTCCATGTTGGGGCTGGCTAAGTCGGGACTATGGCCTATGGTTGATATACATCAGATTGAGGTATGACCTGACGTGTCATACAAGGAACATCCTATGGAAATCATGGATAGGAGGACTTAGATTTTAAGAAATAAGGAGATCCTAAAAGTTTTGATACAATGGTAGCATCATGGGACCGAGGGACTCACTTGGGAGCTTGAGTCTACTATACGACGACGGTATCCCCACTTATTTGCCGGTAAGTATTTAAGTTTAATTTAAATTTTAGGATGAAATTTCACCTAGTTGGGAAGAATTGTAATAGCCTAAATTTAATTCACCGTTATTAATGACGTAGTTGCAGATATGGTTGATAGCTCAAACGCTCGTGGGACCCGTAGTTAGGTTTGTGTGCGCCTAGAGTTAAATAAATAGTTAATTTTGTGTGCCAAATTGTTTAATTTGCGATGTTATATTGAAATAGAGTAAACGACATCGCAACGTGTGTCATAATATTACATTTGATGTGCGAGACCGTGTGTTAAGTATTCGTCTCGTTATGCATGTCAACGCGGGTGCCGAGTAGTTTAACCGACTTAACACTAGTCCGGGGAAAATAATACACCTAAAATGAATAAAATGGGTTAAATAATAATATGGAATATATATTTGGTGGTTAGGGACAGGTAGTACACGTATGTCGCTAATGACGTCACCTAGCGCGGTAATGTTCTTCTTGATGAAGAGCGTATAACTGCCTGGAAATCAGCGCGCTAATTCCCAGACCCACCGCGCTGGATCCTGCAGTTTTGACATTATTTTTGTTAAGTGAATTAAAACACATCCAATGACTAAAAATTAACTATAAATGGAAATAAGTCATTTCGGGCTGTAACTTGGGATATCTGGGACTAGGCGGAGTCGGACTGGGGGGTAATTGACGGAACACGAGGTGAGGTTTGAGGTGTGTAGTATCCCAACCGAAATTTCTTGAGCATTACTTATTTTGCTTTTGAGTTTATGTTATGTATTTCATTACTCTATTCTTTATGTGTTATAATGGACGAACATTGAGGCTCTCCCTACGTGTCATTTCTGTGTGTACGTCCGCTAGGCCATAGCACGTGTGCCATATCGATGAATAGGTCAACTCGAGAGTCGTGTTGAGCACGTGTGGGTGCGTCATAGGTTCCACGCCGACCACCCAGCGGATCCAGATACTGGCTTTGCTTGAGAGCTACTTGCCCGCAGTAGTCTATTGGGAGTCCGAAGTATGGTACTAATCTGACCCTAGGCTTTATGAACACACACTTTGAGCTTTCACTATTATCTATGCATGTGATGAGCACATTTGTCTGTATTTATTTCTACATGTTTATTTAATAGTTTTATTTAAATTTCAGTATTTATTTTCCGTATTGCTCACTTCGTTTCCTTGGGAATACTCATTCTGGACTCGCCATCTGCCTTTTGTGATGGATTAAGTGGAGATCCTAATAGGAGCCATGGCAAGGGAAAGCTACCAGAATATTGGTGATTTAGAGACATATAGCTAGGCATGTACGTTTGTATTATACATATTTTGTTTTATTTTGGGACTTAGGATTGTAAAAATCTCAAGACTCTATATTATTGATATTATGATACATTGAGGTATATTATTGATCTATGATGGTATATGAGTTTTCCACACTAGGTATCAGAGTTAAATGCATGACTATAAGGTTTCATATTCTAATTGTCATGATAAAAGACTTCTGCTGTGATCTATCTGGGGATAAAATGATATGATATGATAAGCAGATGACTAGAGCTCCATAACAATTTAAACAGTAAATTGTTGTTTATTGAGGTTAATAACGCATAAATGGTGGATGAGTTGGCATGTAGGACATAGCCGGCCCTAGTAGGCCAAGTTGTGGGCCCGCATTAGCCCCCGTGGCGGTCCATTTGGAAATGGGTCGTTACATTATGAGCAAAAATAAATAAAATACTCATAATATAAGAATTCCTTGGTAATAATTCAATGTATCATTTGAAAATGATGATCCAATACCATAAATAATATGTGGTTAAATGTCTTAGAAGACATAATTATCAAAAGAGGTTATCCAAATCGAGCTAAACTCATTAGGGAAATGAGAAGTTGTTGGACTACTATAAAAAAATGGCATATAATGACAAGAATTCCTATCATTAAATAATGTTTTCCTGTCACTATAAAGTTTTAATGACAGGCCTCCCCTCTCGATTGCCCCTCTCAGTAGAAGTCAACAATGACAAGAAAGTTGTTCCTGTCATTAATTGTAATAGTGCCAGGAAAAATCCTATCATTTTAAGTATATTTCTCATGGTAGGTGTTATTGTCATTATATCCATTCACGACAAAGAAATGGATATTTAGAAATCGAATTAGCAACGAAATTTAGTTCTGTTGCTAAGAAAAAATGGTTTGAGACGAAATAATTTAGAGACGAAATAGAGAGAGATCAAAGACAAAAATAGAGACGGAATTAAATTTTGTCTAAAAAAAATGGCGCCAATAGTCCCACCAATTTTTTTTTTATAACTGTTCATTAAGTCTCGAGATTCGTGCGTGCTTCGATCTAGACGCCTTAAAAATGGCGACCGACGTACTGTCACTGAAATTTGTCTATCTCAACTCTCTTTCTCTCTTACCGCTCTCTGCACCGCCTGCTCTCACCGCTCACCGCTCTCTACTCTCTCTCTCTCTCTCTCTCTCTCTCTCTCTCTCTCTCTCTCTCTCTCTCTCATCGGTCTCTTACCGATGTTTCCCAGCTCTTTCTCTCACCGCTCTCTCTCACCAAAATCTCTCTCCCAAACCCTAAATCTCTGTCGTCGCCGTGATTGCGGCTGCGACGAGGCTGTCGGCTCTGCCGTTACCGGCTGCTGGAGATTGGAGCCTCTGAAGCCCTAAGTCGTCGCCGATGTTCGCCGCACCCTAAGTCATCGTCGTTGTTCGCCGCACCCCAAGCCGTTGTTGAAAATGAATGAAGATTATATAAGAAACAGAGAAAATAAAAGGTGTACTAGATTATTTTTGTATTGTGTTGTTTTGTTTTCAGAGTTAAAAGAGAGGAAGCCAAGATTATTGCGTGGGAGAACTTGCAGAAAGCAAAAACTGAGGCAGCTATAAGGAAACTGGAAGTTCGCTGTTCTGTTTCTTAGTTTGCATTTTATGTTTTAAAATCGATTAAACATTCTGTTTCTTTATGCTTGGATTGTTGTTGCTCTGTTGATCGTCTGCATGCATCAATTCGCTGAATTATTGTTGAAATTAATTAATTTTTCAAGAAGTTAAAAATCTTACAAGGTAGAAGAAATATAGGAGACAGACTACTCTTCAATATCAGGCCATTAATGTTTTTATCCGCAGATAAAGCTTAAGAAGAAGAGCTCGTCTTCCATGGATAGGATCATGAAAAAGCTGCGATTGGCTAAAAGAAAAGCCCAAGAAATGAGGACCTCAATATTAGATAACAAGAGCCAACAGATTGTATGAGCTTCTAATCGGACGTTATCCTTCCGTAAGGCTAACCAGATGGGTTCCTTAACTGGTTGCTTCACTTGCCATGCCTTCTAGTGCATCAATGCTCTCCCACTATTCTTTAACCTGGTAATTTCTACTCCATGAAACTGCTTTATGAAGTTTTGGGATTTGAATTCCTAAATTCGCTGTTCAAGTCTTGTTCCACAGAATCTGGAATTCTGAAATAGCTTTTGTCATTAACAAGAGAAATAGTAATATTTCCCATTGTCAAGATTTAGGCTACAACTTTGCTGCAATAGTCCTTTTTATGACTTGTAGTTAAGTGATTGTGCTTTTTACTAATATTTAGCTTCAAATGCTGATTGTTAACGGCCACGAACTATGGCCAAATAATTGCTAGAAGATGGGGAAAAGGAAATCTCTGTGCTTCTATAAATAGTTTTTCATCCTTCCACGACAAGAACATTCACAACGTTGTGAATTGCAGCCCCCATGGAAACAATGCACATGTTAGCTAGCTGTGAAAAGAAAAAAAATTTCGCCTCAGCCACAGAGGCGCCTAAGGCAAAGAGTGGGCCACTTGGACCACCGGGGGTGGCTTACCATTTGATGCATTGAGCTTCCATGCCTGTGTTCCAAGATGGAAGTGTTGGGGGGTTCTTAGCAGGTTCTCCTTTCTTTCCGGGAGTTATGGCCGCCGATGGCCTGATTAGAAGATCAAACTACAGCGGTGGTGGTGCGTCCACCACTGACATATCTTATCATGTGTCGTCTGATCCCCGTATAATGCGCTCCGTTAGTGTTCATGGGTGGTCATCTGGGCATTTGAGCCAGTCACTGCCTTGTGGCCAAGGTATAGTCTTGGTCCCTAAATTCTTTTGTGAATCTTGTTTTGCCTAGTTCAGTTGCGCAAGTCTGTCTGTTTAATATACTATTATGAGAGAAGTAATTAGGCCAAGTGAACTCACAAGGCGCTGATAATCATTCAGGTGAAGCTTTTAGTTGCAAGTGTTGCCTGAAATTGTCAATGTTTGGAATATTTTCTATTAAGTCCTTTTCAGGAGAGATTTGGAATTTATGCATCATAATGGGACAAAAGTAAGGAACATTGTTTGATCTCAAGTATAACGGTCAGTCGGGTAATTTTTTTACCATTCTGGGGAAAGTGACAATTTCTGAAGTAGATATACTAATAAGGGAGAAGGGAACAAAGTCAATATACTCTTAGGGGAAAAAAACATTGAACTGCTTGTTTCTTAAAAATCATGACTGTGTTCATGCGCACTTTAATGCAAATTCGATTATGCAAATGATGTGTGTTTTAGAAGTATGTCACCCAATCTTTTTCTGATCATTTTCTGCACTTTTCTTTGTTTTGGTACTTATGATTATGATGATTTGGTAATTTTGGATTCTGCAACAGCCTTTTGGCACTCAGTGATGGAAGAATCATCACAACTCACGAAACACCCTTTCCAATTGGGGCTTTAAAGTTGAATTCTTCCTACATTTTATGGAAGATTAAGTTTTGAAAATGGATAATTTGCTGGGAACATGTTAGAATAGTAATTAACGTAACATGTGGTATTAGTAGAAAGTGCATATATTTGTCACATGAGGTTTGGTTTTCTCTCTCTTCCTTTCATTATCCTTATCGTGAACATGAAACTTCAAATCATTGCTTAAGCGATCTCACGAGTACATATTAAGCAATTTCGTTTGCCTTTAGTTTTCAACAACTAGTCAATATGGCTAAAAAAATTAGTGACTTGAAGAATAGTCGATGTTGAATCTTGAACATTTAATGTGTTGCTGATTTTGTTATTTAAAGAAAGACCATTAATCATTTTATTTTTAAAGTTAATTAACTGAAATGTCCTACTAGAAACATTCAGACGAGAATCTTGATGGCCACATTGATGCAACAACCATGGTGTCATGTTATATCCTTACATGTCACATTGTGTAGTGTAATGTTTTTTTTTCTATTTGGTAACGCATTTGATTTGTTTTCCCTTTCATCAGCTCCAGGAAAGTCCAGCTCCTCGTGCAGCTGACCCTAATAATAATTGGCATGACTATAAATTAAATCATGCACAGTGCAAAGTATCTCTGATCCAATTTTTGCAAGGTAATTAATCACTTTACCTTTGTTTGTTTGAAGCTTTATTGGATCAGGCTTCTCTTGAAAAATCGGGTGGATTTACCATTTGTTCTTATGAAGCAGGCTTCAAGAACCAAATGTTGGACGCAATTAAGGGTGTTTCAAAATCCAATAAAAATGGGTTATTCATAAATTCATGTTTTGCTCACTGCCATTTCGCGAGACAAGACACGTAGTTTGCAGATGATTCTCCTATAATTCAAGACAAGGTACCTTTTTTCCCCTTAATCTAAAGGCACTTGCTCTTTTTCTTTGCTATGAATTATCTTCCTACTTTCTTGAAAGGCTTACTATATTTACTAATATCCACTTGAAGATACTTGTTAGTTAGTGGATCTTAAAAATCCCTTGTCAAATGAGGAGTTGGTTTTCACCATTTTTAATTACTACGCGCATTTTTTTAAGGTTCTTTTACACTAGTAATACATTTTGGGAATATTAGCCTACATGTGAATTAAGTTAATGACAATGAATTTTCATCGGTGAAGAAAGATTTGCACTATAAATGGAGATAGTTTTTTGTGGTTTCGTTTTGTTTATCATGAGTTTGATCCATTTTGCAATATTTGCATAGCGTGGCCCTATCAGTAGGTGACTAGTTCTTCGATCGAGTGGGAGTTAGTGCCATTGATTGCCCATATCTCTGTGACAATACCTGCCATAATCTGGTTTTCAAGTGAGAGAAGAGGAATTTAAAGCATATCATGTAACTTTTATAGTTGTTTACATGACTTTTAGATTGATACTTCTTTTTGCGCATATTTAGAGGATTGTGAGTTTTTTTTTGTGGTTGTTGAACAATAGGATTGGTGGTTTTTGTGAATACTTAGAAATTCGGAACATTTATTATACTTGACAAGCTTTCGTGGGTATATAAATCTTTTTCAATGTCGAATTGTACATTTTTTCTCTCATTTGAATATTTGTTGATATATATTGTCGATGTATGTATGTTAAATTCTGCTTTTTGGGGGATGTTAGCACCCCCAAGGAGTTGTTGGAGGGCGTGTAGGTGATGGAATAGGTCCTATGGTTGTATTTTCAGATTTAAAGGTTATGGAGAACCGAAAACTAAACAAAGCGGAATTGAGACGGATTAGCAACGGATTTCAGAGATTCCATTGCTATTCTGTCTCTAATTTCCGAGGAAATAGCCGAGCCCAACTGGGCAAAACTAAACTTTGATACTAAATAGCAACGGATCAGAGACGAAATTCATAAATTAGCAACAGATCAGAGACGGAATTATTGCATTCCGTCAACGTTCTTATGCTAATCAGAGACGGAATATAATAATTTCGTATCTGATCCATTGCTAATCAAAGACGGAGACGGATCAGAGACAAAATCCAATAAATATGTCTCTGATCCATTACTAATCAGAGACGGATCAGAGACGAAATTATTGCATTCCGTCTCTGATCCATCTCTGATTAGCAACAAATTAGAGACGGAACGCAATTACAATTGTACCCTTTAGAAGAATGTGCATTTATGATCCGTCTCTGTTCTGTTTCTAAATTCCGTCTCTAATCCATCTCTAATCAGCAACGGAAACACATTTCCGTTGCTGACTAAATCAGCAACGATGATTTTAGAGACAGAATAGATTCCGTCTCTGTTACGTTGCAGAATTTGATTAGAGACAGAATTTATGCTAATCAGCAACGACAATTTCCATTTCTGATATGGTTTTTTTGTAGTGATTTCCTATCATTAAATAGCATTTAAAAACCTAAACATATTACATTTTTCCTGTCATTAAAGAGTATTTTTCATGTCACTAAAGGTTTTAAAGACTTAAAAATGTTGCCACAAAAAGTTATTTGTGACATAAAACAAATACTTTTGTTACAACTTCTAAGCAGCCACAAAAAATGTATAATTCTATACAAAATTGTTTTTACTATATTTTAATTATTTGTTATTTCTTACAACATCTGTTTCACAAATTAATTTTTCAATAAGGGAAAAATTATAAACTTTAAAAGAAACTTACATTTCATCTCAATAATAATAATAATAATAATAATAATAATAATAATAATAATAATAATAATAAGTATTATTCATCAACATTCATACACATACTAACCTACTACTCGTTATCAAATCTTAATCCAATATATGTAACCATATCCAATACAAGTGACTAAGATATATAGAGTTTTTCATTACTACATGTTTTTCAACAAGTGTAATAACATCAAGCTTGAAACTACAACATAGAGTGGACGAAGGAAATTACGGGAGAACATGCATTCTCAAATCTTGGACTATCGATAAGAGTTGAATTCCCGCTAACTCATTAGTAAATAAACTTCACGAAAAAGGGTGAACTAGTCAGTCGCAAAAATTGTTGAACACAAAGCAAAACTAAGTTTTTAGTAGGGATACAAATATTTAAGAGTCATTAGTGCTATCGAAAGTCCAAAACATTATAAACACCAATTAGAGAAGTCTTATAAATAGTGTTGTAGTAAAAAAACAGCAAAAGCAAGCATGACATAGAACAATATAATTTTCGTGTCACCTATAGAGATTTTTGCAGAGTTTCGATTATAAATAGTCCTATCTAAAATCCAAAACATAATAAACACCAATTAGAGAAAGCCTAGAAGGACTCACATATCCACAAACTCTATAACAATTCATATTATCACAATTTAATATCAATATGAATATATTTTTATACGAAAATACAAACCCAAAGTATCATTCATGACTTTCAAGCCACAAAAACAATATCAAGTCTCAAAATATGATAAAATATATAATTTACATCAAAACTAGTTCAATGCGTCTACTACCACATTTTAATAGAACAAACTTTTGCGACCATCAATTCTCTTACTCATGTTTGATATTTTTGAAAAACTTAGCTCCCCAACATTAATTAAGCCCCTTCAATTATTGAACTTGTAACTCATAAAGAATACGAAAAATAAATACATGAAAGGATAACAAAGTGTAATACAATTTAATACATCATCTGCAACTCTTAACTTATCGCGATGCTCCCAATTGAAAAACACTAGCATAGTAGACAGGTAAGGAAAATGTTAGAGTTTTTTATCATTATTATTCTCCATGAAATAAATACGATAAGAGAAATTTATTCATCAAATGAGGGTACTCAAATTGCATGCAAGGCATATAGAGAATGTGAAGAGCTTGGCTAATTAAATGCAATTCTATTTGAATGAGAAATACTTACCAAAAGGGTGTAACCAAGTTGTAAAGACCTTGTGGTGGCACCAAGACAACTGCAGTGATCTGCAAAGAAATAAAATTCTTCACGAAGTTGAAACGTTCCATACAAATATATCCATTTCCCCTTCATTTGTGAAATCTTTTCAAATTCTTTGTTTCTTCTATAATATTATATTGCACTTAATCGGTCACAATGGAAAAGTTTGATCCATGAAGCCGAACCAAATTAATTTGGGACTGGGGCTATGTTATGGTTGTAGTTGTTGTTGTTCTATAAATTACAAAGTAATATTTAAACACAAAAAATATTGGAATAAAGCTATTAAACAAATATACATCAATCGTCGATATTTGGAAGTACTGATAAATGTCTTATTTTCCCTTCACCTGTGCAATCATTTCAAACTTCGTGTTTCTTGTATAACATATTGCAATATAATATTTGAACACAAAACATAGTATAGTAACTTAATAAATAATAGTTAATTGTGTCATGATAGCGAATAAAGCTATTTAAACAAGATCTTTTACATAACATTCAAGAAACAAAATAACAATTGATTGAAACAAAGGCAAAACAACTATGTACATAGGCATAAAAGCAAAGCAATAAAAGTTTTATAAAAACAATGTATTAATTCCAATTTGTCAAAGCCCTTGTACCATTCCTGAGCAAGACACTCAAAAAGTCCTATAAAACACACGAAAAACGTATATCTTTGACTTTCGACTATATGTATATAAAAAACTCAAAAGTAGACAATAAGAAATAATAATAGTAAGCATTTTACATAAAAGTAGAAGCCAAAAAGAAACTATCTGAATCTACCACTTGATAGTATGCATTTTCCTACATCGGTTTTAAACAAATTTCAAATTAAAAGAAACTTAAAATTCTAACAATGCATGAAGTGCAAAAATGATGAATATTACTATAAATATGTGAAACCTGATTTAGTTCATTGTTAGAAGATGAAGGAACATTAGAGTCTTATTGTGGGAGTTCATCGTTAGAATATGAAGGAGCAGTAGAGGGTTGTTGGGGGATTCTCCTCTTCATACTATCCATCCTTCCATGAATATCTAGAATATTTTCCATGCATCTCCTAAGTATGCGATTTTCATCATTTTTTCTTGCAACTTTGCCTCAAGCTCTTTTACATAAGCTGATTTAGATTTTTTAAAGTTTTTTATCATTCCCCCTCCATAACGAAATAGATTCCCATGAGTTTGTAGTCCACAAAATTTTTCTATGACCTCAAAATTAGTGAGTGTCAGCTCACCTTGACTTTTCTTGAGAAGTTCCTCCAAAAAACGTTTAATGAAATCACTAGGTATGAAATAAATGAAAATATCTTGTCTCCAAAATTGAAATGATGAAACATTTATAGTTAAAGCACAACAAAAAAAAACTAAAATTAAGTGATAAATGGTCTTACATATTTATTTATTGCTTCTTTCTCCACTAGTTTTCCACCTTTTTTCTTGTTTCAAAAACAATTGTTCCCACATCTGGTGGATTACCGTCTTTTCTCCATGTAAACAACACATAACATTAATTTTCATAGCATAACTTCCAAAAAATACCATTAAATATTATATGATTATTGATTCACCTTTTGAAATATCAAATCCCTATAAGACTTACTTCCAATACGATGAGGCATTGTTGCCTTACTGCTATTAATTTTATTTCTAGCACTCGACTCCTGATTAAATCAACAAAGATATGATGTAGAACAAAATCATTGAAATTAATAAAAACATACCAAAAACTTCTCACTAAACCACTTGTTATTCACAAGCCATTCCCAATATTTTGGGATCCATATCTTTGGGAACAAGTTTCAAAGCCTCGTCCTTAGTTTTATAACATTGCACATTATCCACATTCATGCTTGATCTCTAAGCTCTCCATAAGATTTTCATCTGATCCAATGTTTCTTCTTTATATGATTCTATATTCGGATGAGAGAAACATTCCCAAAACATGATGATTGAGTCATTTATGTTAATGTGAGTAACATAATTTTATAGTACCTAAATATAAAAACTTCGCCTCAAAATGAAATTAAAAATAAACTAAATTAACTTTAACAACATCCACATGTGATTCTTGTGAACTTGAGTTATTTAGCTCCAATATTGCACTCTCACAAGGCATATGTGGCGATTGCGCATGACTATTCCCAAGTGTCTTGACCAAAGACTTTGATTTTTATCAACTATACCATTATTGTAGAACGTCATATCAAATTTCTCCCCAGATTCCAAAGTAGCAATTTTGGGCATCCTATTCTTTCTTTGTACTTTTCTTGGCGCAGGAACTTCCATTAGAAAAAAAAACAAATGAGTATGAACAAATCAAATCACTTCCATTGAAGTTAAATAAATATTAATAAAAAAAACTAAATGAAATCAATGTTTTGTAAATTTCACTTACTCTTAACAACGTCATTTGATACAACATACACAAGATCTCCATTTGCACCATTTGTAGCTACATGTTTATATTTTGTAATAATAAAGTGACCGATAGCTTCTTCTGCCAATTGAAACTCTTAAGAAAATTTTATATGGAAAAGAATTCAATAAGCATACATATAATAAATTAAGATTTTCACAAATGTGTATATGTAAAGCTATTTACCTTCTTATTAGTTTTTGGTATGCTAATGGCTTCAATCTTGTCATCAAAAATAAATTATTTGAACATTATCTTAAATAATTGAGCAATAGTAACTTTCTCATCCCCTTCAATAACATAACCCTTTACAACCACCTTCTTGTTCAGTCTCAGATCACCCACCATCTTGACATTGATCACCAGAGGAATGATTGGAATATAAGAATCTATCATTATTTTAGAAAAAAGTAATAAAAGAAGTTAACATAGTTAAGTTAATATAGTTAGAGAACGCATATATGTACATGTTAGATGTAAGAATGAAGTAAGAATAAAATTTATCAAGATTAGGATTATCATACGACATCTTAAAAGATAGTGGTGGGGAAGTTTCATCCTTTTCAAGATAAACATGGGTATTTTTTACTCTATCATGCTCTGTCATCATAGCCGAGACATCTTGATCATCTCTCAACGGTTCGCTACCATCTCCATCGGTAATTTTGAATCCAGTCTACTGCACATCAATGAATCTCTTACAAATATTCAATATATCCAAATAACAATTTTCCTTGCTAAAATCCTTTTCATGATACTCTGATTTGCCAAAGTATAGGATCAAGTTATGGGATTCTAATGATCCTTCATAAATAGAAAAAAACTCTTGTTATTTGATTCAATATTATGAAGAAGAAATAGCTTTCAAAAATGTTAAAAAGTATCACACAATCTAAAGTTGTAACAAAAGTTCTACTTGAAGTTCCAATAGAATGATATGCTTTCAATATACTATTGCGCTCGGGTGTTATAAATTTTTCGTTCTTACGATGAGCAACTTTCACATCTATTGACATATTCAAATGCCACGAATGAATCATTTAAGAGTATATGTTACATAAAATAAATTATGTTAGAATTAGATAAAATAATAAAAATAGATAATAATGTCTATAACAAATATAAGAATTTAAATAAAGAAAATAAAAAATAATGAGTATAAAAGATGTTCTTAAGTCTTAAATAATGGATTACCATATTTATTTTGACATATGTTTTACAATTGGTGCTTCAACTACCATTGGGTCGACATCAGTCCTCAACTATTTATTTTCGTTAACATGAAAACTAGAGTTGTCACAGTAAAAATTGAATGACTTGTCTTGTTGGTTGGCATCTCCTAAATTGACAACATCTTTGCTCCTAGCCGCATTATGGGAAGGGGTCACATTCAAGCCACGAGGTTGTCTTAATAACAACCTTCCAAGCTTTGCTTATGTTTTCAAAGGCACAAAACATTTGTGATGCTTAGTAGGCTAAGAGAAATGGTTCATTTATTTTCAATAGGCAAAGAGAGTTGATACTTGTAAATCCAAATTCATCCGTTTTCATTCTTTTTGTTTTATCAAGCACATCGAATCAATTACATCAAAATATTACTACTCGTATTCCCCCTAAATATTGTAACTCAAGAATCTCAGTTAATATGCCATAATAATCAACGCATTCTGTTTCAACCACAATGTTGCCATGCACACATACCCCATAATTTTGTGTTCTGTGTCTTTAATCACAATCTTCTATCTGAAACCTATACCCGTTCACTATATAACAATTAAAGCATGTAGCACATTTGAAAGGACCACGAAATAGTGAAAGCATTTGCTCATTTTTGCTTTGTCATTTTGAACTTGCATGTAAGCAACCTACAAGTAGACTACAATTTTAGTCATTTAAGTTGAATAAGTTACCTTGCCAAACACACTAGCTACAAAAAAAAAACTCACTTTATTTTTGAACCATGTAATAATTGATCTATTTTGCTCGTGCTCTGACATGCATGACAAACTATTTGCATGTATTTCAGAGGATTCTCAGCATTCCAACAAAAAAAAACATATAAACACTCATTAGTAAGGAACTTGCGTGTGAAAGGAAAATTTTTTTTAAGGACGCACTTACTTATAAAAAGGTTGAACTTCATCATAATTCTATAACACATAATGATGTGCTTGTTGTCACTCCTTATTAGATAGGTTGCAATGCATGGCCTTTCCTAGTGCTCGACCATATCGAATAAATATGGAGATTTCATCATTAGTTTGTTCTTGACCACCATCATAATTTCTCTTTAGTCTACTAAATTTGGTTTTACTATTTTTCAAGTACCTTGAGCAAAGAGTCATACACTCATTTGCAATATAGCCCTCTGCAATTGAACCTTCTGGACGAATCGTATTACGAATAAATTATTTTAGTTGGTATAATGATCGCTCAATCGGATACATCCATTGAAATTGAGCTGGCCCACCAATCTTTGCCTCATGAGCTAAGTGAATAGGTAAAGGCACCATGAAATTGATAAATAAAGGAAGAAATATTTGTTCCAACTAGCATAATGTTATAGGAATATAAGATTTAATGTGACTCTACTCTTCTACTTTTAATGACTTTGCTCATAAGCTAGTTAAAAACAAAAATAACTCCATAAGGGACTCAAATACATTATTTGGAAGGAGACCACGTATTGTAAGAGGAAGTAAATGTTGTAATAAAACATGACAATCGTGAGTCTTGAAACCAAAAAGCTTGTCCTATTTCATATTCACACATTGAGAAATATTAGATGAAAAACTTTCACGAGCTTATAGTTGCTTCAAAAATAAGCAAAACAAATGTTTTTCTCCTTCTGATAATGTGTATGAAGCCACAGGCAACTCAACCTTATTTCCTTTCTGCATTGGATGCAACTATGGCCTTAGCCCCATGAGCTCTAAATCAAGGCAAGAGTTACATGTGTCTTAAGTTTTTCCTTTCATGTTCATTATTGTCCCTATTACGTTATCACATATGTTTTTCTCAATATGAATTACATCTAAATTATGCCGCAACAAAAAGCGTGCTCTAATATGGAAGTTCAAAGAAAATCCTTTTCTTATTCCAATTGTTATCTATTTTCTCATGTGATATTTTCAACCTTTTGCCATTAGCCTTAAGATGTTTCCTTCGAGATCATTCATCTGAGCAAGGATATCACTTCCAGTTTGAGCTCCTTAGTTCCATCAAATGTACTTTCATCACTTCTCCATTTATGATTTTTTTAGAAGATACCGTCGATGACTCATATAACATTGTTTTCTCCCAGAACCCAATCGCATTGAACATGTTTCTTTATTGCATGTAGGACAAGTTAAATTACCCTTTGTACTCCAACCTGAAAAGTCTCCATATGCCGAAAAATCATTAATTGTCCATAGTAAAGCTACATGCAATGTGAGATTTTGACATGTTGATGCAGTGAATGTTTCGACACCGATTTCCCATAAGTCTTTCAGTTTTTCTATCAAGGGTGAAAGATATATGTCAATTGCATCTCTAGGGATCTTGGGACTCGGCATAAGTGTTGAAAGAATAAAATTAGATTCTTTCATAGACATCCATGGGGGCAAATTGTATAGAATAAGAATTACCGGCCAAATGTTGTATGAAAGTTTAGACTGGGAAAATGGTTGAAAACCATCACTAGCAAGACCTAGTTTTACATTGCGAGAGTCAAAGGAGAATTCTTTATGAAATTGATTGAATGTTTTCCAAGCCAAAAAATTAGCCGGATGTCTCATTACTCCATCATCTTTCCTTTTGTAATGTCATCTCATCAAAAATGATGTCTTTCTAGACATGAACAACCTTTGGAAGTCCAAGGAATGAAAATTCTATAAAAATTACCCAAAGTTTAGGCGAAGTTTATTGAAGTTGAAGGGATCGAAACGAAGTTCATGGGCACTTTAAAAATTACAAAACTTCTCTGAAGTTTATGTTTACAATCGACGACATTGATATCAAGGAACGAAAATTAGATAAAATTAGCCGAAGTTTAGGCGAAGTTTATCGAAGTTGAAAGGATCGAAACGAAGTTCATGGGTACTTTAAAAATTACAAAACTTCTCTGAAGTTTATGTTCAAAATCGACATCATTGATATAAATTGATATGGATCGCTAAAAATAAGCAGAAATTGCAAACATTCAGTAAAAAAAATTAAATAAGTGTGTAGGAGACGAAATGGTTGACGGTTGTAATAGATGGTGGCATTTAGGGGTTATTGAGAATTTGAGAGTGGCTCACTTTTGTACACACATCTCTACACAAATTATGTGATCCCTTGACTTTGCATTAGGATTCAATGTATGCATCAAGATTCACTTTTGCACGCACATCTCTACTGGCTTTTTAGTTTTTTCAATCGATGCATAATGTCAAAAAGTTGATATTTTCTTTTGCTTTAAATACCGACCCATATAAAAAATGCATATTTCATAATTTTAATTTTACTTACGAGAATGTGTAATTAATAAATGGTTAGAGAATCAAATTAAGTGTAATTATTATCACTAAAAAGTGATCTACCATACATAATATGCATGACTAGTACCAATAAAATTGACTTGAAATCAGTAAATTGTAAATTTGTTAGGTATAAATGCATAATTTTGCTTGTTTTGGCATCCCATAAAATGAGTTTTAGTTTATTGACCATTTAATAAAAATTTCTTAGACTTCTCTAAGTTATCGAATTTTTATCAAAATTCTCCACATCGAATTAAACTTCTCCGAATTAATTTTGATTATCAAGAGGGTGACTTATAAGGTGAAACCAAAGTTTTGATCCTTATTTTGAACCTTGGCTTTAAAAGAAAGTAACGCATTATTTTTATAGATGATTTTTTCCCATTATACCCAACTTTAATTTCACTAGTACGACTATCTTCTTTCCATCTAGATGCGCCACATATTTTGCACATATCAAGCTCTTTTTCTTCTTTCCAAAATAAAATACAATCATTGACACACGCATCTATTTTCTTATAAGAGAGACCTAAGTCTTTTGTGATTCTTTTAGTTTGATAGTATGACTCTGGTAGAGCAGAACCAATTGGTAATGTTTTTTTACACCATTGAAGTAGCATGTCAAATGATTGATTCCATCTTCCGAGACTATTGATTTCTAGTAACTTAAAAGTTGCCGTCAATTTTAATGTCTTACAACCAGGGTAAAATGGTTTTTCTAAATTGCTTAGTAGTTTAATATCCCATAACATTTCTTTAACCCCTTCATCGTCATCATGATCATCATCATCATCTTTGGTATCTTTTAATCCTCAATTATCAGAGTTAGACTCACTTCGTCTTTCACCATGGTGATACCAAAAGTATATTTTTCTATTATTCCATATGTTGTAAGATGTGATCAAACATCCTTACGAGTTTCAGAAGAACTGTTGGTACATTTAATGCATGGGCATCGAATTTTATTCCCTTCACCGGTCTTTTTAAATGCATAATTCAAAAATTATTCAACGCCATCTTTGTACGATTTACAAAGTCGATCTACTTTAACAAGTTTCATTTATTCCTTGTTGGGCATCATGTTGGGGCATGTGCCCTAGGTTAATCCATTAACTGTCTTTATGAATACTTTTAGTTAATAAAATAGAGGATTTCATTTGTTGTTTATTATAATTAATTTGCATGTTTACATTATAATAAGATACATGGGTATTTACATAAATATCCTAAATGTCCCTAGTCGATCATTATACTGGGAACTATAATGAATTAAGACTAGTGTTAGTCTTGATTGATGGTCATATGATGATTATACGTATAGGGATACGAATCAAGATCACGAGTACTTGTTAGGGAACAAAGTACTGGATCGACCCGCTATAAGAACATCACATGGATTAAGTCATAGTTATTTCTCATGATAGGTATATTTTTCAGTCCTCTAACTTGAGATTACTAGAGACTTCAACATTAGGAAAATAGTGATTTGACACAATCAAACGTTGTCTTTAACCGAACGATTATAAAGGTTGTGATTGGTTATCGTGTGAGCAATGTGACGAAGTTGTGTAATGATGATAGAATTTGTCCCTCTCATATAAAGAGAGATATCCAGTGGATCCCTCGATGTGTTAGACTGTTAAAAGGCCTAGTCTAAGTGAATTGATATTGATCAATGTCACTTGGATGTTTTCAGTCTACCTAGAAGTCAAGACTAGTACGATTGAACATGTTGGATGACAATTTCATGTCTTATGTTTGATCAAAAGGATATCGTGTGACAAAAGGATGTTATATACACTATTGATTAGGTTGTATCGATTTGATATTCGTACAACTTTGTTAGTCATAATGTCTTGCTAGAGGTCATTTATGACTTGTATACCAAATTATGTTTTGGTACACTGCCAATGTTGTGCGAGCCTATTAGGTCGCACACTAAGAATGATTTTGCGATATTTCAAGATGGTTCAGAAAAATGAAATTCTTATGATAAAATTCATGACAAAAACGTATTTGTGGTGTATTACACTTATACTTCTTTAAGTAAGGGTATATGTGTAATTTACTTAACCGTCTATATACAAGGGTTGTATAAATAGACGCTTTAAGTTAGATTACACAGATGAAATTTTAGGGCCGAAACTCTATTTTCGTTTAGAAACGAATTAGGGTTTTCTGGTACGCTCTGGATCATTTTGGAGAGAAACAAAAAGGTTTGGTATTCTCTTGAAGCTAGCACTTCGAATCTCGGTTGTGGTTCGCGTGTGAATTGCTGGTAGAGGGCGTTCGTCATTGGCAGCGCCTTAGAGATCGATCAACCTTCAGAAAGGTATTTTGCGACCAATGCATGATTAAGTTTTCTTGTTTTAAACGTTTTAATGGAATTAGATTCGGATCTTTTTAGGGTTTTTGTCAAAATTATTTTGTAATCTCCATTGCGTATGAACCCCAAAACCTAACACGTGATTCTCCTAACAAATGTTAAAATAAAAGCTTAAATTTAGGAAACATCATAAGAAACTTAAATTAAAACTCTACGAACAATAGATATAGAAAAAATTAAATAAAAACTCTGGTCATTTAAAGTAATAAAGTGGAAGCAAGCAATGCTTCCAATACCTGATACTATAATGTTCTTTATGGTAGATTCTCAATGGTATAGGGGTAAATTTGATTTAGTTCGAGATGCATTAATTATGGAAGATCTAAAAAAAATTATTTAAGTACATCATCAGCTGTGTTACATCAAGCTTAGTGGAAGTGTTTGATCCATGTTGCTGACCTCACTAATTTAGGCTTGAGACTTGTTGTAGTAGTATGAATAAAATAAAACAAAGTTTGGCATATGCTCATCTCAACTATTGGTTTGGCATGTGCTAATCTCCCTATAAAGAAGTTAAGGTCATTCAAGTCTTCCTACGTTAAAGTTAAAGTTTGTCGGTGTTGGGGCATATGCCCTAGGTCAATCTACAAACATTGTTTATTTTATAATTTTAGTTAATAAAATTAAAGTTTTTATTCGCTATTTAATTATAAGTGATTGCATGTTTACTTTATAGTCAGATCCATAAGTATTTGTTGAAATGTTCTAAATGTCCCTAGTCGGTCATTAAACTAGGAACTATAATGAATTAAGACTAGTGTGAATCTTGATTGATGGTCGTGTGATGATCATGTGTATAAGGATACGAATCAAGATCATAAGTACTTGTTAGGGAACAAGGTACTGGACCGACCCACTATGAGAACACCACATGGAGTAAGTCATAGGTGTTACTCATGATAGGTATATGATTTAGTCCTTCGACTTGAGATTACCATAGACTTCAATATTAGGAGCATGGTAATTTGACACAATCAAACGTTGTCTTTAACAAGACGATTATAAAGATTGTGATTGGTTACCATGTGAATAATATGTGAAGGTGTGTAATCAAGATAAAGTTTTTCTCTCTCATATAGAAAGAGATATCAGTAGATCCTTCGACATGTTAGACTGTTAAATGGTCGTGTCTAAGTGAGTTGATATAATTAATGTCATTTGAATTTTTGCATTCTACCTAAATATCTAGATAGTACGATTGAACATTAAGGGTGAATTTTCATGCCTTCTGTTTAATCAAAGGATATCGCGCGACAAAATGACATGATATATGTTATTCATTAAGTTGTATCAATTTAAATATTCATGCTACTCGAGTAGTCATAATGCCATCAAATTTGCTTATGACTTGTGTACCAAAGTGGTTTTGGTTCACTGTCAATGTCACATGAACCTATTGGGTCGCACACAAAGAATAGCTTTCCGCTATTTCAATTGATCAAGAGTAATGGATTTTATATGATAAGATTCATGACATAAAACCCTTACGATTTGTTATATGATTAACTTATTAGTAGAGCCGTATGTGTAATTTGCTTAAACTACCTAAATATAATAGTTGTATTACGAATAGGATTTTAAGTGAGGGTTTATCTACACATATAAATAGAGATTGAAACCCCAATACGAAACATTTTCGAGTTCGCTGGACTTTGGGAGAGAGAAATTATTTTCTATCTCTCTTGGGGCTAGCACTCCAAATTGTGGTCACCATTCGCGTATAAATTTTTGATAGAGGACGGACTCTTGAACATCTTGGAGATCGAACAATCAGAGAAAGAAATCATAGATTAGGTATGATTTACTTTTGTAGATCTACTTTGACGGAACTTATTTACGATCCTATTGAGGTTTTTCAAAAATTATTTTGGAGTTTCCGCTGCGTATGAACCCTAAAACCCAACAGTCAGATGGTGTAAGGTTTTTTATCAAATAAAATAAAGTTTCTAAACTATTTAAATGTTTTTCCCTTTTCCCCTTTATATACTTGAGTCAATCTTACAGGGGTGTATTCAATTGAGATTTTATTAGACTTTTGGTTACTTTTATAAGTGGATGACTTTTATGAAGTTTGTAGATTTTTATAGACTTTTAATGACTTTGATAAATTTTTATGTAAACTTCATTTTC
This sequence comes from Stephania yunnanensis, assembly GCA_039657365.1. Taxonomy (NCBI): domain Eukaryota; kingdom Viridiplantae; phylum Streptophyta; class Magnoliopsida; order Ranunculales; family Menispermaceae; genus Stephania; species Stephania yunnanensis. The sequence goes on along the minus strand of CM077583.1, from coordinate 31,533,448 downwards.
ATTAATTTTATTAAAATTTAAGATTTTTAGTAACTTTCGTTAACTTCTTAAACATGATTTTGATTGATACTAGTAATTTTTTGTGATTTTTAGATTGAAACAAATATTTTGCACTTTATTATAAAAAATAGACGAATACTTATATTTCTTTTTCTTAAGAACTATTACTGATTTAAAAAAAAATATTTCGTGTTTTAATTAAAAAATTATATATATATATATATTAATGAATTACTATCAAGATAGTAACATAACAAATAAGTAAATAAATATCAACAAACTAAATAGGTAAATGAATCATCTTTTAGTAGCAAAAAAACAACCAAGTAAGATCATTGTGTAAAGATTTTGCACTTTTTTTACTTAAATAAAAAAAAACTTATATTTTTTTCCTTAAAAACGATAGTTTAAATTTCTTAAAATGCTCTTCTTGCATTTGGAAAAAATATATATACGATTATTTTCTTCAAAAATAATAATATTACACTTTTTGAGATTATAATTATACATTTAATAAACGAAACTTCTTTGTAAAAAATCTTATAAAAATGTACAATGATGCAAGAATGAGATCTTGTTAATAACGACATCATTTTCATTTTCATCAACATAGACATTAGAGTATAATAAGTGAGCAATGAAATCCATGAGTTGTGGAGTGGTTGGAGAAGTTGATAAAATCAATTAATAAGAAAATACCTTATGAACAATTTAGTCATTATTAAATAAGGGAACCAACAAAAATTAAAAGTCTCTAAAAGTTTATGGGTTGACGTGATGAAAAGTTGAAGATTTCTTTATGTGTATTTTTATATAAAAAGTCCATGAAAGTCGAGATTTGTAACCGAACCAAAAAAGTCACCAAAAAGTTAAATATACATTATTTTTATAAACTCTCTAAAATTTTAAATTGAATACCTCAAAACTTTTATAGACTTTTAAAAATTCTAAAAGTTTGCATTCAATACATCTTACTTTTATAAACTCTCTAAAAGTTTTAATTGAATACGCTTAAACATTTTTAGTAATTAACAGTAACCAAAAGTCTACTAAAATCTCAATTGAATACACCCTTGTTAGATAATTATATGGAAATGAATATAAGTAACTAACAAAATCATTATTCATGATGCATGCTTGAGAAGATTAAACATACAAATGTATTAGTTGTGTCATATACTTACGAACATGGTTATTCAAGTATGCTAATATATCTTTAGCATGTTTTATGAACTAATTTACCTTTATATTTCTTGTTTAAAGAACAATCTCTTATAAAATTATTTTGATAGGTTTCTAGCTTAAGAGGATCAACAAGCAATTCAGACTAAAAGAGAGATGTATAGGAGAATACCTAAGTGTCAAGATGAAGATGCGTACAATCAATATAGAGAAGCTAGAAAACAAGCTAAAAAGTAGTTAGTCAAGCTAAAACAAATTTCATGGAAGATCCATCATATAGTATGGCTCAATGAATTGCGCGTAGCTCACTTGAATAAAGACACATGCTCACTTGAATAAAGACGCATGCAGCTAACACGTGTGAGCAAGGGAAACCAAATTATTGTCGTTTATTGCAACTACACCCGGTCATTTAGGATGATGACTTGGGTATTATTGCCTTTATGCATGCGATCTCCATGTCTTACAGTCATCACTTCAAACTCACATATGTCACGATTGATCAAATTGACTTGATGCCTCCTTGCCGATTGTTCATAATGTGAGTTTATCCGTGAAATATTTTGTGTAGGATAGGCCGTTTGAGATTGTTTCATTGATTTCCTATTTACACCGATCGTGGTATGTCACCAATTTATAGTAAATCATCTGAGTCACTGCTATTATTGGCAAGAATCGAGCTCCTTCAATACACCGTTAAAAAACTCTACAATTGACAATAAAACTTGTGTAAGTAATATTACTTCAGCGATAACTATATAGTTGAATACAAAACAAAACTTGCATTTCATACATACCAACACCATTAGAAGTCATCCATTCGTACTGCATGCCTGCGTCATGCGATTGAGCCCATAGTTCTTTGGGGATGACATTGACATATTGCATACATTGAGGAGTTCGTGATGATAAGTATGCAAAACGCTCCATGCATGCATTAAATTTTTGTTCTAGATGATGAGCAGCTGCTCAAGAAATGAGTTTTTTCAAGGTTTCATTTTTTAATTGGGTGTTGAAATTACTGAGCAAGTGTCGCAGGCAATAACAGTGGTATCCTTTTAGGGGATAAAAATCATTGGTCGAGTTGTTGACCGCCTCTAGAATGCCAGGGTCATGATAAAAATAAGACAAACTCCATATCTATCTATCACGTGTTTGCGTAACATCCTCAAAAACCATCCCCATAAATCCGTAAATTCGATTTCTGCAACGGAAAATGCAACCGGTAGTATGCGTCCATCACCATCAACAGAGATGCCAATCATTAGCTTACCGCTATATTTGCCATATAAGAAAGTCGCATCAATCTGAAGAAGAGGCCTTTAAAACTTGAAAGCTTGTATTGATGCTTCGAATGCGAAAAACACACAAAATAATTGGGGAGACGAAGTCCTTATCTCATCAGTAGCCCATTATCTATGTGACTACTCGATTCTTGTCCCCGGACTCTTAATCTTACAGTCGCCAACCATCTTGGTAATATAGCATTTGACTTATCCCAATCTCCAAATGCTTATGCAACTGCCTTCCTTTTGGCATCCCACATTCTCTTGTAGTTTACTTCGTATCTGTATTTTTCCTTAATTATTTGTATTAATGCCTTGATAGTTATTGCTTGATCTATCTGAACAACACTTTGGATCTCTCGTGCAAGCATGTTGGCGTCAAGTTGGGCATGACCGCGTTCTATGTCGGGATTTATATAGTTATGCGGCACATCTAATTGTGTGATCTCCTATAATTGTGTTTTCTTTCGCAAATAAGCACGAAGACACCACATACACCCGTTTTGCGCAGTTCTGCACTTGATCACCCATAGAGTTGTAGTCGATTCCATCACATGGTATTGACAATGTCTATTAACATGCCACACTTTGACGACATGATGTAAGCTTCTTGTCGAAGCACAATCCTATTTCCAACTCGAAATTAGATATGTCCTACCCTATTTGTTGATTATAATGTTGGGTTGCAGTGGATTTAGCGACCTTCCAATCGATTTCATTATACACCGGTAATGGTTGGTGAAGTTCATCATCATTTGCTTCCTCCATGAAATTCTCTTCATCGATAGCAAAATGCTCATCACCTTACACGTTTTTCCGCACCTGAAGGTTCATACCTTGAGTCATCCATAACAACATTGAGGTTTTCCTAATCGACAGCTGTTGTAGCATCCTCGGGAGGACGTATGTCCTTGCCTATTTCGTTATTGTCGTTGTTGTTAACTTCATCATCACTAGAAGCATTAATTTCATCATGTAAAGGACTAACAAATCCATCTTCTGCGACAACACCTTGTGGTGATTGCATATGCAACATTTTCATCATCAATCTAGCATTTGACGTGCCGTCATCTTCATCATGGACTTGCAAATGAACTGTAGGATTTCGAAATGAGTCGATTGACTCAAATGTTAAATATATATCTACCGTTATAGTTAATGGTAAATTGGTCACTCTCGCCCACATCAAGTCGAAGTGTGTCGCATCGTGCAGCAATACAAGGACAAAATATTGGGAACCTCCAGGGAGGATTATCACGTGGCGATAAGTCATCCTAACTAGAGTCTCCGTGGATGAGATATTGAATTCGTTACATACGTGATCTATCAATTGTCGTCTACTCGTCCCAAACTTAACAAATAATACTGCTGATAGGGATGTGTTGTACGTGATGCCATTTAAACCGTTTACAATTTCACCGTGCGCATAAAATAGAAATGAGATGTTCCTATGTTGCATGATCTACATAATTTATTGGACATTGATGTAGAAGGATTACATATATATCAAGCGAAAAAGTTCATTACACATGAGATTTAAAGCGAAATCATACTAATTTTCTGTCATTTTTCTCAAATATCAAGCAAAAAAGTTTATCAATAGTAGCTTTACTACATAGCATACTCATTCGTCTCCTCGAAGTACACCCTCTTTTTTAGTTAGTTTATGTTTTATATTTTAATTGTAACATAATATGTATATATACACACATAGATAGGACACGACATAGTAAAAAAATGTTTTTCAAGCACATAAATATTTTTTTAGCACAAAAGAAAATTCAAACACAGTTCAAGTATACATACCATGCAATGACCAACTCAACCATTTTTTTTCAAATAAAGCTATATATGTAACTACTTAACATGAAATTAATAACAAAACCAAATAAGAAATCATAGAAAACATAATTTTCATACTTACTATTGTCCTCCTCTTTTGATCTTTAGTTTAATATTCCTGCAATAAAAAAAAATGTTAGTTCTTTTATTCAAACGAGTTTTGCCACTCGTGAAAATAAATAAATGCAAATCGTGCAACCAAAAAATTCATAAGCTACCAAAATAGTTTGATCGATCAATAATACATCAATATAACAATTTGTTCAAACGAAATCCAAAACTAACATTTCGAACATGATCTAAACTAAAATTCAACAAAATTCGTACGAAAAAGTATAACAAAAAAAATGTTTAACAAAAAAATAAATCCTAACCAAACACTTTAAACCAAATCCTAAACTAAACTAAACTAAATTCTAAACCAAACAAAATTCATATGAAAAAAGTTTAACACACAGTTTAACAAAAAAAATACATCCTAAACTAACACTTCAAAATAAATCATACACTAAAAGTTAACTAACAATTCATTTAAATCACTTGCCTCTTCTTGCCTTCCTCACTCGCTCTCTCACGATCTCTTTCTCCTTCAAGCCGTGAGCACAAATAGGGAAGCACCTTCTACTTCTCCTTCAGTCCAACAATCACAAAATTATTAATGTTTTTTCTATTGCCATTGCCAACAACAACAACAACAACAACAACTTGTTCTTCTTTGATGAAAACAAGAAACAACAATAAAATGCAATACTGACTGTAGAGTTTTCAGACATCAGATCAAGGAAATCCAATGCTCTATCTTCATCCTTGGTTAGTAGAGAACCACCTACTGCTACATCTACTAGTGTTATCGTGTCGTGTTTCATCCCATAGTAGAAAATCTAGAGTTGTACCTATTTCACGTATCTTTGCCCCGAACATCTCCTCAGCATCTCTTTGAATCTTTCCCAAGCCTCGCCAAGAGACTTGACGTCTTCTTGCTTGAATTGATTGATTTTCGACTTCCTTTTACTAACCTTTAGTGGGGAAAGAGCTTGTCAATAAATCTTTCACTAATTTTTCCCATGAGGTCATACTCCCTGCATTCAATCTTTGGAACCAGGACTTGGCTATTCCACCTAATGAGAATGGGAAAATTCTCATATTGATCACCTTTTTGTAACTTTGGTAATGTGCACGGTGTCACACTTTTCTACAAAATTCTATGCTTATGCAAGTGGATCTTCATTGGCTAGTCCGCTAAATAAGCTATTTTGAACCATGTTTGTCGAAAATGGTCTCAGGTCAAACTCAGTGGTGTTGGCTGGAAGCCTCATCACTCAGTTGTAAGTTTACTAAACTTCTACCTTGAAATAGTCACGAAGGCATCTCTGTCCTCGTACTTTATCCTGCACTTCCAGATCGCCTTCGAGTTGGTTATTCCCTCAACCCTATTGTTGGTTTCTTGTTCGATCCTCATCTATCTTGATTCCTTTATTCTTTCCTTTATTGGTTCTATCGATACTAGGGTCATTAGGCACTAGTTCATTCTCTCCCTTTCTATGCATGCACTAGTTATCCCCATAAAGAAAACACAAAGGATTAAGTGCAGATAGTTAAACTTGAAACTTGAAACTTGAAACTTTTATTTTTTTTATTATTGAACTTGAAAGTAAAGTACTAAAAATAAAACATAACAACTTTTCAAACTAAGTAATACTAAGTGGTTAGCAATCCCCGATAACGGCACCAAAAACTCAACCTCAGCCATAAGTATAACAGCTCAATTGTAGTAATAGTGTAACCATCTTACGTTGACTATAAATATATGTTGGACTAAGTGGTTAGTCACTTCTACTCCACTCGGGATTTTGATGGAAACAAACAAAGTAAAAGTATACTAATAAGTTTATCAAGTGTGTTTCAGTTAGTCAAAGTTTGTAGAATATCACATCTTAAGTGTTCAAGCCATACATTTTGTAACATTGATGTAAGGTACACATGTTCATTTACACAAGCCTAATGCATTAGTTCATGCATATCATGTTTTTCAAATCGCTTTTCAAATTTCAAGTGATCATTTGGAGTTTTAAATGAAAGTCACCACTTGAATCGGTCTTATAAGCTTAAACTATGTGAAACCATGTTTTTATATTCACAACGCACTTTAAAACCGTTGTGGAAGTTTTCGAAAATGAAAAACTTTTTTTGAAAGGTTTTTTGAAAAGAAAAACTCTGCATTTGCATAAAAGCCCCTATGTAAGTCATGAAATCAGGATTTTCCATTTTCGGGATTTGTGAAAACGTTTGGACCACCAAAACAGGTTCTATGATCCTTAACAAACATGTATAACATGTTATAAGAGGTTTGGTAAGGTCCCAGATACGATAAGGGATCGCTAACTCTAGGGCCAAAAATATTTATTTTGAGGCCTCTGATAGTTAGCGCGCTAATATTTATATTAGCATGCTAATTACAGAGTTAGCACGCTAATGTTCAACATTAGCGCGCTAATTGCTCTTCTGTCAGCCTTTTTATAAAGCTAAAAATCACACTTTAATTTGAATAGATGATCAAATTTGAGCCCTTGAATCTCTAGAATGGTAAAAAATTGTTAAAAAGGAATGTAGAATATTCTCAAACCACCTAGAACATTTTATTGTCTTGTCAAGCAAGAAAACCAAATTATGCTCATAGTTTTCAAAGAAGAAGCTTGGATTTTTATGTGCTATCACTTGTAATCTTTTGAGGCAACTGAGTCACTCTCGAAACTAGCATTATTGAGGCGTTTTAAAGCTTGCAATATCCACTCCAAAACTGATTTTCAAATCACTCTATCAGGATTGTAAGAAAGTTTGATTTCCTTATTTTTCTTATACTTAAATTTCATATTTTTGTGTGCTTGACTTGTGGAAATCATTTGCTGCGTTCTTGAACACATTTGTCTTAGGTTTTATACTTAAAACTTGATTTAATAAACCCTAGGGTTTGGACAAGAGTTTTCACTTAAACTTTATTTTTATCAAACTTTTCGTTCTTTGGATTTGAAATCGGATTTGTTTTAAACGACTAATTTTAAACGGTTTCATATTTGAGATTTGCACAAAATCCGTGATATACTTATATTTCTCATTTGTTCTCATACTTACATGCATCAAAGTGGTTAGGCTCAAGAGGGCTTGCTTGTATTTGAATTTGGTGTCACTTTACTTTGTAAAGTGAATTTGATTCTTTTAATCTATTCTTTGAAAGTGCCTAATTGTAAGACTTAGTGGGATCTAAGTCGAAGGGAAGACCTAGTTGAGGCTAGGCATAAACCATAGTTGCGACTAGGTAGGATGTCCTAATTTGTGATTAGGCATTCTAGGCTTGTACGCTTAGGTTGTAACACTTATTGGAAATATAAGTGGGGGTTTGAAAATCCTAACCGGGGAGATTTGGTAGTGGATGTAGATCATTGGATTGAACCATTATAAATCGTGTCTCTTTCCATCTCTTCTATCCCTTTCATCTTGCATTGTATTCATACTTGCATTTGATTGTGCATGTAGCATCTTTATTATTGAATTATTTTAAAAAGGTGATAACTTCTCGATGTACCCAATTCACTGTTTCAATTGTTATCAGAGCGGGTTATTCTTAAATTATTACTAACGTATCTTTGAGTGTTTTTGTGCAATGATGCAAACTTTAGATCTGGCTCGCCTTAGGGAAGGCAACTCCTCGAGTAGGCCTTCATATTTTAATAGAACCAACTATGCTCATTGGAAAGTAAGGATGAAGTTTTACATTAGGCCGCAAAGTAGAAATTTATAAGACTTAATTGAGAATGGGTACACTCCACCGGACAAGCCCGTGAAAGAATACACCACCAAGGAGACCGAGATTGAGCTCTCAAAAGATCAAGCCATGAATCATTGCGCGCTAAGTGAGAATGAATTCAACCAAGTTAGTGCTTGTCAAATGGCCAAGGAAGTGTGGGAGAAACTTGTAGTACACTATAAAGGTACACTTCGAGTGAAGAAGACTAAGTTGAGAATCCATGAGGAGCACTATAAAACTTTTTGAGTTGGCTCTGATGAAGTCATAGCCACCGTCATCACTCGGTTCACTAAGCTCTTGAATGAGATTAAGAATCTTAGAAATAACTATGATCAAGAGACTTTGGTGTAAGAACTCCTTAGAGGCTTGCCTAAGGAATGGGATGCCAAGAAGTATGCTATCTAATCAGCGCAAAACCTTGGACAGTACACTTCCGATGCCTTGTGTGGAGAGTTAACGGTCCATAAATTTGAACTAAAGGATCGAGCAAGATTAAAAACATTAAGTGGGGGTACTAAGAGTTCAAGAAAAGAGATTGCTTTGAAGGCAAATAGCCCACCGGCTCCATTGACTGAGATCATTGAAGATGAGAAATCTAGTGATGACAATGCTCTTGAGGAAGAAGTAGTCATGCTCTCAAGAAAGCTCAACAAGGCTATGTATAAGTAAGACAAGTACAAGAAGAAGTTTAAGAGTGGAAGCAAGGGAGGAAAGTCAAGTGAGACCATATGCTTCGGGTGTGGCAAACCAGGCCACATCAAGGCGAAATGCAAGTCCAAGAAGGTGTTAGACAAGAAGAAAGGCAAGAAAAGCTTCAAGGCGACATGGGATGATTCGTCTTCATCAAGTTCTGAATCTGAATCGGAAAGTGAGAAAGCAATACCTTGTCTTATGGCATAAAGGGAGGTAAGCTCTAACGATTTTAATTTTGATGATGTTGATGATTTGGATGATGTTTCTAATGTTGATGAGCTTAGGAAAGAATTTGAAAAGGAGGTCAAAAAGACCAAACAACTCGAAAATATCTTGACCATAGCAACTAGTGAGATTAAGTCACATAATGAGACCATTAATGATCTCCAAAGTGACTTGAATGAAGTCTTAAAGGAGATATATGCTTTAGCCAAGGAAGTAGAGGACCTGACTAGCACGGTGCACAAGTGTTCACCAATGGCAGAGAGATGTTTGACATGATGTTGGAAGAATAACAACGTGCACTCAACGAGAGAGGCATAGGCTATGGAGAGAACTTGTTGAGTTTCAAGAAATTGCTAGATGATGCCCGTAGATTCTCAAAATGCAATAGGTCTCAAGCGGTTGGGAAATGTGCCTTATAAAAGACAAAATGGGTAACTACCATGGGTAGTTAAGAATGTTTATGATACTAACTTTCTCATACCTAAAGGTGTTTGGATACCAAAATCTAGTGTTTTTTCCATTGTGTAAGATGCGAGGAAAAGCACCCCATGGTACTTGGATAGTGGTTGCTCAAGACACATGACCAGAGATGCATATCAATTTATTGAATTAAAGTGGCATGATAGGGGAAATGTCACATTTGGGGACAACAACAAAGGAAAGGTTATAGGCCTTGGAACCATTGGTAACAATTTACTTTCCATTTCTAATGTTTATCTTATTGATAGTTTGAAACATAACTTGATTAGCATTAGTCAATTATGTGACAAAGGATTTCATGTCATGTTTGAATCATCAAAATGCATTGTTAGGAATGAGAAGCATGAAACTCTATTTGTTGCATGTAGAGATAAGAATATTTATGCTATTAACTTTGATGATATGCATATGCAAAATGTTTCATGTTTGAGTACTCATAGTGAATGTGATGCATGGTTATGGCACTATAGACTAGGACATTCTAGCATGGAAAACTTGTCTGAATTTACTAAGCATGATCTTGTCAAAGCTCTACCTAAATGCACTTATAAGAAAGACAAGGAATGTGAGCCTTGTATCCTTAGTAAGCAAGTGAATCGTTATTTAAGACGAAAGTAACAAGTGATGAAACTAGAGCATTGGAACTTATCTATATGGATTTGTTCGATCCCACCCAAACACTAAGTCTAGGGGTAAATCATATTACTTTATCATTGTTGATGATTTTACTCGGTATACATGGGTTTATTTTCTAGCTCATAAGCATGAACTGTTGATGTATTTGTGAAATTGTGTGTTTTGGTTGAGAATGAGAAGAGGTATAAAATTACCATCATTAGGAGAGATTGGGGTGGTGAGTTTGTCAATAAGAACTTAGAGTAGTTTTGTGCTAAATAAGGATACATACACCAACTATCCTCTCTTAGGACACCACAAAAAATGGTGTTGTAGAAAGAAAGAATAGGACCCTCCAAAAGATATGTAGACCATACTAAATGAGTACAACATAGCTAAGCATTTTTGAGCCAAAGCCATTAACGTTCTCAATAAGGTAAATGTCTGAAAGCAAGTGAAAAGGACTCCTTGTGAACTATGGAAAGGCCGAAAGCCCAACATAAGTTACTTCAAGGAGTTCGGTTGCACTTGCTATGTTTTGAATGATAAGGATCATTTGGGCAAATTTGACCCAAAGTCAAATTTGTGCAATTTTCTAGGCTACTCCATGCACAACAAAGCATATAGGGTGTCCAATAGATCAACCAAAACAATAGAGGAGTCTATTCATGTCAAATTTGATGAAGTAGATCCTAAGTGAAAATGATGCATACCTTGGAAAAATTGAGTATTTATGATGATGATGTCCCCCTAGGCCAAACATCTAATAGTCAAGAGGTTGAGGTGATAGTGGAACCCGAACCTAGTGAACCTAAGCACTCAAGATTTCTTATAGGTTGCCCTCCCAAAAAATTATAGGTGATCCAAATAAAGGAATAACCACTAGGTCATTATTGCAGCGAGATGAGGGACACAAAGCTTTTGTATAACAAATGGAGCCTATTGAGAAGATTATGCCTCAGGTGATGAGTTGTGGATCATAGCTATATAAGAGGAACTAGGTCATTTTGTTAGGAATAAGGTATGGAAACTAGTACCTAGTCCTAAAGACCATATTATCATAGGCACCAAATGGGTATGTAGAAACAAAAAAAATGAAAAGGGTGAGATTGTAAGGAACAAGGCTAGGTTGGTTGCACAAGGCTATAATCAAAAGGAAGGAATTGACTATGAAGAAGCCTTTGCACTGGTAGCAAGACTAGAAGCAAGTCGGATGTTGCTTGCTTATGCTTGCAACAATGGGTTTCTACTATACCAAATGGACGTTAAAAGGGCATTCATAAATGGCTTCATTAATGAAAAGGTATATATGGAACAACCACCGATTTTTGAAGACCATGATCATCCAAGTTATTTCTATCATCTTCAAAAGGCCTTGTATGGATTGAGACAAGCTCATAGAGCTTGGTATGACTGACTTAGTGCATTTCTACTTGACAAAGGGTTCAAGAAAGGAACAGTAAATCCTACTTTGTTCATTTTGAAGACCATGATCATCCAAGTTATCTTTGGGTTATCCGATACACGCTTATGGGATGAATTCTCATGATTGATGACCAATGAGTTTGAAATGAGCATGATAGGTGAACTAACATACTTCCTAGGCTTGCAAATTAAGCAATCCAAATATGACATTTTCATAAACCAATCGAAGTATGTGAGGGACATGCTAAAGAAATTTAAATTTGAAAATTTGAAAGCATGTGACACTCCGCACCAAGCACATTTAGATTAGGCACTATTTCCTTTGCAATCACATCTAAAAGGGTGATGTTAAACTAATCCACGTGCCCAAGGAGGGCTAACTAGCTTATATCTTCACCAAGGCATTGCCTTGAGACCAATTCTCTAAGATTCGACGTGAATTAGGCATGTTTTGTGAATCGAAACTTCTATACATGTTTTAATTGTTCCAATCCTTTTTATATGTTGTTTGTGAAGTAACCATGAAGTTTGAGTTGAATCAGAGTTGTCCATCAAAAACTCAAAATTTAATTTCAAATTCCAGTGAGCAATTAGGACACTAGGTTTGATAATTATCACGCTAATTATCTCTAATTAGCGCCCTCATTCAAGGACCTAGCGCACTAATTATCCCCAGCCCAGATCACTTAACGACATTATTAGCTCGTTAATGTCGTTCGGCCAGGACCAATATATAGCTATTTCTTACCTTAAATTCTTATTTTTCACACACCATTCCTCTCCTCTTAGGTCTTCATCCTCTCCAATGAATCTCCCACAATCCCTAAGTAAATTACATTACTTTCTTTGTCAATAAGGGGGAACACTAAGATCATTTATGTTAGTCTTTAGTGTTTTAATATAAATTGGCTATATTGTAAACTCAGCTGTTTAGGCCACAACTATGTTAATGTTCATTTTCAGCAATATCATGAAAGTTTTTATGCATATCTCTGAGTTACTGTTCTGCTTTTATTCATTGCCTATATTGGTTGCATGTGAATGACTTTCATTGATATACCTATTTATGTTTCATAATACGCATGTAGTGAGGGGGAGTCTTCCACCCACTGTGTTGTTGTTGTATTTGTAACTCAGTTTTGGTTATGCTTGTTGTGAGGGGGTGCTTGGCCCCACTTTTTGATGTTATCAAAAGGGGGAGAAATATAAGCATTGAACTTGAGATTATTTGAGATTGCACTATAGATATGAATACACGTGAATTCCGTTTTTGACTGTCAAGTTCATATTATTTGTTATCATCAAAAAGGGGGAGATTGTTAGACTAAATAGTTAGTCACTTCTACTCCACTCAGGATTTTGACGAAAACAAACAAAGTGAAATTATAGTAATAAGTGTATCAAGTGTGTTTCAGTTAGTTAAAGTTTGTAAAATATGACATCTCAATCGTCGAAGCCATACAAGTTCAAGATTTGGTCCACACGTGGAAATGAAGATGAAAGATCATATTACATGTTGTAACAATGATGTAAGGTACACAGGTTCATTTAAGCAAGCCTAATGCATTAGTTCATGCGTATCATGTTTTTCAAATCGCTTTTCAAATTTCAAGTGATCATTTGGAGTTTTAAATGAAACTCACCACTTAAATTAGTCTTTTAAGCTCAAACTATGTGAAACCATGTTTTATATTCACATCATACTTTAAAAAACATTGTTGAAATTTTCGGAAATGAAAAACTTGTTTTGAAAGGTTTTTTGAAAAGAAAAACTATGTGTTTGCAGAAAAGCCCCTATATAAGTCATGAAATCGAGATTTTCTATTTCCAGGATTTGTGAAAACATTCAAACTACCTAAATAGGTTCTATGACCCTTAACAAACATGTATAATATGTTATAAGAGGTTTGGTAAGGGTCCCGGATACGATAAGGGGTCGCTAACTCTAGGGCCAAAAATATTTATTTTGAGGCCCCTGACAGTTAGTGCGCTAATAGTTATATTAGCGTGCTAATTGCAAAGTTAGCGAGCTAATGTTCAGCACTAGCGCGCTAGCTTAGAGGATTAGCGTACTAGGTCCCAATATTAGTGCGTTAATTGCTTTTCTGACAGTTTTTTTATAAAGCTGAAAATCACACTTTAATTTGAATAGATGATCAAATTTGAGCCCTTAGATCTCTAGAACAACTAAAAATTGTTAAAAAAGAATGTAGAATATTCTCAAACCACCTAAAATATTTTATTGTCTTGTAAAGCAAGAAAACCAAATTGTGCTCATAGTTTCAAAAAAGAAGCTTGGATTTTTGTGTGTTATCACTTGTAATCTTTCGAGGCAACTGAATCACTTTCGAACCAACGTTATTGAGGCATTCTAAAGCTTACAACATCCACTCCAGAACTCGTTTTCAAATCACTCTCTCGGGTTTGTAAGAAAGTCCAATTTCCTAGCTTTTCTTGTGCTTAAATTTTATATTTTTGTGTGCTTGACTTGCAGAAGTAGTTTGTTGTGTTCTTGAACACATTTGTCTTGGGTTTTACACTTAAAATTGATTTACTAAACCATGGTACTGGTTTGGACAAAAGTTTGCACTTAAACTTTATTTTTATCAAACTTTTTGTTCTTTGGATTTGAAACTGGATTCGTTTTAACCGATTCATTTGAAACGATTTCATATTTGAGATTTGCACAAAATCAGTGATATACTTGCATTTCTCATTTGTTCTCGTACTTGCATGCATTAGAGAGGTTAGGCTCTTGGAGGCTTGCTTATATTTGAATTTTGGTGCCGCTTTACTTTGTAAAGTGAATTTGATTTTTTTTCATCTATTCTTTGAAAGTGGCTGATTGTAAGACTTAGTAGGATCTAAGTCGAAGGGAAGACCTAGTTGAGGCTAGGCATAAACCCTATTTGCGGCTAGGTAGAAGGTCTGAATTTGTGATTAGGCATTTTAGGTTTATACATTTAGGTTGTAACTCTTATTGGCAATATAAGTGGGGGTTTGAAAATCTTAACTGAGGAGGTTAGATAGTGGAAGTAGATCATTAGATCGAACCACTATAAATCACGTGTCTCTTTCCATCTCTTCTATCCCCTTCGTCTTGCATTGCATTCATAATTGTGTTTGAGTGAGCATATAACATCTTTATTATTGAATTATTTTAAAAAGGCGATAACTTCTCGATACACCTAATTCACCCCCTTTTTGGGTATGGTTTCAATATCATCCTCAGGGAAAGGTGTATGCATTCACTACTTACATAGCTACAATGAATCTATTGCTAAGGAAATCCTTTTTAATGATGTTCTAACTAAACTAAACTAATCTATACTATCAAATCAATGCAATTTTCTCTTAACTCTTATTTTAAAAATATTTTAGTTCACAAATTCACCTAAGTAATGAAATACTATGCTTTTTAATCATTTTAACATCTTATTATGTTGTGTGCAATCCCTAATTAGAATAAACATATTTCCTTCAAATCTAATTTAACCCACTATTGTAACGGAAAAGATTCTAATATGCAAACTAGAACTCTACCTATCGGTGTGAACAACATAAGCTCTGCATTGCTTTAATGTTCCAAGTCTTTAGGTTCATAAACAATTAATTTTACTATTCATTCCTTTTTATTTAAAAGCTATTGCTCGATGTTGTGTATTTTACGATTATACAGTCCATGTCCAGCTTAGAAGCTTTAATGGCCATGATTACTTCTAAAACCTAAATATTAATAAACATTGATCAAGATTTCTATATGTCACGGCCCAAACTCTTAATCCTAGTTCAATTCCTTAATCAAAATTATAGACTTGTGACGTGGGACTTGAATCGAGATACGTACACTGACCGAGGCGATATGGTCGAGGTATATGTTAATTTTTTTGTGATGTATGCCTAGTTTATTGTATATGTGTAGGCTATTAATTCACTCCTACTTGTGTTTAGGAGTTGAAATGTGAGCGGAGATGCACCTCAAGATGCATGTTGGCATAGGATCGAGGTAGAGAGTGATGTGGAAGTTGATTTAGGCTTAGTGCAGCTTAAATATTATTATTAATGTGGCTATAGTTGATTTTATATTAGATGTAACCTAAGTTAGCAAGTTAAAACATTAGTCATTGATAATTCACAAGATACGCGTTGACACATCAATAATCGAGTTTTCAATTAGTGTTAGTTAGAGGAACTTAATGGAGAGTTAGTGGAAATTGTGTCAATATGAAGGCCATTAGATTAGTCTTGGGATACGTATGTATATAAAGATCAATGGTATCAATCAACCTTATCTCAATATTTAAGATTGAATAGATCAACCCATGAATTTCATTTCATTTCATTTCAAAAATTAGGAGTTAAGCAAGGTTGCTGGAGAAGAAGAATTAGAGAAGATCAGTAAGAGTTTGTTTATGAATTTGATGTAGTAGTAGATAAAGTTATTGGTGTTCATCAACTAGGTAAGTCTACATACACTAGTAAATTAGTTTAATTTGATGAAATTGGTCATATAATTTAGCGTAGTTGTTATTATGTTAATGATGGGTGTTTTGGGTCTCTAGAGGTTTAATCAAGAGAACCCAAAGCCTTACAATGGCCATGTGTGGAGATAACTCAGAAATTAAAAGTGCAAAATTCTGAGTTTTTTTCCACATAATGTGCTAGATGTGCTAACTAGCGCGCTACATGCATGTAGCACGCTAATCAGATTGACTTGCACGCTAATGAGGTAATTAGCACGTTAGGTGATCTAATAACACAAAACAGTAATTTCCTAATTTCAACTTAAACATTCTAAACAACTCTAATGCCCTAACTAAAGGTCTAAATACATTCTAAAATATATAAAATGATACCAAAAGCCTAGGGAAGAGTCTCAAGGGTTCAAATACATGTTTTGAGGTGTTAGGAAGCCGGATTAGCTAGGAATATTCATGGATTGTAAGTAAACTGGTTGAGATATTTATTTACATTTCATTCCTATTTCACTAACATATTTTCAGTTATTTGAACTATGTTGTCATTTTTACTCTACATGTCATGACTTGTTGTTTCTTCTCACTTTATACTTAACTATCGTGACATTGTTTTTTATTAAATGGTTTCATTGACTCTAAATCATGTGCTATGTCATTCTTGACTGTGGAGATATCTAGTCAAATGAAATAGCATGCTATTAGGTAAGTGTGTGATGGTATATTAATTTATTTTCTTTTTTGCATTAAATATGTAATTACATTTGTAAGATTCCTTAATCGTGTCATTTATTGGGTTATGAAAGTAGTTCTTATCTAGGACCACGATATGATAGAGATGTGTGTAGCACACGGGGTCACTAGACTTTCGAGGTTGTCGGGATCTCATCACTAGCTTGTGCAGCACAAAGGGTATGGGACTCGAAATTGTTGGCAAGTATATATCACATGCGAGGGGCACTTATGAATATATAATGGAAAGGCATCTATAATGATGTGAATGGTTCTTAAAAGAATTGATTACGCCCTAAATAATGGAAAAAGTTTGATGTCATATGACTCACGACCGCTAGCCCTACATCATTACTACTTAGTCGAGTGTCAGTTTCATTTTACTTAAATGAAATATCTTATAGCATGATTTCCTTTCACCATAGTTGCTATTGTTATACTTTCAGATACTTGTTGTATATTTGAAAATGTGAATAAATGTCTCTCAGTGTTACTTTCTACTTTCTTGTACTTACCGTCCTTTTTATGAAGGTAGGTGTAGATCCATCGAGTAGCAAACTGGGTAAGGAGAAGATCGACGACTACCTCTGAGCCAGTGGAGTGCTACTACGCCTAATTTTGTAGGTTTTTTATTTTGTTGTATGACTTTATATGTCTTTATATACTCTTGGGGATGTATACTATGGGTTGAGAAATAGTTACCCAACTAGACACGTGTCGATATATAGTTATCATCGTTTGTTATATATATGCATGTGACCTTTGTTTCCTAGTTTTTCGCTAATTTATCAAGACTTTCGCTGCAAATCTTTAAATTGTGTAAAATTTTAATTTACTCTGAAATACTATTAACTTTAAGAATGGTGTAAGGTTTATTTAAAAAGTAGCTAATGTGGTAAGTGTATTAGAAAGGCTCACTAATACTCTGTTAATTCCTACGTGGTGGAAGTTAAGGGTTTAATGACGGGATTAGGCCGGGTGGCGCCTTAATTTGAGAAGAGTTCATTACACTATAGCATTACGCTCAGAATCAATACAAACTCTAACCATTGCATTTTTCATATTCAATTTCTACTCATGTTCATAGCATAGCATTCATACCATATGATCCATTGATCCCTAAAATTAATAGACTACTCACATATCATTGAAACAAACGTGTAAATAATGGTATTCATTAAAATCAGATATATATAAGAAATACTTCAAATAAATTAATAACATAATACTCGAATCACCACACGTGAGTCTTCAATGTCTTATCTCCACAAATCATTCTAATACTAAAACATAATGTAAATCTATGCTAAAATATGTTAATGGCTACTAATAGTTGATATTGTCAAACTCCACCTAATTAGGGCATTTGACTAGCCTAGATTATCTTAATCCCTTGATAATCTAGCAGCCTTAACCTCTCAATCAATAAAAAATTAATATTAAGATCTTATAATCATCAAATATAAAACATTATCAACCACTAAGGATCTTAAATTGAATCTTGAACCTTAAAGTTTCATAAAAATTAATTATACAATCTTCAAAGTTTCGGTTACATTAATTAGATAGTCATCGAAGTTTTATAAGGATTTTTCGATAGCATCTCCTCTATTTTTAAGCATACACCGAAAATCTTAACTTTCAAAAAACTTCAACAAAACCTACTTAGCTTTGGTGGGAATGTCGAAGGATGCACAATCCACCCATAACAATATATTGCATCAACTAAATTATATATTAATTATAACTTGATTTAAAATATCAAAATTCTGGAACTAGCATTTCCTTAACTCCAAAAATTATCTCAATTTGTCTTAAAATCGTTCCCATCATTCCAAAAGAGATCCTAATCACACTCGAGCCCATAAACCCCTTTATATAATATAATATAGTCAAAAATAGTACATACATAGGGAAAAGAACGAAGCAAGTCACATACAGTCGGAAAGCTTTCCCTTTCCCTTATCACCGCTAGAACTTGTCATTATCCAATTATAAAAATTTGATAATGTCATATAAGTAAATCTCACACTATCATGTACACCTGTAATTATCAAATGTATAATAATCCAAGGAATTTAAATGAAGAATATAATCCAAGAAATTTAAATACAACTGTGAATCCATCATATTTTTGCTATCCGACCACAATCAGATAACATTCTCCAAAAGTGGTAAGTAAAGAATAATAAGGAATCAAACGTGGGGAGGATAATCAAATGAGTCTCATTCCTCTAAACTATGAGAGTATGATCTGGTTCAATGTGATCTCATGATAACCACCTGATGCAAAGTATCAATGACTTTAGCCCCTCAAGCATAATATATTGTTCTCTAACCACGGTATAGTTTACACTATAAGGAGACTCGAATTGCCTTACCCTTCCAAATCGTGTATGCATGTACCAAAAAAATGCAATATCAAGGATCAATGCAATTTATACGAAATTATAATCTTACAATGTAAAGGTTATTGTAGGATTTACTTAACCTGACAAATAACCAACTTCGAGCTTAATTTGCAGGGTTCCCGGAGCATCGGATCGCCTTGGACATGCTTCCAATAACTTCCCTGCATACCCAATTATATTATAGGTTAAGATTTAAGTGAAATCATATCACGAGACCTAATGAAAACTGTAGTCAAAGTACATTTAAGAACAATTTCCAAAAATATTAATTTATATAACTGTTTCAACTAGCACTCAACTTGCCAACTTGGGGTAACGTTTTAAGCTTAAAAACCTCAATATTTGTCATAATGACCTGAAAGGAACTTGTAGTACTCATATCTTGCTTTCCATAGACTCCAAGAACACTTCAATCAGATCACCAATGAAAAAGTTATAAATTTTCCCATATGGTCATTCAACTAGGCAAACTTTATTTATTTTGAACTAGAAAACTTCTCCAAATCAATATTTTCACAATTAAAACCTCAAAACTTGACAATAAACGCCACGAAACCACTCAATACCAAAACATAAATATTTCTACAGACCGTGGAGTCAAATTGGATCGAAATTAATAATTACTTCATCCAAAAACCCAATATAAATCAATATCAACAACTAAAACATCTTCAAAATAGTTATCAACTGAATTGAATTAGTTCTCCTCATCAAAACCCTAACCCACATAAGTGAGATTTATCATAAATTGATGCAAATTAATCCAATATAGCAATTAATAATAATTCCTACCTATTTCTATGTAGACCCTACTAAAGAAATCGAAAAATCATGAGAACTCAACTTGAGTTGTGGAAAAATGTCTAGCATTGGAAATTACTCAAATTGCAGGCCAAATACCTCATTCCTTTCATGAAAACTTGGCTCGAATTGACCATCTCGTGATGCTCTACAGTTTTACAAAAAGAAATCGGGTGAAAAATTGGGTGTAGGGAGCTCTGTAAGCGAAACTCTGGATTGTGAGGGTTAGGGAACGTTCGGTTCGAATGTTCTATGCGAATGAAATCAAATTGATTTTGATTTCAATCTTTTTTATAAATATTTATATATACACCTTCAATTACTTGTCAGCAGCTTAATTTTTTTATTTATTAATTCCCAAAATCTCTATTTTGACGTACTTTAATTTCCGGCTCTCATTTTCAATCTGATTTTTCACCAAATTCAACTAAACTCTCAAAAAAATAGTCCATCTTCATGAAACGTCCATAATACTAGTTTTGGTCATACCAAAACCCTAAGAATCTTAACTTTATCCATGACAAACCAAAGTCTCCTGGACCAATCCTCTTGTCATACTTAACCAAACTTGCACCAATTTAGACTCAATCTCAACCTTGACCATCGCCAATTGATACAAAACTCGAGGAAATTATTGTACCAACTTTGTTCTCACATTACATTACCCCCAATCATGAATTGTTCGCAAATCGAGGCAAAATCTTCATAAGGGGATTAACACTTGATTAATTAGTTTTCGAGCAACTAATAATTTATTTTTACTCGTGCCCTTCAGACACGCACTTGCAACCCCGATTATGACAAATTGAGGATACACCTATTCATACCCCATCTTCGTGACAAAATAATGTATCTTACATCATATAGGCATGCGACACAAAAAATAATATTTAAACTTATGATCTATTTTTCGTAATGCGTAGGTCCCACCCCGGACACCTACACTACAAAAAAACAGCAAATCAGAAACGGAATTTTCCGTTTCTGATTTGCGAAAATTCCGTCTCTGATTGGAATCGAAACGAACGAGACGAACGCGTTCCGTCTCTCAAACGTCGTCGATACGATCGAAACGGAAAACGGATTCCGTTTCGATTAGAAGACGGAATAGAGACGGAACATATCCG
Organism: Stephania yunnanensis; assembly: GCA_039657365.1. Classification (NCBI taxonomy): domain Eukaryota; kingdom Viridiplantae; phylum Streptophyta; class Magnoliopsida; order Ranunculales; family Menispermaceae; genus Stephania; species Stephania yunnanensis. The sequence continues at coordinate 31,512,352 of CM077583.1, read as the reverse complement.
TTTCGATTAGAGACGGATTTAGAGACGGAAATTAGAAACGAACGAGAGACGAACGAGAAATGGAATTTATTTCGAAATTGTACATTTGTAATTGCATTAAATCTCGATTCCGTTGCTGATTAGCAACGGAATCAGAGACGAAATTAATAAATTTATGAATTCCGTCTCTGATTCCGTTTCTAATCAGCAACGGAATCATAGACGGAATGAGAGACGGAATGCAAAGAGTCCGTCTCTGATTCCGTCTCTAATTAGAAACGGAATCAGAGACGGATTATTCCGTTTCTGATTCCGTCTCTGATTCCGTTGCTAATTAGCGACGGAATCAGAGACGGAATTCATATTTCCGTCTCTGATCCGTTTGTGATTGATAAAAATATTTCTGGAAAATTAGAGACGGAATAGCAACGGAAAATTTTAATTCCGTTGCTAATCCGTCTCTAATTTTCCAGAAATGTTTAAATATGGCATTGATACATAATCCAATTGATTCTTTCACCTAAAAAATAAAAATACAACCCAATATTTCCCTGCTCCATCACCTGCACCCCCTCCAACAACTCCTTGGGGGTGCTAACATCCCCCAAAGAAGCCAAATTGCGCATCCATACATCGACAACATATATGATCAAAAATTAAAAAGAGAAAGAAAAAATGTGAAACTCAAAAGTAGGCAAAAAAATTATATATCCATGGAAAGTTGTCATGTATTACTAAAGCTCCAAAATTTGGAAGTATAGACAAAAACCACCAATCCTATCGTTCAAGAAGGAAAAAAAAAAAGAACACTCACAAAAGGTCCAAAATTTGGAAGTATACACAAATAGGACTTCATCTAATAACTAAAACGCATCTTTGAAGCATTTCTGAATCTCCATCTGAGGGCAACAACCAGTGAGTATGCACCTGAAAGAAGTAGGCAAACGAGAGATTATTGTACTAAGGATGTACATTGGAAGCGAATGAGAAAAATGGTGGATATGAAGAAACATAGAAATTACTAATAATCATACATAACAAGTCGGCTCCGAACCTAATTTATAAATTCTTTACGATTGAGTTTGCTTTGGTCTTTTGTCAATTATGCACATATGTAGGTAGAGAGGAGTACTAGATGTAATAAGGAACATGAAAGAGGATAATGGTGAAGTGCAAGAATGCTTAAAGGAAAAAAGAAAACTCAAATTTGATCCCCAAAGTCCCATTCAATGCGTAGGAAAATAGCAACATTGACCCCCAAACTCCCATCAATGCAACATTCACAGTTCAAATTTGATCCTAAACTCGAATTTCATCCAATCTAAAAATGAAATAGTGCTCGAGAACAAACCAGCCATGTGTTCCTACTTTTAAATAAAAATTCCAGTGACATTCAAGAAATGCGGTGAAGAAAAGAAATAAACCATACAATGAGGAATAAGAAATCTTCCAAAAAATACATGAACATCAACCATATAAGATGCACCTATCATGTAAGTTGAGTTGGATTATTTATCAAACTTTGAAAGGCTTGCATTTCAACATGCATATGATAAGTAATGGTGAAGTGCAAGAATGGTAAAAGGGAAAAACTAAAAGTTAAGCACAAACCGTCTTATAAGTATGATTGTAGAACTCATCCTCTCACCCCATCTAAAACTGTTGTGTGCTCCAAAGGTGACAAGCCATGTGTTCCTACTCAAAAAAAAAAAAAAAAAACAAACCAAATTTGGGATTATCAAAAGGAAGAGAAGAAAAGAAAAAAAGAGAACAATGTATCTATAAGAAGTCATCATCTCATCCACCAACCTCTCTATTTTCCCAGCCTCTCTATTTAACCATAAATCTTGATAGGAAGTCATCATCTCCTCCACCAACACTGCTGCGTGCTCCAAAACAAATCACCATGTTAAGCTACTCCCCAAAAAAAAAAAAAAAATTAGGCGATGTCCTCTCTTGCATTGAAGAAAAAGAAAAAAACTCACAAATTTTATAAGAAACCTTAAAATGAAAAGCTCACAAAGCGCCAAGCAAAAGCGAGATAGGAATGAAGTTACATTGCTGCGTGCTCCAAATACTTGACACCATGTCTTCCTGCTCCCCCAAAAAAAGAAAAAACCAGTGAGGGAAAAAAAATACAACCGAACCGAACTTCCATGTGTTCTGCGTGCTCCAAATAGAGAGGACGACCATGTGTTCTGCGTGCTCCAAATACTTAACCGATTGCAAAATCATCCTCAGAGATCATAAAAGCCGAAAAAGAAAAATAAGATTTAGTGCATACTTGATAAAACACAACCGAACTTCCAGGAGATGAGTACCGATAAAGAGTACCCGATGAAGTCTCCGTCGAAAGAGATCAATCAATTGGCACCTAAAACACTAGATTCTTGTGTTTAAGTCGAGAGATCCCGGAGAATTTTCGATACTAAGGTTAAAAGCTGATCCAGGTGAACATCCAACACTTGGATCAAAAAAAAAATTAATATACAATCGGTAAGCAACTATGAATCCGAAATGTAAAAAGTACCTCTCAAATGGGTGAAAATGCTAGTTGTGATCTTGAAAATGGTGCAAAAGAAGCGAAAGTACGATGAAGTCTCCATATTTTTGCCACTATGCTCAACAAAGACAACCAATCTTGACTAGACCAATTTTTATCATCATCCAATGTGTCTGAAAAAGCTAGGCGTGATCTTGAAAATGGTGCGTGAAGAAGGACCTTTACTTGTTGCTTTGCACCAACATACTACTGCTTCTGCAATGAACAATCTCCAACAATCTCCAAAGCTCTGCGACAACAACATAGCAACAAAACAGTGTATTTAAATTTGGAGCTTATTCAAGACTGGTTGTGGCTTTCTCAATTGGTGTTGCGATGAATGTTAATGCGGTGAATGAAAACATCTTTGGTTGGGAATTAGGTCCAAATCGGTTTCCTTATTTTGTTTGGTTTACTTTTTACAATCAAATTTGGAGCTTATTCAAGGGAAGCAACAAAACAGTGTATTTAAAGAAAGCAATGATTTATTACAAAGCATAAAGTATTTGTTTAATACTTGTTAATAAACATGGGTTAAACTTGTGGAAATCCATTATTCCCAAACAAGTATATGGTAACATATACTTTGGAATATCTAGGTGGTATTGAGGCAATAAAATATGGGATTATTTCTTCTTGAACATTGCGAATGTTTCCTAAGGGAAATTAGTTGTCCAAACGTGAGCCACCTACACAAATCATATTGCCATCAAGTTCGAAAAATGTACATGTACTAAGTATTAATATCTCGAAAAGCTAAAATGATAAAAAATGAAAACGAAAACTTACAGTTGTGTATTGCTATGTTCCATTTGCCGTATTAAAAGAAGAACTGCATGAAAGAAATCGATGACCAAATATGTTAAGGATAAGAAGCCAACCACGATAAAAGATAACTCCCACATTAAGAAGGCTACAATAAACCAATGCACTCCGATTGAATAGTTCTCTTTGTTCTTTTAAGCTTACATAAATGACATTTCTCTCGTGCTTCTCTTTTCCAAATTCCTAGATTGTTCCTATTTATATAGTTGTATAACCAAACAAATAACTGCAATCTTTTTCCATATCTCTCATACCTTCTATACCTTTTCACCTTCTCTCGTCAAGAACGGAACCGTTTACTTCCAAGATACACACATGTACATTAATTGCAAGTAGAAGTAATCACGCTCATGAAGGATACAAAGGTCACCATCAAGGTGTAATTAAGCGCTTTGTTGTAGTAAACTTCAATGTAGATCAAGTAGCATTGAGCAACATAGGTGAGAAGCAAAGCTGTAACAATTTAGCGAGGTTTGAGTTACGATTACCAAGTCACCTACCATTTCAAGGTAACAAAATATCAAGCAATAGGAAAAAAAGAATCAAGGAGAAGAAACAAAACATCGAAAGTACACAGAATTACAATTTTGTCGATTTCTACACATCAAGTAACCCAACAATGTGTTAAACCTTATTTCATACAAGAAGGCACCTTCATATGTTAATATTAATCTCATAGTTGTTAGAGGGAATTTTAAATTTTACACCAGACCCTCGAACTTCGGGGGTTTGAGATATGCTATTCAAACTTTCAAGTCTTTTAGACTATAGTTGGATCAAACATATCCAAGATAACCATGCCAAAAGGTGAGACTTAATAGCTCTAGCACCCAAAACAGGGTTCATTTTGTCACAAAGCAACTGAAACATGCAAATGGTAACCAAAACACTACCATGGTCACTCACTAGAAGAATCTTCTTTCTAAAATATTGACGGACAAATCTATGCTATTAGTTAGTTCTAAGACAAATAAATACTTGGCTAGAGAATGCAATGTGATATGAACATTGTTAGTATGCTCAATCCCTTTCAAAACTACGAAATAAAGGCTTTACAAAATTTAATGAGATTGTTTTCCTATCAATTAAAAACTCGATATGTAGAATATTGTATGCGCTACATAACCGGTCCCAAGTCTAGATAGAGAGGAAGTCCAAAGCCTATTTCCCATGATTATCTATATCTGCCATCTTTTCCCTCGAATCATCTACGGTATCTGACTATAATAAACTAATGTTTGAAACAAACTAAACCACCAGGCAATATGTAAATCAAGTAACTAAAAAATTCAACACGACAAACTATTGAAAGGAAGTGATTCAGTCGCTACAATAGAATAGCCAAGAGAAGATTCACCTCGATAAGCACCTAAGCCACTGCCCCCAAAGCCTCCATAACCCCCACCAAGCTCACTTTGCCTCCACTATACCCACCAAGCCTACCTCAGAGACACTGAGTCCTATAAGGACCAAAATCACCACCACCAAAAAAAGTATGAGTTTAACATGGAAATGAAACAAATCGTCCACAACATGCTCATCGTCAAAAAATGTACACCCATACCCTCGAGAACGATAGGAAAAAGTAAAACCCGCCTATCCGAAAACTGCATTATTAGAAAAAAGGAACTTCATCCCTGCACGTACCCTCCACCACATCTGGCTTCAACAAACCACCATCCATCGCAGGTACATTCATTGTCCATTTATCCTCTGTATATCTTAGTTGCCTTGGACGCCCAGTTCATGCATAAGTTATCATGGATTTTATTTTTAAAACATTATCCTCCCCAAAATAATTTCTTTAACCTAAGTTTAAGTAAAATATACTATAACTACCGATTGATTGCATAATTAATCCATGGGAGAAGAAAACATGCTGGCTGTTGTGTGCAAATCTTATGCCGTTGCAGGTTCTCTCGAGTGCTATGATGAAGAAAGTGGTAGAATCGACAGGGAGCAACATCTTCATGCCATAGCAAATGAATTTGGGAAATCGATAAAGGGTCGTTTTCCGGTCATCTGTGTTGAGAACATGTAGGCTATTCTTCTTCTAGGGACATGCCATAATAGAAGAAGAAGAGCCTACATGTGCTCAACACAGATGAACGAAAAACGAGCCTTTATCGACTTCCCAAATTCATTTGCTATTGCATGAAGATGTCACTCCCTGTCGATTCTACCACTTTCTTCATCATAGCGCTTGAGAGAACCTGCAACGACATAAGATTTGCACACAACAGCCAGCATGTTTTATTCTCCCATGGATTAATTTTGCAAACAATCGGTACTTATAATATATTTTACTTAAAAAGAAAGAAAATTTGGGGGAGCAAAAGGGAAAAATATTAAAATCCACGACAAAATATGGAACATCGACCTAAATATGCACAAAAAGAAGTGTGAATCATAAACTAATAATAAGAATTTACACAAACAACAAGTGAAGTACATATGTATCACCAACCTGCTCATCTCTCGAGAGCCACGCTTACGTCTCACGCCCAACATTGTCCCCTTGTTAGGGTGGATCGACCGGATCTATTTGCGGCGGCCTGTTCTTTGGTCATGAGTCATGAGGTGGCGGTGGTGGTGGCGGTGGTGGTGGTTGTTGCTGAGCTAGGCCTATTTCGTCCATGTCCATCCCAAGACGCCGATGCATGAACTCCATAACCTTTCGTAGTTGCTCCGCAACGACATCGAACTCTGCCCGCGGCACCACATCCGGCGTCTGCGACGTGCTAGCACCAGGAGCTCTGTATCTCCTCTTCTTTCTCCCTACGGACCCGAGTCCGTAGACACGTCCTTTGGAAGACTCACCCGCCACATTAAGGTACACCGCCTCATCATCCACCGATTGCTCCGGTGTAGCCTGGGTCAGCTCCTGACGTCTGCTCTGGAGCCTATCCTGCATATATGCACAACAAACAAAGTACATGATATGGGGTAAGTGAAAGACTTAATTATGTAATTACATATCATTTCTATACTTACATAGAACCGCTCTGATCTAGTATCGATGAATGTCATCCTGTCGTGATTAACGATGTGGAGATGCAAGTACAAGTCATTCACAGTCGGTGGCGTCTCGGATGAATCAGCCTGCGTGCAGGACCAAGCATAGTGAACAAGTGTATAAATGTACAAAATATCCTAGATGTTACAAAAAACTTACCAATCTTTCTTGGGTAGTCACAAAAGACACGGAACCACCACCGTGCTTCGAGGGTCCAGTCCCAGGGCCTTCGACCTCAGTGTTCCTATTCTCCGTCGCTTGCCTAGACCTAGCACAAGTCCTCGCTCTCCCGATCTTGCAAGTATCTCCTCCATGCCTCATCTCAGTAACATATCTTTTTTGGTCACACACGATTCTTCTTCAACTTGTGCATCAACGCGGTGTACCTTGTGCCTGCAAGCCTGTCGTACGCCGCTCGCACGAGATCCTCGGGAATCGCATCATCCCATCTAAAAAATATCTACAAATATATTGGCGATTGCTATTGTTAGCACTTATTTGAGAAAATAGTATAAATCATAAGGCATATGGTAGTCTTGTTTACCTTCCATTGGCGCCAGTATTGGTCTTTATGATGAGGCGGTACCGACTTCCAACAATACCCTTCAGGAATCATCCATCGTTTAAAAACTTTTGTCATCCTCCGTGCACAAAAATGCGAAGGATGCAACTCCCTGTGTGTCATGAACATGCATATCACCTTAACAACTTCTTCAATATTTGACATCCATATTGAAAATGACATGTAAAAGTCAAACACAAACTTACGTATCATTGGCAATCAGCGTGATAGGGATCCCCTGCACGCGAGGGGGCTCCATCCCTGTCCTCTGAGGTGGCCGCGGAGGGCCTGTCACCTCCAACCCTGCTCTTACGTCTTCTTGTCGGGATGCTGCCGGTGATGCTGTGGCTGGGGGTGCAGGCCTCGTGGGTAAAGGAGTCACTGATGTCGGAGAAGGTGTGGGGATGTGTACATCAGGCATAGTCCTTGATGACGACGATGACGAAATCCTAGACGACCCCGACGGTATGGAAGGGGAAGGTGACGCTGCGGCTGTATCTTGCTCGAGAGACCGAGCAGTCGGAATCGATAATGCAGGTATCGAACCACGACCTCGACCGCCAGACCTAGATGGACCCCTCGTGTGGCCTGACCACGAGGGCCAGGTGGTATGTCGCCGCCAGATGTCGGTGCCGCACCTATGCCTCCTGGACGACGGCCTCCTAATGGCAAACCTCGACATGCCCTATGCCCACGCCTAGCCATGATACCTAAAAATATTCACGAATAAAACTTCAGAGAAGGAGGGCATACAAAAAGTAGAAATACAGTATTAATTATTGGACTTAATAACACATGATCCATGCTAATAAAAGTAACGACAATATTGGTCGTTGACTTATCATATACATACATTATTCGCTATCATCCGTTTCAAATTCACTCTCATGAGTAGAAGGTGAGGATTCTTCTTCTGAATCATCTCCACTATAAACTTCATCGCTTGGACCCGCTTCAACAATGAATCGAGGCCCATTCGGAACTTCCAGATTGTTGATATCGGCGATTGCATCATCGACTACACACGTGGTGGGCACCCCATCTTGGAAAGCAATCTCTGCCGAGCCATGGTCATTATCGTCTTTGCTTGTTTCCTCGTCAGCGAATTTTGGCTGACAGCAACAAACTGCTAGCCATTCTTGTCGATCGTTCCTCATAGAAGGGTACGAAAGGTAGTAGACTTGAGTGGCTTGCATTGCTAGTACGAATGGCTCGTAGTTGTTATATCGTCGACTTCGATGAACCTCTACCAATTGAAGTGTTGGGTGAGCCCTCACACCATGATTCGGTGTAGGGTCATACCATTCGCACTTAAACAAGACCACACGTTTGAGGCGAGGTATACTCAATCTCCACAACCTCTTGCGGTACTCCATAATAGTTATGGGAAACATCGCGTAGTTTGAACCCTTCACCAAAACACCGCTTGCTTTCTGCGTCGATCTATTAACGTCATATGTTGCGGAGTGGAACTTATACCCATTAACAAGGTAACCAGGGTATACAGTACAGGATCGACTAGGACCAACAGAAAGATCAACGAGCGTCTCGTCAACTATAGAATTCCGAGCCTATTCGTCAAAATGAGCGATGCAATATGACACATTAGTTATGGGAGAAACATTTGAATCTATAACGTACAAAAGTAATGACCTTACATATGTTGCAAACCAACTGGGGAAGTTGTGCTCTAGACTACTATCAACTTCCGACTCCCCCATTGCTTGAGTGATTTCATCGACGAATATCCTAGAAGAAACGAACATGTAAGTCGGTTGTGTTACTAAAATATGAACAATGTTCGGTACTGCAATATTGAAAGAAAGTGATGGACATACTGAACGTAAGGAGCGATCTCTGGACAATTGAGCAGTATGTACGAATGAGCGGCATTATACTCCTGCTCTGTTAAGTACCGCTCCTTCGACTTGCCCATGGGTCGACCAGGATAAGTGAAAATTGAGAAATTGCCCGCAAAGTTCGGTGTGGGCCCGAGACCGCCATCGTCGTTACGTGGCACTTTGTCATGCAACGTAACGACGTGATCTTCGAAGTAGTAAGAACAAAATGATGTGACCTCTTCGACCAAATAAGCATTACACATGGAGCCCTCAACCTTCGCTTTGTTTCGCACATTGTTCTTCAAATGTTTAAGGTACCTATATGAATGTTATAGGAAATGTTGATATAAAACCTATTGAATGGGAAAATAATATCAAGGGCTAAAGATAGTACCTCTCAAATGGGTACATCCATCGAAATTGAACGGGACCGGCCAGTCGGGCCTCGTAGGCCAAGTGGATTGGCAGGTGTTCCATAGAGTCAAATAAGCTTGGAGGGAAAATTTTTCCAACTTGCAAATGATTTTTGGTATTTCCGACTCTAAGACCTCCATATTTTGGATACTGACACATTTCGCTTGTTAGGGACCGGAAAAAATTGCTTAATTCGCTAATTGCAACCCAAACCGGGTTTGGGAGAAGTTCTCTAAATGCAATTGGTATCAACCGTTGCATGAATATATGACAATCATGGCTCTTCATGCCGAACATTCGCAGTTTCTTTAGATCTACACATCGACCAAGATTCGATGCGTAACCATCAGGAAAACGCAACTTTTCAACCCACTCGCACAATTTTTGTCTTCTTGCTGTATCAAGAGCATAGCACCCAAGGACGTAAGTATTTGTCGCCGAATCAATGTGTAGAGAAGGTCGGTGACAATATTCATGAATATCTTGCCTCGATTTTGCATTGTCCTTACTCTTGCCCGGTACACACATAATAGTGTTGAATATGTTGTCAAAAACATTTTTTTCTATGTGCATGACATCTAAGTTGTGGCGGATCAAGTTAGTCTTCCAATACGGCAAGTCCCAGAATATGCTTTTCTTCCTCCATCCCGAGTTCTTAGCTATCCGCCCATTCACGATTCGTAGCCGATTTACTGTCACCTTCATCAAGCCAAACGATTCAATTTACGCCAAAATTTCTTCACCAGACCATAAAGCGGCGGATCATCATTTATGACCATTTTGCCTCTAATGAAATTTTTTTTGTCTTTCCTTAATGGTGATGACTTCTCCAAGAAACGACGATGACAGTCGAACCACGATGTCTTACCACCATTTCGCAATTGAAATGCATTTGTATCCTCCATACAATATGGACAAGCGTACTTACCGTGTGTGCTCCAACCGGACAACATGCTATATGCGGGGAAATCACTAACAGTCCATAAAAGGGCAACTCGCATGACAAAATTTGTCTTGGTTGAAACGTCGTATGTAACCACCCCATTGTTCCATAAATCTTGCAACTCTTTCACAAGCGGCTGAAGGAACACATCGATTTTCTACTTTGGGCTGGTCGGTCCAGGGAACGATAACCGTTAAGAACATAAACTCGATTTCATGCACATCGACGGTGGAAGGTTGTAAGGAGTCAAAATCATGGGCCACGAAGAGTACGATTTCCCGGAAATCCCAAATACTTGAAAACCATCAGTGCACAATCCTAACCGAACATTCCGAACCTCGGAGGCAAAGTCTTTATTGACGTCATTGAAATGTCTCCAAGCAATTGAATCAGAACAGTGTTGCATAACATCTTCAGGCGATGAATGATCTCCATGCCATCTCATATGTTTTGCGGTTGACTCAGACGCATACAATCGTTGCAACCGAGGGGCCCAAAGGGAAGTAGTACATTCTTTTGCAAGGGCGGTTTTTTGTGTTCCGACCACGACCTCGTCTATGTGCAACGTATCGTGATTTCCCACAAAATTTACATGACGTCAACTCAGAGTCCACTCCCCAATAAATCATACATTGGTCCTCACAACAATCTATTTTCTCAACAGGTAGACCTAGACCTCGCATTAGTCTTTTTGTGGCATAAAAATTCTCAACCATTGAGTTCTCATTTGGCAAACAATCCTTCATGAGTTTAATGATTTCATTATACCCTCGTTCAGATATATGATGTTCAGACTTGATCGCAAGTAACCTTGCCATTGTGGACAACGTTGTCATGGTTTCGCAACCAGGCCACAATTGTTCCCTACTTGCATCAATCATGTCATATAGTTGGCGTGCTTGGGGGTTTGGTGATTCTTCCACGGCATTCCAATTGAAACTTGGACCTGCCACGTTGTGTAGCATCTCGCGGTAAGGTGTCGGATCGTATCCTCCCACATCAGCATCAATATGGCTATCCATTTCGTGAAAATTTTGCGGGCCTTCATCTCCGTTCTCACCATGTTCGTACCAACAATGATATCCCCGGACAAATCCATACCTACATATGTGGTACTCAACCGTTTCGACGTCCAGGAATGGTACAAGTCGACATTTCTTAAAATTGCACGGACATCTAATCTTCCTTTCACTTTGGTATGTAGGACAATGTTATTTTGCAAATGATATGAATTCTTTAACCTTCGCCGCGAATTCAATTCGAACGTAACCGTTGTCGAGCCGGTTGTACATCCAGTCTCTGCTTGTAGACGACATTCCTAGTCGAACGTAACCCTTGTCGAGCCGGTTGTCTATTCAAGTAATGAAATAATAATGATTAAGATGATAAGAAATCTCACTAATTGGGGAATATTGTAAATCGAAATAGCGATCTAGACCATGTAGAAGAAATTAATAGCTAAGTGAAAGAACGAGGTTCGCACATTAAACTCATAAAAAGCAGGGGATTTGAACTCGATACATAATGCTAGGAATTCCTCAACAAATTCAGCGCTGATGAATAGCGTAATTGTACTCTGATGGAAATGGTGATGAGTATGTAAGTAATTCTACATTACCCGAGTCATTATGGATGGAAGCCTTAAAAATAACTGCATACTTATTGAATAGGGTTCCTAGTAAGTCAGTCCTAAAACTCCATTTGAGTTATGGACTCGTAGGAAACCTAACTTAAGACATCTTCATCTCTGGGGAAGTCCAGTAGAGGGTAGAATGTATAATCCACGAAATACCAAAATTGGGTTTATAAACAATCAACGAGTTCTTTCTTGGTTACCTTACAAAATCCGAAGGCTATAGAATCTATCGTCCTAATCATAGTACAAAAACTGTAGAAACTAGAAATACAGATTTTATTGAGAATGGTGAAGTCAATGAGAGTATTACGCCATAAAATGTAAATATTTGAGAAGTAAGGGATCACGTCCTTATGCCCATTACTTATAAGAACAATGGCAACTCCTCTGATATAATTCACACCAATAAGACAGTTGTAGGCAAACTAAAAGAAATAGCATTAAGAAGGTGTGAAAGATTGAAAAAATCTGCTAGTCTAAATAATTTTGAGGTATATATGCAAGAAAATGATTATGATATAATAATTACTAATGAAACAATATCTTACTAAAATATCGAAAATCACGTTGATTCTGACAAATGGATCCATGCTATGAAAGATGGGTTCAACTCGATGGCTCAAAATGAAGTTACGGATCTCGTTGAATTGCGGAATAAACGTGACTGTGGTGGTAATATTGAGAGATATAAAGCTAGACTTATAGCCAAATATTTTACTCAAAAAATGGTATTGATTATACACAAACTTTATCTCCAGTTTCTATGAAATACTTTTTCAAAATAATTATGGCATTACTAGCTCATATTGACTTAGAGTTGTACCAAATTGATGTAAAGACAGATTTCCTAAATGAGAGTTTCGATGAAGAAGTTTACATCGGTTTGCCTTAAGAATTTAATATTGTTGGTACTGAACATATTGTATGTAAACTTAAGAAATCAATATATGGACTTAAGCAAACTTGTCGACAGTGGTATCTTTAGTTTAATGATACAATAACATGTATTGTTTTTACGAATAACATCATTGATCAATGTATATATCTTAATGTTAGTGGGAGTAAGTTCATATTTTTGATATTATATGTTGATGATATTATGCTTGCACCAAATGATTTTGGTCATTTATTTGACACTAAGCATTTTCTCTCAAATAACTTTTTTGAGTAACTGTGGTATCCAAACACTTTGTCTTACTCGTCCCACATGCCTTAGGATTGCAAAAAGAGTCCACCAGTAGCCCGACATTTAGTTGTGTGGGGAATCGAAGTTGAGGCCGTGCGCCTAACCTATATCCATGTTAAGAGGCATACAAATACCACATAGTATCAACGCGTCTACTACTTGTTCAATCATACCTCCTTAAGGTCATAGGTTTATTCCATTCTCTAGAAATGTAATGTGAAATAGCAACATTAACTAAAAGAGTAATCCTAGTGTTTCTAATCCTAACTAGTAGTAGAAATTAAGTAATTATAGGTACCATTCAATCGTAACCAACAACACCTAACTAATCAATCATCCATAGCAAGTGCATGAATATGAAATTACTAACAACTATAACATCAAGCGACAAAGTAATAACCTCAGTACATGACTCTAATGTATTATAATGTTGATCATGACATGCTTTACCGATAAAAGAAACATGGAATAACAACCAAATACGGATGACATGCTTTACCGATAAAATAAACATGGAATAACAACCAAATACGGAATCAATTTAAATCTTGAATTGCTCAATTAAAAGGTTTAAATGAAATAGTACATATTAAAAAACCTAAAAATAGAACAAGCATAACCACAAAAACTATGCGGGTAAGAGAAGAGCAGAACAAAAACTTCTAAACCAAACAAAAGGCACAACATTAACTTAATAGATCAAGTGAAGAACACCAACTAATGCACATGAAAGCCAATCCGGGGAAAATGTGAGCGAGATACAATGTGAAGAGAATTCGGGTGTTAAAAAAATATTTTTGTGTTACCTTGACGAGCTAAGAGCGGAGCGGTAAGCACTGAGCGTCCGAGAGAGCGAGAGAGCAATGAAAGAGACGGAGATTCAAGATCGAAAATCAAAAATAATCGAACGATGTCCACTCATTCACTGCACAATCATCCACATAACAAATCAAATCACTCAAGAACAGTTAAAATAAAACCTCCTAAAGTAATAACAATTACAAGAACTGAACTCTTTAAATATGTCACCTGATCAAGAGTTTGTTCCTTCACAGTTCATAAACAATAACGTAGTACTATAACACGCCCAATTGCCAAGACGAATTTACAAAAATAAAAAGGATTCCATGACCATAATAACTAAGACCTTTCAAGGCCATAAATTTTTTTTGTAATCCTTTTATTAGACTAGTATAGCGGAGCCGCTAAGAAAACCTAGTATACACAATGGTCAGCCACATTATGTTCATTTCCTATGTTTGAACATCAAGGCATATATATGATTGCCTTGTCTAGCGAGATATAGCTTCGAGTTTAAGTGAAAATCTATAACATATTTCGATCATGAGCATAATATTTGCAATGCTAACAAGTATTACGACTTTAATATTCCTGGATGCCGCATATAAGGTACGTAGGAACACCAGACACCCCAAATATTTATTGATAGATGGAAATTTATGAAGTCTGCATGCTTAATTTAAATTGGAAAATCTTTCAAGATAAAATAGCTTCTTGCCTTTAACTCCGATCTTTACTAGAAGATCGAACTATCAAATGAACCATAGCGGAAACTTAAATAATTCTCATGTCACCCGACGGATTATTCCATAAATTTTTTAAATTAGATAAACAAGGGGACTAGAACGCATAACCAACAGACGCAAATTTTTAGCGAAAACAGCCAAGCGATTCGATACTTCCATAAAACAAATCACAAGGTGAATGATCTCTATCAAAGTTGAAGAGCTCTTGATCATGAGTGTTGCTGCATTATAAAGAACAATCAAAAACAAATAAGAAATGAAGATTGTAGTAAGACTCCAAAACTACAAATGCCTTGCTAACCGGATCCGAATCGAGACCGAGAGAGAGCGAGAGATATCGGCGATGACGGAGAGGCCGCGCGACGAGACGGAGAGACCGAGAGACGGCGAGACCGAGAGACAGCGAGACACCAGGTAGCACGACCAGACGGAGAAACGGATACCACCGCGACCGAGACGGCGGAAGCGAGAGACACCGAGAGAGACCCGGCTCGCACGACCAGACGGAGAGACGAGACGATCGAACGGGATGGACGTCTGGGGACGAGACGATCGACCGGCGCGACGAGACGGAGAGACGGATTTAGGTTTTTGGGGTTTTCTCGTGTGAATGATTTGGGGATTTGCTGTTTTGTTGGGGGGGTGGGGTGCGGGAAAGAGAAGAGGCTGCCAGGATCAGACAAAATACAAATCTCGAGGAATGATGAACGGCCATAAGAAATGAAGAATTTGGCGGGAATGGTGGCGCCAAATTTCAAGAGACGGAATTTAATTCCGTCTCTAATTCCGTCTCTAATTCCGTCTCGATCCGTCTCAAATCCGTCTCTGAATATTTCCCTGTCAGTTCCATCGCTAAACTGTTAAATTTAGAAACGGAACTTATTACGTTTCTAATTCCGTTTCTGATTTAGAAACGGAAATAAGTTCCGTTTCTAATTCCGTTTCTGATTTGCTGTTTTTTTGTAGTGCTAAATATAAAATTAAATCTAAAAATACTTAATTAGCTGCCTGATTAAGTTTATAAAATTCTTGGATGTCACAAGTATGTGGTGAGCTTACCACGTCCTAATATCTATTTATACTTCCTAAACACAATTAGAAGCCCTACTTTACAATTTAACATAAAATAAAACTCTAAGTTTCTATTTTCTTCTATTTCAGCATTGTCACTTAACCTCTGGTGTCGTGTGTGTTGGGCCACGGTGCTGCCACTTTTATGTGTAATTCTTCTCTTCAATGACCTCGACATCGTCCCTTCAAGCTCCACGGTGCCACCACTGCATGTCACGACGCCGAGTTTCCTACCTCACTTCACTTATCTTCTCTCCCACGTCATGCCTAGGTCCTCCATGTTATGCCTTAAGCCCTCATAGCGCCACACCTTCATGTCACAGTGCCAACCACACTTTGGTGGGTTTTAGCTCCGTTTCTTCTCTTTTTTGCTCGTTTCCTTCTTTTATGTCTTATTTACATAAAAATGAATAAACGTCATTAATTAAAGCTTATTTAGGGATATTTATACTAAATATACTACTAAACTGACCTTATATAAGTCTAAATAATTACTTAACACTTATCCAATGGTTTCAATTATTCAATTAATTTGATTTTTCACAATATAGGTTATATTAATCCATATATTTCAATTAACCTATATACATGTTACACAAACACCAAACAATATGCAAACCCACGCACGCGCTAATCGAGGTATGCAAAACTTAACCGCAATCATAACTTGGGTTATTTATGATTCAGGTTAACCTTAATCACCTACTTAAGGTAATGGGTCATTATATCTAGCATTCAACTAGATTGGGTTCCACATAATGAGACTACTATCGATTGTCTAGCAATGGTCATTATGGGTTTCGTTGCAGTGCCATCGGTCTCGGACTCTTTAATGTAGATTGTTGGAGGATAGTAAGAGAAAAAGTGCCTCATGAGATTAAGGAGAACCATACTCTTTGGAAGGATGTGCTTAGAGAAGATTATGTGACGATTAGGGATGTCGTGGATAGTCAACATTTCATAAGGGTCACAAGGATTTCACAAGGGTCTTACAAGGGTTTGCTTGATATTTCACAAAGATTTGATTAATATTTCACAAGGGTTTGCTTGACATTTCCTCATCTACATAGTCTCCTACCGCCATCTTTCAATAGTCGGGTTATCATTGGCATGACAAGTGTTAACAAAATGAATTGGATTAAGGCAAGTTTGAAAATGTTTTTTTTGAAATATGCCTTATCGATTTTTTTTTCTAAATGTGTATTAATGATATTGACTTCTTCAATGTTGTATTTTGCACTTGACAGGTCAAGTTCAAAGTTAATCCACTGCTTCCCCTAATATATTTGTTATGGACCACCTTCGTTGATGATGATGCATGAGGGTCGGGTGTGGGATTCAACATCCAAGAACCCATGACGGTTCTTACTTCTCAGCTAGATACGTGCGATGTGATAGACTTAGCATTGCCTTAGCTAAGTCAAAAAATGGCAATCTTTTTGTATTCTTATATGTGATCACGATGTAGATGTTTTTATCTTTATGTGTGAACTATGTGCGAGAGTTGGAATACAATACTTCTTTAGTGGATGCATTGGTTTGTAGATGTTTTTATCTTTTTGAACCTATACATATAATTAAAAGACTTTTTGTTTATTATTAACATATTGGTAAACATTTTTAATCACTTGGAACAGGTTATTTTGTTGTTGTAGGGTTTGTTGGATGTTTGGACATGTTCCTTTGTTCAATGTATGTACTTGTTCATTTAGTTGCGTATTCATTCATCATTTTTCTATCAAAACCATTGTCTCGGTCGTTTATGATTGAAATAAATAGACAATTCACGACTGTACAGAATCGAAACCACTTGATATGTTTTGCACATTGTCGAAAGAAATGTATCTGCGTGTTATAACTGAGACATATTGTGTAACAACCTGTGTCTTTAAACATGTAATTACCCATAATTTGAATGCTAATTAACTCGAGTTGGGCTTGTAGTTAAGCCCAACGTGTTTCGAATAGTGCGTGGCTACGTTGGTGTGACTGTTTTGTGTTTGGTTGATTTGATCACGAATTAAATATACTATATGCTATTATTATAAATGAATATAAGCCTATTGTTGAAAAATAAATAATTAATTAATAACTTGTCGGTATGCCTAATGTGACGTGGGGGCACACTTGAGTACTCATTAGTGCACTCGAAAAATTTATAGGTGTGAAAATATAAAGGTATATGTATATTTATATATAATTGAGATATATAAATCTATAAATAACCTATAGTTTTGATTTGAATTATTGGAACCATTAGATTGCCTCGAGATCCATGCTAGTAGAGAAAGAGTTTTAATCTATGCCACTTTGATGACTGATGTTACTTTAATAAATTACCATCTGATCTGCCTTGAGATTCATGCGATGTGAATCTCAAGAAAGATTAATATATAAACCAAAACCCCAAATTATTGCTATTTCACTATTTGATCAAGATGTGAAAGTAGGTAAGCTTTTAGAGAGAATCAAGAGGGGAAGAGGAAAGGATTACTGAAGTGTTTGAAGAGTTAGTGAGGTTATCAAATCAATGTGTACAAAGAGTTGGGGTTGACTGGGCAAGATTTTACTTTAAGTTGTTGAAGTTCTTAGTTGAATTAAAGATGGCAATTGTTGGAATTCATGCTAATTATTATTGTTGTTGGTTGTTGATGGTGTAAGACCTTGTTTAAGGCCCTCTATGGTGTCTTGGGGAGGTTTAAGGATGAATTTTTTATTGAACAGGGGATGTTGTTGCGTTCATGTTTTCACTTGCTCGATGATGGAACGCGTTCCCTATTATAGGGAAACGCGCTCCCTCATGAAAATTGATGAAAATAGTTGGTAAAGAGCATGCTCCACATTCAAGAAAAGCAATGTTGCTCAAATTTATCAAATTTTTGACGAGGGTTTAGGGACTAATTTAGGATTACTAAACCTATTGTAATGGACCCAAATTGATGACAATTGGTCTAATTTAAGTTCTTGATCGAAAAGGAATGATTTGAGGTGTTCCAAGGTGAAATTAGTTGAAAAACTCTAGGGAAACTCAAATTGAGGTAAGTGGGACTCATTTACTTATCAATTATGCTATTCAAATTAGTATTAATAGTTCATATAGTGTGTAGACTTGGTTTGGGGCACTGTACTATGACTTGTGGTATTTACAATTTTTCAAATTGAATCTTGAAAGTGAAATGGAAAGGGTTCAGTAACGTAAATACAACAAGATAGGAGGATAAGTACCTATATTTATTGAATGCAACGAGGAAGGTGGATTTGTACCAACCTCTGTTGAATATACTGAGGAATGTGGATGAGTGCCAACCTCTAATAAACACAAAGGGGAAGGCGGATAAGTACTGACCTCTAGCGAGTAAAAAGAGGAAGGCGGATAAATACCAGCCTCGAATGAAAGAAATAACTAGAACCTAGTTCATTCACTATCCTTTTAGAGTTGGAATCTCAGTTATATTTAAATACACTTTATGAGATCTCACATCGACCAGTGTGTAGACTCAGTAGGTTGTATTTTTGAACAGAGGAAGGAAATACTCTAGTTTTAAATCAAACTGAAACAAAAGGGCAATAGTACTAGTGCAATGCACCGAATGACTTACATCTGATTATATATTGTTTAAATAGTTTTTGTTGCACTGAATAGCTATTGTTGGTTCATATTGTTATTCATTTATCTCATTGGCTATTAGTAGATAGTTGATAAGTATAGGAGTATTGCATGTTGATAAGTCATCATTTGTGCTATATTTTAGGATGATTTTACCATTAATTTTATGACTTTTATCATTATTTATATTGTTAAATCGTTGTTTTTATATTTTTAGGTCAAAACAGGATTTTACACCAGAAGGAGTGATTTCCACATAAATTCAAGAAAAAAGCCAAGAATAGGCCTAGAGCCTTGGCAAAGATTTCAGCACAAAGCCAAATCACAAAGGAATCATTGGACCGAACTATTGGACCAAGCGTTTATCACTTATACCCCAACTGAGATTTTGATGGCAATAAACAAAGTGAAAATATTCTAACATTGTGCTTAAGTGTTTTAGAACATTAAAGTATGATAGGAATGAGCAACAAATAAAGTGAAAGTTGGAGCTTTGCTCAAAGTTCAAGTCAAGCAAAGTGAAAGTTGAAGCTTTGCTCAAAGTTCAAGTCAAGCAAGTGAAATGAAGCCAGACAAGCTCAAGACTCGGCTCATGCAAGGACACAAAGACCGGAACGTCAAACTCATCAATTGTAAAACTCATGTAAAGTATATAAGTTCCATTATTACAAGTCAAATGCATTAGAATCATGCATATCATGAATTTCATAATTTCAACCACTTTCAGATTCTCAAGCACTAAAAGTCAAGAAATCTATGATTTACAAATCCGTAAGTTTCAAAATGTTTTAAATCATTCAAACATGTTTTGCAGCATGTATTTAGGTGTATAAACCTTTTAGTATGTTTTTAAGTGCACCAAAAGTTGTTTGGATGGTTTTTAAGTGTTTATAAGAAATATTTATATAAAAGCCCCTATATGATTTATAAAACTAGGAAATTCAATTTTCGAAGTTAGTGAACTAATCGAGGTTGTCCAAACACTGTAATAAACATTATTAAACTTGTACGAAGTGTTTTCAAAGGTTGAGAAGAGTTGCATGTAGGTTGGGGGAGTCGATTAAGCTAAATAGAACTGAAATTATTTTCAACTTACAACCCATAGCACGCTACACTATCTAAATAGCGTGCTAGACATGCACATAGTGCGCTACACAAAAAGCATAGCGCTCTATCTGTCATCTAACAGAAATCCTGGCAGATTGTATCTCCACTTTTAATTTGAATTTTGGGGGCAAATCTCAACCCTTGATGAGGTATAACGGTCTCAAGCCCCTCTAAAACACTAGAGAACCAAATCAAAACAACAAGAACATCAAGAACACAACTACTACTTCTCATACTCTCAAAATCCAAGTTTTCCCTCACATTGTGCTTAATTTTCAATTGCATTCACTTGGATAATCATGAATCATTATCTCAGCAATTTTGGAGACATCAAAAATATGTTCTCAAGCTTACAACTCACACTCCAAACCCATTTTTGGATTACACTCTTGGGGTTATAAGATTTCTTGATTTCCTACTCTATTTATGTTTAATATATAGTTCTATAGTAGAGTATTGGTTGGAAATCATTTGATGTGTTCTCATATGTACAAGCCTAGGGTTTCATGTGCTCAAACTTGTTTTACAAAACCTAAGACTTATTTAAACAAGTTGTTGTGCTTAATCTTGATTTTTGGACAATACGACTTGTTCATTTGATTTGAAATCAAGCATGCTTAATCATTATCATTTCTTCAGTTTCTTGACTAAGATTTAAGCATTCATTTAAGTTTTCAAATATATATCTTAGTCGAGTTCGCTCTTGCATACATTGGAGGGTTTCATCTCTAGGAAGGCGTGTAAGAGTTGAACTTATTACCACTTTGCTTTGTAAAGCAGGTTTTTATTTGTATTGATAAACTTTGTTGTAAGACTTAGTGAGATCTAAGTCAAAGGGAAGACCTAGTTGAGGATAGACACAAATCCTAGTTGCGGCTAGGTTGGGAAGTCCTAATTTATAATTAGGCATTCTAAGCATGTATGCTTAGGTTGTAATACTAATCATAATTTAAGTAGGGATTTGAAAATCCTAACCGGGGAGGATGGTAGTGGATGTAGATCGGTTAGATCGAACCACTATAAATTGTGTGTCTCTCTCCATCACCCTTTCACCTTCGCATTGCATTCATATTTATGATTGTATGAACATATAGCATTGTTACATATTGAGATTTTTAAAAAGGCAATAACTTCTTGATACACCTAATTCACCCCCTCTTGGATGTGGTTTCAATTGGTATCAGAGCAGGTTATTGCTTAAAGTATTACTAACATATCTTTGAGTGTTCTTTTGCAAGTATGCAATCATTAGATCCCGCTTACCTTAGGGAAGGCAACTTATCATCTAGGCCTCCCTACTTTTATGGGACCAATTATGTTCATTGGAAAGTGAGAATAAAATTATATATGAGAGCTCAAAGTACAACATTATGGGACTCTATCAAGGACGAAAGAGACTATATTCCCGAGGAGACAAAATTTGAGCTTAACAATGATCAAACTATGAACCACTTGTTTTGTGCACTTAGTGAGAATGAATTCAACTGAGTAAGGGCATGTGAAACGGTGAAGGAAGTATGGGAGAAGCTTGAGGTACACTATGAGGGTACCACTCAAGTGAGGAAAATAAAGTTGCGGATTCTCGAATAGCATTATGAAACCTTCTGGATTGAATTCGATGAAGGCATAGCTACATTAATCACGCACTTCACCAAGCTCTTGAATGAAATGAAGAATCTTAGCAAACACTATGATCAAGAGAACTCGGTGTATAAGTTCCTTAGGGATGCAAAGAAGTATGCAATCCAATCGACATAAAATCTTGGTGATTACACATTTGATGTTCTATGTGGAGAGTTGACACTACATGAATTTGAACTAAAGGACTGAGGTAGAATGGAAACACTTGGAGGCGCATCAAAGACGGATACAAAGAAAGAAATAGCTCTAAAAGTGAATGGCTCACAGGCTAAGTGGAAAGCTCCATGTCCACTAGTTGATATCGATAATGATGGCATGCAATGATAGTAAGCTTGAAGAAAAAGTGGCAATGCTCACCAAAAATCTCAACAAAGCTATGTACAAACGCGACAAGTACAAGAAAAGATTCAAGAGTGCAAGCAAGGGAGTAAAGTAAAGTGAGACTATTTGCTTCGAATGTGGTAAATTGG
Source organism: Stephania yunnanensis (assembly GCA_039657365.1). Taxonomy (NCBI): domain Eukaryota; kingdom Viridiplantae; phylum Streptophyta; class Magnoliopsida; order Ranunculales; family Menispermaceae; genus Stephania; species Stephania yunnanensis. The sequence continues at coordinate 31,489,965 of CM077583.1, read as the reverse complement.
GCCATATCAAGGCGGATTATAAGTCCAAGAAGTTTTTGGACAAGAAAAAGGGGAAGAAAAGCTTCAAGGCCACATGGGATGATTCATCTTCATCTAACTCTTACTCCGAGTCGAAAAATGAGAAAGCTATTCTTTGTCTTATGGCACAAAGTGAGGTAAATTCTAATATTTTGAATTTTGATGATGTTGATGATTGAGATGATTTCCCTAGTATTAATGAGCTTAGGAAAGAGTTGGAAAAAGAGGTCAAAAAAGCCAAACAACTCAAAAAGAGCTTGGCCATGGCAATTTGTGAGATTGAGTCACAAAATGAGACCATTAGGGATCTATAAAGTGACTTTAATGAAGTCCTGAAGGAGATAAATGCCTTAGTTAAGGAGGTAGAGTACTTGACTAACACGATGACTAAGTTCACCAATGGAAAGAAAATGTTCGACATGATGTTGGGAGCACAACGACGTGCATTTAACAAAAGAGGCATAGGTAATGGAGCAAATTTATTGAGCTAAAAGAAACTACTAAATGATGCTCATAAATGCTCAAAATTTCATAGGTCTCATGGGGTTGGGAAACGTGCCCTACAAAAGACCAAAATGGGTAGACTAGCATGGGTAGATAAGAATGTTTTGCATACTTACTCTCTCGGACCAAAATGAGTTTGGGTACCAAAATCTAGTGTTTTCCATGTAATGTAGGTTGCGAGGAGGAGCACCCCATGGTACTTGGATAGTGGGTGCTCAAAGCACATGACCGGTGATGCAAGTCAATTCATTGAGCTTAAATGACATAATGGTGGAATGTCACTTTCAGTGACAACAATAAAGGAAAAGTAATTGGTCTTGGCATCATGGGTAGCGATTTCTTATCCATAACTAATGTTTATCTTGTTGAAGGGTTGAACCATAACTTAATTAGCATTAGTCAACTATGCAACAAAGGTTTTCATGTGATGTTTGAATTTTCAAAGTGCATAGTTAGAAATGAGAAGCATGAAATCATGTTTGTAGTATGTAAATATAAAAGTTTTTATGCCATAAACTTTGATGAGATGCATATGCAAAATATTTCATGCTTAAGTGCTCAAAATGAATGTGATCCGTGGCACCGTAGACTAGGACATTCCAACATGGAGAACTTGTCAAAATTGTCTAAGCATGACTTAGTTAAAGGGGTTACCAAATGCACATTTAGGAAAGATAGAGATTGTAAGCCATGCATTCTTGACAAACAAGTGAAATCATCCTTTATGATGAAAGTAACTAGTAATGTAACCAAAGCCTTGGAACTAGTCTACATGGACTCGTTCGGCCCTACCCAAACCTAAAGTCTAGGTGGCAAATCATATTATTTTGTACTTGTTAATGATTTTACTAGATATACATGGGTTTATTTTTTAGCACATAAGCATGAAGTGTTTGAAATGTTTGTTAAACTTTATGCATTGGTAGAAAATGAGAAGGGTTACAAAATTACTATCATTAGGAGCGATAGAGGTGGTGAATTTGTCAACAAAAATCTCGAAGATTTTTGTACAAGTCAAGGGTATACACACCAACTT